>CM068369.1:300852784-302052784 GCA_034769895.1 Magicicada septendecula | reverse complement strand
TTCTTTAGAGTTATAACGGAGGGAACCCAAAATAATTGGTTCTGCCAATTATTTAAGGCTGCCTTATTCTAGACGAGCTGAAATTTAAATCAGAACAACACACAGTAAGACATACAAGGAATCAGGGAAGGTGAAACTGTTGATTTATATACTCAGTAAATGTGTGTAACAAGAAGACTTGCTTTATTAAACATTTGAAATATAACATTTACTCCAAAGAACAGATCCCATGACGTTATTAATTAAATTAGTAAAATTAAGTGAAATGCTTTATTTAGAATATGGGATCACAACAAATTTATCTAGCTATACCCCCGGATCCGGGTAACCATTGGTATTTAGTCTCTAATCTTTTAATTATATTTAATTCAAAATTTTATCTTGCAAGACTTTTACATTTTTGCTTTATATATATTCCATTAGAAGAATGGTATTAATAACACTACGTTACGTTAATATCTAAACTGTTACAATTGAATGATATTGAATAGTTACAATTAAATTCTCAAATTTAAGTTTTTATATTCTTATAAAATCAATCGTCTCTGTAAGTCTCTTAAATAGAGTATTGTGTTACAAAAATATTATCATTATTCCTCGATAGACGTGCTATCGAGTCACCTCTATTTTTTGGATGTAGTAATCGCCTCCATGTGGTTCCGTCTTGGGATTCCTAAAACGTCGTCCTCGTCTTGGTCTGGTCTCGGTTGTTCATGGCTTAATACGTCTGCAGGATAGGTAGAGTCTTCTACACAGATACTCGTTGATTCTCAGATGTCTCGAACTGCATCATCAGTAGGGTATACTAGAGTTCTCATTTAGATGGTCCATGACCACAGGTCAGAGGTTGAAAAGATTCGTCCATCGGTAAAGATTGCAGTCATCGTTTTTTTTTTATTAACACTCGTCGTTTGTAGTTACATCTTTCTTCTTGTTACAAAGTTTTTGGAATTTTCTTTTTGTTAACGTTACATGTTACACTTTTTGTAACGGTTAGTAAAATACAAAATAATAATTAATTAATCCACACTAACAACAAATTGTATAACTTTTGAACAGAGCATTTTGCTCCTGCGTCTGCACAGCTGGGCGTCGTCATCGCAAGAGAGCGATTTTTCGTCCTCTACCCTTGTATATGACGAGAGAGAGTGGGGTGTTTATTCCGCGAGCATATATAGTTCCTGTTTTCTCTTTAAATAAACTTTTTATTTATACAAACTATCGCTAGATTAAAATACATCATTTAAATTAATTGTTTTAGTTACTATCTGTGTCTACAGATACTTTAATTATTAACATTAGTTTACTCTATTATTTTTAATTACAGTAAACTCGGAAAACAGGTCGAGTCCGGTATCAACAGGTAGGCGCTTGATAGCAAGCAAAGGGTTAAATACGAACATAATAATTATTTACAATATGCCTTTTCTTTATAGATACTTTGCCCTTATTAATTACTTCTTCCATTCACACTTAGTACCTACATGTTTTTATTATTATTATTGTGAGATTTAAATGGTTAATTGTACGCAACCTTAATTAATTAATTTTTTTTTTTATTCTGTACATGTCACAATTTAAATCGTCACATACTCCGCCTCCTTACCAACACAGACTCCTAAAATTTTGGTCAGCTATGTACCGAGAGTATGCTTGGGGAGTTCCGTGTGAAATTTCTCTCACCCGTTTCTGGCTGTATATAATTACTAGCAGCATAAGTCATTCTTGACTGGCTGTTTCTTACCATCTATACATATACTTCATGTTTTACACGCTAATTCTATTACTACATAAAATTTACATTATAAAGTATTTTCAACATTCTACATTTCCTTAACTCTACTACTTATTACTACTACCGGATTTTTCCTTTTTCTTTCGAGAGAGTTTTTCTTCGTTATAGAATTTACTCTTTAATTACTCCATTACTTTTATTGGATGTCAGCTGACTTCTTGCTTTGCTCTACTTTCGATGAAGAGGATTCAAGGTTGATCAGGCCTCGTACCTACTTATACGACAAGGTAGCCAAAGGTTACTCAAGTACTTTTGCGGTTGAGTACTAAACATTGTTTTCACATTTACTTATTTAATTAACTGGCACTCTACTATTTTCTTTTTCAAGATAACGTTTTATCTGTGAAATATGTGTCCTTCGCACATATTTTTGAGTAGAGGGTTCGTACAGGGTCACAGTTACCGGAGTTAAGTATTTATGAATTTGATAAGGACCGCACCATCTGTAAGATAGCTTGAAAGTTGTCTTATCGACTGCACTACTCGTTGGGTGCGTGTTATACATAACTAAATCTCCGATTTGGTATTTTACTTTATTATTCTTATTCTTTTGCTCGTAATACTTCCTTGACTTCGCTAAGTTTGTTCGTAAATTAGCGCGCGCTTCGTTCCATATCTTTCTAATATTTTTATCCCTAATTTCAAGGGGTAACAATCCATGTATTTTCCACTTTGTGGATAATGGGTGATTAGGTTTATACTTGAACAACAATTCGAATGGGGTAGACTTATGTCCTTCATGATATGCCGAATTAAAGGCGAATTGTATCCAGGATAGGTTCTGGTCCCACGAAGTATGGTCGTTAGCATGGTAGGCAATTAAACCAGATTTTAGGTTTCGCAAATACCTCTCAGCTATATTACCTTGCGGACGATACTCGGTAGTGGTAATGTGGTTTATACCTAGTTTGAAACACACGTTCCTGAATTCCTTGGACTTAAACTGTGGTCCGTTATCTGACACTAGATGGACTGGAATACCGAAATCTTTGAATAATCTATTCTGTAAAATGCTTACTGTTGTCGTAGCTAAAGCTCGCCGCATGGGGTACATCCAGACGAACTTACTAAACGAATCTACGCAAATTAGTAACATAGTATTTCCTGACTTGGAACGTGGGTAGGGTCCAGAAAAGTCTAAATAAATTTTGGAAAATGGGGTGGCAGGAATCTCAGATATTAACTGACTTATTTGGCTGTTTCTCGCTGGTTTGCTGAGTGCACACGACTTACACCTTTTTACAAAGTTAGCTATCTCACTGTTCATATTTTCCCAGTGATATTCTCTCCGAATCCGATGTATGGTTTTATTTATTCCCATATGTGCTCTAATGGTGGAAGAGTGATAATATTCCATTAGCATAGGTTTAATAATATCCGGGGCGATGATACGCAAATATTTTCCGTTAGCTATTCTACAACATAATACTTTCTTATTTAATAGGTATTTTTCAGACTTGTTTCCTTTTTCAAGTTGTTTGATGATCGGACTCAAACGTGGGTCTTGTTGTTGGTAATGGGCTAAATCCGTAAATGCAAGAGGAAATTCGGTAATTAACGCATTAATAATAGGTGTCTCTCTACTCTTGTTTTCGTAATTATTACTACTAGGCTGGAACATACGTGACAGGGTATCGGCAACTACGTTTTGGGTGCCTCTAATATGTTGTACTTTGAATTTAAAACAATTTAATCTCAATACCCATCTTCCGATTCGACCTAATTGTTTTGGGTGGTTTAGTAGCCAGGATAAAGCTTGATTATCTGTTTCTAGCAAAAACTCTTTATGTTCTAAAAATGGTTTGAACTTCTCAAACGCAAAAACGATAGCTAAGCATTCTAATTCGTATGCGGAGTATTTCTTTTCTTGTTCCGTCAGGGTGCGTGAAGCGTAACTAATTGGTAATCGAGAGTTATCTACTTCCTGATAAATTACTGCACCTAGGGCTACACTTGAACTGTCGGTTTGCACAACAAACGGTTTACTAAAATCGGCTAATTGTAGTACGGGGGGTGATATGATGCTTTCCTTTAATTTCTCAAATGCGGTTTGGCGTTGCTCATTCCACTCAAATTTTACTCCCTTCTTTCTTAAAGTATTTAGTGGTGCTGCGATTTCGGCTAGATGTGGGATATACTTGTGGAAATAATTTATCATTCCTAAAAATCGAGCAATTCCTTTCGCATCCCGCGGTGGTAAAAATTCTCTGATAGCACGGGTTCGCTCTGGGTCTATGCTTACCTTTCCGTTGGCTTTTACGATGTGACCTAAAAAGGAGAATTGTGTCACAGCAAAATTTACTTTACTGGGGTTTACAGTTAATCCAGCTTTCTCTAATCGTGATAATACTTCACGTATATGTGCAAGATGTTGTTCCATTGACTCGCTGTAAATAACAATATCGTCTAGGTAGTGGTACACATATTTAAACTTTATGTCGTGAAATAATTTTTCTAACAATCTGCTACATACAGAACTACCTTGGGAAATACCAAAAGGTACCCTAGTAAATTGGTATAGGTTGAAAGGCACGGCAAAAGCGGTGAGACGTTTCGATTCTTCTGAAAGTGGTATCTGATGAAAAGCCTGATTCAAATCCATAATGGTAAAAATTTTTGCTTTCGTAAATTAATGAAAAGCACTGTGGATGTCGGGAAGTGGAATGGATTCAAATTCTATTCGTTTATTTAGTTGTCTATAGTCTACAACTAATCTATGTTTATCGTTGCTTTTGGGCACTAAAAACGCAGGGGATGAATAAGATGAAGTAATGGTTCCTCATTACTTCCATTTTTGGCGGTGATAACTTGTATGGGGCTAAACGTATTACTTTATTATCGCTCAAATTTATCTTATACTCTATCAGATCCGTCAGTCCTAACTTGGGGGTGAGCACATTGGAGAATTGATTTATTAACTTTTGTATGTTACGTCTATCTTTACTTTCCAGATGACCTAATTCACATTCGTGATGCTTTAGATGAGAAGAAGTAGTGCTTGTACTTTCTCTGTTATTTGAATTATCCTCTAAGTTATATTTCCGTGAACGATCGAATCCAAAGTAAAATTTCTTATCATGAATATTTAGAATTATTCCTGTTTTACTGATAAAATCGGCTCCCAATATTAACTCGGGTCCTAATTCGTCGCTTACTAACATCGGAAAATACCACGTCAAATGTTTTATTTTAACTTTACACGTGATGATAAGTTTTATTATTAAGTTTTGTTTGTTAGCGGTTGAGCATTTAATGTTTACAGATTGACTGCGTTTGACTAAATTATGTTTAAATAACTTATTGGCGAGGTCATGACTAATTAAACTTCGCGTTGATCCGGAATCAATTAAACCAAGGGTGGATGTTACACCAAGGTCAACTTGTACATAAGGTAATTGACACTTACTGAAATTACACTTATTAATAGCGTTACATTTATCTATAAATTTTTTTACATAGGGGTCTAGTTTTCTTTTGTTATTATTATTATTTTGTTTTATTTTGTTGACTCTCAGGGGTTTACCTTTTTTTACGATGCTGCGGAAGACACAGGGTTTTGGATCTCCCTGCCTTACATGTTTTTTGGATAATGAGTTTTTTGATTATACCTTTTTTGTTTACAGTATCTACTGAGATGTCCCGATTTTCCGCAGTTATAACACACATATTCTTTACGTTGTGTCTTACTGGTTTCCTGGAGTGGTTGAGCCTCCTGGGACTTACCATGGCCATTGGTTGATCTTCGAAATGGTCTTCTTTCTTGTATACTTCTTGCGTCAGATACTAAGGCATGCATTTCTTTTCTATTTTGCGTAGTGGATATCGATGCATGTCTGTGCTGATCTGCGTACCAAACATTGGAAGAATGAATACTACATTGTTCAAAGTCCGCGAACGTAAGGGGTCTACTTATTAGTGCTAAACGGGAGCGTTCATCAGGAGACAAGCCTACTAGGATCGTATCGACCAATTGTTTTTCAGTCCAGTCGACTTGTAGTATACGTGAAGATTCTCGGATATCCGCAATATAGTGGGCCAGTCTTTCGCGAGCTCCTTGTACTCTCAGTACAGTACTTCTTTTGATATCCTCATAAATTCCAGTGGGGATAAAATATTTGATTATATACGTATGAAGATCTTCTACTGAAAGACTTGAGTTTAATGTTTCTAGTACACGATCTCGTAATGGTGGTTTACATTTGGGTAATATTACTTGCAGTATTTGCCGATCGTCTAATTGTTGTAAATCTTTTATTTGCAGCAGGTATTTTATAAAAGTTAACAGTATCGTTATACTTAACCCATCGGTGTAAGGAATCTCATTAATTATTTTCTCTACTGGGTGGGAAATCTTTCCGTAGAGTTGAACATTCAAATTTACGTTTTGTATTTCCTTCGAAGAATTAGTGGTCGCATTTTGACTAGCACGAGTACGCTGAACTTTAGGTGGTGGGGGTTCTTCTACATTAGGGGATTGAACAGGGGAGAAATGTAATTTTTGTAAGTATTGCTCAATTTCCTCCATTCTCGATTCATCTGACTTTCGACGTAAGTCGTTAATAATTATAGGTAATTGGCGTAATGTCTCGTCTGCAAATTTCTGCACATCGGCGGGGACGACGGTGACGTCGGGCCAGCTTAATAAATTATTTAATCGGCGGGTTAAATGTTCTATACGTTGCGTAACGCGCAAAAGTTCCGTGGGTGATTTCTTGTCCTTAAGGTTCTGAGATAATACTATCAGTTCCCGATATTTCGCATAACAGGTTTCTCGTTCGCCGTCATAATCGAGTTCACGCAATTTATCTAACTGCGAGGTTGTCTCTGATCCGGTTCGGCGTAATGATTTTCGTAATTCGGACACGGTTACATTCACGTGTTTTAGACCTCGTAAAAGTGCTTCGTAGCATAGCTCATCTTTTACTAATAAATCAGGATTAAATTCAGCCATTTTCGTAAAGTGGCAAGAACTAATTATTCTACGATTAGTATTTACTACTATACAACGCTCTATCATTTTACACAAACATAACAATATGAATAAATCGTATTCTTACACGTTTATTAATAAACAATTAAAATGAGATGACAAAGGTTGTCATTTTACATAGAAAGAGAGAGAGAAATCTCACACTTGTTTACAGATGTTTACGGCAAAAGATTCCCCCTTCGGTTATCAACACATGAACAGACACGCTTCAAATAAAAATACACCACACAAGAGGGTGACCGATTGTTCTCACTCTAACTGGGGAGACCGACTACGATAATATTAAACAATCGCCAACAGGAAATTTACATGTCCGAGATTGTCGTGAATGGGGTACGTTTATGAATGGGACTTTTAACAAGTACCTACATGGTTTGTTTACATCGGATTATATGTTACTCTTACTTTACACATATCATATTTACTAATAAAATTATCTATACTATATTACTATAATATTAATTATTATTTTTATCTTATTTAAATTTCTGACACATATTAAAATACACGAGTAAATAAATCAACAGCTTATGAATAGGGACACAATTACTGTTTAACAACACAAGTCATTAAAATTTTTTTTTTTTTTTGTTTACAATTAGTAGCAAAATTTAAACAAATAAGCAGAGTGGCGCATCTTATAACCTCTTCTTTAGAGTTATAACGGAGGGAAACCAAAATAATTGGTTCTGCCAATTATTTAAGGCTGCCTTATTCGAGACGAGCTGAAATTTAAATCAGAACAACACACAGTAAGACTTACAAGGAATCAGGGAAGGTGAAACTGTTGATTTATATACTCAGTAAATGTGTGTAACAAGAAGACTTGCTTTATTAAACATTTGAAATATAACATTTACTCCAAAGAACAGATCCCATGACGTTATTAGTTAAATTAGTAAAATTAAGTGAAATGCTTTATTTAGAATATGGGATCACAACAAATTTATCTAGCTATACCCCCGGATCCGGGTAACCATTGGTATTTAGTCTCTAATCTTTTAATTATATTTAATTCAAAATTTTATCTTGCAAGACTTTTACCTTTTTGCTTTATATATATTCCATTAGAAGAATGGTATTAATAACACTACGTTACGTTAATATCTAAACTGTTACAATTGAATGATATTGAATAGTTACAATTAAATTCTCAAATTTAAGTTTTTATATTCTTATAAAATCAATCGTCTCTGTAAGTCTCTTAAATAGAGTATTGTGTTACAAAAATATTATCATTATTCCTCGATAGACGTGCTATCGAGTCACCTCTATTTTTTGGATGTAGTAATCGCCTCCATGTGGTTCCGTCTTGGGATTCCTAAAACGTCGTCCTCGTCTTGGTCTGGTCTCGGTTGTTCATGGCTTAATACGTCTGCAGGATAGGTAGAGTCTTCTACACAGATACTCGTTGATTCTCAGATGTCTCGAACTGCATCATCAGTAGGGTATACTAGAGTTCTCATTTAGATGGTCCATGACCACAGGTCAGAGGTTGAAAAGATTCGTCCATCGGTAAAGATTGCAGTCATCGTTTTTTTTTTATTAACACTCGTCGTTTGTAGTTACATCTTTCTTCTTGTTACAAAGTTTTTGGAATTTTCTTTTTGTTAACGTTACATGTTACACTTTTTGTAACGGTTAGTAAAATACAAAATAATAATTAATTAATCCACACTAACAACAAATTGTATAACTTTTGAACAGAGCATTTTGCTCGTGCGTCTGCACAGCTGGGCGTCGTCATCGCAAGAGAGCGATTTTTCGTCCGCTACCCTTGTACATGACGAGAGAGAGTGGGGTGTTTATTCCGCGAGCATATATAGTTCCTGTTTTCTCTTTAAATAAACTTTTTATTTATACAAACTATCGCTAGATAAAAATACATCATTTAAATTAATTGTTTTAGTTACTATCTGTGTCTACAGATACTTTAATTATTAACATTAGTTTACTCTATTATTTTTAATTACAGTAGACTCGGAAAACAGGTCGAGTCCGGTATCAACAGGTAGGCGCTTGATAGCAAGCAAAGGGTTAAATACGAACATAATAATTATTTACAATATGCCTTTTCTTTATAGATACTTTGCCCTTATTAATTACTTCTTCCATTCACACTTAGTACCTACATGTTTTATTATTATTATTGTGAGATTTAAATGGTTAATTGTACGCAACCTTAATTAATTAAATTTTTTTTTTTATTCTGTAAATGTCACAATTTAAATCGTCACAGTTATTATTCTCTTTTAGTCACGCACATTCCTTTCCGCTCTGAATCTGAATTGATGGAGGGGTATAACAGTGCAAAACAAGCGTTCGTAGCAAAACAAAGTTTGTTACGACCAATGCAAGGTGGAAACAAAGTGGAGGAAATGGCTAGGTGGGAGGAAGAGATTCAGCAAGCTGTAGCTAGAATTGTAGCAGAAAACCTAGCTAATGAAGTTAATTTAGATGCTGACATGGTAGAAAATAATATGCGTGAAATTTTCGAACAAAACCTTATTGAAGAACATAATGATGAAATTGCTTTAGCTAACGAAGATGGTGAACCTGAAATACATGAAATGACGGATCAACAATATGCCGCAGCAGTAAACTTAATGAATTTTCAGCAGCGCCAATTGTTCAAAATGATTTCAGACAGATTGCTTCGAAGTGAAAATAATACTGAGCCATTACGTGTGTTCGTTACTGGAGGAGCAGGCACCGGCAAAACCTTTACTCTAAAAATTATTGTAGAACAGATTCGTTGTCTTTCTCATTTACCTGCAAGCAGAGCTGTTACTGTAGCAGCACCCACAGTGTCGCTGCAAGATTGATTGGAGGTAGCACTTTGCACTCTACTTTTGCCCTTCCTATCGAAAAAGGCAAGGTGACAGCTCTTCGCCCTCTTACTGGTGAGCGTCTTCAAAGGGAATGGCTAAGGTGGAAGCATATTAATTGGCTAATCATTGACGAAATCTCAATGGTACCCTATACTACCCTAAGAAATATTCACTTAAGGTTGCAACAGCTTAAAATGAATGATGCTCTCTTCGGGGGTATCAATATTATTTTGTTTGGCGATCTAATGCAGTTGCCACCTGTATCAAAAACAGTTGGTGGTACCTACTGCTTCAAGCAGCCTCATTACTTATCAGCTGAAATTAATTTGTGGACACTGTTTAGTTTCTGTGAATTACCTCAAAATATGCGGCAAGCTAACGACACTACTTTTATAAACATTCTAAATAATTTACGAGTCGACCAACTCACCATGCAGCAGCTAGAAATTTTAGATCGTCGAAGAGTTCCTTTGACAGATGAATTTGCTGATGGCGAGTGTCTGCGTATTTTCCCAACCACTAAACAGGTAGAAGAATATAATGCTATGATGACTGAAAAGCTGAAAACATCATCTTAAGTTTACGATATTGCAGCGGTGGATGTGTCTGTCGAAGCTAAGAATTACGGACAAAAGTTAAAGAAAGACTTCATACCAACGGATCCAAACAAAACAGGAGGTATTCCAAACTCTTTAGTAATCGGAGTCGGATCTAGGGTAATGTTGCGAAAAAACATTAATGTTAATCATGGTCTGGTCAACGGAGCAATCGGCATCATTAGAAAAATTGAGTAGCCTGCACTACGTCGAGATCAGCTTCAACCTGGTGAGCTTCCACAAGCCGTATTTGTAGAATTTGATGACAGATCAATTAGGGGAAATACTGCTGGTATTGGAGTAAAGATAGAGCCCACCACTGTTGAATATGATGCTTTGCGAGGCCAGGGCAAAGTAGAACGACGTATGCTGCCATTAATATTGTGTTGGGCTGTAACAGTACATAAACTCCAAGGCACTACTTTAGACAAAGCAGTCATTGATTTGAGTAGTAATATTTTTGCCAAGGATCAGGCCTACGTCGCACTAAGTCGTGTGAAAACATTAGAGGGATTAGCAATAATTTGTCTGGATCCACGAAAATTGTTGCATGAACCGCACGATAAAAACTCACTTGAGGAATTAAATCGACTCAGAAATCTGTAGACCAAAGCTTTTTCTTTATAATTTATAATAAATAAAATTATTTAGTTAATTATATAATTTATAAAATAATTTATCGAAATGTTTGTATTATACTAGTTATATAATAGTATATAAAATAAAGTTATACTATATTTATAAATTTATAAGTTCATACGCTAATTATACTATGTACATAATAAAGTTTCTAAATAAAACTATGTAAAAATTGAAATTTTTTTGCACTTCACACATACGCACGCACACACGCACGCACACACAGCACATTCCCATTATACTCTTTTTAAACACAAAAAGGAATAAAATAAAAAAACTAATTTAAAAAATTAAAAAACACGACTGCCAAAAAAATAAATGAATAAATAAAAAATAAATTGATAAAAAAACTAAATAAAAATAATATTTAGTAAAAATCACAAAATCTAAATAAAGTCGATTTAAAAAGCCAAAAACAAGGTATTGAAATTCAGCTCTGATCAGATTTAACGAAAATGTTATGAATGATTAAACGCATAGTAATTTTATTAGATTTAAATTACTTTTCGATGTTGAATATATATCAATGCATCATATGAAGACTACAATTATAAAAAATATTGCTGATAAAATTTTGGTCTTCAATTTTAATTTTCAATGCAGTGGGGGGCTGTTTCTAAATAGATTTGTTCTTTTCATTAAACAGCCCCCGACTGCATTGAAAATTAAAATTGAAGACCAAAATTTTATCAGCAATATTTTTTATAATTGTAGTCTTCATATGATGCATTGATATATATTCAACATCGAAAAGTAATTTAAATCTAATAAAATTACTATGCGTTTAATCATTCATAACATTTTCGTTAAATCTGATCAGAGCTGAATTTCAATACCTTGTTTTTGGCTTTTTAAATCGACTTTATTTAGATTTTAGTGATTTTTACTAAATATTATTTTTATTTAGTTTTTTTATCAATTTATTTTTTATTTATTCATTTATTTTTTTGGCAGTCGTGTTTTTTAATTTTTTAAATTATTTTTTTTTATTTTTATATAAGTTACACATGATATTTTTTCCTTAGTAAGCAGATTGTTTTGTAGATCACTTTTAATTTCATCCAGAATACAATCACTTATTTTAAAATATTCTGTCTTGTCTAGGCTTATTTCAAGGCCGCTTTGTGAACAACAAACCTACAAAAATTGTGTACGAAAAAGGAAATAAATATTTTTTAACGAAATTTAGTGTATCTAATATGCACACACACTGATGAATGATATAAAACGGGAGCAAATAATTTCGTCTAACTTTTCAATTACAAAAACCTTACAGCCACGCACTAGCCATGCACTTGACAGTCAGGTTGTTAAAATAAAGGCGACTTTATAAAGGAACCGAAAGTAGACAATAACGCCCTTTGTGTTTCCAGTAATTCCAGCCACGTCCGTGCTCGCTTGAATTTAATTTATTCTTTTTCAGTTTGGTCGTTGCTGTTAATCAGGGGAATTCGCTTTATAGAGTGACTAAAGTAAACTAATTTAACTTTGTAGCTATATGGCCTTATAACACTTACATTTTTTGACTTAGGCCTACTCTGTCACAAAATAATGTTCGTATTTTTCTTGTATTTCGATGTATGTATATTATGTTGGCTTAAAAATGTACGTAATATTGCAGGTGGGAGTATACAATATATATGTGTTAATATGGATGTAAGTGAGAACCATTGTGATGAATAAGGTTGATAGCCGTTCGAATATTACGACAATCGAGGAAAGACAGATGTTAGAGATTTTACACAAAATAATTATATACATTAGCCTATGTATTGAAAAAGTGAGACAATTACAATAGGTAGAGGAAGCGACTAAGTGTTACATTGTTGTGTGGGATATATAATACACACGTTAGAGATGAAAATTGTTCTAAATTCTTGTAATTTACAGCACGTGAATTATTAATGATGATTTCAGGATGATGAAAGAGGAAAGAATCAAGACTCAGACGCTGTGATGCAACTGAGAAAAAGCACGCGACATCCAGGACGAATTTCTCTCTCTCTCTCTCTCTCTCTCTCTCTCTCTCTCTCTCTCTCTCTCTCTCTCTCTCTCTCTCTCTCTCTCTCTCTCTCTCTCTCCTCTCTTGAAGGATGGATTTCTGTCTCTGCCCCTTGAATCTTATGCTTCCGCTTCCTTAATAAAGGCTACAGACATGTTTAAACTATCAACACGTTATATTCGGTTCGTTTCAACAGTAGTACTGCACTACTACTGCAAAAGATTTTAAAAGGGCAACCCGATATTAAAGCGGAAGTTCTTAAATTTTAATTAATCATTTTCGAATATTATTTTTTATTTAACTGTAGTAAACAGTACAGCTCATTAAAATTATTAATTATTATTAAAAGTTATTAACAATTATTATTATTCCGTATTAGTCTACAGAAAGCTATTAACGTCATACGGACAAGCAGTCTAAACAACCATTATAAAAGACAATATTCTATTTGGCTATTTGAATTATGTATTGTTACATAATTCAGAAAAAGTGTTATGCCATTACGGAAGGTTCTAGTACACTGGAGAACGTTGTTCTACTCTATTCCCGCAGCTGTAATGCGTACGTGACGCTTGACATGCGAGGCAGTATTACGTAATGCGGCACGTATCGTGCGTTCGATGGTGTCGGTCTAGAAGCTTCTCAATTAGCCCAACGGTGCGTGTTTCTTCGAAGGTCGCGCTGAAGTGTCCTTAAGAATTTTCGATGGCTTGTTAAGGACCCATATTATGGAACCCTGCAGACTATAAATACCCCATACCTGCTGCTTAGTTTTCAGATATTGTCGGGCGATTACACAGTGAGTTTGAGTGGGGATTTACACAGTGTGGTTCGAAGTATTGTGGCGAAGTGTTATGTGTTTTATAATCGTGTGGGACAGTTGTAATACAATTGTGTTTTATATTAGTTGCCATTTTATTGCGTGTGAACAATTTTCAATTTGATTTGTTGTAAGTGACTAACTTGTTGATTACAAACTGTTTAATTGTGATAATTAAAGCTGGTGATTAGTGACTTAATTGGTGTCTTGTATTTTGTTTTCCACTGTACCATACGGCGATCAGTAGACCGTCATAACAGTATCAAAAATAACATAGATTACAGCATATTAAAACGAGCAGAGTCGGTGTAGGTGGTGTAGGTGTAATTACTTTGAAAGCAGATTGCGTAAGTCAGCAGCCTATCAACAAGACTGTAAAATATGCATATGTTTAAGGTTATCAAATACATATATATTTCGTGTAATTTTTTAACAGTTTTCACATTTTTGATAATGTCTGTGTAGTTGCCTCTAAAAATAAACATTATTCCCTACAAAATATTATTTTTTACAAAATAATTGCTCTTAATTTATACGAGAATATAGCTAAATGTAAACTTTTCACATGGTCAAACTGTAAAATTATTTACAATTGAAGTAACATACGTACGATGACAGTAACACAAATAAAAAGTTAATAACTATAGGCAAAGAAAAATCCTAGTTGCAAAATCTGAAAGTTGAACCAGTTATTTATTTTATTAGTAATTACACTGTGTTGTATATTGTTTGGTTAAATCGCTAACCAACAAAGTAAGTTGGTTGTGTAAGTTATAGGGAAACTCGCACTGTGTATACAATACAGTGTTGATGTCAATAATTCAGTAACAAAAGCTAACTCATGGCGCCCCATGCAGCAACAAAGTTTGTCGGTTTACATAGACTACCTTACATTTTCATACGTTCCCGATTACTTTCAACAAACTAACTAAATCGTCCAGATGTCTAATGTTATAATATAATCTTATAAACTAATTGAATTGCTTGTTCTACCTTTTACAAGTAGTAAATTGTAAATAACATTTGTAAAAATTATTAACTATCAGATATATTTTAATAGAGTAAAGCATTTCGTTAAACGGTTATTTATAGCCTTACACGTGTACGAATGAAACTGTTAATTAACAAAACAGGTTGAAGCTGACCAAGGATTTAGCAAGACAAGAGAGTAGGTTAGGTGACTATGGTTGCTAAACTGTAAGACAAGAAACACAGAAGGCGGATGGATTACCTAATTGAGCACTGCCGTAGAATCAAATGCATAAAACTTGCTCTTCTCAGTAGGAGACGATTAGAAAGCCAGTTGCTCAACACTGTTGAAGTCATAATGCTGTCGATATTATATTAAGTGTGTTAACAACAAACAGGAATATTTCAGAACAGTAGTGTTAATATATTACATCTAGTAATTATTTTAAATTTAATTAAGTTTGTCTCGTTGTCTAAACATTTAAAGAATCACTTCAACCGCATGCTTCAGATTTTAAAACGAAAGAGTTAACAAAACACCAACAATAGTTTATTTAAAACATACTGCATTGTAGTACTTGAATTATTACACAGTAATTTTAGTTATGGCTGAAAGTAATTGCGCATAAGTTTGAAGTGCGTTTAAACTTTCGAATCAGAATTACTCAAACCTCTACGCTCTATTAAGCAGGAAACAATTTTTGCTAAAATCAATTCTTAATTTTCAGTAATTTATACAAACTTTAATTTATACAAACTTTTTGCTTCAAAATATTTGTCAAGTTGTTTGGAGAACTATTTTTTTGCACAAATATTGTCAATAATTTCAATAAATAATTTTTATTGCCCGCAGTCTATTTGTAAAAACATGTACAAACAAAGAAAATAATTCTGCATAGTAAGAAATATTATAAGTCTTTCATACATTGAGAATAAATGGGACAGAGCTTTACTAAATTAAAGTACAAAGTTGAGATTGAAAAATTACAGTCGACTTTAACTAAATTCAGGAAGGCAGAAACAAACGACGAACAAAGAAAACACTTATAACTGTATTTGGAAAATCTATAGTTATATTGTTAATCAATATTGGTGTTTACATTGCATTTTATGTTTACATTGTCTGCAATTTATTGGTTGTTTAATTGCGTTTAAATGATCCCCATCCTTGGTTTTTGGAGTCAACACTTGGTAATGGTTTAATGCGAATAAATTTTTATATAGCGTGGAATATTTGATTAGTAACAAATTTACACTTTATTGTGGTCTTCTTGACGTAAGCCTTATATTATTATAAAATCAAGTTTGGAATAAACATTCGTAGCAGTCACTTAAAATTGTTATATTTTAAGAAGTTTTTAACAGTTTTTTAACATAATTTTCAATTCCAATATCTCATTAGCTGATAATTGAGCAGCAATGTATGATAATTTGATTAATACAATTCAACCATAATGCTGCAAGTTCTTTCTGTGGCCGTAGGGGCTAGACTACGCTCAGTCTAATCTCTCTGTTCATAAATAATAAACAAAGGCAACCAACAAAAAACGGACTGGATATAAATGTTTAATGATAAATCTGATACGATTAGTTTATGTTCTAGCTGCGGTGATTCACAAGAGTTTATGCGGTGCGACTGCTATACGTAAAGCTGCAGTGTAGCATCTGATAACAACTATGCGTTTGTTTTTATCTAGAGGACAAACATTTATTGAATGTACATTTTAATACACTAGAGTAGATGCAGCATTAAATTTATATGTGAGAATGGATTTGTAAAATTATGTTAAGAACGTGTAGTAAATATAGATTTTTGAGAGTCAAACATTTATAGACTCTTAAGAAGCGTTTGACATGCGCTGACGTGAGAGGTTATCACATGTAGTGTAGACCTATAAGTAACGGGTATCACAGCAGAGCTTAGACCAGTACTTTTTAACTTAAAAGCTTTTGAGATTCACAATTAAACTCCGAGCCTACCAGTGAGCCAAAGTGACAACAAACGTAAGAATAAAAAATGGAGTATTTAATTGTAAATAAGTAAGAAGAGGTAATTTGCACATTTAACATAGTTTACTACATATCATTAACTTTACAATCTTTATTATATCAGTATAATAATGAAGACATAAGAAAGATATTAAACACTGTATGATAATGAAGACATAAGACATAAGAAAGATATTAAACACTGTATATTTACATAAAATCTTCAGTGAAAAAACTGAGGTCAATCTCCTGAAACAACTAAAGTGTAGGCCTACAGATCGAGGTGAGTTGTCATTAATCTCAGTAGATGAAACAGGAATCTATGAAACAGAAAGCGCTTTCACAGATATGTATACTCTTAAACATCGGCGTCATTTCCTGGCCAAAATTTCGCACATTTAAGAATCGGTCACGAGGTAGCAGCTTAAAGAAATCCCTTGTCCCTTTTTCTTCCCTGGTCTGAAGCAAGGGATCAGCTTTTAAATCACACAGTTCTAGTTGAATGTCAATTTTTTGTTCTTCGGTGACAGTACCAAGAGGATTATTAAATAGCGACGACATATTTTTCTCTGCATTTTCAAATTCTTCGAATCTTACATTAAACGCGTTTATGATTTCTGTTATATTTGCACCAAATTTCGAAAAAATAAATCGTGTATTTTATCATTTTTAAACTCTTCTGCTATATACCAACAGCTTGAAAAACAAGCTAATTAAATTTTTCAAAAGAACATTTAAAAATTGAAAGGAATTATTTTTAAGAAATCAACATATAATAGTTTACAATAAGTAAACAGAGAAATTATTAAATTGGTTTTCCAAGATAAGGTCGCGGGCCTCATAAAAGGGTGTCGGAGGCCACCAGTTGGATATCACTGGTAGCTTAGAAGATTACTCTAAATAACTCAAAGTAGAGATTTATTACACAAGAGGAATTGACATAAGAAGAAGAGGTTGACAGACTCAAGTGAAAGAGCGTGTGGGGAAGGAATGGTAACACGTTGAAGATGAGGACAAAACTCATGCAATTCTGTGATGGAAAAGGAAAAGTGGTAAAGCAATATCTACGGTATCACTCCAGTTTGTTGTAGTCTGCACAGTTACAAAGAGCAATTGTAACTCCTCAGTGGTCGTGATGATGATGATTTAAACATGTTACAGTGTAAAAAAATAATTTCATGAAAATGCTTAATAAGATAACGTTACTTAGTGAACATTTAAAAATGCACTAATTAATAAATCTTGGATATCGGGACACTAATTTGCAGATAAAGTTTATAATTAAATTTTGCTTTTTACGTTTGTATGTAAAGTTTTAATGAGCTAGAAAATCCGTACACGTAGTATTTTATACATCGACATGTTACAGACAACAAACGCAAGAACTGTAAATTAACTAAAAATTTAATTTAGTCTGGTACATCATCACGATTTGTGTCATTGACATGTGTATGAGCTGATTGAATGTCCGTGCAGTTACTCTCCACTAACGTCCTTTGTAAACACACCGCAAATATGTGTCCTTTGAACACGTAACTAATATGTTGTAGTACGGTCACCCAGGTCTTTTAAAGGGGGTAATGTTTCTTTTACGTCTATTATCTTCAAAATAGAAACTTCCGTAGCCTAAATCACGGATTGCCGGCCTCTACGCTGATTGGTTTGCGTGTTCTTAAAATTTTTAATAGCAGTCAAAGACAAATAAACACCTAATACACTTTCCAGTAACTACTGGAAACCGTGTAACTACAATGCACCGTTAGACCTATATCGCTATAAAACGAACCAACAACTAAACTTCCCGACTGTGCCACCGTCTCCACTCTATATGTAGACCTATAAGTCAGGGTTGACGGTAACCTATAACGTAAGAAACAATGTCGACATTGCCTGTTTTACTTTAAAAACTCTGACAATATATTATTGAACGTGTTACTGACATATCCTGACGGATGCGCTGTTATTTTGAGTCATCACTTACCATTATTATTATCACCACTGTATAGTGATCGATGTTTCCAGATTTTCTCCTTCATTTCGTTTGTTTCCACAATGATACTTTACACAAGATATAAAATTTATACGTCGAATGATGTTCAGGGTCACTTTTATGTTAGTAATGCTATGTCACTATTTCGTATTAATCTAAAGATAAGATAAACGTGAGCACAAATGAACGGAAAAGTAAGAACAATGTCGCGTTTAATACGTAATTGTACAAATAGGCTTTATTATGACTTACGGTCGTATGATGTGGCGACAGTGTTGGAGTTTGACAGTGTAACTGAAGACCCCACCAAACGATTTACAAGGTAGTGTCACTTCCAGCAAGCAGCATTTTTTGTAAAAACGCATCTTCAATAAGAAAAATTATTATAAACTGTCTGCGACAGGCGTTTGTTTGATGAAGGCATACGTAAAACTCGCGTTTTTATTTGGGATAATCGCATGAGTACACCTATATCCTGTTAATTGCCAGTAACATTGATTAATGTTAGGTAACATAAATTTTATTGAATCTTCTGAAGTTGTTCATTGTTTACGGAAAAAGTACCCTCTCAAGGCTTTTATGTCAGGTTGTGTAGTACCAAGTAGGTAATAATAGTTGCAAAAAGTATGTTCAATTAATATGATTGCGTAAATCATAAACTCGTTAATATAATTAATTATCATAATCATAATATAATTAGCATAAGGTAAGTCGAGAGAGAGAGAGAGAGAGAGAGAGAGAGAGAGAGAGAGAGAGAGAGAGAGAGAGAGAGAGAGAGAGAGAGAGAGAGAGAGAGAGAGAGAGAGAGAGCAAAAGTGGAGAGGTAGACAGACAGACAGAGAGGTGGAGAGAGACATGTAAAGAAAATTAGCTCAAATACAATTAAAAACCACTGTTGTTTTACTACTGTTTGTGACAGATAAAACATAAACTCATTTATAATCGTTCAACAATTTTTTGTACAGGGTGGAAAATATTGTTACCCTCACTCAGCTTGTGGCGAAAAATCTGAAATAACATTCTGTGGCATTCAAATTATTTATCTGAATAACGACATTTACAGATTGGACGAAGTATGTTGTCTTACACAACATACGCTTTGATAAGACGAATATAAGTATATTTTTGGAACTGCTTCCAACTACAACTTTATCACTCCTAAAAATACTGTAATGTGCCTTCTACATGATGGTTCGAGTCTTCTACATATCTGCCCGAGCGTGAAAACAAAAATTAGACTAAAAATATAGGACTACTGTCTACCGATTTTATCCTATTATGTAGAATCAAAATATAACAAGTTGATGACATCTTTCAAAAACCTAGTGAAAAATATTGCAATATACAAGTCAGACGTGCAATATTACGTCTCATATTTTAACTCAGACATACCTCAAATTTTACTGATTTTATCAGATGATAATCAAAACTTCTTCAAGTAACCGTTAGCACTGAGTAGAAAACAAATTCTAAAAAAGTTGAATAATCTGTATTATTTGAACCCCTAGATACTGATTAGAATCAATAAATACTGAAGAAACTAAATTAACGGCTGTCATTAGTTTTAATGGAACGGAAACTACAGAGGCAAAGCAGTTAAATTATGAGTAAAAGAAAGGAATATGGAAATAACCATATTTCTCAAAATGTGGAACGTGGATTATGTGCCACACTTAGAAGAGAAAAATGGAAAGAGTGATAAAGGAAACAAATTGATGATTGGCCAAGAATTTTAAAAAACTGGTAACATAACAGAAATAGAAATCAAAACAAGATACATTATGGATGTTATTGTTTAACAATAATTTTGTAGAACGGTGACAGTTGCGTCAAAATTGCTCCATTGAACACAGAGTTAAGACTGCAAGTAACGCAACATTACATTCAGACAATACACTCTGCTCTAAACGTATCTTTAGTAATATAATGCTGGTCACGTTTCTACCCTTAGATTTACCCCACTCCACTACAGATACTATTAATTGAGGAAAGTCTTTTCACTGGATTAACAGGGGCTAATTTTGAGTTAAAGGAAGTACATAGTATACAGTGTTAATTTTCTACTATTTATTCTACAAATTAAAAATCTATGTAATATCTTTTTCTATTATGCGACTTAATCCTTTACACACCAATCGTATTTTCTGCATAATCATGGGCAGATTATTTGCCTTCTATTAAACCATTCTTCTTCACTAATTATACAAGTTAACTAGAAGAACTCATATTATAAATTCTTAAATATATTTCTTAAAAAGTTAATGTTACTAGGTTTTCTGATTTTAGATTATGTACAAATATTTTCTTTTTTCAGAAATAAGTATATATACAGCACAGACGAACCAAAGTAATTAGCAATTTCAAACTGACCATCATACGACGGTCGCACTGATCGTCGTTTTTGTAGGGGAAAAGTATAACTAACACTAAATAAAGTCACTAATTGCAACTTTAACTACACTTAGACAAGAACTGTGCTAAACAAAAACACTTTTATACAATTTTTCAAGTTAAAATTTGCTAACACACAACAATAATTGTCACCTTATTTTAGTTCAACTTAGTAACATTATATAAGTAAGCCGCAAGTCACAATAACGGCTACGAACTGCACTGTAATATTGCTGGTACAAAAACTGAAGCTGGCCGACGCTTGTATTTGTACTGAGCGACGACAAATAATTATGTCATTCAGGGGCGGTGAAACTCCATAGGAACGGTCCTAATGTCCGATCTTGTATAATGTCGACAGAATGATCTACAAATGTGTGGAACAGCCTGTGCGTCCCCGCATGTTAAGTGTCACGTAGACACTTTTGTTACCTTTCAGTTCAACGTAGCATCGTATTATAAATGTATGTCTACACATAACATTTAGATTAAGATCAATTATTCTATAAGAAAACAAATAGTCTGTAAGTCCACATTAAATTCAAGAAAACTTAAAGAAACGTTAAAAGCAGTATTAATGGGCTGTTTACAAAAAATTTCAAGATGTTCTTCGAAAAACTATATAGAAAATGCGAATACTGATAAACTTATCGATAAGGAACCTAATTATAGGGAATCAAACATAACATCAATAATAGGTTTAATTAGTTTCACACAAGGGGCGGCTGAAAAACAATGCCCATCGCACGTAAAGGGAGAACCAAACATCGTACAGAGCGGCCCGCTACCATCTTGTTCCCTTCACTACAAGTACTTCAAGTTGAATTTCACCCACTTCTTTTTCTGTAGCCGTCGCCTCAGATTGATTGAAGTGCGTCTTCTATGTTAACGCTTCTACAATAAGTGCAGTACCAGCCGAAAAGTGAACGCTAGTGACATTTGTCGTCGTCTAAAAACCGTTAATGATAATGAAACTCGTTGTGAAATTACTGTGAAAAGGTGGGCAATAAACTTGCATCGGAAGCGAATACCGAGGATGAACCACAAGCATCTAAGTAGGCGGACCAATTTATCCATAATTACCGTCACGTCACGCAGCACGCAGCAACACGTCGCCAATCCGATAAGCATACTGAGAGAATGAGCAGAACACATTACCTAACATCTCAGTTACTGTAAACGTTTTTCGCGATGGTCGCCGCACTACTCGCTCAGGAAAACTAAACAATAACAAAAAGAATGTTGTGAACATTTTCTGCGATTTTTATCATGATGAAGAGATGACTTCCTTCTCAATATTGGGTACACTATTACGACCTAGATGAAAAAAGGGACACCATGAAATACAAACATTTCAATTCGTCACAATCTAAGAAATACAAGAAATGGCAAAATTATAAAATCATAATGTAAGAGGAAGTGAAATAAACGTGTTAGATAACGTTTACCTGCAAATCGAGGACGTCGTTGCCAATATACGTCGTCTGAGAACCCATGAGAATTGAAAGGAACGGAAAAAGATTGCCTATCGGGGTCTCTGGTTCTACCCGTTTATAGAGGTCTCCACGCCGCTGTTTGTCTTGAAGCGTGTCCTTAACCTGTAATCACTCATTACTTCGCACAGATTAATTATTGCCATCTTTCAGTGGGTTGATTAGCTTATTAGCCTACTGACAAGTAGAAGAAGTGTGGTAAACAAAGTAGTGCGTCTTCAGTAAAGCCATATATTCTTCTTTCAACAGACTATATATAAGAGACAATTATGTAGAAGGGTAGAAATTACCTAATGGTGAAGAGACATCCCTAGATAGGGGTGGCTGAAGTATCGCTTCAAACCAGTCAGAACATGCAAGGTCACCCGTAAAGAATAAGTTGACAGAAAGATTTGCAAAAATTGTATGGTAAATCAAATCTCTTTTATTAAACTTTAGAGGCCGTATTCATTAAATGGAAATTAGTCGGACACCTAAACTGGTGCTTGGTAGCTCTATAGTATATATTAGCTCAAAAGTAAATGGTGACCAAAGGGGAGGTGACTAAATTAGATATAAATGCTAAATACCAGAAATAAATTGAAACGTGCTGGAGGCCAAAGCATTACTGAGGAAAATAGTGCTACAGTATAAATGAGAAGATATACCATTTGCTTCACAAATTTATGGCTTTTTTACTATGTTCACAGAAACAGTTTCTAATTACAATGAACTTTCCATTGCGTTTCTTTCTGTAAGTGTGCCCAGCGCGCATGTGAGTGTGATCTAGTATACTCAAAATAATACTGTGTGTACGTTTTGTGTGCTTTATTTTGGTTTTAAGTAAGATATATTAAGAATGGAAACTTGAGTGACTCTATATCTATACATGTAGCATAGGTAAAGCATATAGTAACGAGAAAAAAGAATGCACATTATATCTAGCACAATGTTGTATTAATAATGAACAATTGAAATACCTGTTTAATTTTTATTAATGAAAGTAGATATTACACTCTAGGCTTAATGAGGTTTAAAGATCGGATAATTCACTCAATTTTTATATAATAATGCTTGTACTCAGAGTAACACCGTTACGTGTTAATTTATGCCGGCTAATTAACCAGTAATTAAACATATAACTGCTTTTGTTTTGTATGCTGCTGCTGTCAAGGCGAAAGACTGATGGCCTGAAACCGACTAGACGGTGTTACATTAACTCGTCAATGTGATTTTACCTGTGAACGTAATAATACAGAAAGCAATAACGCCTTCAAATTGTAGATGTAGGCAATACATGCAGACGTGACAGAACATAAAAGTAGTAACTCCTAATACGTCTATGATAAAGCTAAAGTACAAAATGTAAATACAATATTTAAAATTAAAATTATGTAAATTTTTCAGTACTGAAAGACGAATATTTAAACTACAGTAGTGTGCAAATTAATTGGGACAACCCAATTTTTTTCACAAAAATTTTTATTTTAGTTGGAGAAGTTGCCTGAAACCGGTTTTAATTCCTTTGGGCTAATGTGGGGGATTGACCTTGACTTGTAGAAAGTTGATTGACCAGTTTTTGTTTTTTGTTAAACTAGAATCGCTTTGTCTTAGTTTAGTGCTACATTTTGTAACGAGTGCATGTGTTCGCGATTCATTTAGTTACTGTTTGAGTTTATAAAAATGAATATTACTACCAGGAAAAGGGCAAAGATTGTTGTTTTAAGTGAGTATGCATGTATGACTGTGAGAGACACTGCTGCAACAGCTGATGTAGAAAAGTCTAATGTTTCAAGAATAATTAATAGACACCTTGATTTAGGTACACTTTCTCCAAAAAGAAATGGCAATTGCGGAAGAAAACGCACAACAACCTCTAGACCTGGTAAAATTGTACTTTGGAATAGTAAAATTTACCCTCAGAAGAGAAGTCAAAACCTCAAAGAGATTTGCTGGCTACTTGTGTCAGCATTGATTCTTCAACAATACGGCGCAGGCTTATTGAATCAGAGCGGAAGGCTAGAAAACCAATTAAAAAACCATTATTGACGCCTACAATTAAAAAAAAAGTTTAGCTTGGGCTAAAAAATATGAATGTTGGAGTAGTGATGACTAGGAGTAGGTAGTATTTAGTGATGAAACAACACTTTTAGTCCAAGGGTACAGAGCAGTAGTTGTCAGAAAAAGCACTGGTGAACCAGTGAGAGCCGAACATCTTCAGCAGACCGTTAAATGCCATCCAAAATAGATGTTCTGGGGATATTTCACGTCTAGTGGTCGTGGAAGCTTAGTACCAGTAGAAGGAATGATGAACTCGTTGAAATACTTAGAAATTATAAAAAGAAAAATTATACTTTTCATGCAAACGTTCGCTGACGGCTGTGGGACTTTTCAAATGTCATGCCATAATTCAAAATTAATTACAAATTGTACACAAGTAAACAATGTAAATATTTTGGATTGGCCTGCAAATTCTCCAGATTTAAACCCAATTGAAAAGTTGTGTAGTTAGTGAAGGGACGCCTTGGCAAGACGGAGTGTTCAACAAAAGTGCGGTTGATTGAAAACGTTATCAAAGTTTGGTATTGCGACGAAGAGCTAAAAAATATGTGTTGTAATTTACTGGAATCAATGCCAAATCGAATAAAAGAGGTTATCAAAGGTAGAGGAAGACATATTTTGTACAAATTCCTTCAATAAAATTACTTCAATATAAACGATTATTTAAAAATATTTTACTGTTGTCCCAATTAATTTGCAAACTACTGTAAACTAAATATACTGTTACGACAGTCTACTTGATCGTCGTAGGTACAGTGGAAAACAAAATACAAGACACCAATTATGTCACAAATAACCAGCTTTAATTTTCACAGTTAAACAGTTCGTAATTAACAACACAGTCTCTTACAACAAATCAAATAAAAATTGTTCAACGCAATAAAATGTCCACTAATATTAAAACACACTTGTATTACAATTATCCCGCCCGATTATAAAACGCAACACTTCACTAATAACCACTTGAACGTACACGGTAATATCGCCCGATAATAACTCGAACCGCACTGTAAATATATCGCGACTAATACTGAAAACTAAGGCCGCTGCCGCCATGTATTTATACCTCCGCTCACAGACCAGAACTTTCCAAACTGCGTCTTAGCGCCAGTGTGTACTACGTAACTAATTGTGGCCTTGACACAGTCCGAGCGGCTGGCGGCTTCGAGAAAACTCTCGCGAATGCGTCTAGAGTCACGTATGCCACACACACTACTGCAAGACTCTTCTGGCACATTCGACAAACACGTAGACTGTTCTGTAATGTCGTAACACTTCCTCCTCCTTAAGCCTGTTCGTCCCGAACTGGCAAACCGTCTCTGAAGTAATACTCGACCAGGCGATCTAGGTGGACGTCCTTGCGAAAGATAATTCTCCAGTTCTTCGAATTCAGTCTCGTGTGATCCGAACATCACGTTCCCAGGAATGCGAGTCTTCCGCTCAACCACTAGTTTTGCTGGAATCACTCCCGTTGCGTCATGTACTGATGACCTAAACACCACTGGCTGATCTAAGTATGTTTGGTTCTCGTCAACAACCTCTTGCGTAACCTCATCTTCAGCCACTTTGCCCTCGGGCGCTACTATAAGCTCAGGAACAAGCAAGAGTTTTGTCTCGACACCCATAGTAGGCTTTCCAATCACTTCATTTGTCGTTACACTTTGTATTTGTATTTTCTCTGCTAATTCTTCCTCCATTTCCGCTTGCAATAGAGAGAGTTCCTCTTGACCAGACCTGTTGAATTTTTCTTCGACTAATGCCACTTGCTTAAGCAAATGGTTGGTAGACCCTGTCATTTTATCCATGCAAAGCTTTATCTTCTCTTGGCCAACCTTCAGGACATTCTCTCTTAAGTCCACAACGAATCCGTAGGCATTCATAATGTCCGTGCCAAGAATCACTTCATCGACAATGTCTGCAACGAGCATTTGGTGGCTAAACTCGAGAAGACCCAGGCGTACACGTACGTCTACCTTTCCTAGCACCTTGACGGGGCTTTCAGTCACAGTCTGTATTGTACAAGAGCTAATTTGAGGCCGTCGGTTACTGATTAAGTCAGGGCGCACAATGGACACTGTAGCGCCCGTGTCAACTGTAAACGATGTTGGTTTACCTTCCGTAAATCCATTAACAATCAAGTTTCCACTGGTCTTATGTAGCGTGGAAACTGTGCGCTGTTCTGGGGCTTTACTTCTCCAATTGGTGCGATCACTCTCTTCTCTCGGTATCTTCTTCTCCCAACAGTCTACCTGTAGATGACCACGTTTTCCACAGTTGTAACATTTCGGTCTTCTGTCTTTTTCAAAACGTTGCGACTCCTTGAACTTTTGAATTGTTTGTCCGACAACATTGTTTTTCTGCACCCATCGTAACGGCAGTGTGATACAGGGATCTTCTGACTGCAATGTGATGGCACAAACCCATTAATGTATCGGAACGCTGACTTGGCAGCTTCAAACTCGAGACTGTGAACAAGAGCTTCTGAGCTATTTTGGTGTTTTGCCATTCTTAACACTTGCTGAAGTTCACAATCACTGATGCCTTCAATAAATGTCTGCACCGCAAACCTTATTCGAAAATCTTCTGGTGCTTCAGGATAGCCCAATCTAATCAATCTGTCGATACTTGGTTCAAACTCTTGAAGACTCTCCCCGGAACGTTGTCGTCTTGTTCTCAACTGAGCGTAGTACACATCTCGCAAATGTTTCTCACCGTAACGTAACTCTAGAGCTTTTATCAACTCGGCATAGATGTTCTGGCTGTCAGGTGGCACTTTCTGTAGTAATTCTGCCGCAGGTCCTTTTAATGCAAGAACGAGTGAAACTGCCTTGTCTTTCCCTGTCCAATTATTTGCGCATACAGCAGCTTCGAATTGGCGGAGGTACGTTGTCCAGTGACTGCTTCCGTCAAAGGTTGGAGCTTTGACATGAACTGTCCCTACTGCAGGCAAAGTTACTTTCTCTATTGACTTATTTTCTGTGTCTTTTTCTGTCTTTATCATTGGTACAGTCTGTTCACAAAGTTGTTTTGGTTGTATCTTCAGGCACTGCGCAACTTCACTTTTAATTTGTTCTCTTATGTTTGCCATTGAGTTTTCTACTGCAGATATTTTACTTGACACGGATTCTTCTACGACAGACATTTTTGTAGACATTGATTCTTCTATGACAGATATTTTTGTAGACATCGATTCTTCAACAATCGAGACAGATTTTTCTACTTCAACTATTTTTAATGTCATTGATTCTTGCACCTCCGATATTTTAGTAACTTGTTTATTAAGCTCACCTCGTAGAAGACCCAATTCTGCCATACTGTGTTCTTGCATCTGTTTCTGCTCCTGTATTAATGCTTTGATGTTTTCTGTTTCCTGCTTACGTTTTTCATCCTGTCGTTTTTCTGCTTCTTCCGCCTCCTGTCTGCGTTTCTCATCCTGTCATTTTTCTGCTTCTTCCTCCTCAAAGGGTTTTACTTTGTTTGTTAGCCTATAATACGTTTACTTACTTAACAATATTACTTTATAACATGCGTGTAGTCACATTCAGCACAATAAATTCAGTTTTTCAGTTGAACAAATATAATTCCGTTGTTAGATTTTACTTTGAACGCTAACTGTTAATACTGTTACGACGGTCTACTTGATCGTCGTAGATACAGTGAAAACAAAATACAAGACACCAATAAAGTCACTAATAACCAGCTTTAATTTTCACAGTTAAACAGTTCGTAATTAACAACATAGTCTCTTACAACAAATCAAATAAAAATTGTTCACACGCAATAAAATGTCCACTAATATTAAAAAACAATTGTATTACAATTATCTCGCCCGATTATAAAACGCAACACTTCACTAATAACCATTTCAACGTACACGGTAATATCGCCCGATAATAACTCGAACCGCACTGTAAATATATCGCGACTAACACTGAAAACTAATGCCGCTGCCGCCATGTATTTATACCTCCGCTCACAGACCAGAACGTTCCAAATTACGTCTTAGCGCCAGTCTGTACTACGTAATTATTTATGGCCTTGACACAGTCCGCGCGGCTGGCGGCTTCGAGAAAACTCTCTCGAATGCGTCTAGAGTCACGTATGCCACACACATTAGAGCGAGATTCTTCTGGCACATTAAAGAAACACGTAGACTGTTCTCTAATGCCGTAACAATACTGATCCTTCATTAGGCATTAAATGTTTCTTAACTAACATCCTTGGCTTCTTCGTTAAAGAATAATTGGTTTGCCTTGTTTCGAGCTGACAGTATGGACATTTTTCATACAGTTCCGACTCTTTGCTTAGCCGTGTAAGAAAAACGTTCCTGGAGAGTCTATATTTACTCCTACTCTGCGTATAGTAAATCCATAGTATGGTTCAATACTACTGTGGGCAATACCATAATTGAGTGTACGTGTATAGGTGGAAAATATGCACGTTAAGAAATGTCTGACCGCACAATTCAAGACAACCTTCTTTTATATTACTGTGACATACTGACAAAAATTAACATCTGTTGTTTAAATTCATAGAATAATTTGTTAGAAGATTTTATCTGTCTATGTCCTACGTTTCTAATTAATACAGGAGTCTTGATACATTCATTACAGCACAAACAGAGAAACACATAGATTACCTTGGCTTTTAAATAGTGACGCAAATTACGGAAAGGATGATTTCTTTATGCCTGTCAATATTATACGACACTGAAGTTATAAAATTATTGGAAAGCTCAAATATCTGAAATAAGACATCTGTTTCAAAACATAATATAAATAATAATTTTTGGTATTTTAAGATATTTTCCTTAAACACTTAAGCCGTATTAAAACTTAACAGAATAGTCTAATCCATTTGTCACGGTCACCAGAGTAGTAGAAGTAAATGGAAATCAAATGTGTGAAACTTACTTCCTTTATCATAGAGGAGATTAGACTTTGTATAAAAACGGCCTGTTCCTTCGATGGCAGTAATAACGACAATGTAGACTAAATTATGCTTTACTGATCTATTTAAGCACAAGATTCTACTTTACGTGCCATAAAGCTTGATGACGCAACCATGGTAACCGGGCACTTGTTAACTTGCTTTCGTACCTATTAACCTTCCTACACCAGGTACTTTAAGCGGGTACTTTATTAACCGGGTATCATATTGCTTTACATAATAGCTTTGCTTTCTTTACCATACTTCGTGGGCTAATTTATGCACCTATCTTCAACTACGTTCACTTTCTATCAGTTTCACTCTTTGTTATGAGCAAAAAAACTAATGGTTGAACCATTATTAATAATTACTGATTCGTACATGAATATTAATGATTTTATAACTTTGCGTATGGACACAAATATAGTTAGAAGTAAATAACTTATAAGACCTAACATTTTAACATAATAATCAAAACAATATTTATCAGCTGTTTAAAATATTATCCAAAGGGAGTTATAGTAACTATTAGGAAAATTGTTCGTTCTTATTTAGTGTGATAATAAAGACTAAAAATTTTGAATTTCAAGACAATAATTTGCTTTAAATTAACGGTGCAACTTTGTCCTTTACAAACGACATACATAAAATTGATCGTATATGTACCTAGAGCAAATTGTAATCCACAACCAAAGGTTGTAAACCTTCAATTGCTTACATTGTGTACAAATGAATTTATATGAGTACAATGTCGGACATAAATGTACACATTCTTTGGTTTGCTCAGAGTCTATACAACTCGCATACAGACAGTCTGTTTGAGACTATAGCCAACAAAGTAAAACATTAGGAAGTACATACAGTATATCTAGTAGTAGCACACAGTGAGACAGTAGAAGGTGGGTCGGTTTCCTTGTTTCCTCAAACAGCAATGTCATAAAGTAAACGTAAGTTTGTTTTATATTATAATGTTCTAATTTAATGTGTACACAGAAAATTGTATGTACAGAACCCTGTAACGTGTGCACAGTAAAGAGCACTTTGGTATTCATACAATTTGAATCCTTTAAACATTATCATGTTGATTATCTCATTTGCTCAGAAGAAAAACCTCTCCTGAAAAATTAATCAGAATTCCTTCATCACTTTTCCTCAAGCGTTCAACTCACTCTTTCGTCTATCGTCTACCCATGGTAACAGGTCAGTGCTATATAGAAACCATATATAGATGTCGCGTTGTTGCTGCCTAAGCCTCGACTACCTCAGTTGTATTTCCTTGACACAGACAACATAAAAATGTGTTTAAATCCAAATACAAGAAACGAGAGACTATGTGTCTTGTTTATAGATGTATACATTACTCTGAATTACGCAATTTAAAAACTAAACCAACCTAATCGATAATAATTTATTATTAATTTTTCAAGCATTAAAAGGCTATTAGCGCTTACCCTTTAAAACTTGTGACTATATTTCATAAAATGTCCTCGAGATTTGTATTTAAAAATACGTGCCTCTCTTTTTTATTTTCTTAATCATTGCCACTTTTCATACCATATGCATTTACTTTTGCAATTTAATTTATTTTGGATTTATTTCTTTACTTTTCACACTAATTTTTCGTCTGCTCAGAGATAAAAGTTTTCTCTAAATCCTAATCAAAATTTCTTCATCACCCTTCTTCATCCATGGTCCTTTTCTCCAGCCGTGGTATACCTTACAACACAATTCAAGTGGTAGAGAGAACTAACTCTAATTAACCATCTGTAAGGGGCCCTATTGTGTGTTTCACATGTAAACGATATCGTTGTTATAGTGACTAAGCCCCGACAACGTTAGCTCCGGAGCTTTGCAGTAGATAGAGCGGCTTGGATTGATTCGATCTTGAGGCGAAGGCACATCACAGCATGACGATAAACTCCACGCAAAGAGACTTCCCTACCTCTGAGCTACCTCGCATCATAATAACAATTTTTAAGTCTATGTTATACATGTGAGGCTTAAGAGACCAGTAGAAATTATGTCTGCTACTAAAATCGTTGTTTTGATCTATGGAAATGAATACAGAGCTGAAAAAGCCAAAGCTAAGATTCAGCCAGCCGAGATAAAGTTTATGAGGAATACTATGAGCTGTACAATTCTCGATAGAAAGAAGAATGTGAATATAAGGACGAAACTGGGGTTTAACTCATTGTTGGAACAGCTAAGAAGCAACAAAAGAAAGTGGTGTAAACATTTGGAAAGAATGGCGGGTGACAGGTTTCCAATGCTAGCAATGGAATATAGACGAAGGGGAAGAAAGATGTAGGACGGCGAGAGCGAAGTGGGTCCCAGAACAGGTTCAGAATGAGCTTAATCCTTGAGGTTGATGATGATGACTAAACTAGATCGACTTCCTGGCATTGCCATAAATATAGGTGCATTTTCTAGACTCGAGGTCGGCTTAGCTTATAACAATGAGTATCTCAGATAACATCTATGTGTAATTATCGGCGTACTAAGACCTTTAGCACAACAACGTCGACCAGGAGTGTTGCTTAACTAACTTGTTGGTTCTCACCAACATTCTAGTACAAAAGAAATTCGTACACATATAAACTCAAAACAATTTTGTCATAGCAGTGATCTTGCTGCTTTTAGCAGGGACAGAGTCTGTCTGTCGCTAACTGTTATCTTTCGAGGTCTTCTTTTAGGTTACCTTGTGCTCGTCTGTGTCACTATTTGAGTTATTCAAATAGTGCAAGAGCACTACAGTATTCAGTTACAAGTTTCACTGTAAGTGCTCCGCCACAGGTCTACACGGGTACTTCTTGTAGGAGGTAAGAAGACGATAAGCGGAGAGGAAGCATGGGAAGATTGATTGTTACCTTACCCATTTGCAATTGAACACGTGTATTTTCAATCTTATCTGAAGAATGTTGGAAAGGCCGAGTCACCAGAGTTTCTGTACTACCCGAGAGTAGCGGACCATGTCAGCCATCTTTTTCGTCTGCGCTAGATAAGAACAACAAAGTAGATTGCTGTAAGAGGGTATTAGGCAGGAGATCTCCCAGAATAATATCGTCGAAGCGATGCTTTGAGGAGAGGACACCTGGAACTGTGTGGCATGCTTCGCAGAAGAGATTCTTTAGGCAAAGAAGATAGACTTGGACGACATAATATAGAGGAAGAATAACAAGCCAGACGTAGGCCCTAGGAATAAAGAACAATAGGCCTAGCCGAAAGTAGTGTGCCCAACAGTTCTAGGTCAGTGTGCTAGAAGAGGAAATGAAGGTTGTTTTTAGTGGGTCGGGTATAATACCCAAACCCACAGACCTCGGAAGTGGGTATCTTTCCCGACATTTGTTCAGCTATTTTTTTCACCTACCCTCGTTAAAAATTATTTATATTTATTATTATTATTTTTTTATGAACAAGACTAAACAATAATCCGCGTAACATATAAAGAAACAAACTTAATGTAACCCGCGCGTAATAATTATCTTTCTAAAATTCATTATACATAATATAGGACTACATTTTGTTGTCAACATTTATTCACAAATGTGGGACGTTCATATGTAATAAGTAGTGTAATTTGTACAAAAATTACTACAGTTTTCCCTACGTTCCAACGGCTTTTCCGATTTATTGCGTCTACTCCAGATTCCTGCTTTACTATAAACGTCTTTCTTACTCGTATTTACTTCGCTTGTATAAGATCTCTTGGATATATGCTTTTTATTCTATTTTTTACTTTGACATCCGTTTGTCTTGCTTAGTTCTTCTTAATAGATCCGTACAATACTAATTCTTTTATTTCTAATTAAACTTGCATTTCTTTCCATACTTTTTTTTACTCATTGATTTCGCTCTTGGTGAAATACACTATCTACGTTTGCTATTTACAATTTATTAATCTACTTGTATAATTTGTGCAAGAATATAATTACTAAAGAAGAAAACAAGGAAAGAGACGCAATTGAAATATTATAATGTAATACCTCAATGTCATACCTCAACTACTGTATGGTAGTGAGACTTGGATTAGAAAGGCCAAAAATATATCTAGAATACAAGGAGCGGAAATGAGGTTTTTCGTGCTGTAAAGAGTTGTACGAGGAGAGATCTTATCAGAAATAATCACATTAGAATGGAGCTAGGCATAGCTGAAAGCTTAATTGAGAAAATCTCTCGATACAAAAGGGAGTGGCGGTTACAGGTAGAGAAGACTAGACTAGATTTTCAAGAAGAACCCTTGACTATCATCCAAGAGGGAAGAGAAGTGTGGGAAGACCCCGTAAACGTCACCACTATTCCACAAGAAATGTAAAGTGTTTGTGTTTACATAGATCAAATATTACTGTTAAATGTAAAAAATTTACAACTACACAACTCAAAGAGCTATAACACACATTTCTAAATAATTACTCAATAAATTTCCGTACTGCTCTGGTGACAAAGCAGAGAAGTGTCTGAAATTAGATTGGTCGACGATTTGGAATACCTGCAAACTGAGCAAGTGTAAGCCTTGCTAAAGAACGACTTCGTGCACTTTCTTTATTTCTTCTCATCCTGTTTTTGTGTAAGCATCTGCTTACTCTAAGAGTATAGATTCTTAATCGCATTCGACACTGGTACAGCAGCTGTGTCTCCAATGCTGCTTTTTTTAAATATTTCATTACAATTTATACCTATAATAATATTAATAATAAGTATTATTATTATTATTATTATATAATGAAGGCAGTTTTCAGGGACAGGAGAGTAAAATTTGGTGAATTAATTGGCATATTTACCGTTTAAGATTTAGTAGCTTTTGTTTTTATAAAAATGAAAGTGGTTTACACAGAATCTGTTTATAAAGGAAAGAAAAATTTGTGTGTTTGATATGAAAACTGTTAAACGTTTATAGATACATAAATTTCAGAGTCACGGAAGTGTAATATCAACAACAAAATAATTGTATCTTAGTCGAAAGCAAGTGAATTTTAATTTTTTTTGTTTTAAGTAGACTATGTTATAATAAGAAATAAATTACAGAGTAAAAAGATATGGATTAGAATATAAGTTTCCTAATCACGTTATTAGATAGAGAAAACCATAATCCTGCTTGAGAAATGTAAAAGCAAACAGTAAGTACAATGAAATGAGATTTCGGAGGCGGACAGTTCAAAGAATTCGAAAGAACCGACTACCAGTTTCAGAAGAACTTAGTCGTGCAGATTTCAGTGAGACATCATAGACTAACAAAAAACGGATTGGCTACTTAACAATGTAAATAAAGAAAGGAAAATAAATCTCACTATGAAAAGAAAAGGATAAGTAGAGCGTATTGTAAAACTGGCGCAGAAGCTGCCTGTAATAAAGGGAGAAGACATTACTAGAAGTAAAACGCTAACCATAGAATGGAATTTAAAAGATGACTGAGATGAATAAAACTTTCTAACGCTTTTTGAAATTAGGAGGTTAAAAAAACGACCGGAAAACGAACATTCTGATATTCCCCCAATGACATTAGACTCAACATAATCTTAGAAAGATGTTTACATGGAGCGAAGCCCTGTGGGACTGAATCATGAACCGTTTAGAGTAAACGCTAAAGTCAGTAGTAGTAAACAAGTAAGTAAAATGAAGAAATTAGATAACTGAAAGGAAGCGTAACGTTAATAATGATGAACCGTTCAATATAGTGTACGTAAATAAATACTGTGAAGTTGTTATTGAAGATGGACTAACATATATCGCTGGAACATCTGGGTAAAAGAGATGCCCTCCAATGTACTATAGTCTGAGTTATTGGAAAACCATAGTAAAACGTTTGGCTAAGCGGCTAAACTTATATGACGTACAAACAAAAAGTAACAGAAGTAGAACCAAACAAAGTCCTTTATTAAAACGATGATGATTTTATTATACAAACAATGTACTTATTGTATAATATAAACAAAGTGCTGCAAATTTTAAGCTTCCTCGTCTATGGCAACAAATGTTTCTTAACAAATCAGGCATTAACATCTTTAGTACACAATTTTTTAGTCTATGTTAGAAAAACTGTTTTATATTTTAGTATGAAGAAACATCCAGTTAGTATTTTTTAATTTTTTCAAATTCGAGCAATTGTACTGAAAAGGTCAAAAGTTACTCCGTTGTGAAGAAGACCCAAAAAAAGGAGAATACCTTGTAGGTTTGGCGTGGTTTGACTCAGTGGTAACACAGGCGACTCATAATAGCAAACACTGTGTGCATCAAATCTAGGTCACTACTCTATCTGCACCCTATCTCATGGAAGGACGGCAACAATACAAACAATACAGCGATGTTATATGGAATGCCTGGACCAAATAAGTAACAAAGGCACACTTACATTACACACACCAGTGGCGTAGCTAGGCGTTTTGGCGCCCTAGTCAAGGAGATCGACGGCCGCCTCGCCTTCACAATTAAAAGGGGACAAAAGACCAAAAATGAAGGCCCATCCAGTGAACAAAGTACTTAATACATGCAAATGTGCAGATTTTTGTATGAAAGCACCTCCAGTAAACGTCTTAAGTATATGTGTTAAGTCAAAATTAAGAAATTTCATATTGTAACAATACCGGTATTGAGTTTGTATACATTTATTAGTAACAAATGTAGAGTATAAAAATCTAATAATATAAACAATTTGTAACGTTTTGGCCACGTTACAAATCCAGGGAACCCATCATAATTGACACTAGCCAATTATACGGGCTGCCAACGTTGTAACGAACTGAAATTAAACTCAACACAATTAACAATAATAATTAAGCTAATTATTAGGACACAAGGGAAGGTATTTCACTGATTTATGCACTCACTTCAATGTGTAATAAGATGACTTCTCTTTATTAACAAATGATATGAAAGGATCCCATAACATAATTATTTATACTAAAATATTCAAAAGGGTTTTCTGGAAAACTATTGGTCATATTGATCATCTACTTTTACCTCGGATCCGAGTTTACTTTAAATATTGTAAAGACGTCTGAGTAATACTATGCTCATCTAGGAGCTTGCAAGATTACATTTACCATTTGAAGAATGGTATTATTTACTAACGGGATTATAATTAACATTTACATATTAACGTTACAACGTATGATTTTCAATATTACAGTATACATCTATTTCGTTTCATTTATTGTTTAAAGAAAATTATAGTCTTTGAAAAGTCTCTTTCATCTATAAGTTATGTCTCAAATGTAATTAACTCTCGATAGTCAAGCTATCGAGTCACCTTTACAATAAGTTGTGCTGTCCTCGTCCTGGGGTGTCACACTTGGGAATTCTGGTAGTCTGCGTCGTCATCTGGGTCGTGTCTTCGGCGAATATTTTATAGCTGGTTCACTGAGGAGATTGAAGTAATGCTGGTTAAAGTTGGGGTAGATCCACGTAGGTCCTGGTCAACGTCGTAGGGGTCGTAGACGTCCATATGTACAGTTTATGCAGGTCACATATTCACATGTAGAGTTGTACTGGAGTTTACATCTTGAGTAGAGACGTCATCTTGCTTACGTGTTGTTAATTTTTCTTAACTTATTACATTTCTTAACAAAACCTTTCTACATTTTATATATTAAAAACTTGCTCCCCACGTTTTGTAGTGGTAGCTAACAGTTACATTTAACTTTAATCAACACATTTCTGAAGAGCTCTCGCTCGTAGGTGTGCACTGTCTGACGGCTGCATAGTAACTCTTAACTCGATCCGACTGGCACATTACAACGAAACGGAGCGAGTACTCCGCGATAATATAGTTCCTATTTTCATTTAAATTGACATTATTATAACAAGAAGAAACAAATTATTTATACTTATTTAATTTACTGGAATTATTTTAACTACTACTCGTGCCTTCATATTACTAATTACAAACATTACGATTGTTATACATTTCTAAGTTACAGACGGTTCGCTAAACACGTTGAGTCCGGAATTAAACAGGTCAACGCATGATGACTTACAAAAGGGTTAACTGTGATATTAATAGCTTTTTACAATTCGATTTTCTTTTTTAATAGTTTAGCTTGATTTTTCCATTTACCTCTCATACTTATTCTGAGTTAGTACAGGGGCATTAAGTTTAATAGTGCGATTTAAAAATACTTAATTGCTTTTTAATTTTTTTTTATTATTAAATATTTTATTATCAATTAAATCGTCACATACTCCGCCGCTTGAAATCCACATTAAGAATTTTAGTGAGGAGAACGCAAAATTGGGGACTTGGAGTATGCTCGGTGTCAATGTGTGGGATTTCTGTCACATTGTTATTGGCAAGTGTTATACCCATTTATTTCTTCTCTACAATACAACATACGTATATATTTTCTTATAAACTACCTTTTTTCATTACATAAAATTCACACTTAATATCTACATTTTAAAACACAAAACTCTTTCTTGTGTCTACTACTTAAACTACTACCGGTTTTTTCTTTGGGTTATAGTTACTCTCTTCATAGAGTAATTCTCTAAATATTTTGTTATTTAGAGCTCAGTTAAGTGGTCATTGAGTACTCATTTACTTATCTTTCGCTGAACTGGATCTCAGGTTGATCAGGCCTCATTTCCAAATTCTACGATTAACACTTAGCACGGTTACTGAGGTATAAGATAACTTCACTACCTAGTATTACCTTTTCTATTTTTGGCTATGCTATTTCCTCTTTTCTTCTTATACAATTTTATCTGCGAAATATGTGTTCTCCGCACATATTCTCGAGTCGCAGGTTCGTACAGGGCTACTGTAACTGGAGTTAAGTAGTTCTGGATTTGGTAAGGACCACACCATCGGTATGATAGTTTAGAGGTGGTCTTATCAATTGCACTACTAGTCGGGTGAGTCTTGTACATTACTAAGTCACCGACTTGGTACCTAACTGAATTGTTATGAATATTTCTCTCGTGGTATTTTCTGGATTTCTCTAAGTTCGCTCTTAAATTAGCGCGAGCTTTATTCCATATTTGCTTAATCTGCTTATCCTTTATTTGCGGAGGTAGCAGGTCGTGTATTTTCCATTTAGTGGACAAGGGGTGGTTTGGTTTGTATTTATACAGTAACTCAAACGGGGTCGACTTGTGTCCTTCGTGATAAGCTGAATTAAAGGCGTATTGTATCCAGGATAGGTTTTGGTCCCAAGACGTATGATCGTTCGCATGGTAGGCGATTAAAGCAGATTTGAGGTTTCGTAGATACCTTTCAGCAATATTGCCTTGCGGTCGATACTCCGTAGTGGTAATATGGTCTATTCCTAACTTGAAACACATATTCTTAAATTCTTTCGCTTTAAATTGTGGTCCGTTATCTGACACTATACGTACAGGTGTACCGTAATCTTTAAATAATCTTTCCTGTAATATTTTTACAGTCGTCGACGCTAATGCTCGCCGCATGGGATACATCCAAACAAATTTGGTGAACGAATCTACGCAGATGAGTAACATAGTATTACCTGATTTCGATCGTGGGTAAGGACCTGAAAAGTCTAAATAAAGTTTAGAGAAAGGGGTCTTAGGGATTTCTGAAATTAATTGGCTTACGTGATTATTTCTTGCCGGTTTACTGAGAGCACATAAATTACATTTTTTTACGAAACTAGCTATTTCGCTGTTCATATTGTTCCAATGATATTCCTTTCGAACACGATGTATAGTTTTATTGATTCCCATATGGGCTCCAATGGTAGATGAATGGAAGTTCTCCATCAGCATGGGCTTAATCATATCAGGGGCGATTATTCTTAATTCCTTTCCATTTCTTATTTTCTGGCATAGTACACTTTTACTTAATACGTATTTCTCGGATTTAATACCTTGCGCAAGTTGTTCTATAATCGGTTTCAGAAGAGGGTCTTGTTCTTGATATAGGGCAATGTTTGTAAAGGCAAGGGGGAATTCAGTAATTACGGCGTTAGCAAGGGCTGTTTCCGGATTCTCCTTGTTTCCGGGAGTATTTGTGGGCGACTGGAACATACGGGACAGGGTATCAGAGACTACGTTTTGTGTACCTTTAATATGCTGCACTTTGAATTTGTAGCAGTTTAACCTCAATACCCATCTTCCAATACGTCCTAACTGTTTAGGGTGATTCAGTAACCAAGATAATGCTTGATTATAAGTTTCCAAAAGGAATTCTTTATGTTCTAGAAAGGGTTTAAACTTCTCAAATGCAAAAACAATGGCTTAACATTCCAATTCATATGCGGAATATTTTCTTTTTTGGTCGCTTAAGGTTCGCGATGCATAACTAATAGGTAGTCTACTGTTTCCTATCTCTTGATAGATGACTGCACCTAACGCTACACTAGAACTGTCGGTCTGCACTACGAAAGGTTTCGTGAAATCGGCTAGTTGCAAAACTGGGGGAGATATGATGCTTTCTTTGAGTTGTTCAAACGCATTTTGGTGTTGTGCGCTCCATTCAAACTTCGCTCCCTTCTTTCTTAAGGAATTCAGCGGTGCTGCTATTTCGGCAAGATGGGGAATATACTTGTGGAAATAATTTACCATTCCCAAAAATCGGGCTATACCTTTTGCATCTCGCGGGGGTGAAAATTCTCTGATGGCGCGGGTTCGTTCGGGGTCAATGCTTACTTTTCCATTCGCCTTCACGATGTGACCTAAGAATGAAAGTTGTGGGACGGCAAAATTTACTTTTTTGGGGTTAACAGTTAATCCTGTTTTTGTAACCGAGATAACACTTCACGTAGGTGTTTAAGATGTTGTTCCATTGATTCGCTATAGATAACGATGTCGTCCAAGTAGTGATTCACATATTTAAATTTAATGTCATGAAAGATCCTTTCTAATAATCTACTACATACGGAACTTCCTTGAGATATTCCAAAGGGTACTCTAGTAAATTGGTACAGGTTAAAAGGAACGGCAAACGCGGTTAGACGTTTGGATTCTTCCGCCAGGGGTATTTGGTGGAAAGCTTGATTCAGATCCATTACCGTAAAGACTTTCGCTTTCGTGAAGTAATGAAAAGCACTATGGATGTCTGGAAGAGGAATAGATTCAAATTCTATTCGTTTGTTTAATTGCCGGTAGTCCACAACTAGTCTGTGTTTATCGTGACCTTTTGGTACTAAGAAGGAGGGTGATGAATATGGAGACGTAGAGGGTTCAATGACTCCTTGTTCTAACAACTTGTTGATATGGTTTCTCATCACTTCCATCTTGGGAGGCGACAACTTGTATGGGGGGAGGCGTATTACTTTCTGATCGCTCAGATTGATCTTATATTCTATTAGTTTCGTAAGTCCTAGCTTCGGTGTAAGAACTGAGGAAAATTCTTTTATTAATTTCTGCATTCTCATTCTATCTCTACTTTCTAGATGAGATAATTCAGACTCTTGTTGTACTACGTGTGCAGTAGATGATCTAGTTCTTTCTTGTTTGTCATTATTACAATCAAAATCATACTTCCGTGTACGGTCGAATCGAAATTAATATTTCTGCTCATAGATGTCAAGAATCATTCCCGTTTTACTGATAAAGTCTGCTCCCAATATTAAGTCGGGTCCTAATTCATTACATACTAACATAGTAAAAACCCAGGTTAGGTTCTTGATTTTAACTTTAACGGTAATGCTCAGTTTTATTATTATATTTCGTTTATTGGCGGTAGCACATTTTATATTCACCGCTTGACTCCGTTTAACTAGGTGGTGTTCCAATAATTTATCTGCTAACTCTTGACTGATTAAGGTTCTGGTAGATCCCGAATCAATTAATGCGATTGTGGAGGTAACACCTAGGTCAACTTGTATTACGGGTAATAGACTATTAGTCCAGTTACATTTATTTATCGCGTTACATTTTTCAAGAAACTTTCTTACGTAGGGATCTATTTCTTTAGAGCTTCTTTTCCTTCCCCTTTTTTCTTTTTTTTTATACATTTTTTTAGGTTCACCGGATTTCAAGTTGCTGCTGAAGACACAGGATTTCGGGTCTCCCTGCCTTACATGTTTTTTTGGATCAGGGTGTTTACGTTCGAATTGTTTGCTGTTACAGTTTTTACTTATGTGTCCATATTTGCCGCAATTATAACAGATGTGCTTATTGCGAGGAGGGTACCTAGTTTCCGTTTTAGATGGTGTTAAATTTGACTTACCAGGGCTGCGCACATTGTGAGGTCTATTGAATACTCGCCTTTCATTAGGGTTGTTATATCGGGCACTAGGGCTCGCAATTCATTTCTATTTGCTTCTGCTGATTTCATCGTATGTCTATTCTGATCTGAGTACCATACATTCGAAGAATGGATACTGCATTGTTCTAGATCCGCAAAAGTGTTAGGTCGGTTTATCAAAGCTAAACGAGATCTTTCCTCTGGTGACAATCCTACTAAAATGGTGTCAACCATCTGTGTCTCATTCCAATCTACTAGTAGTAGTCGAGATGACTCCCTGATGTCTGAGATATAATGGGCTAATCTCTCGTGATTTCCTTGTACTCGTAGTACGGTCTTTCTTTTAAGTTCTTCATAAATTCCGGTGGGAATAAAGTACTTTATTATTGAGGTATGCAGGTCTTCTACTGGAAGGATAGAGTTTAATGCTTCTATCACACGATTCTTTAACGGGGGTTTACATTTCGGTAGGAGAACTTGCAAAATTTGCCAGTCATTCAGCTGCTGTAGATCTTTTATCTGCAGGAGATATTTGATGAAATTTAGTAGTTTTGTGACATTTAATCCATCAGTGTAAGGGATTTCAGTTAAAAGTTTCTCCACAGGATGAGTGATTTTTCCATAGAGGTCTGCGTTATAGTTCAAGTTTGGCATCGCTTTAGGAGGACGATTTGATGGATTCGGTGTAGTCAATTCGTGCGTTTCGGGGCGAATCTGGAAACGATTGGGAGGAGGGGCTTCAAATATAGTCGGGGCATTTAACTTTCTATCAGGGTATTGGTCGTGAGTAGCTTGTATTTGCGATACGGCGGGTGAGTCGCGATCAGTGTTAGGTGGAGGTAGATCTGTAGTAGGCGATTGAACTGGCGAGATGTGTAGTTTCTTCAAGGACTTCTCAATTTCATCCATTCGGAACGAGTCGGATTTTCTTCTTAACCCATTGATAATAGTGGGTAATCGACGTAAAGCTTCGTCAGCAAAATTTTGGACTTCAGGAGGTATTTCCGTAAGATTAGGCCAGATCAATAAATTTTTCATTCGCCGGGTTAAATGCTCTATTCTTTGAGTAGTTCGCAATATTATCGCCGGAGATTTCTCGTCTTGGAGGGTTTGAGACAATAAGGTTAGCTCGCTATACTTGGCATTACAAATTTCTCTATCGCTCTCATAATCGAGTCCGCTTAGGTAGCTTAATTGCGCGGGTGTATCAAATCCACTTTCGCGTATTGACTTACGCAATACCGCGACTGTTACATTTGCATGGGGTAGACCACGCAAAAGAGCTTCATAAGGCAGCTCGTCCTTTAATAGTAAATCCGGATTAAATTGTGCCATTTTTTTTTAATCTTATTTCTAACACATTAAAACGTACTTAAAATTGATTTTACTACACTATACACTTACTACATAGACAAGTTCTTTCTTGGGTAAATCATTTGCATAGTTCTCAAGAGAATAATTTCTCTTCTAAGGGAGAGACAGAAATTCCACACACACATACTTCAATGTTAAATCAACGATCAGCGGTTTGCTGGAATGTAGGTCACCCTCGTTTATTTAGTAAACAATGACAAGGTAGTTGTATGCGTGGGAACGCGAGGATTACGCACACGTATTGTTCTCTACACAATGCCTCAGCCTATCTTGCTCGACCGGTTTTAACTGGACAGGCCAGTCGGAGTTAGGGGTGAATCTAATTCAACAAAACACGCTTTACAAGTTACAGGTGTATTACGGTTATAACAGTCTGAGTTTAGTAATTAATTCTCTTGCTTTCCACCATTAAAATTTTTTTTTTAACTTTTAATTTTTGGTAACAAAATTAAGTTACGAATTTATTTACACGTAATTAACCGGGTCTACTTTACGCAGGAGTTTATGTTTTTGTTTTTACCGTGACGACAGACATACACTTACATTCTATGCAGGCATATTCATGAAACTACAGGTCTTGAATTGTCACAATATAAACCTGTTAAAGACTGAACAGATTAACAAGCACTAAAATTCATGTGCGTACTTGCATTGGCATCATACAATGATATTTCAAGTTATACAGACTATCATTGTATTAAATTACGTATCTCAAAAAAATTAATTTTATGAAAATTAATGTTACATGAAATACAGTAACTGAGTGTATAGATCAGATAACGAGTGCAGAGAGTTAACTATTTTACTACGTAACAATTATTTTAATTATTAGAGTGACGTATCTTTGTTAGCGTCACGATGCTTACAACCTTTTTAAATCAAAGCAGAGTGTGGTCATTTTTGTGACACTCTGTACATGATCATTTCTTTAATAACGAAAGCAGAGTGGCGCATTTTTGTAACGTTTTGGCCACGTTCCAAATCCAGGGAACCCATCATAATTGACACTAGCCAATTATACGGGCTGCCTACGTTGTAACGAACTGAAATTAAACTCAACACAATTAACAATAATAATTAAGCTAATTATTAGGACACAAGGGAAGGTATTTCACTGATTTATGCACTCACTTCAATGTGTAATAAGATGACTTCTCTTTATTAACAAATGATATGAAAGGATCCCATAACATAATTATTTATACTAAAATATTCAAAAGGGTTTTCTGGAAAACTATGGATCATATTGATCATCTACTTTTACCTCGGATCCGAGTTTACTTTAAATATTTTAAAGACGTCTGAGTAATACTATGCTCATCTAGGAGCTTGCAAGATTACATTTACCATTTGAAGAATGGTATTATTTACTAACGGGATTATAATTAACATTTACATATTAACGTTACAACGTATGATTTTCAATATTACAGTATACATCTATTTGGTTTCATTTATTGTTTAAAGAAAATTATAGTCTTTGAAAAGTCTCTTTCATCTATAAGTTATGTCTCAAATGTAATTAACTCTCGATAGTCAAGCTATCGAGTCACCTTTACAATAAGTTGTGCTGTCCTCGTCCTGGGGTGTCACACTTGGGAATTCTGGTAGTCGGCGTCGTCATCTGGGTCGTGTCTTCGGCGAATATTTTATAGCTGGTTCACTGAGGAGATTGAAGTAATGCTGGTTAAAGTTGGGGTAGATCCACGTAGGTCCTGGTCAACGTCGTAGGGGTCGTAGACGTCCATATGTACAGTTTATGCAGGTCACATATTCACATGTAGAGTTGTACTGGAGTTTACATCTTGAGTAGAGACGTCATCTTGCTTACGTGTTGTTAATTTTTCTTAACTTATTACATTTCTTAACAAAACCTTTCTACATTTTATATATTAAAAACTTGCTCCCCACGTTTTGTAGTGGTAGCTAACAGTTACATTTAACTTTAATCAACACATTTCTGAAGAGCTCTCGCTCGTAGGTGTGCACTGTCTGACGGCTGCATAGTAACTCTTAACTCGATCCGACTGGCACATTACAACGAAACGGAGCGAGTACTCCGCGATAATATAGTTCCTATTTTCATTTAAATTGACATTATTATAACAAGAAGAAACAAATTATTTATACTTATTTAATTTACTGGAATTATTTTAACTACTACTCGTGCCTTCAAATTACTAATTACAAACATTACGATTTTTATACATTTCTAACTTACAGACGGTTCGCTAAACACGTTGAGTCCGGAATTAAACAGGTCAACGCATGATGACTTACAAAAGGGTTAACTGTGATATTAATAGCTTTTTACAATTCGATTTTCTTTTTTTATAGTTTAGTTTGATTTTTCCATTTACCTCTCATACTTATTCTGAGTTAGTACAGGGGGAATTAGGTTTAATAGTGCGATTTGAAAATACTTAATTGCTTTTTAATTTTTTTTTATTATTAAATATTTTATTATCAATTAAATCGTCACATACTCCGCCGCTTGAAATCCACATTAAGAATTTTAGTGAGGAGAACGCAAAATTGGGGACTTGGAGTATGCTCGGTGTCAATGTGTGGGATTTCTGTCACATTGTTATTGGCAAGTGTTATACCCATTTATTTCTTCTCTACAATACAACATACGTATATATTTTCTTATAAACTACCTTTTTTCATTACATAAAATTCACACTTAATAACTACATTTTAAAACACAAAACTCTTTCTTCTGTCTACTACTTAAATCTACTACCGGTTTTTTCTTTGGGTTATAATTACTCTCTTCATAGAATAATTCTCTAAATATTTTGTTATTTAGAGCTCAGTTAAGTGGTCATTGAGTACTCATTTACTTATCTTTCGCTGAACTGGATCTCAGGTTGATCAGGCCTCATTTCCAAATTCTACGATTAACACTTAGCACGGTTACTGAGGTATAAGATAACTTCACTACCTAGTATTACCTTTTCTATTTTTGGCTATGCTATTTCCTCTTTTCTTCTTATAGAATTTTATCTGCGAAATATGTGTTCTCCGCACATATTCTCGAGTCGCAGGTTCGTACAGGGCTACTGTAACTGGAGTTAAGTACTTCTGGATTTGGTAAGGACCACACCATCGGTATGATAGTTTAGAGGTGGTCTTATCAATTGCACTACTAGTCGGGTGAGTCTTGTACATTACTAAGTCACCGACTTGGTACCTAACTGAATTGTTATGAATATTTCTCTCGTGGTAGTTTCTGGATTTCTCTAAGTTCGCTCTTAAATTAGCGCGAGCTTTATTCCATATTTGCTTAATCTGCTTATCCTTTATTTGCGGAGGTAGCAGGTCGTGTATTTTCCATTTAGTGGACAAGGGGTGGTTTGGTTTGTATTTATACAGTAACTCAAACGGGGTCGACTTGTGTCCTTCGTGATAAGCTGAATTAAAGGCGTATTGTATCCAGGATAGGTTTTGGTCCCAAGACGTATGATCGTTCGCATGGTAGGCGATTAAAGCAGATTTGAGGTTTCGTAGATACCTTTCAGCAATATTGCCTTGCGGTCGATACTCCGTAGTGGTAATATGGTCTATTCCTAACTTGAAACACATATTCTTAAATTCTTTCGCTTTAAATTGTGGTCCGTTATCTGACGCTATACGTACAGGTGTACCGTAATCTTTAAATAATCTTTCCTGTAATATTTTTACAGTCGTCGACGCTAATGCTCGCCGCATGGGATACATCCAAACAAATTTGGTGAACGAATCTACGCAGATGAGTAACATAGTATTACCTGATTTCGATCGTGGGTAAGGACCTGAAAAGTCTAAATAAAGTTTAGAGAAAGGGGTCTTAGGGATTTCTGAAATTAATTGGCTTACGTGATTATTTCTTGCCGGTTTACTGATAGCACATAAATTACATTTTTTTACGAAACTAGCTATTTCGCTGTTCATATTGTTCCAATGATATTCCTTTCGAACACGATGTATAGTTTTATTGATTCCCATATGGGCTCCAATGGTAGATAAATGGAAGTTCTCCATCAGCATGGGCTTAATCATATCAGGGGCGATTATTCTTAATTCCTTTCCATTTCTTATTTTCTGGCATAGTACACTTTTACTTAATACGTATTTCTCGGATTTAATACCTTGCGCAAGTTGTTCTATAATCGGTTTCAGAAGAGGGTCTTGTTCTTGATATAGGGCAATGTTTGTAAAGGCAAGGGGGAATTCAGTAATTACGGCGTTAGCAAGGGCTGTTTCCGGATTCTCCTTGTTTCCGGGAGTATTTGTGGGCGACTGGAACATACGGGACAGGGTATCAGCGACTACGTTTTGTGTACCTTTAATATGCTGCACTTTGAATTTGTAGCAGTTTAACCTCAATACCCATCTTCCAATACGTCCTAACTGTTTAGGGTGATTCAGTAACCAAGATAATGCTTGATTATCAGTTTCCAAAAGGAATTCTTTATGTTCTAGAAAGGGTTTAAACTTCTCAAATGCAGAAACAATGGCTAAACATTCCAATTCATATGCGGAATATTTTCTTTTTTGGTCGCTTAAGGTTCGCGATGCATAACTAATAGGTAGTCTACTGTTTTCTATCTCTTGATAGATGACTGCACCTAACGCTACACTAGAACTGTCGGTCTGCACTACGAAAGGTTTCGTGAAATCGGCTAGTTGCAAAACTGGGGGAGATATGATGCTTTCTTTGAGTTGTTCAAACGCATTTTGGTGTTGTGCGCTCCATTCAAACTTCGCTCCCTTCTTTCTTAAGGAATTCAGCGGTGCTGCTATTTCGGCAAGATGGGGAATATACTTGTGGAAATAATTTACCATTCCCAAAAATCGGGCTATACCTTTTGCATCTCGCGGGGGTGAAAATTCTCTGATGGCGCGGGTTCGTTCGGGGTCAATGCTTACTTTTCCATTCGCCTTCACGATGTGACCTAAGAATGAAAATTGTGGGACGGCAAAATTTACTTTTTTGGGGTTAACAGTTAATCCTGTTTTTGTAACCGAGATAACACTTCACGTAGGTGTTTAAGATGTTGTTCCATTGATTCGCTATAGATAACGATGTCGTCCAAGTAGTGATTCACATATTTAAATTTAATGTCATGAAATATCCTTTCTAATAATCTACTACATACGGAACTTCCTTGAGATATTCCAAAGGGTACTCTAGTAAATTGGTACAGGTTAAAAGGAACGGCAAACGCGGTTAGACGTTTGGATTCTTCCGCCAGGGGTATTTGGTGGAAAGCTTGATTCAGATCCATTACCGTAAAGACTTTCGCTTTCGTGAAGTAATGAAAAGCACTATGGATGTCTGGAAGAGGAATAGATTCAAATTCTATTCGTTTGTTTAATTGCCGGTAGTCCACAACTAGTCTGTGTTTATCGTGACCTTTTGGTACTAAGAAGGAGGGTGATGAATATGGAGACGTAGAGGGTTCAATGACTCCTTGTTCTAACAACTTGTTGATATGGTTTCTCATCACTTCCATCTTGGGAGGCGACAACTTGTATGGGGGGAGGCGTATTACTTTCTGATCGCTCAGATTGATCTTATATTCTATTAGTTTCGTAAGTCCTAGCTTCGGTTTAAGAACTGAGGAAAATTCTTTTATTAATTTCTGCATTCTCATTCTATCTCTACTTTCTAGATGAGATAATTCAGACTCTTGTTGTACTACGTGTGCAGTAGATGATCTAGTTCTTTCTTGTTTGTCATTATTACAATCAAAATCATACTTCCGTGTACGGTCGAATCGAAATTAATATTTCTGCTCATAGATGTCAAGAATCATTCCCGTTTTGCTGATAAAGTCTGCTCCCAATATTAAGTCGGGTCCTAATTCATTACATACTAACATAGTAAAAACCCAGGTTAGGTTCTTGATTTTAACTTTAACGGTAATGCTCAGTTTTATTATTATATTTCGTTTATTGGCGGTAGCACATTTTATATTCACCGCTTGACTCCGTTTTACTAGGTGGTGTTCCAATAATTTATCTGCTAACTCTTGACTGATTAAGGTTCTGGTAGATCCCGAATCAATTAATGCGATTGTGGAGGTAACACCTAGGTCAACTTGTATTAAGGGTAATAGACTATTAGTCCAGTTACATTTATTTATCGCGTTACATTTTTCAAGAAACTTTCTTACGTAGGGATCTATTTCTTTAGAGCTTCTTTTCCTTCCCCTTTTTTCTTTTTTTTTATACATTTTTTTAGGTTCACCGGATTTCAAGTTGCTGCTGAAGACACAGGATTTCGGGTCTCCCTGCCTTACATGTTTTTTTGGATCAGGGTGTTTACGTTCGAATTGTTTGCTGTTACAGTTTTTACTTATGTGTCCATATTTGCCGCAATTATAACAGATGTGCTTATTGCGAGGAGGGTACCTAGTTTCCGTTTTAGATGGTGTTAAATTTGACTTACCAGGGCTGCGCACATTGTGAGGTCTATTGAATACTCGCCTTTCATGCAGGGTTGTTATATCGGGCACTAGGGCTCGCAATTCATTTCTATTTGCTTCTGCTGATTTCATCGTATGTCTATTCTGATCTGAGTACCATACATTCGAAGAATGGATACTGCATTGTTCTAGATCCGCAAAAGTGTTAGGTCGGTTTATCAAAGCTAAACGAGATCTTTCCTCTGGTGACAATCCTACTAAAATGGTGTCAACCATCTGTGTCTCATTCCAATCTACTAGTAGTAGTCGAGATGACTCCCTGATGTCTGAGATATAATGGGCTAATCTCTCGTGATTTCCTTGTACTCGTAGTACGGTCTTTCTTTTAAGTTCTTCATAAATTCCGGTGGGAATAAAGTACTTTATTATTGAGGTATGCAGGTCTTCTACTGGAAGGGTAGAGTTTAATGCTTCTATCACACGATTCTTTAACGGGGGTTTACATTTCGGTAGGAGAACTTGCAAAATTTGCCAGTCATTCAGCTGCTGTAGATCTTTTATCTGCAGGAGATATTTGATGAAATTTAGTAGTTTTGTGACATTTAATCCATCAGTGTAAGGGATTTCAGTTAAAAGTTTCTCCACAGGATGAGTGATTTTTCCATAGAGGTCTGCGTTATAGTTCAAGTTTGGCATCGCTTTAGGAGGACGATTTGATGGATTCGGTGTAGTCAATTCGTGCGTTTCGGGGCGAATCTGGAAACGATTGGGAGGAGGGGCTTCAAATATAGTCGGGGCATTTAACTTTCTATCAGGGTATTGGTCGTGAGTAGCTTGTATTTGCGATACGGCGGGTGAGTCGCGATCAGTGTTAGGTGGAGGTAGATCTGTAGTAGGCGATTGAACTGGCGAGATGTGTAGTTTCTTCAAGGACTTCTCAATTTCATCCATTCGGAACGAGTCGGATTTTCTTCTTAACCCATTGATAATAGTGGGTAATCGACGTAAAGCTTCGTCAGCAAAATTTTGGACTTCAGGAGGTATTTCCGTAAGATTAGGCCAGATCAATAAATTTTTCATTCGCCGGGTTAAATGCTCTATTCTTTGAGTAGTTCGCAATATTATCGCCGGAGATTTCTCGTCTTGGAGGGTTTGAGACAATAAGGTTAGCTCGCTATACTTGGCATTACAAATTTCTCTATCGCTCTCATAATCGAGTCCGCTTAGGTAGCTTAATTGCGCGGGTGTATCAAATCCACTTTCGCGTATTGACTTACGCAATACCGCGACTGTTACATTTGCATGGAGTAGACCACGCAAAAGAGTTTCATAAGGCAGCTCGTCCTTTAATAGTAAATCCGGATTAAATTGTGCCATTTTTTTTTTATCTTATTTCTAACACATTAAAACGTACTTAAAATTGATTTTACTACACTATACACTTACTACATAGACAAGTTCTTTCTTGGGTAAATCATTTGCAAAGTTCTCAAGAGAATAATTTCTCTTCTAAGGGAGAGACAGAAATTCCACACACACATACTTCAATGTTAAATCAACGATCAGCGGTTTGCTGGAATGTAGGTCACCCTCGTTTATTTAGTAAACAATGACAAGGTAGTTGTATGCGTGGGAACGCGAGGATTACGCACACGTATTGTTCTCTACACAATGCCTCAGCCTATCTTGCTCGACCGGTTTTAACTGGACAGGCCAGTCGGAGTTAGGGGTGAATCTAATTCAACAAAACACGCTTTACAAGTTACAGGTGTATTACGGTTATAACAGTCTGAGTTTAGTAACTAATTCTCTTGCTTTCCACCATTAAAATTTTTTTTTAACTTTTAATTTTTGGTAACAAAATTAAGTTACGAATTTCTTTACACGTAATTAACCGGGTCTACTTTACGCAGGAGTTTATGTTTTTGTTTTTACCGTGACGACAGACATACACTTACATTCTATGCAGGCATATTCATAAAACTACAGGTCTTGAATTGTCACAATATAAACCTGTTAAAGACTGAACAGATTAACAAGCACTAAAATTCATGTGCGTACTTGCATTGGCATCATACAATGATATTTCAAGTTAAACAGACTATCATTGTATTAAATTACGTGTCTCAAAAAAATTAATTTTATAAAAATTAATGTTACATGAAATACAGTAACTGAGTGTATAGATCAGATAACGAGTGCAGAGAGTTAACTATTTTACTACGTAACAATTATTTTAATTATTAGAGTGACGTATCTTTGTTAGCGTCACGATGCTTACAACCTTTTTAAATCAAAGCAGAGTGTGGTCATTTTTGTGACACTCTGTACATGATCATTTCTTTAATAACGAAAGCAGAGTGTCGCATTTTTGTAACGTTTTGGCCACGTTCCAAATCCAGGGAACCCATCATAATTGACACTAGCCAATTATACGGGCTGCCTACGTTGTAACGAACTGAAATTAAACTCAACACAATTAACAATAATAATTAAGCTAATTATTAGGACACAAGGGAAGGTATTTCACTGATTTATGCACTCACTTCAATGTGTAATAAGATGACTTCTCTTTATTAACAAATGATATGAAAGGATCCCATAACATAATTATTTATACTAAAATATTCAAAAGGGTTTTCTGGAAAACTATGGATCATATTGATCATCTACTTTTACCTCGGATCCGAGTTTACTTTAAATATTTTAAAGACGTCTGAGTAATACTATGCTCATCTAGGAGCTTGCAAGATTACATTTACCATTTGAAGAATGGTATTATTTACTAACGGGATTATAATTAACATTTACATATTAACGTTACAACGTATGATTTTCAATATTACAGTATACATCTATTTCGTTTCATTTATTGTTTAAAGAAAATTATAGTCTTTGAAAAGTCTCTTTCATCTATAAGTTATGTCTCAAATGTAATTAACTCTCGATAGTCAAGCTATCGAGTCACCTTTACAATAAGTTGTGCTGTCCTCGTCCTGGGGTGTCACACTTGGGAATTCTGGTAGTCGGCGTCGTCATCTGGGTCGTGTCTTCGGCGAATATTTTATAGCTGGTTCACTGAGGAGATTGAAGTAATGCTGGTTAAAGTTGGGGTAGATCCACGTAGGTCCTGGTCAACGTCGTAGGGGTCGTAGACGTCCATATGTACAGTTTATGCAGGTCACATATTCACATGTAGAGTTGTACTGGAGTTTACATCTTGAGTAGAGACGTCATCTTGCTTACGTGTTGTTAATTTTTCTTAACTTATTACATTTCTTAACAAAACCTTTCTACATTTTATATATTAAAAACTTGCTCCCCACGTTTTGTAGTGGTAGCTAACAGTTACATTTAACTTTAATCAACACATTTCTGAAGAGCTCTCGCTCGTAGGTGTGCACTGTCTGACGGCTGCATAGTAACTCTTAACTCGATCCGACTGGCACATTACAACGAAACGGAGCGAGTACTCCGCGATAATATAGTTCCTATTTTCATTTAAATTGACATTATTATAACAAGAAGAAACAAATTATTTATACTTATTTAATTTACTGGAATTATTTTAACTACTACTCGTGCCTTCAAATTACTAATTACAAACATTACGATTTTTATACATTTCTAACTTACAGACGGTTCGCTAAACACGTTGAGTCCGGAATTAAACAGGTCAACGCATGATGACTTACAAAAGGGTTAACTGTGATATTAATAGCTTTTTACAATTCGATTTTCTTTTTTTATAGTTTAGTTTGATTTTTCCATTTACCTCTCATACTTATTCTGAGTTAGTACAGGGGGAATTAGGTTTAATAGTGCGATTTGAAAATACTTAATTGCTTTTTAATTTTTTTTTATTATTAAATATTTTATTATCAATTAAATCGTCACATACTCCGCCGCTTGAAATCCACATTAAGAATTTTAGTGAGGAGAACGCAAAATTGGGGACTTGGAGTATGCTCGGTGTCAATGTGTGGGATTTCTGTCACATTGTTATTGGCAAGTGTTATACCCATTTATTTCTTCTCTACAATACAACATACGTATATATTTTCTTATAAACTACCTTTTTTCATTACATAAAATTCACACTTAATAACTACATTTTAAAACACAAAACTCTTTCTTCTGTCTACTACTTAAATCTACTACCGGTTTTTTCTTTGGGTTATAATTACTCTCTTCATAGAATAATTCTCTAAATATTTTGTTATTTAGAGCTCAGTTAAGTGGTCATTGAGTACTCATTTACTTATCTTTCGCTGAACTGGATCTCAGGTTGATCAGGCCTCATTTCCAAATTCTACGATTAACACTTAGCACGGTTACTGAGGTATAAGATAACTTCACTACCTAGTATTACCTTTTCTATTTTTGGCTATGCTATTTCCTCTTTTCTTCTTATAGAATTTTATCTGCGAAATATGTGTTCTCCGCACATATTCTCGAGTCGCAGGTTCGTACAGGGCTACTGTAACTGGAGTTAAGTACTTCTGGATTTGGTAAGGACCACACCATCGGTATGATAGTTTAGAGGTGGTCTTATCAATTGCACTACTAGTCGGGTGAGTCTTGTACATTACTAAGTCACCGACTTGGTACCTAACTGAATTGTTATGAATATTTCTCTCGTGGTATTTTCTGGATTTCTCTAAGTTCGCTCTTAAATTAGCGCGAGCTTTATTCCATATTTGCTTAATCTGCTTATCCTTTATTTGCGGAGGTAGCAGGTCGTGTATTTTCCATTTAGTGGACAAGGGGTGGTTTGGTTTGTATTTATACAGTAACTCAAACGGGGTCGACTTGTGTCCTTCGTGATAAGCTGAATTAAAGGCGTATTGTATCCAGGATAGGTTTTGGTCCCAAGACGTATGATCGTTCGCATGGTAGGCGATTAAAGCAGATTTGAGGTTTCGTAGATACCTTTCAGCAATATTGCCTTGCGGTCGATACTCCGTAGTGGTAATATGGTCTATTCCTAACTTGAAACACATATTCTAAAATTCTTTCGCTTTAAATTGTGGTCCGTTATCTGACGCTATACGTACAGGTGTACCGTAATCTTTAAATAATCTTTCCTGTAATATTTTTACAGTCGTCGACGCTAATGCTCGCCGCATGGGATACATCCAAACAAATTTGGTGAACGAATCTACGCAGATGAGTAACATAGTATTACCTGATTTCGATCGTGGGTAAGGACCTGAAAAGTCTAAATAAAGTTTAGAGAAAGGGGTCTTAGGGATTTCTGAAATTAATTGGCTTACGTGATTATTTCTTGCCGGTTTACTGAGAGCACATAAATTACATTTTTTTACGAAACTAGCTATTTCGCTGTTCATATTGTTCCAATGATATTCCTTTCGAACACGATGTATAGTTTTATTGATTCCCATATGGGCTCCAATGGTAGATAAATGGAAGTTCTCCATCAGCATGGGCTTAATCATATCAGGGGCGATTATTCTTAATTCCTTTCCATTTCTTATTTTCTGGCATAGTACACTTTTACTTAATACGTATTTCTCGGATTTAATACCTTGCGCAAGTTGTTCTATAATCGGTTTCAGAAGAGGGTCTTGTTGTTGATATAGGGCAATGTTTGTAAAGGCAAGGGGGAATTCAGTAATTACGGCGTTAGCAAGGGCTGTTTCCGGATTCTCCTTGTTTCCGGGAGTATTTGTGGGCGACTGGAACATACGGGACAGGGTATCAGCGACTACGTTTTGTGTACCTTTAATATGCTGCACTTTGAATTTGTAGCAGTTTAACCTCAATACCCATCTTCCAATACGTCCTAACTGTTTAGGGTGATTCAGTAACCAAGATAATGCTTGATTATCAGTTTCCAAAAGGAATTCTTTATGTTCTAGAAAGGGTTTAAACTTCTCAAATGCAGAAACAATGGCTAAACATTCCAATTCATATGCGGAATATTTTCTTTTTTGGTCGCTTAAGGTTCGCGATGCATAACTAATAGGTAGTCTACTGTTTTCTATCTCTTGATAGATGACTGCACCTAACGCTACACTAGAACTGTCGGTCTGCACTACGAAAGGTTTCGTGAAATCGGCTAGTTGCAAAACTGGGGGAGATATGATGCTTTCTTTGAGTTGTTCAAACGCATTTTGGTGTTGTGCGCTCCATTCAAACTTCGCTCCCTTCTTTCTTAAGGAATTCAGCGGTGCTGCTATTTCGGCAAGATGGGGAATATACTTGTGGAAATAATTTACCATTCCCAAAAATCGGGCTATACCTTTTGCATCTCGCGGGGGTGAAAATTCTCTGATGGCGCGGGTTCGTTCGGGGTCAATGCTTACTTTTCCATTCGCCTTCACGATGTGACCTAAGAATGAAAATTGTGGGACGGCAAAATTTACTTTTTTGGGGTTAACAGTTAATCCTGTTTTTGTAACCGAGATAACACTTCACGTAGGTGTTTAAGATGTTGTTCCATTGATTCGCTATAGATAACGATGTCGTCCAAGTAGTGATTCACATATTTAAATTTAATGTCATGAAATATCCTTTCTAATAATCTACTACATACGGAACTTCCTTGAGATATTCCAAAGGGTACTCTAGTAAATTGGTACAGGTTAAAAGGAACGGCAAACGCGGTTAGACGTTTGGATTCTTCCGCCAGGGGTATTTGGTGGAAAGCTTGATTCAGATCCATTACCGTAAAGACTTTCGCTTTCGTGAAGTAATGAAAAGCACTATGGATGTCTGGAAGAGGAATAGATTCAAATTCTATTCGTTTGTTTAATTGCCGGTAGTCCACAACTAGTCTGTGTTTATCGTGACCTTTTGGTACTAAGAAGGAGGGTGATGAATATGGAGACGTAGAGGGTTCAATGACTCCTTGTTCTAACAACTTGTTGATATGGTTTCTCATCACTTCCATCTTGGGAGGCGACAACTTGTATGGGGGGAGGCGTATTACTTTCTGATCGCTCAGATTGATCTTATATTCTATTAGTTTCGTAAGTCCTAGCTTCGGTTTAAGAACTGAGGAAAATTCTTTTATTAATTTCTGCATTCTCATTCTATCTCTACTTTCTAGATGAGATAATTCAGACTCTTGTTGTACTACGTGTGCAGTAGATGATCTAGTTCTTTCTTGTTTGTCATTATTACAATCAAAATCATACTTCCGTGTACGGTCGAATCGAAATTAATATTTCTGCTCATAGATGTCAAGAATCATTCCCGTTTTGCTGATAAAGTCTGCTCCCAATATTAAGTCGGGTCCTAATTCATTACATACTAACATAGTAAAAACCCAGGTTAGGTTCTTGATTTTAACTTTAACGGTAATGCTCAGTTTTATTATTATATTTCGTTTATTGGCGGTAGCACATTTTATATTCACCGCTTGACTCCGTTTTACTAGGTGGTGTTCCAATAATTTATCTGCTAACTCTTGACTGATTAAGGTTCTGGTAGATCCCGAATCAATTAATGCGATTGTGGAGGTAACACCTAGGTCAACTTGTATTAAGGGTAATAGACTATTAGTCCAGTTACATTTATTTATCGCGTTACATTTTTCAAGAAACTTTCTTACGTAGGGATCTATTTCTTTAGAGCTTCTTTTCCTTCCCCTTTTTTCTTTTTTTTTATACATTTTTTTAGGTTCACCGGATTTCAAGTTGCTGCTGAAGACACAGGATTTCGGGTCTCCCTGCCTTACATGTTTTTTTGGATCAGGGTGTTTACGTTCGAATTGTTTGCTGTTACAGTTTTTACTTATGTGTCCATATTTGCCGCAATTATAACAGATGTGCTTATTGCGAGGAGGGTACCTAGTTTCCGTTTTAGATGGTGTTAAATTTGACTTACCAGGGCTGCGCACATTGTGAGGTCTATTGAATACTCGCCTTTCATGCAGGGTTGTTATATCGGGCACTAGGGCTCGCAATTCATTTCTATTTGCTTCTGCTGATTTCATCGTATGTCTATTCTGATCTGAGTACCATACATTCGAAGAATGGATACTGCATTGTTCTAGATCCGCAAAAGTGTTAGGTCGGTTTATCAAAGCTAAACGAGATCTTTCCTCTGGTGACAATCCTACTAAAATGGTGTCAACCATCTGTGTCTCATTCCAATCTACTAGTAGTAGTCGAGATGACTCCCTGATGTCTGAGATATAATGGGCTAATCTCTCGTGATTTCCTTGTACTCGTAGTACGGTCTTTCTTTTAAGTTCTTCATAAATTCCGGTGGGAATAAAGTACTTTATTATTGAGGTATGCAGGTCTTCTACTGGAAGGGTAGAGTTTAATGCTTCTATCACACGATTCTTTAACGGGGGTTTACATTTCGGTAGGAGAACTTGCAAAATTTGCCAGTCATTCAGCTGCTGTAGATCTTTTATCTGCAGGAGATATTTGATGAAATTTAGTAGTTTTGTGACATTTAATCCATCAGTGTAAGGGATTTCAGTTAAAAGTTTCTCCACAGGATGAGTGATTTTTCCATAGAGGTCTGCGTTATAGTTCAAGTTTGGCATCGCTTTAGGAGGACGATTTGATGGATTCGGTGTAGTCAATTCGTGCGTTTCGGGGCGAATCTGGAAACGATTGGGAGGAGGGGCTTCAAATATAGTCGGGGCATTTAACTTTCTATCAGGGTATTGGTCGTGAGTAGCTTGTATTTGCGATACGGCGGGTGAGTCGCGATCAGTGTTAGGTGGAGGTAGATCTGTAGTAGGCGATTGAACTGGCGAGATGTGTAGTTTCTTCAAGGACTTCTCAATTTCATCCATTCGGAACGAGTCGGATTTTCTTCTTAACCCATTGATAATAGTGGGTAATCGACGTAAAGCTTCGTCAGCAAAATTTTGGACTTCAGGAGGTATTTCCGTAAGATTAGGCCAGATCAATAAATTTTTCATTCGCCGGGTTAAATGCTCTATTCTTTGAGTAGTTCGCAATATTATCGCCGGAGATTTCTCGTCTTGGAGGGTTTGAGACAATAAGGTTAGCTCGCTATACTTGGCATTACAAATTTCTCTATCGCTCTCATAATCGAGTCCGCTTAGGTAGCTTAATTGCGCGGGTGTATCAAATCCACTTTCGCGTATTGACTTACGCAATACCGCGACTGTTACATTTGCATGGAGTAGACCACGCAAAAGAGTTTCATAAGGCAGCTCGTCCTTTAATAGTAAATCCGGATTAAATTGTGCCATTTTTTTTTTATCTTATTTCTAACACATTAAAACGTACTTAAAATTGATTTTACTACACTATACACTTACTACATAGACAAGTTCTTTCTTGGGTAAATCATTTGCAAAGTTCTCAAGAGAATAATTTCTCTTCTAAGGGAGAGACAGAAATTCCACACACACATACTTCAATGTTAAATCAACGATCAGCGGTTTGCTGGAATGTAGGTCACCCTCGTTTATTTAGTAAACAATGACAAGGTAGTTGTATGCGTGGGAACGCGAGGATTACGCACACGTATTGTTCTCTACACAATGCCTCAGCCTATCTTGCTCGACCGGTTTTAACTGGACAGGCCAGTCGGAGTTAGGGGTGAATCTAATTCAACAAAACACGCTTTACAAGTTACAGGTGTATTACGGTTATAACAGTCTGAGTTTAGTAACTAATTCTCTTGCTTTCCACCATTAAAATTTTTTTTTAACTTTTAATTTTTGGTAACAAAATTAAGTTACGAATTTCTTTACACGTAATTAACCGGGTCTACTTTACGCAGGAGTTTATGTTTTTGTTTTTACCGTGACGACAGACATACACTTACATTCTATGCAGGCATATTCATAAAACTACAGGTCTTGAATTGTCACAATATAAACCTGTTAAAGACTGAACAGATTAACAAGCACTAAAATTCATGTGCGTACTTGCATTGGCATCATACAATGATATTTCAAGTTAAACAGACTATCATTGTATTAAATTACGTGTCTCAAAAAAATTAATTTTATGAAAATTAATGTTACATGAAATACAGTAACTGAGTGTATAGATCAGATAACGAGTGCAGAGAGTTAACTATTTTACTACGTAACAATTATTTTAATTATTAGAGTGACGTATCTTTGTTAGCGTCACGATGCTTACAACCTTTTTAAATCAAAGCAGAGTGTGGTCATTTTTGTGACACTCTGTACATGATCATTTCTTTAATAACGAAAGCAGAGTGGCGCATTTTTGTAACGTTTTGGCCACGTTCCAAATCCAGGGAACCCATCATAATTGACACTAGCCAATTATACGGGCTGCCTACGTTGTAACGAACTGAAATTAAACTCAACACAATTAACAATAATAATTAAGCTAATTATTAGGACACAAGGGAAGGTATTTCACTGATTTATGCACTCACTTCAATGTGTAATAAGATGACTTCTCTTTATTAACAAATGATATGAAAGGATCCCATAACATAATTATTTATACTAAAATATTCAAAAGGGTTTTCTGGAAAACTATGGATCATATTGATCATCTACTTTTACCTCGGATCCGAGTTTACTTTAAATATTTTAAAGACGTCTGAGTAATACTATGCTCATCTAGGAGCTTGCAAGATTACATTTACCATTTGAAGAATGGTATTATTTACTAACGGGATTATAATTAACATTTACATATTAACGTTACAACGTATGATTTTCAATATTACAGTATACATCTATTTGGTTTCATTTATTGTTTAAAGAAAATTATAGCCTTTGAAAAGTCTCTTTCATCTATAAGTTATGTCTCAAATGTAATTAACTCTCGATAGTCAAGCTATCGAGTCACCTTTACAATAAGTTGTGCTGTCCTCGTCCTGGGGTGTCACACTTGGGAATTCTGGTAGTCGGCGTCGTCATCTGGGTCGTGTCTTCGGCGAATATTTTATAGCTGGTTCACTGAGGAGATTGAAGTAATGCTGGTTAAAGTTGGGGTAGATCCACGTAGGTCCTGGTCAACGTCGTAGGGGTCGTAGACGTCCATATGTACAGTTTATGCAGGTCACATATTCACATGTAGAGTTGTACTGGAGTTTACATCTTGAGTAGAGACGTCATCTTGCTTACGTGTTGTTAATTTTTCTTAACTTATTACATTTCTTAACAAAACCTTTCTACATTTTATATATTAAAAACTTGCTCCCCACGTTTTGTAGTGGTAGCTAACAGTTACATTTAACTTTAATCAACACATTTCTGAAGAGCTCTCGCTCGTAGGTGTGCACTGTCTGACGGCTGCATAGTAACTCTTAACTCGATCCGACTGGCACATTACAACGAAACGGAGCGAGTACTCCGCGATAATATAGTTCCTATTTTCATTTAAGTTGACATTATTATAACAAGAAGAAACAAATTATTTATACTTATTTAATTTACTGGAATTATTTTAACTACTACTCGTGCCTTCAAATTACTAATTACAAACATTACGATTTTTATACATTTCTAAGTTACAGACGGTTCGCTAAACACGTTGAGTCCGGAATTAAACAGGTCAACGCATGATGACTTACAAAAGGGTTAACTGTGATATTAACAGCTTTTTACAATTCGATTTTCTTTTTTAATAGTTTAGTTTGATTTTTCCATTTACCTCTCATACTTATTCTGAGTTAGTACAGGGGCATTAGGTTTAATAGTGCGATTTAAAAATACTTAATTGCTTTTTAATTTTTTTTATTATTAAATATTTTATTATCAATTAAATCGTCACATACTCCGCCGCTTAAAATCCACATTAAGAATTTTAGTGAGGAGAAAGCAAAATTGGGGACTTGGAGTATGCTCGGTGTCAATGTGTGGGATTTCTGTCACATTGTTATTGGCAAGTGTTATACCCATTTATTTCTTCTCTACAATACAACATACGTATATATTTTCTTATAAACTACCTTTTTTCATTACATAAAATTCACACTTAATATCTACATTTTAAAACACAAAACTCTTTCTTATGTCTACTACTTAAATCTACTACCGGTTTTTTCTTTGGGTTATAGTTACTCTCTTCATAGAGTAATTCTCTAAATATTTTGTTATTTAGAGCTCAGTTAAGTGGTCATTGAGTACTCATTTACTTATCTTTCGCTGAACTGGATCTCAGGTTGATCAGGCCTCATTTCCAAATTCTACGATTAACACTTAGCACGGTTACTGAGGTATAAGATAACTTCACTACCTAGTATTACCTTTTCTATTTTTGGCTATGCTATTTCCTCTTTTCTTCTTATACAATTTCATCTGCGAAATATGTGTTCTCCGCACATATTCTCGAGTCGCAGGTTCGTACAGGGCTACTGTAACTGGAGTTAAGTACTTCTGGATTTGGTAAGGACCACACCATCGGTATGATAGTTTAGAGGTGGTCTTATCAATTGCACTACTAGTCGGGTGAGTCTTGTACATTACTAAGTCACCGACTTGGTACCTAACTGAATTGTTATGAATATTTCTCTCGTGGTATTTTCTGGATTTCTCTAAGTTCGCTCTTAAATTAGCGCGAGCTTTATTCCATATTTGCTTAATCTGCTTATCCTTTATTTGCGGAGGTAGCAGGTCGTGTATTTTCCATTTAGTGGACAAGGGGTGGTTTGGTTTGTATTTATACAGTAACTCAAACGGGGTCGACTTGTGTCCTTCGTGATAAGCTGAATTAAAGGCGTATTGTATCCAGGATAGGTTTTGGTCCCAAGACGTATGATCGTTCGCATGGTAGGCGATTAAAGCAGATTTGAGGTTTCGTAGATACCTTTCAGCAATATTGCCTTGCGGTCGATACTCCGTAGTGGTAATATGGTCTATTCCTAACTTGAAACACATATTCTTAAATTCTTTCGCTTTAAATTGTGGTCCGTTATCTGACACTATACGTACAGGTGTACCGTAATCTTTAAATAATCTTTCCTGTAATATTTTTACAGTCGTCGACGCTAATGCTCGCCGCATGGGATACACCCAAACAAATTTGGTGAACGAATCTACGCAGATGAGTAACATAGTATTACCTGATTTCGATCGTGGGTAAGGACCTGAAAAGTCTAAATAAAGTTTAGAGAAAGGGGTCTTAGGGATTTCTGAAATTAATTGGCTTACGTGATTATTTCTTGCCGGTTTACTGAGAGCACATAAATTACATTTTTTTACGAAACTAGCTATTTCGCTGTTCATATTGTTCCAATGATATTCCTTTCGAACACGATGTATAGTTTTATTGATTCCCATATGGGCTCCAATGGTAGATAAATGGAAGTTCTCCATCAGCATGGGCTTAATCATATCAGGGGCGATTATTCTTAATTCCTTTCCATTTCTTATTTTCTGGCATAGTACACTTTTACTTAATACGTATTTCTCGGATTTAATACCTTGCGCAAGTTGTTCTATAATCGGTTTCAGAAGAGGGTCTTGTTGTTGATATAGGGCAATGTTTGTAAAGGCAAGGGGGAATTCAGTAATTACGGCGTTAGCAAGGGCTGTTTCCGGATTCTCCTTGTTTCCGGGAGTATTTGTGGGCGACTGGAACATACGGGACAGGGTATCAGCGACTACGTTTTGTGTACCTTTAATATGCTGCACTTTGAATTTGTAGCAGTTTAACCTCAATACCCATCTTCCAATACGTCCTAACTGTTTAGGGTGATTCAGTAACCAAGATAATGCTTGATTATCAGTTTCCAAAAGGAATTCTTTATGTTCTAGAAAGGGTTTAAACTTCTCAAATGCAAAAACAATGGCTAAACATTCCAATTCATATGCGGAATATTTTCTTTTTTGGTCGCTTAAGGTTCGCGATGCATAACTAATAGGTAGTCTACTGTTTTCTATCTCTTGATAGATGACTGCACCTAACGCTACACTAGAACTGTCGGTCTGCACTACGAAAGGTTTCGTGAAATCGGCTAGTTGCAAAACTGGGGGAGATATGATGCTTTCTTTGAGTTGTTCAAACGCATTATGGTGTTGTGCGCTTCATTCAAACTTCGCTCCCTTCTTTCTTAAGGAATTCAGCGGTGCTGCTATTTCGGCAAGATGGGGAATATACTTGTGGAAATAATTTACCATTCCCAAAAATCGGGCTATACCTTTTGCATCTCGCGGGGGTGAAAATTCTCTGATGGCGCGGGTTCGTTCGGGGTCAATGCTTACTTTTCCATTCGCCTTCACGATGTGACCTAAGAATGAAAATTGTGGGACGGCAAAATTTACTTTTTTGGGGTTAACAGTTAATCCTGCTTTTTGTAACCGAGATAACACTTCACGTAGGTGTTTAAGATGTTGTTCCATTGATTCGCTATAGATAACGATGTCGTCCAAGTAGTGATTCACATATTTAAATTTAATGTCATGAAATATCCTTTCTAATAATCTACTACATACGGAACTTCCTTGAGATATTCCAAAGGGTACTCTAGTAAATTGGTACAGGTTAAAAGGAACGGCAAACGCGGTTAGACGTTTGGATTCTTCCGCCAGGGGTATTTGGTGGAAAGCTTGATTCAGATCCATTACCGTAAAGACTTTCGCTTTCGTGAAGTAATGAAAAGCACTATGGATGTCTGGAAGAGGAATAGATTCAAATTCTATTCGTTTGTTTAATTGCCGGTAGTCCACAACTAGTCTGTGTTTATCGTGACCTTTTGGTACTAAGAAGGAGGGTGATGAATATGGAGACGTAGAGGGTTCAATGACTCCTTGTTCTAACAACTTGTTGATATGGTTTCTCATCACTTCCATCTTGGGAGGCGACAACTTGTATGGGGGGAGGCGTATTACTTTCTGATCGCTCAGATTGATCTTATATTCTATTAGTTTCGTTAGTCCTAGCTTCGGTTTAAGAACTGAGGAAAATTCTTTTATTAATTTCTGCATTCTCATTCTATCTCTACTTTCTAGATGAGATAATTCAGACTCTTGTTGTACTACGTGTGCAGTAGATGATCTAGTTCTTTCTTGTTTGTCATTATTACAATCAAAATCATACTTCCGTGTACGGTCGAATCGAAATTAATATTTCTGCTCATAGATGTCAAGAATCATTCCCGTTTTACTGATAAAGTCTGCTCCCAATATTAAGTCGGGTCCTAATTCATTACATACTAACATAGTAAAAACCCAGGTTAGGTTCTTGATTTTAACTTTAACGGTAATGCTCAGTTTTATTATTATATTTCGTTTATTGGCGGTAGCACATTTTATATTCACCGCTTGACTCCGTTTTACTAGGTGGTGTTCCAATAATTTATCTGCTAACTCTTGACTGATTAAGGTTCTGGTAGATCCCGAATCAATTAATGCGATTGTGGAGGTAACACCTAGGTCAACTTGTATTAAGGGTAATAGACTATTAGTCCAGTTACATTTATTTATCGCGTTACATTTTTCAAGAAACTTTCTTACGTAGGGATCTATTTCTTTAGAGCTTCTTTTCCTTCCCCTTTTTTCTTTTTTTTTATACATTTTTTTAGGTTCACCGGATTTCAAGTTGCTGCTGAAGACACAGGATTTCGGGTCTCCCTGCCTTACATGTTTTTTTGGATCAGGGTGTTTACGTTCGAATTGTTTGCTGTTACAGTTTTTACTTATGTGTCCATATTTGCCGCAATTATAACAGATGTGCTTATTGCGAGGAGGGTACCTAGTTTCCGTTTTAGATGGTGTTAAATTTGACTTACCAGGGCTGCGCACATTGTGAGGTCTATTGAATACTCGCCTTTCATGCAGGGTTGTTATATCGGGCACTAGGGCTCGCAATTCATTTCTATTTGCTTCTGCTGATTTCATCGTATGTCTATTCTGATCTGAGTACCATACATTCGAAGAATGGATACTGCATTGTTCTAGATCCGCAAAGGTGTTAGGTCGGTTTATCAAAGCTAAACGAGATCTTTCCTCTGGTGACAATCCTACTAAAATGGTGTCAACCATCTGTGTCTCATTCCAATCTACTTGTAGTAGTCGAGATGACTCCCTGATGTCTGAGATATAATGGGCTAATCTCTCGTGATTTCCTTGTACTCGTAGTACGGTCTTTCTTTTAAGTTCTTCATAAATTCCGGTGGGAATAAAGTACTTTATTATTGAGGTATGCAGGTCTTCTACTGGAAGGGTAGAGTTTAATGCTTCTATCACACGATTCTTTAACGGGGGTTTACATTTCGGTAGGAGAACTTGCAAAATTTGCCAGTCATTCAGCTGCTGTAGATCTTTTATCTGCAGGAGATATTTGATGAAATTTAGTAGTTTTGTGACATTTAATCCATCAGTGTAAGGGATTTCAGTTAAAAGTTTCTCCACAGGATGAGTGATTTTTCCATAGAGGTCTGCGTTATAGTTCAAGTTTGGCATCGCTTTAGGAGGACGATTTGATGCATTCGGTGTAGTCAATTCGTGCGTTTCGGGGCGAATCTGGAAACGATTGGGAGGAGGGGCTTCAAATATAGTCGGGGCATTTAACTTTCTATCAGGGTATTGGTCGTGAGTAGCTTGTATTTGCGATACGGCGGGTGAGTCGCGATCAGTGTTAGGTGGAGGTAGATCTGTAGTAGGGGATTGAACTGGGGAGATGTGTAGTTTCTTCAAGGACTTCTCAATTTCATCCATTCGGAACGAGTCGGATTTTCTTCTTAACCCATTGATAATAGTGGGTAATCGACGTAAAGCTTCGTCAGCAAAATTTTGGACTTCAGGAGGTATTTCCGTAAGATTAGGCCAGATCAATAAATTTTTCATTCGCCGGGTTAAATGCACTATTCTTTGAGTAGTTCGCAATATTATCGCCGGAGATTTCTCGTCTTGGAGGGTTTGAGACAATAAGGTTAGCTCGCTATACTTGGCATTACAAATTTCTCTCTCGCTCTCATAATCGAGTCCGCTTAGGTAGCTTAATTGCGCGGGTGTATCAAATCCACTTTCGCGTATTGACTTACGCAATACCGCGACTGTTACATTTGCATGGGGTAGACCACGCAAAAGAGCTTCATAAGGCAGCTCGTCCTTTAATAGTAAATCCGGATTAAATTGTGCCATTTTTTTTTTAATCTTATTTCTAACACATTAAAACGTACTTAAAATTGATTTTACCACACTATACACTTACTACATAGACAAGTTCTTTCTTGGGTAAATCATTTGCATAGTTCTCAAGAGAATAATTTCTCTTCTAAGGGAGAGACAGAAATTCCACACACACATACTTCAATGTTAAATCAACGATCAGCGGTTTGCTGGAATGTAGGTCACCCTCGTTTATTTAGTAAACAATGACAAGGTAGTTGTATGCGTGGGAACGCGAGGATTACGCACACGTATTGTTCTCTACACAATGCCTCAGCCTATCTTGCTCGACCGGTTTTAACTGGACAGGCCAGTCGGAGTTAGGGGTGAATCTAATTCAACAAAACACGCTTTACAAGTTACAGGTGTATTACGGTTATAACAGTCTGAGTTTAGTAATTAATTCTCTTGCTTTCCACCATTAAAATTTTTTTTTTTAATTTTTAATTTTTGGTAACAAAATTAAGTTACGAATTTCTTTACACGTAATTAACCGGGTCTACTTTACGCAGGAGTTTATGTTTTTGTTTTTACCGTGACGACAGACATACACTTACATTCTATGCAGGCATATTCATGAAACTACAGGGTTTGAATTGTCACAATATAAACCTGTTAAAGACTGAACAGATTAACAAGCACTAAAATTCATGTGCGTACTTGCATTGGCATCATACAATGATATTTCAAGTTATACAGACTATCATTGTATTAAATTACGTATCTCAAAAAAATTAATTTTATGAAAATTAATGTCACATGAAATACAGTAACTGAGTGTATAGATCAGATAACGAGTGCAGAGAGTCAACTATTTTACTACGTAACAATTATTTTAATTATTAGAGTGACGTATCTTTGTTAGCGTCACGATGCTTACAACCTTTTTAAATCAAAGCAGAGTGTGGTCATTTTTGTGACACTCTGTACATGATCATTTCTTTAATAACGAAAGCAGAGTGGCGCATTTTTGTAACGTTTTGGCCACGTTACAAATCCAGGGAACCCATCATAATTGACACTAGCCAATTATACGGGCTGCCTACGTTGTAACGAACTGAAATTAAACTCAACACAATTAACAATAATAATTAAGCTAATTATTAGGACACAAGGGAAGGTATTTCACTGATTTATGCACTCACTTCAATGTGTAATAAGATGACTTCTCTTTATTAACAAATGATATGAAAGGATCCCATAACATAATTATTTATACTAAAATATTCAAAAGGGTTTTCTGGAAAACTATGGATCATATTGATCATCTACTTTTACCTCGGATCCGAGTTTACTTTAAATATTGTAAAGACGTCTGAGTAATACTATGCTCATCTAGGAGCTTGCAAGATTACATTTACCATTTGAAGAATGGTATTATTTACTAACGGGATTATAATTAACATTTACATATTAACGTTACAACGTATGATTTTCAATATTACAGTATACATCTATTTGGTTTCATTTATTGTTTAAAGAAAATTATAGTCTTTGAAAAGTCTCTTTCATCTATAAGTTATGTCTCAAATGTAATTAACTCTCGATAGTCAAGCTATCGAGTCACCTTTACAATAAGTTGTGCTGTCCTCGTCCTGGGGTGTCACACTTGGGAATTCTGGTAGTCGGCGTCGTCATCTGGGTCGTGTCTTCGGCGAATATTTTATAGCTGGTTCACTGAGGAGATTGAAGTAATGCTGGTTAAAGTTGGGGTAGATCCACGTAGGTCCTGGTCAACGTCGTAGGGGTCGTAGACGTCCATATGTACAGTTTATGCAGGTCACATATTCACATGTAGAGTTGTACTGGAGTTTACATCTTGAGTAGAGACGTCATCTTGCTTACGTGTTGTTAATTTTTCTTAACTTATTACATTTCTTAACAAAACCTTTCTACATTTTATATATTAAAAACTTGCTCCCCACGTTTTGTAGTGGTAGCTAACAGTTACATTTAACTTTAATCAACACATTTCTGAAGAGCTCTCGCTCGTAGGTGTGCACTGTCTGACGGCTGCATAGTAACTCTTAACTCGATCCGACTGGCACATTACAACGAAACGGAGCGAGTACTCCGCGATAATATAGTTCCTATTTTCATTTAAATTGACATTATTATAACAAGAAGAAACAAATTATTTATACTTATTTAATTTACTGGAATTATTTTAACTACTACTCGTGCCTTCAAATTACTAATTACAAACATTACGATTTTTATACATTTCTAAGTTACAGACGGTTCGCTAAACACGTTGAGTCCGGAATTAAACAGGTCAACGCATGATGACTTACAAAAGGGTTAACTGTGATATTAACAGCTTTTTACAATTCGATTTTCTTTTTTAATAGTTTAGTTTGATTTTTCCATTTACCTCTCATACTTATTCTGAGTTAGTACAGGGGCATTAGGTTTAATAGTGCGATTTAAAAATACTTAATTGCTTTTTAATTTTTTTTATTATTAAATATTTTATTATCAATTAAATCGTCACATACTCCGCCGCTTAAAATCCACATTAAGAATTTTAGTGAGGAGAAAGCAAAATTGGGGACTTGGAGTATGCTCGGTGTCAATGTGTGGGATTTCTGTCACATTGTTATTGGCAAGTGTTATACCCATTTATTTCTTCTCTACAATACAACATACGTATATATTTTCTTATAAACTACCTTTTTTCATTACATAAAATTCACACTTAATATCTACATTTTAAAACACAAAACTCTTTCTTATGTCTACTACTTAAATCTACTACCGGTTTTTTCTTTGGGTTATAGTTACTCTCTTCATAGAGTAATTCTCTAAATATTTTGTTATTTAGAGCTCAGTTAAGTGGTCATTGAGTACTCATTTACTTATCTTTCGCTGAACTGGATCTCAGGTTGATCAGGCCTCATTTCCAAATTCTACGATTAACACTTAGCACGGTTACTGAGGTATAAGATAACTTCACTACCTAGTATTACCTTTTCTATTTTTGGCTATGCTATTTCCTCTTTTCTTCTTATACAATTTCATCTGCGAAATATGTGTTCTCCGCACATATTCTCGAGTCGCAGGTTCGTACAGGGCTACTGTAACTGGAGTTAAGTACTTCTGGATTTGGTAAGGACCACACCATCGGTATGATAGTTTAGAGGTGGTCTTATCAATTGCACTACTAGTCGGGTGAGTCTTGTACATTACTAAGTCACCGACTTGGTACCTAACTGAATTGTTATGAATATTTCTCTCGTGGTATTTTCTGGATTTCTCTAAGTTCGCTCTTAAATTAGCGCGAGCTTTATTCCATATTTGCTTAATCTGCTTATCCTTTATTTGCGGAGGTAGCAGGTCGTGTATTTTCCATTTAGTGGACAAGGGGTGGTTTGGTTTGTATTTATACAGTAACTCAAACGGGGTCGACTTGTGTCCTTCGTGATAAGCTGAATTAAAGGCGTATTGTATCCAGGATAGGTTTTGGTCCCAAGACGTATGATCGTTCGCATGGTAGGCGATTAAAGCAGATTTGAGGTTTCGTAGATACCTTTCAGCAATATTGCCTTGCGGTCGATACTCCGTAGTGGTAATATGGTCTATTCCTAACTTGAAACACATATTCTTAAATTCTTTCGCTTTAAATTGTGGTCCGTTATCTGACACTATACGTACAGGTGTACCGTAATCTTTAAATAATCTTTCCTGTAATATTTTTACAGTCGTCGACGCTAATGCTCGCCGCATGGGATACATCCAAACAAATTTGGTGAACGAATCTACGCAGATGAGTAACATAGTATTACCTGATTTCGATCGTGGGTAAGGACCTGAAAAGTCTAAATAAAGTTTAGAGAAAGGGGTCTTAGGGATTTCTGAAATTAATTGGCTTACGTGATTATTTCTTGCCGGTTTACTGAGAGCACATAAATTACATTTTTTTACGAAACTAGCTATTTCGCTGTTCATATTGTTCCAATGATATTCCTTTCGAACACGATGTATAGTTTTATTGATTCCCATATGGGCTCCAATGGTAGATAAATGGAAGTTCTCCATCAGCATGGGCTTAATCATATCAGGGGCGATTATTCTTAATTCCTTTCCATTTCTTATTTTCTGGCATAGTACACTTTTACTTAATACGTATTTCTCGGATTTAATACCTTGCGCAAGTTGTTCTATAATCGGTTTCAGAAGAGGGTCTTGTTGGTGATATAGGGCAATGTTTGTAAAGGCAAGGGGGAATTCAGTAATTACGGCGTTAGCAAGGGCTGTTTCCGGATTCTCCTTGTTTCCGGGAGTATTTGTGGGCGACTGGAACATACGGGACAGGGTATCAGCGACTACGTTTTGTGTACCTTTAATATGCTGCACTTTGAATTTGTAGCAGTTTAACCTCAATACCCATCTTCCAATACGTCCTAACTGTTTAGGGTGATTCAGTAACCAAGATAATGCTTGATTATCAGTTTCCAAAAGGAATTCTTTATGTTCTAGAAAGGGTTTAAACTTCTCAAATGCAAAAACAATGGCTAAACATTCCAATTCATATGCGGAATATTTTCTTTTTTGGTCGCTTAAGGTTCGCGATGCATAACTAATAGGTAGTCTACTGTTTTCTATCTCTTGATAGATGACTGCACCTAACGCTACACTAGAACTGTCGGTCTGCACTACGAAAGGTTTCGTGAAATCGGCTAGTTGCAAAACTGGGGGAGATATGATGCTTTCTTTGAGTTGTTCAAACGCATTATGGTGTTGTGCGCTCCATTCAAACTTCGCTCCCTTCTTTCTTAAGGAATTCAGCGGTGCTGCTATTTCGGCAAGATGGGGAATATACTTGTGGAAATAATTTACCATTCCCAAAAATCGGGCTATACCTTTTGCATCTCGCGGGGGTGAAAATTCTCTGATGGCGCGGGTTCGTTCGGGGTCAATGCTTACTTTTCCATTCGCCTTCACGATGTGACCTAAGAATGAAAATTGTGGGACGGCAAAATTTACTTTTTTGGGGTTAACAGTTAATCCTGCTTTTTGTAACCGAGATAACACTTCACGTAGGTGTTTAAGATGTTGTTCCATTGATTCGCTATAGATAACGATGTCGTCCAAGTAGTGATTCACATATTTAAATTTAATGTCATGAAATATCCTTTCTAATAATCTACTACATACGGAACTTCCTTGAGATATTCCAAAGGGTACTCTAGTAAATTGGTACAGGTTAAAAGGAACGGCAAACGCGGTTAGACGTTTGGATTCTTCCGCCAGGGGTATTTGGTGGAAAGCTTGATTCAGATCCATTACCGTAAAGACTTTCGCTTTCGTGAAGTAATGAAAAGCACTATGGATGTCTGGAAGAGGAATAGATTCAAATTCTATTCGTTTGTTTAATTGCCGGTAGTCCACAACTAGTCTGTGTTTATCGTGACCTTTTGGTACTAAGAAGGAGGGTGATGAATATGGAGACGTAGAGGGTTCAATGACTCCTTGTTCTAACAACTTGTTGATATGGTTTCTCATCACTTCCATCTTGGGAGGCGACAACTTGTATGGGGGGAGGCGTATTACTTTCTGATCGCTCAGATTGATCTTATATTCTATTAGTTTCGTTAGTCCTAGCTTCGGTTTAAGAACTGAGGAAAATTCTTTTATTAATTTCTGCATTCTCATTCTATCTCTACTTTCTAGATGAGATAATTCAGACTCTTGTTGTACTACGTGTGCAGTAGATGATCTAGTTCTTTCTTGTTTGTCATTATTACAATCAAAATCATACTTCCGTGTACGGTCGAATCGAAATTAATATTTCTGCTCATAGATGTCAAGAATCATTCCCGTTTTACTGATAAAGTCTGCTCCCAATATTAAGTCGGGTCCTAATTCATTACATACTAACATAGTAAAAACCCAGGTTAGGTTCTTGATTTTAACTTTAACGGTAATGCTCAGTTTTATTATTATATTTCGTTTATTGGCGGTAGCACATTTTATATTCACCGCTTGACTCCGTTTTACTAGGTGGTGTTCCAATAATTTATCTGCTAACTCTTGACTGATTAAGGTTCTGGTAGATCCCGAATCAATTAATGCGATTGTGGAGGTAACACCTAGGTCAACTTGTATTAAGGGTAATAGACTATTAGTCCAGTTACATTTATTTATCGCGTTACATTTTTCAAGAAACTTTCTTACGTAGGGATCTATTTCTTTAGAGCTTCTTTTCCTTCCCCTTTTTTCTTTTTTTTTATACATTTTTTTAGGTTCACCGGATTTCAAGTTGCTGCTGAAGACACAGGATTTCGGGTCTCCCTGCCTTACATGTTTTTTTGGATCAGGGTGTTTACGTTCGAATTGTTTGCTGTTACAGTTTTTACTTATGTGTCCATATTTGCCGCAATTATAACAGATGTGCTTATTGCGAGGAGGGTACCTAGTTTCCGTTTTAGATGGTGTTAAATTTGACTTACCAGGGCTGCGCACATTGTGAGGTCTATTGAATACTCGCCTTTCATGCAGGGTTGTTATATCGGGCACTAGGGCTCGCAATTCATTTCTATTTGCTTCTGCTGATTTCATCGTATGTCTATTCTGATCTGAGTACCATACATTCGAAGAATGGATACTGCATTGTTCTAGATCCGCAAAAGTGTTAGGTCGGTTTATCAAAGCTAAACGAGATCTTTCCTCTGGTGACAATCCTACTAAAATGGTGTCAACCATCTGTGTCTCATTCCAATCTACTTGTAGTAGTCGAGATGACTCCCTGATGTCTGAGATATAATGGGCTAATCTCTCGTGATTTCCTTGTACTCGTAGTACGGTCTTTCTTTTAAGTTCTTCATAAATTCCGGTGGGAATAAAGTACTTTATTATTGAGGTATGCAGGTCTTCTACTGGAAGGGTAGAGTTTAATGCTTCTATCACACGATTCTTTAACGGGGGTTTACATTTCGGTAGGAGAACTTGCAAAATTTGCCAGTCATTCAGCTGCTGTAGATCTTTTATCTGCAGGAGATATTTGATGAAATTTAGTAGTTTTGTGACATTTAATCCATCAGTGTAAGGGATTTCAGTTAAAAGTTTCTCCACAGGATGAGTGATTTTTCCATAGAGGTCTGCGTTATAGTTCAAGTTTGGCATCGCTTTAGGAGGACGATTTGATGGATTCGGTGTAGTCAATTCGTGCGTTTCGGGGCGAATCTGGAAACGATTGGGAGGAGGGGCTTCAAATATAGTCGGGGCATTTAACTTTCTATCAGGGTATTGGTCGTGAGTAGCTTGTATTTGCGATACGGCGGGTGAGTCGCGATCAGTGTTAGGTGGAGGTAGATCTGTAGTAGGGGATTGAACTGGGGAGATGTGTAGTTTCTTCAAGGACTTCTCAATTTCATCCATTCGGAACGAGTCGGATTTTCTTCTTAACCCATTGATAATAGTGGGTAATCGACGTAAAGCTTCGTCAGCAAAATTTTGGACTTCAGGAGGTATTTCCGTAAGATTAGGCCAGATCAATAAATTTTTCATTCGCCGGGTTAAATGCACTATTCTTTGAGTAGTTCGCAATATTATCGCCGGAGATTTCTCGTCTTGGAGGGTTTGAGACAATAAGGTTAGCTCGCTATACTTGGCATTACAAATTTCTCTCTCGCTCTCATAATCGAGTCCGCTTAGGTAGCTTAATTGCGCGGGTGTATCAAATCCACTTTCGCGTATTGACTTACGCAATACCGCGACTGTTACATTTGCATGGGGTAGACCACGCAAAAGAGCTTCATAAGGCAGCTCGTCCTTTAATAGTAAATCCGGATTAAATTGTGCCATTTTTTTTTTAATCTTATTTCTAACACATTAAAACGTACTTAAAATTGATTTTACCACACTATACACTTACTACATAGACAAGTTCTTTCTTGGGTAAATCATTTGCATAGTTCTCAAGAGAATAATTTCTCTTCTAAGGGAGAGACAGAAATTCCACACACACATACTTCAATGTTAAATCAACGATCAGCGGTTTGCTGGAATGTAGGTCACCCTCGTTTATTTAGTAAACAATGACAAGGTAGTTGTATGCGTGGGAACGCGAGGATTACGCACACGTATTGTTCTCTACACAATGCCTCAGCCTATCTTGCTCGACCGGTTTTAACTGGACAGGCCAGTCGGAGTTAGGGGTGAATCTAATTCAACAAAACACGCTTTACAAGTTACAGGTGTATTACGGTTATAACAGTCTGAGTTTAGTAATTAATTCTCTTGCTTTCCACCATTAAAATTTTTTTTTTTAATTTTTAATTTTTGGTAACAAAATTAAGTTACGAATTTCTTTACACGTAATTAACCGGGTCCACTTTACGCAGGAGTTTATGTTTTTGTTTTTACCGTGACGACAGACATACACTTACATTCTATGCAGGCATATTCATGAAACTACAGGTCTTGAATTGTCACAATATAAACCTGTTAAAGACTGAACAGATTAACAAGCACTAAAATTCATGTGCGTACTTGCATTGGCATCATACAATGATATTTCAAGTTATACAGACTATCATTGTATTAAATTACGTATCTCAAAAAAATTAATTTTATGAAAATTAATGTCACATGAAATACAGTAACTGAGTGTATAGATCAGATAACGAGTGCAGAGAGTCAACTATTTTACTACGTAACAATTATTTTAATTATTAGAGTGACGTATCTTTGTTAGCGTCACGATGCTTACAACCTTTTTAAATCAAAGCACAGTGTGGTCATTTTTGTGACACTCTGTACATGATCATTTCTTTAATAACGAAAGCAGAGTGGCGCATTTTTGTAACGTTTTGTCCACGTTACAAATCCAGGGAACCCATCATAATTGACACTAGCCAATTATACGGGCTGCCTACGTTGTAACGAACTGAAATTAAACTCAACACAATTAACAATAATAATTAAGATAATTATTAGGACACAAGGGAAGGTATTTCACTGATTTATGCACTCACTTCAATGTGTAATAAGATGACTTCTCTTTATTAACAAATGATATGAAAGGATCCCATAACATAATTATTTATACTAAAATATTCAAAAGGGTTTTCTGGAAAACTAGGGATCATATTGATCATCTACTTTTACCTCGGATCCGAGTTTTCTTTAAATATTGTAAAGACGTCTGAGTAATACTATGCTCATCTAGGAGCTTGCAAGATTACATTTACCATTTGAAGAATGGTATTATTTACTAACGGGATTATAATTAACATTTACATATTAACGTTACAACGTATGATTTTCAATATTACAGTATACATCTATTTGGTTTCATTTATTGTTTAAAGAAAATTATAGTCTTTGAAAAGTCTCTTTCATCTATAAGTTATGTCTCAAATGTAATTAACTCTCGATAGTCAAGCTATCGAGTCACCTTTACAATAAGTTGTGCTGTCCTCGTCCTGGGGTGTCACACTTGGGAATTCTGGTAGTCGGCGTCGTCATCTGGGTCGTGTCTTCGGCGAATATTTTATAGCTGGTTCACTGAGGAGATTGAAGTAATGCTGGTTAAAGTTGGGGTAGATCCACGTAGGTCCTGGTCAACGTCGTAGGGGTCGTAGACGTCCATATGTACAGTTTATGCAGGTCACATATTCACATGTAGAGTTGTACTGGAGTTTACATCTTGAGTAGAGACGTCATCTTGCTTACGTGTTGTTAATTTTTCTTAACTTATTACATTTCTTAACAAAACCTTTCTACATTTTATATATTAAAAACTTGCTCCCCACGTTTTGTAGTGGTAGCTAACAGTTACATTTAACTTTAATCAACACATTTCTGAAGAGCTCTCGCTCGTAGGTGTGCACTGTCTGACGGCTGCATAGTAACTCTTAACTCGATCCGACTGGCACATTACAACGAAACGGAGCGAGTACTCCGCGATAATATAGTTCCTATTTTCATTTAAATTGACATTATTATAACAAGAAGAAACAAATTATTTATACTTATTTAATTTACTGGAATTATTTTAACTACTACTCGTGCCTTCAAATTACTAATTACAAACATTACGATTTTTATACATTTCTAAGTTACAGACGGTTCGCTAAACACGTTGAGTCCGGAATTAAACAGGTCAACGCATGATGACTTACAAAAGGGTTAACTGTGATATTAACAGCTTTTTACAATTCGATTTTCTTTTTTAATAGTTTAGTTTGATTTTTCCATTTACCTCTCATACTTATTCTGAGTTAGTACAGGGGCATTAGGTTTAATAGTGCGATTTAAAAATACTTAATTGCTTTTTAATTTTTTTTATTATTAAATATTTTATTATCAATTAAATCGTCACATACTCCGCCGCTTAAAATCCACATTAAGAATTTTAGTGAGGAGAAAGCAAAATTGGGGACTTGGAGTATGCTCGGTGTCAATGTGTGGGATTTCTGTCACATTGTTATTGGCAAGTGTTATACCCATTTATTTCTTCTCTACAATACAACATACGTATATATTTTCTTATAAACTACCTTTTTTCATTACATAAAATTCACACTTAATATCTACATTTTAAAACACAAAACTCTTTCTTATGTCTACTACTTAAATCTACTACCGGTTTTTTCTTTGGGTTATAGTTACTCTCTTCATAGAGTAATTCTCTAAATATTTTGTTATTTAGAGCTCAGTTAAGTGGTCATTGAGTACTCATTTACTTATCTTTCGCTGAACTGGATCTCAGGTTGATCAGGCCTCATTTCCAAATTCTACGATTAACACTTAGCACGGTTACTGAGGTATAAGATAACTTCACTACCTAGTATTACCTTTTCTATTTTTGGCTATGCTATTTCCTCTTTTCTTCTTATACAATTTCATCTGCGAAATATGTGTTCTCCGCACATATTCTCGAGTCGCAGGTTCGTACAGGGCTACTGTAACTGGAGTTAAGTACTTCTGGATTTGGTAAGGACCACACCATCGGTATGATAGTTTAGAGGTGGTCTTATCAATTGCACTACTAGTCGGGTGAGTCTTGTACATTACTAAGTCACCGACTTGGTACCTAACTGAATTGTTATGAATATTTCTCTCGTGGTATTTTCTGGATTTCTCTAAGTTCGCTCTTAAATTAGCGCGAGCTTTATTCCATATTTGCTTAATCTGCTTATCCTTTATTTGCGGAGGTAGCAGGTCGTGTATTTTCCATTTAGTGGACAAGGGGTGGTTTGGTTTGTATTTATACAGTAACTCAAACGGGGTCGACTTGTGTCCTTCGTGATAAGCTGAATTAAAGGCGTATTGTATCCAGGATAGGTTTTGGTCCCAAGACGTATGATCGTTCGCATGGTAGGCGATTAAAGCAGATTTGAGGTTTCGTAGATACCTTTCAGCAATATTGCCTTGCGGTCGATACTCCGTAGTGGTAATATGGTCTATTCCTAACTTGAAACACATATTCTTAAATTCTTTCGCTTTAAATTGTGGTCCGTTATCTGACACTATACGTACAGGTGTACGGTAATCTTTAAATAATCTTTCCTGTAATAGTTTTACAGTCGTCGACGCTAATGCTCGCCGCATGGGATACATCCAAACAAATTTGGTGAACGAATCTACGCAGATGAGTAACATAGTATTACCTGATTTCGATCGTGGGTAAGGACCTGAAAAGTCTAAATAAAGTTTAGAGAAAGGGGTCTTAGGGATTTCTGAAATTAATTGGCTTACGTGATTATTTCTTGCCGGTTTACTGAGAGCACATAAATTACATTTTTTTACGAAACTAGCTATTTCGCTGTTCATATTGTTCCAATGATATTCCTTTCGAACACGATGTATAGTTTTATTGATTCCCATATGGGCTCCAATGGTAGATAAATGGAAGTTCTCCATCAGCATGGGCTTAATCATATCAGGGGCGATTATTCTTAATTCCTTTCCATTTCTTATTTTCTGGCATAGTACACTTTTACTTAATACGTATTTCTCGGATTTAATACCTTGCGCAAGTTGTTCTATAATCGGTTTCAGAAGAGGGTCTTGTTGTTGATATAGGGCAATGTTTGTAAAGGCAAGGGGGAATTCAGTAATTACGGCGTTAGCAAGGGCTGTTTCCGGATTCTCCTTGTTTCCGGGAGTATTTGTGGGCGACTGGAACATACGGGACAGGGTATCAGCGACTACGTTTTGTGTACCTTTAATATGCTGCACTTTGAATTTGTAGCAGTTTAACCTCAATACCCATCTTCCAATACGTCCTAACTGTTTAGGGTGATTCAGTAACCAAGATAATGCTTGATTATCAGTTTCCAAAAGGAATTCTTTATGTTCTAGAAAGGGTTTAAACTTCTCAAATGCAAAAACAATGGCTAAACATTCCAATTCATATGCGGAATATTTTCTTTTTTGGTCGCTTAAGGTTCGCGATGCATAACTAATAGGTAGTCTACTGTTTTCTATCTCTTGATAGATGACTGCACCTAACGCTACACCAGAACTGTCGGTCTGCACTACGAAAGGTTTCGTGAAATCGGCTAGTTGCAAAACTGGGGGAGATATGATGCTTTCTTTGAGTTGTTCAAACGCATTTTGGTGTTGTGCGCTCCATTCAAACTTCGCTCCCTTCTTTCTTAAGGAATTCAGCGGTGCTGCTATTTCGGCAAGATGGGGAATATACTTGTGGAAATAATTTACCATTCCCAAAAATCGGGCTATACCTTTTGCATCTCGCGGGGGTGAAAATTCTCTGATGGCGCGGGTTCGTTCGGGGTCAATGCTTACTTTTCCATTCGCCTTCACGATGTGACCTAAGAATGAAAATTGTGGGACGGCAAAATTTACTTTTTTGGGGTTAACAGTTAATCCTGCTTTTTGTAACCGAGATAACACTTCACGTAGGTGTTTAAGATGTTGTTCCATTGATTCGCTATAGATAACGATGTCGTCCAAGTAGTGATTCACATATTTAAATTTAATGTCATGAAATATCCTTTCTAATAATCTACTACATACGGAACTTCCTTGAGATATTCCAAAGGGTACTCTAGTAAATTGGTACAGGTTAAAAGGAACGGCAAACGCGGTTAGACGTTTGGATTCTTCCGCCAGGGGTATTTGGTGGAAAGCTTGATTCAGATCCATTACCGTAAAGACTTTCGCTTTCGTGAAGTAATGAAAAGCACTATGGATGTCTGGAAGAGGAATAGATTCAAATTCTATTCGTTTGTTTAATTGCCGGTAGTCCACAACTAGTCTGTGTTTATCGTGACCTTTTGGTACTAAGAAGGAGGGTGATGAATATGGAGACGTAGAGGGTTCAATGACTCCTTGTTCTAACAACTTGTTGATATGGTTTCTCATCACTTCCATCTTGGGAGGCGACAACTTGTATGGGGGGAGGCGTATTACTTTCTGATCGCTCAGATTGATCTTATATTCTATTAGTTTCGTAAGTCCTAGCTTCGGTGTAAGAACTGAGGAAAATTCTTTTATTAATTTCTGCATTCTCATTCTATCTCTACTTTCTAGATGAGATAATTCAGACTCTTGTTGTACTACGTGTGCAGTAGATGATCTAGTTCTTTCTTGTTTGTCATTATTACAATCAAAATCATACTTCCGTGTACGGTCGAATCGAAATTAATATTTCTGCTCATAGATGTCAAGAATCATTCCCGTTTTACTGATAAAGTCTGCTCCCAATATTAAGTCGGGTCCTAATTCATTACATACTAACATAGTAAAAACCCAGGTTAGGTTCTTGATTTTAACTTTAACGGTAATGCTCAGTTTTATTATTATATTTCGTTTATTGGCGGTAGCACATTTTATATTCACCGCTTGACTCCGTTTTACTAGGTGGTGTTCCAATAATTTATCTGCTAACTCTTGACTGATTAAGGTTCTGGTAGATCCCGAATCAATTAATGCGATTGTGGAGGTAACACCTAGGTCAACTTGTATTAAGGGTAATAGACTATTAGTCCAGTTACATTTATTTATCGCGTTACATTTTTCAAGAAACTTTCTTACGAAGGGATCTATTTCTTTAGAGCTTCTTTTCTCTCCCCTTTTTTCTTTTTTTTTATACATTTTTTTAGGTTCACCGGATTTCAAGTTGCTGCTGAAGACACAGGATTTCGGGTCTCCCTGCCTTACATGTTTTTTTGGATCAGGGTGTTTACGTTCGAATTGTTTGCTGTTACAGTTTTTACTTATGTGTCCATATTTGCCGCAATTATAACAGATGTGCTTATTGCGAGGAGGGTACCTAGTTTCCGTTTTAGATGGTGTTAAATTTGACTTACCAGGGCTGCGCACATTGTGAGGTCTATTGAATACTCGCCTTTCATGCAGGGTTGTTATATCGGGCACTAGGGCTCGCAATTCATTTCTATTTGCTTCTGCTGATTTCATCGTATGTCTATTCTGATCTGAGTACCATACATTCGAAGAATGGATACTGCATTGTTCTAGATCCGCAAAGGTGTTAGGTCGGTTTATCAAAGCTAAACGAGATCTTTCCTCTGGTGACAATCCTACTAAAATGGTGTCAACCATCTGTGTCTCATTCCAATCTACTTGTAGTAGTCGAGATGACTCCCTGATGTCTGAGATATAATGGGCTAATCTCTCGTGATTTCCTTGTACTCGTAGTACGGTCTTTCTTTTAAGTTCTTCATAAATTCCGGTGGGAATAAAGTACTTTATTATTGAGGTATGCAGGTCTTCTACTGGAAGGGTAGAGTTTAATGCTTCTATCACACGATTCTTTAACGGGGGTTTACATTTCGGTAGGAGAACTTGCAAAATTTGCCAGTCATTCAGCTGCTGTAGATCTTTTATCTGCAGGAGATATTTGATGAAATTTAGTAGTTTTGTTACATTTAATCCATCAGTGTAAGGGATTTCAGTTAAAAGTTTCTCCACAGGATGAGTGATTTTTCCATAGAGGTCTGCGTTATAGTTCAAGTTTGGCATCGCTTTAGGAGGACGATTTGATGCATTCGGTGTAGTCAATTCGTGCGTTTCGGGGCGAATCTGGAAACGATTGGGAGGAGGGGCTTCAAATATAGTCGGGGCATTTAACTTTCTATCAGGGTATTGGTCGTGAGTAGCTTGTATTTGCGATACGGCGGGTGAGTCGCGATCAGTGTTAGGTGGAGGTAGATCTGTAGTAGGGGATTGAACTGGGGAGATGTGTAGTTTCTTCAAGGACTTCTCAATTTCATCCATTCGGAACGAGTCGGATTTTCTTCTTAACCCATTGATAATAGTGGGTAATCGACGTAAAGCTTCGTCAGCAAAATTTTGGACTTCAGGAGGTATTTCCGTAAGATTAGGCCAGATCAATAAATTTTTCATTCGCCGGGTTAAATGCACTATTCTTTGAGTAGTTCGCAATATTATCGCCGGAGATTTCTCGTCTTGGAGGGTTTGAGACAATAAGGTTAGCTCGCTATACTTGGCATTACAAATTTCTCTCTCGCTCTCATAATCGAGTCCGCTTAGGTAGCTTAATTGCGCGGGTGTATCAAATCCACTTCCGCGTATTGACTTACGCAATACCGCGACTGTTACATTTGCATGGGGTAGACCACGCAAAAGAGCTTCATAAGGCAGCTCGTCCTTTAATAGTAAATCCGGATTAAATTGTGCCATTTTTTTTTTTAATCTTATTTCTAACACATTAAAACGTACTTAAAATTGATTTTACCACACTATACACTTACTACATAGACAAGTTCTTTCTTGGGTAAATCATTTGCATAGTTCTCAAGAGAATAATTTCTCTTCTAAGGGAGAGACAGAAATTCCACACACACATACTTCAATGTTAAATCAACGATCAGCGGTTTGCTGGAATGTAGGTCACCCTCGTTTATTTAGTAAACAATGACAAGGTAGTTGTATGCGTGGGAACGCGAGGATTACGCACACGTATTGTTCTCTACACAATGCCTCAGCCTATCTTGCTCGACCGGTTTTAACTGGACAGGCCAGTCGGAGTTAGGGGTGAATCTAATTCAACAAAACACGCTTTACAAGTTACAGGTGTATTACGGTTATAACAGTCTGAGTTTAGTAATTAATTCTCTTGCTTTCCACCATTAAAATTTTTTTTTTTAATTTTTAATTTTTGGTAACAAAATTAAGTTACGAATTTCTTTACACGTAATTAACCGGGTCCACTTTACGCAGGAGTTTATGTTTTTGTTTTTACCGTGACGACAGACATACACTTACATTCTATGCAGGCATATTCATGAAACTACAGGTCTTGAATTGTCACAATATAAACCTGTTAAAGACTGAACAGATTAACAAGCACTAAAATTCATGTGCGTACTTGCATTGGCATCATACAATGATATTTCAAGTTATACAGACTATCATTGTATTAAATTACGTATCTCAAAAAAATTAATTTTATGAAAATTAATGTCACATGAAATACAGTAACTGAGTGTATAGATCAGATAACGAGTGCAGAGAGTCAACTATTTTACTACGTAACAATTATTTTAATTATTAGAGTGACGTATCTTTGTTAGCGTCACGATGCTTACAACCTTTTTAAATCAAAGCAGAGTGTGGTCATTTTTGTGACACTCTGTACATGATCATTTCTTTAATAACGAAAGCAGAGTGGCGCATTTTTGTAACGTTTTGTCCACGTTACAAATCCAGGGAACCCATCATAATTGACACTAGCCAATTATACGGGCTGCCTACGTTGTAACGAACTGAAATTAAACTCAACACAATTAACAATAATAATTAAGCTAATTATTAGGACACAAGGGAAGGTATTTCACTGATTTATGCACTCACTTCAATGTGTAATAAGATGACTTCTCTTTATTAACAAATGATATGAAAGGATCCCATAACATAATTATTTATACTAAAATATTCAAAAGGGTTTTCTGGAAAACTAGGGATCATATTGATCATCTACTTTTACCTCGGATCCGAGTTTTCTTTAAATATTGTAAAGACGTCTGAGTAATACTATGCTCATCTAGGAGCTTGCAAGATTACATTTACCATTTGAAGAATGGTATTATTTACTAACGGGATTATAATTAACATTTACATATTAACGTTACAACGTATGATTTTCAATATTACAGTATACATCTATTTGGTTTCATTTATTGTTTAAAGAAAATTATAGTCTTTGAAAAGTCTCTTTCATCTATAAGTTATGTCTCAAATGTAATTAACTCTCGATAGTCAAGCTATCGAGTCACCTTTACAATAAGTTGTGCTGTCCTCGTCCTGGGGTGTCACACTTGGGAATTCTGGTAGTCGGCGTCGTCATCTGGGTCGTGTCTTCGGCGAATATTTTATAGCTGGTTCACTGAGGAGATTGAAGTAATGCTGGTTAAAGTTGGGGTAGATCCACGTAGGTCCTGGTCAACGTCGTAGGGGTCGTAGACGTCCATATGTACAGTTTATGCAGGTCACATATTCACATGTAGAGTTGTACTGGAGTTTACATCTTGAGTAGAGACGTCATCTTGCTTACGTGTTGTTAATTTTTCTTAACTTATTACATTTCTTAACAAAACCTTTCTACATTTTATATATTAAAAACTTGCTCCCCACGTTTTGTAGTGGTAGCTAACAGTTACATTTAACTTTAATCAACACATTTCTGAAGAGCTCTCGCTCGTAGGTGTGCACTGTCTGACGGCTGCATAGTAACTCTTAACTCGATCCGACTGGCACATTACAACGAAACGGAGCGAGTACTCCGCGATAATATAGTTCCTATTTTCATTTAAATTGACATTATTATAACAAGAAAAAACAAATTATTTATACTTATTTAATTTACTGGAATTATTTTAACTACTACTCGTGCCTTCAAATTACTAATTACAAACATTACGATTTTTATACATTTCTAAGTTACAGACGGTTCGCTAAACACGTTGAGTCCGGAATTAAACAGGTCAACGCATGATGACTTACAAAAGCGTTAATTGTGATATTAACAGCTTTTTACAATTCGATTTTCTTTTTTAATAGTTTAGTTTGATTTTTCCATTTACCTCTCATACTTATTCTGAGTTAGTACAGGGGCATTAGGTTTAATAGTGCGATTTAAAAATACTTAATTGCTTTTTAATTTTTTTTATTATTAAATATTTTATTATCAATTAAATCGTCACATACTCCGCCGCTTAAAATCCACATTAAGAATTTTAGTGAGGAGAAAGCAAAATTGGGGACTTGGAGTATGCTCGGTGTCAATGTGTGGGATTTCTGTCACATTGTTATTGGCAAGTGTTATACCCATTTATTTCTTCTCTACAATACAACATACGTATATATTTTCTTATAAACTACCTTTTTTCATTACATAAAATTCACACTTAATATCTACATTTTAAAACACAAAACTCTTTCTTATGTCTACTACTTAAATCTACTACCGGTTTTTTCTTTGGGTTATAGTTACTCTCTTCATAGAGTAATTCTCTAAATATTTTGTTATTTAGAGCTCAGTTAAGTGGTCATTGAGTACTCATTTACTTATCTTTCGCTGAACTGGATCTCAGGTTGATCAGGCCTCATTTCCAAATTCTACGATTAACACTTAGCACGGTTACTGAGGTATAAGATAACTTCACTACCTAGTATTACCTTTTCTATTTTTGGCTATGCTATTTCCTCTTTTCTTCTTATACAATTTCATCTGCGAAATATGTGTTCTCCGCACATATTCTCGAGTCGCAGGTTCGTACAGGGCTACTGTAACTGGAGTTAAGTACTTCTGGATTTGGTAAGGACCACACCATCGGTATGATAGTTTAGAGGTGGTCTTATCAATTGCACTACTAGTCGGGTGAGTCTTGTACATTACTAAGTCACCGACTTGGTACCTAACTGAATTGTTATGAATATTTCTCTCGTGGTATTTTCTGGATTTCTCTAAGTTCGCTCTTAAATTAGCGCGAGCTTTATTCCATATTTGCTTAATCTGCTTATCCTTTATTTGCGGAGGTAGCAGGTCGTGTATTTTCCATTTAGTGGACAAGGGGTGGTTTGGTTTGTATTTATACAGTAACTCAAACGGGGTCGACTTGTGTCCTTCGTGATAAGCTGAATTAAAGGCGTATTGTATCCAGGATAGGTTTTGGTCCCAAGACGTATGATCGTTCGCATGGTAGGCGATTAAAGCAGATTTGAGGTTTCGTAGATACCTTTCAGCAATATTGCCTTGCGGTCGATACTCCGTAGTGGTAATATGGTCTATTCCTAACTTGAAACACATATTCTTAAATTCTTTCGCTTTAAATTGTGGTCCGTTATCTAACACTATACGTACAGGTGTACCGTAATCTTTAAATAATCTTTCCTGTAATATTTTTACAGTCGTCGACGCTAATGCTCGCCGCATGGGATACATCCAAACAAATTTGGTGAACGAATCTACGCAGATGAGTAACATAGTATTACCTGATTTCGATCGTGGGTAAGGACCTGAAAAGTCTAAATAAAGTTTAGAGAAAGGGGTCTTAGGGATTTCTGAAATTAATTGGCTTACGTGATTATTTCTTGCCGGTTTACTGAGAGCACATAAATTACATTTTTTTACGAAACTAGCTATTTCGCTGTTCATATTGTTCCAATGATATTCCTTTCGAACACGATGTATAGTTTTATTGATTCCCATATGGGCTCCAATGGTAGATAAATGGAAGTTCTCCATCAGCATGGGCTTAATCATATCAGGGGCGATTATTCTTAATTCCTTTCCATTTCTTATTTTCTGGCATAGTACACTTTTACTTAATACGTATTTCTCGGATTTAATACCTTGCGCAAGTTGTTCTATAATCGGTTTCAGAAGAGGGTCTTGTTGTTGATATAGGGCAATGTTTGTAAAGGCAAGGGGGAATTCAGTAATTACGGCGTTAGCAAGGGCTGTTTCCGGATTCTCCTTGTTTCCGGGAGTATTTGTGGGCGACTGGAACATACGGGACAGGGTATCAGCGACTACGTTTTGTGTACCTTTAATATGCTGCACTTTGAATTTGTAGCAGTTTAACCTCAATACCCATCTTCCAATACGTCCTAACTGTTTAGGGTGATTCAGTAACCAAGATAATGCTTGATTATCAGTTTCCAAAAGGAATTCTTTATGTTCTAGAAAGGGTTTAAACTTCTCAAATGCAAAAACAATGGCTAAACATTCCAATTCATATGCGGAATATTTTCTTTTTTGGTCGCTTAAGGTTCGCGATGCATAACTAATAGGTAGTCTACTGTTTTCTATCTCTTGATAGATGACTGCACCTAACGCTACACCAGAACTGTCGGTCTGCACTACGAAAGGTTTCGTGAAATCGGCTAGTTGCAAAACTGGGGGAGATATGATGCTTTCTTTGAGTTGTTCAAACGCATTTTGGTGTTGTGCGCTCCATTCAAACTTCGCTCCCTTCTTTCTTAAGGAATTCAGCGGTGCTGCTATTTCGGCAAGATGGGGAATATACTTGTGGAAATAATTTACCATTCCCAAAAATCGGGCTATACCTTTTGCATCTCGCGGGGGTGAAAATTCTCTGATGGCGCGGGTTCGTTCGGGGTCAATGCTTACTTTTCCATTCGCCTTCACGATGTGACCTAAGAATGAAAATTGTGGGACGGCAAAATTTACTTTTTTGGGGTTAACAGTTAATCCTGCTTTTTGTAACCGAGATAACACTTCACGTAGGTGTTTAAGATGTTGTTCCATTGATTCGCTATAGATAACGATGTCGTCCAAGTAGTGATTCACATATTTAAATTTAATGTCATGAAATATCCTTTCTAATAATCTACTACATACGGAACTTCCTTGAGATATTCCAAAGGGTACTCTAGTAAATTGGTACAGGTTAAAAGGAACGGCAAACGCGGTTAGACGTTTGGATTCTTCCGCCAGGGGTATTTGGTGGAAAGCTTGATTCAGATCCATTACCGTAAAGACTTTCGCTTTCGTGAAGTAATGAAAAGCACTATGGATGTCTGGAAGAGGAATAGATTCAAATTCTATTCGTTTGTTTAATTGCCGGTAGTCCACAACTAGTCTGTGTTTATCGTGACCTTTTGGTACTAAGAAGGAGGGTGATGAATATGGAGACGTAGAGGGTTCAATGACTCCTTGTTCTAACAACTTGTTGATATGGTTTCTCATCACTTCCATCTTGGGAGGCGACAACTTGTATGGGGGGAGGCGTATTACTTTCTGATCGCTCAGATTGATCTTATATTCTATTAGTTTCGTAAGTCCTAGCTTCGGTGTAAGAACTGAGGAAAATTCTTTTATTAATTTCTGCATTCTCATTCTATCTCTACTTTCTAGATGAGATAATTCAGACTCTTGTTGTACTACGTGTGCAGTAGATGATCTAGTTCTTTCTTGTTTGTCATTATTACAATCAAAATCATACTTCCGTGTACGGTCGAATCGAAATTAATATTTCTGCTCATAGATGTCAAGAATCATTCCCGTTTTACTGATAAAGTCTGCTCCCAATATTAAGTCGGGTCCTAATTCATTACATACTAACATAGTAAAAACCCAGGTTAGGTTCTTGATTTTAACTTTAACGGTAATGCTCAGTTTTATTATTATATTTCGTTTATTGGCGGTAGCACATTTTATATTCACCGCTTGACTCCGTTTTACTAGGTGGTGTTCCAATAATTTATCTGCTAACTCTTGACTGATTAAGGTTCTGGTAGATCCCGAATCAATTAATGCGATTGTGGAGGTAACACCTAGGTCAACTTGTATTAAGGGTAATAGACTATTAGTCCAGTTACATTTATTTATCGCGTTACATTTTTCAAGAAACTTTCTTACGTAGGGATCTATTTCTTTAGAGCTTCTTTTCCTTCCCCTTTTTTCTTTTTTTTTATACATTTTTTTAGGTTCACCGGATTTCAAGTTGCTGCTGAAGACACAGGATTTCGGGTCTCCCTGCCTTACATGTTTTTTTGGATCAGGGTGTTTACGTTCGAATTGTTTGCTGTTACAGTTTTTACTTATGTGTCCATATTTGCCGCAATTATAACAGATGTGCTTATTGCGAGGAGGGTACCTAGTTTCCGTTTTAGATGGTGTTAAATTTGACTTACCAGGGCTGCGCACATTGTGAGGTCTATTGAATACTCGCCTTTCATGCAGGGTTGTTATATCGGGCACTAGGGCTCGCAATTCATTTCTATTTGCTTCTGCTGATTTCATCGTATGTCTATTCTGATCTGAGTACCATACATTCGAAGAATGGATACTGCATTGTTCTAGATCCGCAAAAGTGTTAGGTCGGTTTATCAAAGCTAAACGAGATCTTTCCTCTGGTGACAATCCTACTAAAATGGTGTCAACCATCTGTGTCTCATTCCAATCTACTTGTAGTAGTCGAGATGACTCCCTGATGTCTGAGATATAATGGGCTAATCTCTCGTGATTTCCTTGTACTCGTAGTACGGTCTTTCTTTTAAGTTCTTCATAAATTCCGGTGGGAATAAAGTACTTTATTATTGAGGTATGCAGGTCTTCTACTGGAAGGGTAGAGTTTAATGCTTCTATCACACGATTCTTTAACGGGGGTTTACATTTCGGTAGGAGAACTTGCAAAATTTGCCAGTCATTCAGCTGCTGTAGATCTTTTATCTGCAGGAGATATTTGATGAAATTTAGTAGTTTTGTTACATTTAATCCATCAGTGTAAGGGATTTCAGTTAAAAGTTTCTCCACAGGATGAGTGATTTTTCCATAGAGGTCTGCGTTATAGTTCAAGTTTGGCATCGCTTTAGGAGGACGATTTGATGCATTCGGTGTAGTCAATTCGTGCGTTTCGGGGCGAATCTGGAAACGATTGGGAGGAGGGGCTTCAAATATAGTCGGGGCATTTAACTTTCTATCAGGGTATTGGTCGTGAGTAGCTTGTATTTGCGATACGGCGGGTGAGTCGCGATCAGTGTTAGGTGGAGGTAGATCTGTAGTAGGGGATTGAACTGGGGAGATGTGTAGTTTCTTCAAGGACTTCTCAATTTTATCCATTCGGAACGAGTCGGATTTTCTTCTTAACCCATTGATAATAGTGGGTAATCGACGTAAAGCTTCGTCAGCAAAATTTTGGACTTCAGGAGGTATTTCCGTAAGATTAGGCCAGATCAATAAATTTTTCATTCGCCGGGTTAAATGCACTATTCTTTGAGTAGTTCGCAATATTATCGCCGGAGATTTCTCGTCTTGGAGGGTTTGAGACAATAAGGTTAGCTCGCTATACTTGGCATTACAAATTTCTCTCTCGCTCTCATAATCGAGTCCGCTTAGGTAGCTTAATTGCGCGGGTGTATCAAATCCACTTTCGCGTATTGACTTACGCAATACCGCGACTGTTACATTTGCATGGGGTAGACCACGCAAAAGAGCTTCATAAGGCAGCTCGTCCTTTAATAGTAAATCCGGATTAAATTGTGCCATTTTTTTTTAAATCTTATTTCTAACACATTAAAACGTACTTAAAATTGATTTTACCACACTATACACTTACTACATAGACAAGTTCTTTCTTGGGTAAATCATTTGCATAGTTCTCAAGAGAATAATTTCTCTTCTAAGGGAGAGACAGAAATTCCACACACACATACTTCAATGTTAAATCAACGATCAGCGGTTTGCTGGAATGTAGGTCACCCTCGTTTATTTAGTAAACAATGACAAGGTAGTTGTATGCGTGGGAACGCGAGGATTACGCACACGTATTGTTCTCTACACAATGCCTCAGCCTATCTTGCTCGACCGGTTTTAACTGGACAGGCCAGTCGGAGTTAGGGGTGAATCTAATTCAACAAAACACGCTTTACAAGTTACAGGTGTATTACGGTTATAACAGTCTGAGTTTAGTAATTAATTCTCTTGCTTTCCACCATTAAAATTTTTTTTTTTAATTTTTAATTTTTGGTAACAAAATTAAGTTACGAATTTCTTTACACGTAATTAACCGGGTCTACTTTACGCAGGAGTTTATGTTTTTGTTTTTACCGTGACGACAGACATACACTTACATTCTATGCAGGCATATTCATGAAACTACAGGTCTTGAATTGTCACAATATAAACCTGTTAAAGACTGAACAGATTAACAAGCACTAAAATTCATGTGCGTACTTGCATTGGCATCATACAATGATATTTCAAGTTATACAGACTATCATTGTATTAAATTACGTATCTCAAAAAAATTAATTTTATGAAAATTAATGTCACATGAAATACAGTAACTGAGTGTATAGATCAGATAACGAGTGCAGAGAGTCAACTATTTTACTACGTAACAATTATTTTAATTATTAGAGTGACGTATCTTTGTTAGCGTCACGATGCTTACAACCTTTTTAAATCAAAGCAGAGTGTGGTCATTTTTGTGACACTCTGTACATGATCATTTCTTTAATAACGAAAGCAGAGTGGCGCATTTTTGTAACGTTTTGTCCACGTTACAAATCCAGGGAACCCATCATAATTGACACTAGCCAATTATACGGGCTGCCTACGTTGTAACGAACTGAAATTAAACTCAACACAATTAACAATAATAATTAAGCTAATTATTAGGACACAAGGGAAGGTATTTCACTGATTTATGCACTCACTTCAATGTGTAATAAGATGACTTCTCTTTATTAACAAATGATATGAAAGGATCCCATAACATAATTATTTATACTAAAATATTCAAAAGGGTTTTCTGGAAAACTATGGATCATATTGATCATCTACTTTTACCTCGGATCCGAGTTTACTTTAAATATTGTAAAGACGTCTGAGTAATACTATGCTCATCTAGGAGCTTGCAAGATTACATTTACCATTTGAAGAATGGTATTATTTACTAACGGGATTATAATTAACATTTACATATTAACGTTACAACGTATGATTTTCAATATTACAGTATACATCTATTTGGTTTCATTTATTGTTTAAAGAAAATTATAGTCTTTGAAAAGTCTCTTTCATCTATAAGTTATGTCTCAAATGTAATTAACTCTCGATAGTCAAGCTATCGAGTCACCTTTACAATAAGTTGTGCTGTCCTCGTCCTGGGGTGTCACACTTGGGAATTCTGGTAGTCGGCGTCGTCATCTGGGTCGTGTCTTCGGCGAATATTTTATAGCTGGTTCACTGAGGAGATTGAAGTAATGCTGGTTAAAGTTGGGGTAGATCCACGTAGGTCCTGGTCAACGTCGTAGGGGTCGTAGACGTCCATATGTACAGTTTATGCAGGTCACATATTCACATGTAGAGTTGTACTGGAGTTTACATCTTGAGTAGAGACGTCATCTTGCTTACGTGTTGTTAATTTTTCTTAACTTATTACATTTCTTAACAAAACCTTTCTACATTTTATATATTAAAAACTTGCTCCCCACGTTTTGTAGTGGTAGCTAACAGTTACATTTAACTTTAATCAACACATTTCTGAAGAGCTCTCGCTCGTAGGTGTGCACTGTCTGACGGCTGCATAGTAACTCTTAACTCGATCCGACTGGCACATTACAACGAAACGGAGCGAGTACTCCGCGATAATATAGTTCCTATTTTCTTTAAGTTGACATTATTATAACAAGAAGAAACAAATTATTTATACTTATTTAATTTACTGGAATTATTTTAACTACTACTCGTGCCTTCAAATTACTAATTACAAACATTACGATTTTTATACATTTCTAAGTTACAGACGGTTCGCTAAACACGTTGAGTCCGGAATTAAACAGGTCAACGCATGATGACTTACAAAAGGGTTAACTGTGATATTAACAGCTTTTTACAATTCGATTTTCTTTTTTAATAGTTTAGTTTGATTTTTCCATTTACCTCTCATACTTATTCTGAGTTAGTACAGGGGCATTAGGTTTAATAGTGCGATTTAAAAATACTTAATTGCTTTTTAATTTTTTTTATTATTAAATATTTTATTATCAATTAAATCGTCACATACTCCGCCGCTTAAAATCCACATTAAGAATTTTAGTGAGGAGAACGCAAAATTGGGGACTTGGAGTATGCTCGGTGTCAATGTGTGGGATTTCTGTCACATTGTTATTGGCAAGTGTTATACCCATTTATTTCTTCTCTACAATACAACATATGTATATATTTTCTTATAAACTACCTTTTTTCATTACATAAAATTCACACTATAATCTACATTTTAAAACACAAAACTCTTTCTTATGTCTACTACTTAAATCTACTACCGGTTTTTTCTTTGGGTTATAGTTACTCTCTTCATAGAGTAATTCTCTAAATATTTTGTTATTTAGAGCTCAGTTAAGTGGTCATTGAGTACTCATTTACTTATCTTTCGCTGAACTGGATCTCAGGTTGATCAGGCCTCATTTCCAAATTCTACGATTAACACTTAGCACGGTTACTGAGGTATAAGATAACTTCACTACCTAGTATTACCTTTTCTATTTTTGGCTATGCTATTTCCTCTTTTCTTCTTATACAATTTCATCTGCGAAATATGTGTTCTCCGCACATATTCTCGAGTCGCAGGTTCGTACAGGGCTACTGTAACTGGAGTTAAGTACTTCTGGATTTGGTAAGGACCACACCATCGGTATGATAGTTTAGAGGTGGTCTTATCAATTGCACTACTAGTCGGGTGAGTCTTGTACATTACTAAGTCACCGACTTGGTACCTAACTGAATTGTTATGAATATTTCTCTCGTGGTATTTTCTGGATTTCTCTAAGTTCGCTCTTAAATTAGCGCGAGCTTTATTCCATATTTGCTTAATCTGCTTATCCTTTATTTGCGGAGGTAGCAGGTCGTGTATTTTCCATTTAGTGGACAAGGGGTGGTTTGGTTTGTATTTATACAGTAACTCAAACGGGGTCGACTTGTGTCCTTCGTGATAAGCTGAATTAAAGGCGTATTGTATCCAGGATAGGTTTTGGTCCCAAGACGTATGATCGTTCGCATGGTAGGCGATTAAAGCAGATTTGAGGTTTCGTAGATACCTTTCAGCAATATTGCCTTGCGGTCGATACTCCGTAGTGGTAATATGGTCTATTCCTAACTTGAAACACATATTCTTAAATTCTTTCGCTTTAAATTGTGGTCCGTTATCTGACACTATACGTACAGGTGTACCGTAATCTTTAAATAATCTTTCCTGTAATATTTTTACAGTCGTCGACGCTAATGCTCGCCGCATGGGATACATCCAAACAAATTTGGTGAACGAATCTACGCAGATGAGTAACATAGTATTACCTGATTTCGATCGTGGGTAAGGACCTGAAAAGTCTAAATAAAGTTTAGAGAAAGGGGTCTTAGGGATTTCTGAAATTAATTGGCTTACGTGATTATTTCTTGCCGGTTTACTGAGAGCACATAAATTACATTTTTTTACGAAACTAGCTATTTCGCTGTTCATATTGTTCCAATGATATTCCTTTCGAACACGATGTATAGTTTTATTGATTCCCATATGGGCTCCAATGGTAGATAAATGGAAGTTCTCCATCAGCATGGGCTTAATCATATCAGGGGCGATTATTCTTAATTCCTTTCCATTTCTTATTTTCTGGCATAGTACACTTTTACTTAATACGTATTTCTCGGATTTAATACCTTGCGCAAGTTGTTCTATAATCGGTTTCAGAAGAGGGTCTTGTTGTTGATATAGGGCAATGTTTGTAAAGGCAAGGGGGAATTCAGTAATTACGGCGTTAGCAAGGGCTGTTTCCGGATTCTCCTTGTTTCCGGGAGTATTTGTGGGCGACTGGAACATACGGGACAGGGTATCAGCGACTACGTTTTGTGTACCTTTAATATGCTGCACTTTGAATTTGTAGCAGTTTAACCTCAATACCCATCTTCCAATACGTCCTAACTGTTTAGGGTAATTCAGTAACCAAGATAATGCTTGATTATCAGTTTCCAAAAGGAATTCTTTATGTTCTAGAAAGGGTTTAAACTTCTCAAATGCAAAAACAATGGCTAAACATTCCAATTCATATGCGGAATATTTTCTTTTTTGGTCGCTTAAGGTTCGCGATGCATAACTAATAGGTAGTCTACTGTTTTCTATCTCTTGATAGATGACTGCACCTAACGCTACACTAGAACTGTCGGTCTGCACTACGAAAGGTTTCGTGAAATCGGCTAGTTGCAAAACTGGGGGAGATATGATGCTTTCTTTGAGTTGTTCAAACGCATTTTGGTGTTGTGCGCTCCATTCAAACTTCGCTCCCTTCTTTCTTAAGGAATTCAGCGGTGCTGCTATTTCGGCAAGATGGGGAATATACTTGTGGAAATAATTTACCATTCCCAAAAATCGGGCTATACCTTTTGCATCTCGCGGGGGTGAAAATTCTCTGATGGCGCGGGTTCGTTCGGGGTCAATGCTTACTTTTCCATTCGCCTTCACGATGTGACCTAAGAATGAAAATTGTGGGACGGCAAAATTTACTTTTTTGGGGTTAACAGTTAATCCTGCTTTTTGTAACCGAGATAACACTTCACGTAGGTGTTTAAGATGTTGTTCCATTGATTCGCTATAGATAACGATGTCGTCCAAGTAGTGATTCACATATTTAAATTTAATGTCATGAAATATCCTTTCTAATAATCTACTACATACGGAACTTCCTTGAGATATTCCAAAGGGTACTCTAGTAAATTGGTACAGGTTAAAAGGAACGGCAAACGCGGTTAGACGTTTGGATTCTTCCGCCAGTGGTATTTGGTGGAAAGCTTGATTCAGATCCATTACCGTAAAGACTTTCGCTTTCGTGAAGTAATGAAAAGCACTATGGATGTCTGGAAGAGGAATAGATTCAAATTCTATTCGTTTGTTTAATTGCCGGTAGTCCACAACTAGTCTGTGTTTATCGTGACCTTTTGGTACTAAGAAGGAGGGTGATGAATATGGAGACGTAGAGGGTTCAATGACTCCTTGTTCTAACAACTTGTTGATATGGTTTCTCATCACTTCCATCTTGGGAGGCGACAACTTGTATGGGGGGAGGCGTATTACTTTCTGATCGCTCAGATTGATCTTATATTCTATTAGTTTCGTAAGTCCTAGCTTCGGTGTAAGAACTGAGGAAAATTCTTTTATTAATTTCTGCATTCTCATTCTATCTCTACTTTCTAGATGAGATAATTCAGACTCTTGTTGTACTACGTGTGCAGTAGATGATCTAGTTCTTTCTTGTTTGTCATTATTACAATCAAAATCATACTTCCGTGTACGGTCGAATCGAAATTAATATTTCTGCTCATAGATGTCAAGAATCATTCCCGTTTTACTGATAAAGTCTGCTCCCAATATTAAGTCGAGTCCTAATTCATTACATACTAACATAGTAAAAACCCAGGTTAGGTTCTTGATTTTAACTTTAACGGTAATGCTCAGTTTTATTATTATATTTCGTTTATTGGCGGTAGCACATTTTATATTCACCGCTTGACTCCGTTTTACTAGGTGGTGTTCCAATAATTTATCTGCTAACTCTTGACTGATTAAGGTTCTGGTAGATCCCGAATCAATTAATGCGATTGTGGAGGTAACACCTAGGTCAACTTGTATTAAGGGTAATAGACTATTAGTCCAGTTACGTTTATTTATCGCGTTACATTTTTCAAGAAACTTTCTTACGTAGGGATCTATTTCTTTAGAGCTTCTTTTCCTTCCCCTTTTTTCTTTTTTTTTATACATTTTTTTAGGTTCACCGGATTTCAAGTTGCTGCTGAAGACACAGGATTTCGGGTCTCCCTGCCTTACATGTTTTTTTGGATCAGGGTGTTTACGTTCGAATTGTTTGCTGTTACAGTTTTTACTTATGTGTCCATATTTGCCGCAATTATAACAGATGTGCTTATTGCGAGGAGGGTACCTAGTTTCCGTTTTAGATGGTGTTAAATTTGACTTACCAGGGCTGCGCACATTGTGAGGTCTATTGAATACTCGCCTTTCATGCAGGGTTGTTATATCGGGCACTAGGGCTCGCAATTCATTTCTATTTGCTTCTGCTGATTTCATCGTATGTCTATTCTGATCTGAGTACCATACATTCGAAGAATGGATACTGCATTGTTCTAGATCCGCAAAGGTGTTAGGTCGGTTTATCAAAGCTAAACGAGATCTTTCCTCTGGTGACGATCCTACTAAAATGGTGTCAACCATCTGTGTCTCATTCCAATCTACTTGTAGTAGTCGAGATGACTCCCTGATGTCTGAGATATAATGGGCTAATCTCTCGTGATTTCCTTGTACTCGTAGTACGGTCTTTCTTTTAAGTTCTTCATAAATTCCGGTGGGAATAAAGTACTTTATTATTGAGGTATGCAGGTCTTCTACTGGAAGGGTAGAGTTTAATGCTTCTATCACACGATTCTTTAACGGGGGTTTACATTTCGGTAGGAGAACTTGCAAAATTTGCCAGTCATTCAGCTGCTGTAGATCTTTTATCTGCAGGAGATATTTGATGAAATTTAGTAGTTTTGTTACATTTAATCCATCAGTGTAAGGGATTTCAGTTAAAAGTTTCTCCACAGGATGAGTGATTTTTCCATAGAGGTCTGCGTTATAGTTCAAGTTTGGCATCGCTTTAGGAGGACGATTTGATGCATTCGGTGTAGTCAATTCGTGCGTTTCGGGGCGAATCTGGAAACGATTGGGAGGAGGGGCTTCAAATATAGTCGGGGCATTTAACTTTCTATCAGGGTATTGGTCGTGAGTAGCTTGTATTTGCGATACGGCGGGTGAGTCGCGATCAGTGTTAGGTGGAGGTAGATCTGTAGTAGGGGATTGAACTGGGGAGATGTGTAGTTTCTTCAAGGACTTCTCAATTTTATCCATTCGGAACGAGTCGGATTTTCTTCTTAACCCATTGATAATAGTGGGTAATCGACGTAAAGCTTCGTCAGCAAAATTTTGGACTTCAGGAGGTATTTCCGTAAGATTAGGCCAGATCAATAAATTTTTCATTCGCCGGGTTAAATGCACTATTCTTTGAGTAGTTCGCAATATTATCGCCGGAGATTTCTCGTCTTGGAGGGTTTGAGACAATAAGGTTAGCTCGCTATACTTGGCATTACAAATTTCTCTCTCGCTCTCATAATCGAGTCCGCTTAGGTAGCTTAATTGCGCGGGTGTATCAAACCCACTTTCGCGTATTGACTTACGCAATACCGCGACTGTTACATTTGCATGGGGTAGACCACGCAAAAGAGCTTCATAAGGCAGCTCGTCCTTTAATAGTAAATCCGGATTAAATTGTGCCATTTTTTTTTTAATCTTATTTCTAACACATTAAAACGTACTTAAAATTGATTTTACCACACTATACACTTACTACATAGACAAGTTCTTTCTATTGGGAGATATGATGCTTTCTTTGAGTTGTTCAAACGCATTTTGGTGTTGTGCGCTCCATTCAAACTTCGCTCCCTTCTTTCTTAAGGAATTCAGCGGTGCTGCTATTTCGGCAAGATGGGGAATATACTTGTGGAAATAATTTACCATTCCCAAAAATCGGGCTATACCTTTTGCATCTCGCGGGGGTGAAAATTCTCTGATGGCGCGGGTTCGTTCGGGGTCAATGCTTACTTTTCCATTCGCCTTCACGATGTGACCTAAGAATGAAAATTGTGGGACGGCAAAATTTACTTTTTTGGGGTTAACAGTTAATCCTGCTTTTTGTAACCGAGATAACACTTCACGTAGGTGTTTAAGATGTTGTTCCATTGATTCGCTATAGATAACGATGTCGTCCAAGTAGTGATTCACATATTTAAATTTAATGTCATGAAATATCCTTTCTAATAATCTACTACATACGGAACTTCCTTGAGATATTCCAAAGGGTACTCTAGTAAATTGGTACAGGTTAAAAGGAACGGCAAACGCGGTTAGACGTTTGGATTCTTCCGCCAGTGGTATTTGGTGGAAAGCTTGATTCAGATCCATTACCGTAAAGACTTTCGCTTTCGTGAAGTAATGAAAAGCACTATGGATGTCTGGAAGAGGAATAGATTCAAATTCTATTCGTTTGTTTAATTGCCGGTAGTCCACAACTAGTCTGTGTTTATCGTGACCTTTTGGTACTAAGAAGGAGGGTGATGAATATGGAGACGTAGAGGGTTCAATGACTCCTTGTTCTAACAACTTGTTGATATGGTTTCTCATCACTTCCATCTTGGGAGGCGACAACTTGTATGGGGGGAGGCGTATTACTTTCTGATCGCTCAGATTGATCTTATATTCTATTAGTTTCGTAAGTCCTAGCTTCGGTGTAAGAACTGAGGAAAATTCTTTTATTAATTTCTGCATTCTCATTCTATCTCTACTTTCTAGATGAGATAATTCAGACTCTTGTTGTACTACGTGTGCAGTAGATGATCTAGTTCTTTCTTGTTTGTCATTATTACAATCAAAATCATACTTCCGTGTACGGTCGAATCGAAATTAATATTTCTGCTCATAGATGTCAAGAATCATTCCCGTTTTACTGATAAAGTCTGCTCCCAATATTAAGTCGAGTCCTAATTCATTACATACTAACATAGTAAAAACCCAGGTTAGGTTCTTGATTTTAACTTTAACGGTAATGCTCAGTTTTATTATTATATTTCGTTTATTGGCGGTAGCACATTTTATATTCACCGCTTGACTCCGTTTTACTAGGTGGTGTTCCAATAATTTATCTGCTAACTCTTGACTGATTAAGGTTCTGGTAGATCCCGAATCAATTAATGCGATTGTGGAGGTAACACCTAGGTCAACTTGTATTAAGGGTAATAGACTATTAGTCCAGTTACGTTTATTTATCGCGTTACATTTTTCAAGAAACTTTCTTACGTAGGGATCTATTTCTTTAGAGCTTCTTTTCCTTCCCCTTTTTTCTTTTTTTTTATACATTTTTTTAGGTTCACCGGATTTCAAGTTGCTGCTGAAGACACAGGATTTCGGGTCTCCCTGCCTTACATGTTTTTTTGGATCAGGGTGTTTACGTTCGAATTGTTTGCTGTTACAGTTTTTACTTATGTGTCCATATTTGCCGCAATTATAACAGATGTGCTTATTGCGAGGAGGGTACCTAGTTTCCGTTTTAGATGGTGTTAAATTTGACTTACCAGGGCTGCGCACATTGTGAGGTCTATTGAATACTCGCCTTTCATGCAGGGTTGTTATATCGGGCACTAGGGCTCGCAATTCATTTCTATTTGCTTCTGCTGATTTCATCGTATGTCTATTCTGATCTGAGTACCATACATTCGAAGAATGGATACTGCATTGTTCTAGATCCGCAAAGGTGTTAGGTCGGTTTATCAAAGCTAAACGAGATCTTTCCTCTGGTGACAATCCTACTAAAATGGTGTCAACCATCTGTGTCTCATTCCAATCTACTTGTAGTAGTCGAGATGACTCCCTGATGTCTGAGATATAATGGGCTAATCTCTCGTGATTTCCTTGTACTCGTAGTACGGTCTTTCTTTTAAGTTCTTCATAAATTCCGGTGGGAATAAAGTACTTTATTATTGAGGTATGCAGGTCTTCTACTGGAAGGGTAGAGTTTAATGCTTCTATCACACGATTCTTTAACGGGGGTTTACATTTCGGTAGGAGAACTTGCAAAATTTGCCAGTCATTCAGCTGCTGTAGATCTTTTATCTGCAGGAGATATTTGATGAAATTTAGTAGTTTTGTTACATTTAATCCATCAGTGTAAGGGATTTCAGTTAAAAGTTTCTCCACAGGATGAGTGATTTTTCCATAGAGGTCTGCGTTATAGTTCAAGTTTGGCATCGCTTTAGGAGGACGATTTGATGCATTCGGTGTAGTCAATTCGTGCGTTTCGGGGCGAATCTGGAAACGATTGGGAGGAGGGGCTTCAAATATAGTCGGGGCATTTAACTTTCTATCAGGGTATTGGTCGTGAGTAGCTTGTATTTGCGATACGGCGGGTGAGTCGCGATCAGTGTTAGGTGGAGGTAGATCTGTAGTAGGGGATTGAACTGGGGAGATGTGTAGTTTCTTCAAGGACTTCTCAATTTTATCCATTCGGAACGAGTCGGATTTTCTTCTTAACCCATTGATAATAGTGGGTAATCGACGTAAAGCTTCGTCAGCAAAATTTTGGACTTCAGGAGGTATTTCCGTAAGATTAGGCCAGATCAATAAATTTTTCATTCGCCGGGTTAAATGCACTATTCTTTGAGTAGTTCGCAATATTATCGCCGGAGATTTCTCGTCTTGGAGGGTTTGAGACAATAAGGTTAGCTCGCTATACTTGGCATTACAAATTTCTCTCTCGCTCTCATAATCGAGTCCGCTTAGGTAGCTTAATTGCGCGGGTGTATCAAACCCACTTTCGCGTATTGACTTACGCAATACCGCGACTGTTACATTTGCATGGGGTAGACCACGCAAAAGAGCTTCATAAGGCAGCTCGTCCTTTAATAGTAAATCCGGATTAAATTGTGCCATTTTTTTTTTAATCTTATTTCTAACACATTAAAACGTACTTAAAATTGATTTTACCACACTATACACTTACTACATAGACAAGTTCTTTCTTGGGTAAATCATTTGCATAGTTCTCAAGAGAATAATTTCTCTTCTAAAGGAGAGACAGAAATTCCACACACACATACTTCAATGTTAAATCAACGATCAGCGGTTTGCTGGAATGTAGGTCACCCTCGTTTATTTAGTAAACAATGACAAGGTAGTTGTATGCGTGGGAACGCGAGGATTACGCACACGTATTGTTCTCTACACAATGCCTCAGCCTATCTTGCTCGACCGGTTTTAACTGGACAGGCCAGTCGGAGTTAGGGGTGAATCTAATTCAACAAAACACGCTTTACAAGTTACAGGTGTATTACGGTTATAACAGTCTGAGTTTAGTAATTAATTCTCTTGCTTTCCACCATTAAAATTTTTTTTTTTAATTTTTAATTTTTGGTAACAAAATTAAGTTACGAATTTCTTTACACGTAATTAACCGGGTCTACTTTACGCAGGAGTTTATGTTTTTGTTTTTACCGTGACGACAGACATACACTTACATTCTATGCAGGCATATTCATGAAACTACAGGTCTTGAATTGTCACAATATAAACCTGTTAAAGACTGAACAGATTAACAAGCACTAAAATTCATGTGCGTACTTGCATTGGCATCATACAATGATATTTCAAGTTATACAGACTATCATTGTATTAAATTACGTATCTCAAAAAAATTAATTTTATGAAAATTAATGTCACATGAAATACAGTAACTGAGTGTATAGATCAGATAACGAGTGCAGAGAGTCAACTATTTTACTACGTAACAATTATTTTAATTATTAGAGTGACGTATCTTTGTTAGCGTCACGATGCTTACAACCTTTTTAAATCAAAGCAGAGTGTGGTCATTTTTGTGACACTCTGTACATGATCATTTCTTTAATAACGAAAGCAGAGTGGCGCATTTTTGTAACGTTTTGTCCACGTTACAAATCCAGGGAACCCATCATAATTGACACTAGCCAATTATACGGGCTGCCTACGTTGTAACGAACTGAAATTAAACTCAACACAATTAACAATAATAATTAAGCTAATTATTAGGACACAAGGGAAGGTATTTCACTGATTTATGCACTCACTTCAATGTGTAATAAGATGACTTCTCTTTATTAACAAATGATATGAAAGGATCCCATAACATAATTATTTATACTAAAATATTCAAAAGGATTTTCTGGAAAACTATGGATCATATTGATCATCTACTTTTACCTCGGATCCGAGTTTACTTTAAATATTGTAAAGACGTCTGAGTAATACTATGCTCATCTAGGAGCTTGCAAGATTACATTTACCATTTGAAGAATGGTATTATTTACTAACGGGATTATAATTAACATTTACATATTAACGTTACAACGTATGATTTTCAATATTACAGTATACATCTATTTGGTTTCATTTATTGTTTAAAGAAAATTATAGTCTTTGAAAAGTCTCTTTCATCTATAAGTTATGTCTCAAATGTAATTAACTCTCGATAGTCAAGCTATCGAGTCACCTTTACAATAAGTTGTGCTGTCCTCGTCCTGGGGTGTCACACTTGGGAATTCTGGTAGTCGGCGTCGTCATCTGGGTCGTGTCTTCGGCGAATATTTTATAGCTGGTTCACTGAGGAGATTGAAGTAATGCTGGTTAAAGTTGGGGTAGATCCACGTAGGTCCTGGTCAACGTCGTAGGGGTCGTAGACGTCCATATGTACAGTTTATGCAGGTCACATATTCACATGTAGAGTTGTACTGGAGTTTACATCTTGAGTAGAGACGTCATCTTGCTTACGTGTTGTTAATTTTTCTTAACTTATTACATTTCTTAACAAAACCTTTCTACATTTTATATATTAAAAACTTGCTCCCCACGTTTTGTAGTGGTAGCTAACAGTTACATTTAACTTTAATCAACACATTTCTGAAGAGCTCTCGCTCGTAGGTGTGCACTGTCTGACGGCTGCATAGTAACTCTTAACTCGATCCGACTGGCACATTACAACGAAACGGAGCGAGTACTCCGCGATAATATAGTTCCTATTTTCATTTAAGTTGACATTATTATAACAAGAAGAAACAAATTATTTATACTTATTTAATTTACTGGAATTATTTTAACTACTACTCGTGCCTTCAAATTACTAATTACAAACATTACGATTTTTATACATTTCTAAGTTACAGACGGTTCGCTAAACACGTTGAGTCCGGAATTAAACAGGTCAACGCATGATGACTTACAAAAGGGTTAACTGTGATATTAACAGCTTTTTACAATTCGATTTTCTTTTTTAATAGTTTAGTTTGATTTTTCCATTTACCTCTCATGCTTATTCTGAGTTAGTACAGGGGCATTAGGTTTAATAGTGCGATTTAAAAATACTTAATTGCTTTTTAATTTTTTTTATTATTAAATATTTTATTATCAATTAAATCGTCACATACTCCGCCGCTTAAAATCCACATTAAGAATTTTAGTGAGGAGAACGCAAAATTGGGGACTTGGAGTATGCTCGGTGTCAATGTGTGGGATTTCTGTCACATTGTTATTGGCAAGTGTTATACCCATTTATTTCTTCTCTACAATACAACATACGTATATATTTTCTTATAAACTACCTTTTTTCATTACATAAAATTCACACTTAATATCTACATTTTAAAACACAAAACTCTTTCTTATGTCTACTACTTAAATCTACTACCGGTTTTTTCTTTGGGTTATAGTTACTCTCTTCATAGAGTAATTCTCTAAATATTTTGTTATTTAGAGCTCAGTTAAGTGGTCATTGAGTACTCATTTACTTATCTTTCGCTGAACTGGATCTCAGGTTGATCAGGCCTCATTTCCAAATTCTACGATTAACACTTAGCACGGTTACTGAGGTATAAGATAACTTCACTACCTAGTATTACCTTTTCTATTTTTGGCTATGCTATTTCCTCTTTTCTTCTTATACAATTTCATCTGCGAAATATGTGTTCTCCGCACATATTCTCGAGTCGCAGGTTCGTACAGGGCTACTGTAACTGGAGTTAAGTACTTCTGGATTTGGTAAGGACCACACCATCGGTATGATAGTTTAGAGGTGGTCTTATCAATTGCACTACTAGTCGGGTGAGTCTTGTACATTACTAAGTCACCGACTTGGTACCTAACTGAATTGTTATGAATATTTCTCTCGTGGTATTTTCTGGATTTCTCTAAGTTCGCTCTTAAATTAGCGCGAGCTTTATTCCATATTTGCTTAATCTGCTTATCCTTTATTTGCGGAGGTAGCAGGTCGTGTATTTTCCATTTAGTGGACAAGGGGTGGTTTGGTTTGTATTTATACAGTAACTCAAACGGGGTCGACTTGTGTCCTTCGTGATAAGCTGAATTAAAGGCGTATTGTATCCAGGATAGGTTTTGGTCCCAAGACGTATGATCGTTCGCATGGTAGGCGATTAAAGCAGATTTGAGGTTTCGTAGATACCTTTCAGCAATATTGCCTTGCGGTCGATACTCCGTAGTGGTAATATGGTCTATTCCTAACTTGAAACACATATTCTTAAATTCTTTCGCTTTAAATTGTGGTCCGTTATCTGACACTATACGTACAGGTGTACCGTAATCTTTAAATAATCTTTCCTGTAATATTTTTACAGTCGTCGACGCTAATGCTCGCCGCATGGGATACATCCAAACAAATTTGGTGAACGAATCTACGCAGATGAGTAACATAGTATTACCTGATTTCGATCGTGGGTAAGGACCTGAAAAGTCTAAATAAAGTTTAGAGAAAGGGGTCTTAGGGATTTCTGAAATTAATTGGCTTACGTGATTATTTCTTGCCGGTTTACTGAGAGCACATAAATTACATTTTTTTACGATACTAGCTATTTCGCTGTTCATATTGTTCCAATGATATTCCTTTCGAACACGATGTATAGTTTTATTGATTCCCATATGGGCTCCAATGGTAGATAAATGGAAGTTCTCCATCAGCATGGGCTTAATCATATCAGGGGCGATTATTCTTAATTCCTTTCCATTTCTTATTTTCTGGCATAGTACACTTTTACTTAATACGTATTTCTCGGATTTAATACCTTGCGCAAGTTGTTCTATAATCGGTTTCAGAAGAGGGTCTTGTTGTTGATATAGGGCAATGTTTGTAAAGGCAAGGGGGAATTCAGTAATTACGGCGTTAGCAAGGGCTGTTTCCGGATTCTCCTTGTTTCCGGGAGTATTTGTGGGCGACTGGAACATACGGGACAGGGTATCAGCGACTACGTTTTGTGTACCTTTAATATGCTGCACTTTGAATTTGTAGCAGTTTAACCTCAATACCCATCTTCCAATACGTCCTAACTGTTTAGGGTAATTCAGTAACCAAGATAATGCTTGATTATCAGTTTCCAAAAGGAATTCTTTATGTTCTAGAAAGGGTTTAAACTTCTCAAATGCAAAAACAATGGCTAAACATTCCAATTCATATGCGGAATATTTTCTTTTTTGGTCGCTTAAGGTTCGCGATGCATAACTAATAGGTAGCCTACTGTTTTCTATCTCTTGATAGATGACTGCACCTAACGCTACACTAGAACTGTCGGTCTGCACTACGAAAGGTTTCGTGAAATCGGCTAGTTGCAAAACTGGGGGAGATATGATGCTTTCTTTGAGTTGTTCAAACGCATTTTCGTGTTGTGCGCTCCATTCAAACTTCGCTCCCTTCTTTCTTAAGGAATTCAGCGGTGCTGCTATTTCGGCAAGATGGGGAATATACTTGTGGAAATAATTTACCATTTCCAAAAATCGGGCTATACCTTTTGCATCTCGCGGGGGTGAAAATTCTCTGATGGCGCGGGTTCGTTCGGGGTCAATGCTTACTTTTCCATTCGCCTTCACGATGTGACCTAAGAATGAAAATTGTGGGACGGCAAAATTTACTTTTTTGGGGTTAACAGTTAATCCTGCTTTTTGTAACCGAGATAACACTTCACGTAGGTGTTTAAGATGTTGTTCCATTGATTCGCTATAGATAACGATGTCGTCCAAGTAGTGATTCACATATTTAAATTTAATGTCATGAAATATCCTTTCTAATAATCTACTACATACGGAACTTCCTTGAGATATTCCAAAGGGTACTCTAGTAAATTGGTACAGGTTAAAAGGAACGGCAAACGCGGTTAGACGTTTGGATTCTTCCGCCAGTGGTATTTGGTGGAAAGCTTGATTCAGATCCATTACCGTAAAGACTTTCGCTTTCGTGAAGTAATGAAAAGCACTATGGATGTCTGGAAGAGGAATAGATTCAAATTCTATTCGTTTGTTTAATTGCCGGTAGTCCACAACTAGTCTGTGTTTATCGTGACCTTTTGGTACTAAGAAGGAGGGTGATGAATATGGAGACGTAGAGGGTTCAATGACTCCTTGTTCTAACAACTTGTTGATATGGTTTCTCATCACTTCCATCTTGGGAGGCGACAACTTGTATGGGGGGAGGCGTATTACTTTCTGATCGCTCAGATTGATCTTATATTCTATTAGTTTCGTAAGTCCTAGCTTCGGTGTAAGAACTGAGGAAAATTCTTTTATTAATTTCTGCATTCTCATTCTATCTCTACTTTCTAGATGAGATAATTCAGACTCTTGTTGTACTACGTGTGCAGTAGATGATCTAGTTCTTTCTTGTTTGTCATTATTACAATCAAAATCATACTTCCGTGTACGGTCGAATCGAAATTAATATTTCTGCTCATAGATGTCAAGAATCATTCCCGTTTTACTGATAAAGTCTGCTCCCAATATTAAGTCGAGTCCTAATTCATTACATACTAACATAGTAAAAACCCAGGTTAGGTTCTTGATTTTAACTTTAACGGTAATGCTCAGTTTTATTATTATATTTCGTTTATTGGCGGTAGCACATTTTATATTCACCGCTTGACTCCGTTTTACTAGGTGGTGTTCCAATAATTTATCTGCTAACTCTTGACTGATTAAGGTTCTGGTAGATCCCGAATCAATTAATGCGATTGTGGAGGTAACACCTAGGTCAACTTGTATTAAGGGTAATAGACTATTAGTCCAGTTACGTTTATTTATCGCGTTACATTTTTCAAGAAACTTTCTTACGTAGGGATCTATTTCTTTAGAGCTTCTTTTCCTTCCCCTTTTTTCTTTTTTTTTATACATTTTTTTAGGTTCACCGGATTTCAAGTTGCTGCTGAAGACACAGGATTTCGGGTCTCCCTGCCTTACATGTTTTTTTGGATCAGGGTGTTTACGTTCGAATTGTTTGCTGTTACAGTTTTTACTTATGTGTCCATATTTGCCGCAATTATAACAGATGTGCTTATTGCGAGGAGGGTACCTAGTTTCCGTTTTAGATGGTGTTAAATTTGACTTACCAGGGCTGCGCACATTGTGAGGTCTATTGAATACTCGCCTTTCATGCAGGGTTGTTATATCGGGCACTAGGGCTCGCAATTCATTTCTATTTGCTTCTGCTGATTTCATCGTATGTCTATTCTGATCTGAGTACCATACATTCGAAGAATGGATACTCCATTGTTCTAGATCCGCAAAGGTGTTAGGTCGGTTTATCAAAGCTAAACGAGATCTTTCCTCTGGTGACAATCCTACTAAAATGGTGTCAACCATCTGTGTCTCATTCCAATCTACTTGTAGTAGTCGAGATGACTCCCTGATGTCTGAGATATAATGGGCTAATCTCTCGTGATTTCCTTGTACTCGTAGTACGGTCTTTCTTTTAAGTTCTTCATAAATTCCGGTGGGAATAAAGTACTTTATTATTGAGGTATGCAGGTCTTCTACTGGAAGGGTAGAGTTTAATGCTTCTATCACACGATTCTTTAACGGGGGTTTACATTTCGGTAGGAGAACTTGCAAAATTTGCCAGTCATTCAGCTGCTGTAGATCTTTTATCTGCAGGAGATATTTGATGAAATTTAGTAGTTTTGTTACATTTAATCCATCAGTGTAAGGGATTTCAGTTAAAAGTTTCTCCACAGGATGAGTGATTTTTCCATAGAGGTCTGCGTTATAGTTCAAGTTTGGCATCGCTTTAGGAGGACGATTTGATGCATTCGGTGTAGTCAATTCGTGCGTTTCGGGGCGAATCTGGAAACGATTGGGAGGAGGGGCTTCAAATATAGTCGGGGCATTTAACTTTCTATCAGGGTATTGGTCGTGAGTAGCTTGTATTTGCGATACGGCGGGTGAGTCGCGATCAGTGTTAGGTGGAGGTAGATCTGTAGTAGGGGATTGAACTGGGGAGATGTGTAGTTTCTTCAAGGACTTCTCAATTTCATCCATTCGGAACGAGTCGGATTTTCTTCTTAACCCATTGATAATAGTGGGTAATCGACGTAAAGCTTCGTCAGCAAAATTTTGGACTTCAGGAGGTATTTCCGTAAGATTAGGCCAGATCAATAAATTTTTCATTCGCCGGGTTAAATGCACTATTCTTTGAGTAGTTCGCAATATTATCGCCGGAGATTTCTCGTCTTGGAGGGTTTGAGACAATAAGGTTAGCTCGCTATACTTGGCATTACAAATTTCTCTCTCGCTCTCATAATCGAGTCCGCTTAGGTAGCTTAATTGCGCGGGTGTATCAAATCCACTTTCGCGTATTGACTTACGCAATACCGCGACTGTTACATTTGCATGGGGTAGACCACGCAAAAGAGCTTCATAAGGCAGCTCGTCCTTTAATAGTAAATCCGGATTAAATTGTGCCATTTTTTTTTTAATCTTATTTCTAACACATTAAAACGTACTTAAAATTGATTTTACCACACTATACACTTACTACATAGACAAGTTCTTTCTTGGGTAAATCATTTGCATAGTTCTCAAGAGAATAATTTCTCTTCTAAGGGAGAGACAGAAATTCCACACACACATACTTCAATGTTAAATCAACGATCAGCGGTTTGCTGGAATGTAGGTCACCCTCGTTTATTTAGTAAACAATGACAAGGTAGTTGTATGCGTGGGAACGCGAGGATTACGCACACGTATTGTTCTCTACACAATGCCTCAGCCTATCTTGCTCGACCGGTTTTAACTGGACAGGCCAGTCGGAGTTAGGGGTGAATCTAATTCAACAAAACACGCTTTACAAGTTACAGGTGTATTCCGGTTATAACAGTCTGAGTTTAGTAATTAATTCTCTTGCTTTCCACCATTAAAATTTTTTTTTTAATTTTTAATTTTTGGAAACAAAATTAAGTTACGAATTTCTTTACACGTAATTAACCGGGTCTACTTTACGCAGGAGTTTATGTTTTTGTTTTTACCGTGACGACAGACATACACTTACATTCTATGCAGGCATATTCATGAAACTACAGGTCTTGAATTGTCACAATATAAACCTGTTAAAGACTGAACAGATTAACAAGCACTAAAATTCATGTGCGTACTTGCATTGGCATCATACAATGATATTTCAAGTTATACAGACTATCATTGTATTAAATTACGTATCTCAAAAAAATTAATTTTATGAAAATTAATGTCACATGAAATACAGTAACTGAGTGTATAGATCAGATAACGAGTGCAGAGATTCAACTATTTTACTACGTAACAATTATTTTAATTATTAGAGTGACGTATCTTTGTTAGCGTCACGATGCTTACAACCTTTTTAAATCAAAGCAGAGTGTGGTCATTTTTGTGACACTCTGTACATGATCATTTCTTTAATAACGAAAGCAGAGTGGCGCATTTTTGTAACGTTTTGGCCACGTTACAAATCCAGGGAACCCATCATAATTGACACTAGCCAATTATACGGGCTGCCTACGTTGTAACGAACTGAAATTAAACTCAACACAATTAACAATAATAATTAAGCTAATTATTAGGACACAAGGGAAGGTATTTCACTGATTTATGCACTCACTTCAATGTGTAATAAGATGACTTCTCTTTATTAACAAATGATATGAAAGGATCCCATAACATAATTATTTATACTAAAATATTCAAAAGGGTTTTCTGGAAAACTAGGGATCATATTGATCATCTACTTTTACCTCGGATCCGAGTTTTCTTTAAATATTGTAAAGACGTCTGAGTAATACTATGCTCATCTAGGAGCTTGCAAGATTACATTTACCATTTGAAGAATGGTATTATTTACTAACGGGATTATAATTAACATTTACATATTAACGTTACAACGTATGATTTTCAATATTACAGTATACATCTATTTGGTTTCATTTATTGTTTAAAGAAAATTATAGTCTTTGAAAAGTCTCTTTCATCTATAAGTTATGTCTCAAATGTAATTAACTCTCGATAGTCAAGCTATCGAGTCACCTTTACAATAAGTTGTGCTGTCCTCGTCCTGGGGTGTCACACTTGGGAATTCTGGTAGTCGGCGTCGTCATCTGGGTCGTGTCTTCGGCGAATATTTTATAGCTGGTTCACTGAGGAGATTGAAGTAATGCTGGTTAAAGTTGGGGTAGATCCACGTAGGTCCTGGTCAACGTCGTAGGGGTCGTAGACGTCCATATGTACAGTTTATGCAGGTCACATATTCACATGTAGAGTTGTACTGGAGTTTACATCTTGAGTAGAGACGTCATCTTGCTTACGTGTTGTTAATTTTTCTTAACTTATTACATTTCTTAACAAAACCTTTCTACATTTTATATATTAAAAACTTGCTCCCCACGTTTTGTAGTGGTAGCTAACAGTTACATTTAACTTTAATCAACACATTTCTGAAGAGCTCTCGCTCGTAGGTGTGCACTGTCTGACGGCTGCATAGTAACTCTTAACTCGATCCGACTGGCACATTACAACGAAACGGAGCGAGTACTCCGCGATAATATAGTTCCTATTTTCATTTAAATTGACATTATTATAACAAGAAGAAACAAATTATTTATACTTATTTAATTTACTGGAATTATTTTAACTACTACTCGTGCCTTCAAATTACTAATTACAAACATTACGATTTTATACATTTCTAAGTTACCGACGGTTCGCTAAGCACGTTGAGTCCGGAATTAAACAGGTCAACGCATGATGACTTAAAAGGGTTAACTGTGATATTAATAGCTTTTTACAATTCGATTTTCTTTTTTAATAGTTTAGTTTGATTTTTCCATTTACCTCTCATACTTATTCTGAGTTAGTACAGGGGCATTAAGTTTAATAGTGCGATTTAAAAATACTTAATTGCTTTTTAATTTTTTTTTATTATTAAATATTTTATTATCAATTAAATCGTCACAAATTTATAACATAATAATGTTCTAATAAATATGCAAATTCCTTCTAGGTCTAAAGTGCATCGTTAAAAGATTATGCCTAAAACAATATAAAGTTAAACAAAGAACTACATTAAAAGTAGTAAAATAAATCACTTACCGTTAGAGATTAATGGTTCCGTCTTCTATTAATAAACACTTAATATGATTTTTAATATTTAATAAATATTAAAACGAGACATTTTGAAATGTAACTTTTCTGGTCTTAATTGCATCAAAGTCAGTTATTAAATCAATATAATCTAAAGACAAAGCAATGTCGTTTTTAATTGAAAGTATCGCTATATTTGATACTCTGTCTTGAGATACTGTTGATCGTAGGTACGATTTAATCAATTTAAGTTTACTAAACGATCTTTCACAAGAAGACACAGACACTGGTGAAGTAAGAAAAATTCTTAAAGCTGTTGCTAGTGTTCTTAGGCTTCTAATCCCATTGAAGAAATGTATTGTAGCAGTCCCTGAGGTGTAAAGTCCATTTGTTCTCCGTTAACGTTTGCCCTTTTTAATAGAATATTAACATCTTTCAAGTCACTGAACAATTCTTTACTGTTTAGGTCATGTGGATACAGTTTTGCAAGTACTGTGCACTTAAGATTAATTTGGGAAAGCTGTTTCTTAAAATGTATATCCCCATCATTTACGAACGCCTAAAATTTGCAGAGGAACTCAAAGCGTTGTTCTCTTTTATGTTTGAGAAACGGCTTGAAATTTTAACTGACAGTTTATCCAAAATTTCTATTAGGAAACGTCGCATTTCTTACCGAACGGTTAATTCAGAATCGTCTGCTTACTCCCCTGGCATCGTGCGCTTTCTTCTTTTCCTTTCTGTGACACTGACACATCCATTCATTTCATACCTGCTCTACCTTCGAAATGACACTCTCACACAGCTCATTCCTCTAAACTTTCCATTTGTCCGTTAGCGTCTCCAGAAGTGTCAGTGCTTGAATAAATATGAATGAATATTCCTTTGGTCTGCAAGAAAGGATATCTGCTTCTGGATTTTATCTATAGAAGAAAGAATATCTGTTCAGAAAAAGAGCAAGGTCACAAAATGAAAGTTTTCTATCGCATTAATTATTAATGCTCCATCTTCCCTCGTATCAATAATTGTTTCAGTCGGTGTATGCCGCAGTTTCTCCAGTGCAGGGATCACTTCATCCAGCTGAGTGGATACTGCTTTCACCCCACTGGTATCACAATGACCTTTTAGAGTAATATTTACGAAGTCTTTAAGAACATTGAATCTATAAGTGGAAAAGGAAAAGAAGGTAAATAGGCGTTCTACTGTCCCAAGAAATATCACTGCCTAAACATTTACATGAGCTGCATGAACTCCAACCAAGTTAAGTGAATGGTTGTCACAGGGAACAAACACAGCCAGTGGATTCAAATTTAATATTCTCTTCTGAACTCCTGAATGGATACCAGCCATTATTGCTTGATTGTCATACGACTAACCTCTGCAATCGCTAAGATTCAATCCATCTCTCTCAAATTTAATTGTAATAGCTTATATGATCCCCTCCGCTGTTTTCACTTCTAAAAGAATAAAATCTATGAAGGCTTCCTTGATGTCAACAGAATTGCGTTTAATTTTAACAGATCTTATAGTCTGAGACATTTGTTCTATGTGTGCAGCATCTGGTGTTGTGTCGAACATAATACTAAAGTACTTCGCCTTCTTACATGCAGTAATAATATATTTCCGCCCTCTTTCTCCTAACAGCCTTATTATTTTATTTTGAATAGTTGGCGAAAGATACAATATACACCCAGACTGAATCCAAATGAGATCTCATGACAGGGTCAAATTTAGCAAAGTATTTTAATACAGCCAGAAAGTTTCCATGATTTTGATCGTTAGTAATTGACTCTCGATGTCTTCTCAGTGCCAGATTTGTTATTCAAGTGTTTGTACTTTGACAATGACCCGTTCAAGGATTTCTTTTTATGTCTTAGCTGCTTTACTCATTTTTTCCTAAAGTAGATCATCAATAAGTCCCCCTTTGTTTAAAGAACGTACCAATTCCTTCCATTCCAAAAACGCAGAGCGATGAGCAGGACTATTTTCATGATCTTAAATACGGGGATTTGCCTTTCACCACGACAGAAATCCATTTTTACTATTGAAATGGCTTTTTTGATAGTTTTTTGTGGAAATAAAGTGCAACAAAAGCAAAATAGAGATTTTTTTAGTTGGAGAGAAACACATCCAAGCGCGATTTACCTTTTCGCCATTTGGCAAGGTTTTATCAAATCAATACTTGTTTACGGATCGTACAGCTTCATCTTCAGGAAAATAGCTATCCTTGTTCTACAATTGACATGTTCCTCTATTCACCATTATATCTCGGAAGGATTCAGATATCTCGCTTGGGCAAGCTCCTATATCTTGTTGAGCAGCACCGGGAACACGGTCTACATTGTTGATAGTAATGTTCTGTCCTTCATCGCCTGTAATTTCAATACTGCACGATGCAACATCATACATGATACTAGACCATGATACAAACTGAATCTTGTAACTGTACTTTGACACTTTTACAGTTTGAAGTATTCACGTCGTTGACTTTACTTTATTCATCAACAGCCTCGTCACTAACAACATCCATTTTATGATCACAAGTTGATTCCTTGTTAATTGTAATATTTTGCACTCAGGGTTCGATTTTCCTTAAACAAAAGGCTTCATAAACTCTTTGGAACTTGTAGTTTTTAATATTTCTTCCCTCCTCTTCCAAAACTGGGCGCCACTGAGTTTACTTTGTTTTATATCAGCTTCAAATAAAATTTAAAAAAATCTATTTTCAATAATTGTATTAGTATGATGACATACACGTGAAGTATTATAGATATACCCACAAGACGCACAAACCAAAAAACTTAAGATACTCATCAATAACTGATAATCAACACGTTCGCTGCGTCGAACCGGGAAGAATTGCACATACGAAGTCCAAGTAACGTTTTTTTATACGTTTGCAAATAACATATTCGTCTGTATACGAATAGCAGTTAAGATTATCTATGCAAAGCTAATACTGTATTATTATCAATTTCTTTTCCAGCTCCAACAACTCACTACAAATTTTTATCATGATGAACCGTAATTACGATGCTTGAGCATAAATAGACTAATACTATTTATCACGCAAGGTGTAAGACAATAGACAAGCTGGCTGGTTATGATTCTTTTATGAAAGAAATAGTCATATCAAGGAAACAAGTTATTTGTAGTTTTATAAACTGAAGACAATTTTTTCAAGTCTATGCTCACTTTGCCGCCCTCCTGGCTATGCCGCCCAGGGCGTCTGTCCCCTTGCCTCCCCACACCCATTAGCTACGCCTCTGCTCTAAGCTGATTCTAACAGGCAGTAAACATTGCACCGTATATTAAATTTTACAGTTTTCATATTCATAGGCTTTTGTCTTACGAGGTTGGCGACAATTACAACAAACTGCTCTTCAATATATGTGGTGGTTTTTAAAATTTCACCAATTATTTTTGTCCTCTTCTATATTTTTTGATAATTTTTTTTATAAAGGATATTCATACGTATTCATCCCCCAGTGCTGCTTACTACATCTTTAATAAGCTAGTAAACATATTTATAATTAGTGGAAGAGAGTAAGAGAGAGAGAGAGAGAGAGAGAGAGAGAGAGAGAGGGAGAGAGAGTGTATATAACGTTATGCTCAAAATTATTAAGTGATAGTAATTATTACGACGAGGTATGTTTTTTCTTAAAAGGATTTCCAGAACATAGAATATCATCATCATCAACCGTTCAAAGCTTAGGATCATTCTCCTGTTCCAGACTCATGTTTCTCGCCATCTTGCTACCGATCGTCCAACGTCTCTTCTTCCATGTGACTGGTAATTATAGGCTAACCTTGGAATGCGGGTATTGCCCATTCGTTGAAAATGGCTTTTCCATTTTTCTGTATACAACACCATCTTCAACTGAAAATATATTCAAATCGTTTCTTACATCCTCATTTCTTATACGGTCTGGCTTTGTACTTCCCATTACTATTCTTAAGTATTTCATTTCCGCTGCTTGAATCTTATTCCAGTCGCTCTTCCTCATCTTCCAAGATTCGCAGCCGTATAATAAGTTTGGAACAGACATCGTCTAATAAAATTTTAAATTAGTGTCCTTCCTGGTCTTTTCTTTCAGAGTGTTTATTATTAACCACAAATATAACACTGACTTTATAATATAATATAATTGACTTTATTTTGCATGTTGGTGGTAACTACGGAATCAGATAAAGTTTTCATTGCCTATGTAATTTATTTAATGAATACAAACTGACAAACAAGACAAAAAGGCCAAGGCAGAATGTTTTCGCCACGGCAAAACTACATTACGTGACATTTTTTGGCATTCTTGAAATGTCTCTACAAACCATGCTTTTTTAAGCACACGTCTTCTTCACAGGCTGAGTTGGACTGGCTGTATGTGTACGTGCATCTTTTCAACGTACAACGAAGGTAAATGTATAACGTACAAGAGCGTTTTGTACAATGTTCAATGATCAAACTCATTAAATAGCACTTGCTTTGTGAAATAATACAGTCGGAAAATTATATTTAGATCTCTTCAAAAAAAATAAAAAATAAATAAACTGAATCGTTTACGAAAGGAAAATGTTTAATTTAAAATTTACCCAATCGTTGTTGCTGTATGTACCTCTAACTTACCTCATAGTTCATCCAATAAAAAAAATATTTCTTTAGTTTCAATTAATTACTCTTGAAAATACGTTTCCAGCATAGAATAGGTTAACATAAAATTATAGTTTACTGGCAAATTTGAAACGACCGTTTATATAATCATCTCAGCTGTTTATTAAAACATATCTGTACGGCTAAACGTTTTTTGTCTAAAGTAAATATAATTACATACACACACATATATATATATTGCAACAATACGTATATTTGCATATTTACTCAGGGCAGTGTTTTGTAAATAATTAGTATAGAGAGAGTATGATAGTTTTAAAAATTACTGTGTAAGTACGGGCCGTTAAACATGCTGAAGACTGTTGAAAGGTGAACACCTGGCCCGGCTGAGTTGTTAGAGTGTTTACAGTGCAAGTCGTATGTATATGTGTCTGTGTGTGTGAGCCGGTGCAGACCTGCATTATACTACGATAGGGGAGATGTCTTTGTGTAAGTATAAAGTTTTGGTTTGTATTAGTAAGTCAGGTATTGGCATAAAAATAAACAAATATGTTTTTTTACCTGTTACAAAAGACAATTCTATAAAGACCATTAGAATATAAGTACAATTAAACGCGTGTGGTGATGCAAAATTATTGCAGAAAAGTGCAATAGTAAACACCTCATACAAAAAAGGTTAATTACGACCGCAATTAACAAGTAATTAACGATTGTGTTATATGTAAATGACGAGTAAAAAAGTACAAAGGCAATGCAACCACTCGCCTAAATATCAAGTTTACCGTTACCGCGAAAACAGATAAAAAAGTGATCAGTTAAAAAGGACGCTATACTTGTACTGACAAAACTGACCAGGTCAGAAACAGCATCTGACATGACAAAATCGCTGTCTACTATAAATACCTTCGGCAATTTTGAACGAGAAATAGAAGTTACACACAGGAACACTATGTCCGTTTACTAATCGACATAAGACAGACGCTAAGAACTTTATCACGGGGACACTATGTCGTTTTGATTAGCGACTTAAACTCATCATCATTACCATCATCTTCAACACACCACGATTGATGAAGGGTATCAGGACCACCAACAACATCAAGCTATAGAACACTGACAGCTAACGTTCCACAGAGGAATCATAGTCATCATTGTCACTGTCAATATTTTGGAGACACACACACACACGTCCACAGCACAGAATAACAGCTTCGCAACGGTAACTCAACCAATACACAAGTGACAAATGAACAATTATTTTTTTGTTAAACAAAGAAAGAACTCATAAATAACAGATTATGAGCTAAAAAACTAATACAAATACATAAATGTAAATAGTGTAAATATTGAGAGTAACATACGTAATTCTAAGTTGGAGTTAAAAATAATTTTATTCTGTTTAATTTAAAAATGGGTGTATCGTTATATATAATAATTATTCTTAAAGTAAATATTATTTTATTAAAAGATTAATAGTAAACATTCAACTTCATTTGATAAATTTAATATTATTTTTTTAAATGATTTGCTATGAGTTCAAATTTAATAATGGTTCAAAATCAGACACCCAAGAAATTTAAAAGAATTTTATAATTGGTTTATCATATATGTTTAAATATTTTATGACTTTGTTATTAATGTGTGTCAAATATCAAAGGTATGTTATGTTTTCAGTGTGTAACCTTATAAATAAAATATTCTGAATTTTTAGTTTTCAATTTTAATAATCAATTTATTTTCTTGCAATATTTAATAAACCGTTGATTGATTCTTCTTCAGTATTTTAATTAATTATTTTATGTCATCAACGTTTCACTCCTCTATTTAAATATAAGTTTATTGTACAACCACGTATACTTAACGCAACGAACACAAAAATCCTACGACCTAGCCGGTGATTAACAATATACAGTTGCGTTGGGTACATGGACAGAAGTGTACTCATTTTATAATACTTGTAACATTGCAATATATACATGTGTGTTTTACATGTGCTGCAAAATAATTGTTAAACACGACGGTCAAAGACATATGTTTTCTTTCTTCAGTGGCTGAATAGGCCTACATTACAGCAATGTATTGGAGACCTTTTTCCATAAATGTATTTTTAAATTAAGTAAAATTAGTTTCTGGGGATATGCAGCTTGAATCTTATAAACTTGGATAATGCATATGTTTTTATCTATTACATGTACAAGATTTGCACACATTACCAAGTGTTTCTTGGTAATGTATTTTTGTGACATTGCACATTAAAATAGTAGTCCTCCGTTCGATATTAGGTACAAAGGTGGTGTTTACTTTTTAGTGCTTGACATATGAGATCGGTGGTGTTCAGTGACATTATGGTGACACTTCATTAACTCCGTAATGCGTTTTCAGCAATAAACAGTAATACTGAGGGAAGTAATGTTGGCTGCTATTCACATATAAATCTTCAGGCATCTCCTTTCGCAAGCCTTTCCAAAATGTGTAAATCTATAAACGCACGTTACTTATACTCGTATGTTCCTTTATACAATGTACGCTTCTTATAGGTTCTCCTTGCTACGTCAAACAGACTAAAGATTGATGGTTTAATCCCACTCTTGGTTTTTAATTGACTTATTAACGTGACTTTGGCACCGAACATTCAGTAATCATATTCCCCGTAGTCCCAGACCAAGAGGACAGAGCAAGTGCACTAAAATGCACGAAAGCAGACTACTTTGAATAGATACGTAGATGTTTTAAAAGAGACAGATCAACAGATAAAATATTACACACACACAAAATATCATATGTTCTTATGCGTGCGCGAGGGCGCAGTATGTTTACTGTATCTTTAATACACTTATGTAGCCGATCAAGTCCTGGGGTTTAAGCTTATTTGAGTTACGTCCAAAAACTACCTCGGATATAAAAATGAATGTAGCAGAGAAAAGAGACTGTTCTGAAAAGACATAATTACTATTAATTTGAAAAATAAGAAAAATGTCCTTTATTTAAAAAATTAAAACTTTAAATATGTGCGTATACTTGTTATAATTGCGCGTGTACGTTATGTATGCGTGTAAATAATCTTCATAAAAAAATTAAATTTAAAATTAAAAACCTCATATATATATTGCAATAGAACAATGCAGTAAGAATCGTTTTAAATATGTGAAGACGCTATTACACACTTTATAACGTTATAGACATGTTTTAAATTGATTTTGTTCAGATTTTGTAAAGTAGCTGTAAGTTTTGAAATAAGAGATGTGAAGTTATGTGTTATATGTCAAAATGCCCATAAGCGTATACTCTGTCATGTCAAGTGCAAGTTTTGTGCGCGAGTGCGCGTGTTATTCGTGTTTTACTGAATAACTCCTGTTATAATTAACGTATTGAAATGAAACTTGGACAGCGTATGCGTATAAATAGCGCTACATTTTTCATATGTCTTAATCTCAGAACATATAATTTTAATATGTATTGTTTAAATGAATTCATTTTTCTATAGAAGCCTTATCTCTAGAAAAATCATAAAACTTTTAAATAAAATCTATACAAGATTTTGCAGACTCTGTCATAGTCATACACGATTTCTTGCTATCAAGGTAGAAATCTATGATGTGTTCTAAATTTTAACCAATCAGGAGCTTCTTCAATTTTGATTTACGATGTGCGCTGGTAGAGGAAATTTCGTATAGTTCTCGTCTACAACTCTAAAACAACGTCTACAACTCCTAATAAAACGTACTCTCTGTGCGAGTTTTCACGACAGAACACGTTTGCTATATGAGTGACGGCCGTCCTAGATTTTAGCTACGAGTTACCCGTAAGCTAAATCAAAGGGTTATTAGAACGTTGAACAAAGTATTTGAGATCTATTAGTGCTAACTCGCGTGAGTCAAGATTTTCCGCTTAGGGCAGTTGTACTCACTCGAAGTATAGACGCCGGTACCAATCTGAAAGCTTGACCTTGACGACAGCTGGCAAGGACAACATCTAATAGTCTACTTAAAAATATCGTGCATTACTCTATAGGTGACTATTTGCATTACTTTATACTGGATCATATTTTAATAATTTGCGCTCATTTATAACAAATCTTTGGTGTACTTAAATTTATACATTTTCTGAGAATTAGTTGAATACTAAAGCTGTAAATTATTAATGTAATTGTAAATTTCTTCAAACAGACATCGAATAAGTACGCGAGGGAACTTTTTTCTTCCAGCGGAGAACTTTTTCTCCAAAGCGATGACCTATACTTTTTTTTTTTGCTTAACCGTTTTCTAAAAGTCCAAGTAAAATTTTAAGATAACAATCCGAGAAAGTGTTGAGGAAAAGTTTCGAGATATCAAGGCTGTAAGCAGAGCACATCCACTCATTTGCAAGCCGTTGACAGCAGATGTTTTCAGTTCCGACTGCATACAACCCGTCCTTCCTTGCACGGCCTGTCGGAACTATTTCAAGGTCAAGCTTTCAAATTGGTACCGGCTTGTATACAACTATATGAACGCGTGGACACATCAAGATTGCCGGAAGGTGTAAGCTAAATACACCGCATTTTAAATACTAACCACTAACCCACTTATCGAACCTGAGATTGTAATCATGAAAACCATATCGGGCAGATAAACGGCGTGCGTGTGTGAATCGCGGGTGACAACAGCAGCGAGACGAGAGGTCGACGTCAACGCAACGGTTTTCAACCGGACGCCAAGAAGGAATTCTTCAATCAAGTAACATAGACAATTGTTCAAATAAACAGTCATTTAAGTTTGAAGACAATATATAACTAATAAATAATTATTCTGAAGAATTTACAGACAAGATTTAAATTTGTTTTAGTTTAATAAATTCCTATCTCCAGATAAGAGACTCTGTTATATATTATTAGTTCTAATACACATCTATGCATCCTTAATTTGTTTCGTTGCAATATATACACTAAAAATAGAATTTACATCACATTGGGTGAACTACATTATTTACAAATTATATAAACTGTTCACAGGTTTAGATTTTTTAAATTCTTTATTCTGCCATTGTTTTGTTTTGTATTGTCTTTTTATTTTAAATCAATCAGTTTATCGTTACATTGTGCTGTCGATCAGTCTACCGTGGTGTGCGTGTGTCCTTGGTGGTGGTGTGTAAATCTCCTAAAGGCTGCGTGTGCGAGCGTGTGTGGTCCAACTTTCTCAGGCGTCTCGACAACATGCGTTACCGAACCACCAAAACGCACGACATTCACATTAACACACTGTGACCTGAATTATAAAGAAAAAAATAGTCCACCAAACTCTGGGTAGGCTGACGTTCTACTCCTGTCAACAATTGATGAAACAGTTCCAATTTTGTCCCAGGTTGTCATAACAGGTTTGATGTCAGTTTCAACTTTCAACAGTATTAAAATATTTGCATATCTTGGCGAGTTTTTAGAAGACTTACGTCACATTCAATAGTTGAAGTTCATTCACTACATCATTTTGTAATACATAAGAGACTGTTTATTACTCCGTGATTAATAGAGTAGTTAATAAATAATTTTTCTGTCAAATTATACACACGAATACACACAACTGCTGGGCTACGTTGTTGTTGATACTGCTAGTAGACGATACACTTCGTTTTCGCGTCACATTGTCAGTTTTACATGTTTCGTAAAAAACATAGTTTTTGTAGGCTTCTCTTTACCAGTCAGTTTAGGTTTCACGCACACAAACAACAGTAAATACAGATTGTATGACGTCATATCATGTGACACACGTGCCCGAGTGACACATCTGCGTCACTGAACACCGTACAGGGTGTTTAATAAACTTTTTCTATTTTCTGATTGTTATAAATTTATATAATTATCTTTGTACGTTAACCATGCAATGTATACGTTCTAAATATATACACATGCAGATAGATGGAAATATAGGTAGACAGATAGATAGATAGATAGATAGATAGACAGACAGAGATGTTGGAAGATGACTCGACCTTAAGCTCCTGAAGAGGTGATAGTAGCAAAACTTTGTAGATAAAAGTTGACGGATATTATTAATTTTACACATATTGTAGGACATCAAAAGTCAAACAAAAAATGTTTTTTAACACTGCACATATTCTAAGTTGAATGTTAGTAGGCAAACCTTCTGTGCTCGTAAGCCCTTCTGACAGATCATAGGTTTCCATGGCCAGTATCTATAGTTCTAATATCATCACGCTGTTAGGATGCAGCTCATCGTTGAACGTTTTGATGCTAAACGTTTCGGTTGCTCCACGGCAACCATCCACAGTGAATATTGGACGAGATCTTGTTATCTGACCAGTATCAAAGCTGGTAATCATATTTTCAACGGTGGTCTACTGTGTAAGAGGCCGACCGATTTTAGATCCACTATATCCACTTATAAGTTTTATGTGATATGTACTTTCTGGAATTTATTGAATAAGAAAGTGTGACTCAAACTGCTAATGTAATAAATAATTAGACAAATTCTGTTAGGTAATTTGCAAATCCGTTTTTAAATAAATTAGTCTTCCAACATGCTATAAGTTACATAGAGCGTGTTGTTCCAGCTCGTTGCATAGAGGATATTTGTCGTTACAGACAGGAAATTTGTAATCGATGTCGGCGGTCGATAATCGATTGTAAGTTCAGTGAGCCGAGCAGCAACACTAGGGTTTCCGCCCCATCACATTCTGTTGTCTATTACAGTATCGTCTGTTACAATTTTTATCAACTTCCAAATACCAAGTATGTTACTTTCAAAAGTAAAAGAATATTTTAATGTATAAATGTATTAACAATAACGTAGTCATTTTTAAGACCAACTTCAAGCAAAATTCTAATCACGTGTACTATTCTTTTATTTTTAATTTTTCCACTCAATTCTAATGATTAGTGAACGCAAAGTTGTTAACATCAGTCTGGAACTGTTAGCGTCTGCAGGTGTCCTGTTAATGTGGGTAGAGGACAAGTTGCAATTTCCCTGCAGGCAATGAGCCAAATAAGTGTTTGCAACGTATTAACAATTTCTGACAATGGTGAACACTCATTGGTTTTTAATGCTAAAAACTCGATGAACTCTAACAGAATCATTGCAAATATCCCTATAGATATGATTTTTCATTTTGTTTATTTAGGAAGTCACGATGATTGCAACCACGAAATGGCATCACTAATAAATAGAGTAAATTTCTGAAAATAGAAGCCAAACCCAATTAAAATTTTACCACGTATGGCAGTACTAATGCTTCTTTTAGAAGTGATATATGGGTTTAAGAACGAAAAATGAGGGCAGCATTCAATTTACGGAAATCATGTTTTTGTAATGAGTCACGGTACGTAAGAGACTATATAGCCTACACTTTGAAATGTGAAGTGAATTTTATTTGAAAAAGGATTTCTTGACATGATAAGTACGTTGACCCTACTTTTGCTACTAGTATAAAGTAAGATGAATAAAACAAACGTTGAGCAAATAATAATCACCTGACTTCCGATACCTGCATCTTATTTCTTTTTATTTGACTCAAGCTATAAGTTTGTACATTTATTTATATATTTCTTACAATTCGGCCGAATATTCATTGTCAGGAATAATATTTTATTATTACAACTAAATATTTACACGCTACTTCATTTCACAGTTCCCTTTCAATATCCTCAACTCTCAATATCACTGAATTGAGACCTCATAAGAGCCTTCTGAGTTCTACAAGATCAATTGAACGATCCTATGAACTGTACAACACTACAGTTACAATAAATTACTGTTCCCCATATTGACGAGTGACAGTAAAAAACAAATTTACTTGTTTTGTTACAACAAATTTTCAGATTAAGCACTCGTTTACCTTTTAACTCGCAAGCAGTGTAACCAAGCTAACATACTTAATGACTTTGTTTTACTGGTACGTGTAAGCGGTAATTTTACTCCACTCGGTCAAGGTAAAACTCGCGGCAACTTGCGTGTGCTGTAACCACAGCAGAACGTAGATTATAATGCAGTCTGACACAGGCGCCATTCGATATCCATACAACACTTTGCTTTGCACAAGTTACATGCGGTAAAGCCTATTTGGCGATTGTTACGTCTTGCGTAGTCACAAAGACTAAAGACATTGTCCGACAACACAGATGAGTCACACAAAGTGAATTCGAATCCATATCGACTTACTTTAAATACGCGTTCACTGTCCATTGCACCTGCTTCGCTGATCATTGGAACTCCGTACTCCACCATAAATATAATTTATTTCTATTTAATTGAAGTGGCAGTGAATAGTGGTGTCCATTCTCGATACGGTTTAATAACTATAGAATGATCTTTCAACTAATATAGGTGAACAGAAAACAAAGTGGCAATATATCGGAAATTATATGCGTAATTATTGGGAATATATTGACAACTTGTTTTCACGTGTTTAGATATTTTAATGTCAAAACATCTGTAGATAGACAGTTTGCACTTTTCTTTTTAATAGCGACGAAATCCACCAGACTGAAGCAAAACCATGGCAATGCGCCAGTAAAATTTATTTAGAAAAACGTCTAGAGTGTTTGTACGCAGAAAGGATGTAGTAACCTGCATTTTTGGAAGCTAACTTCGTGCATTCTAGACACAGCAATTCTATGCTCGTCTGTTGTCATAGTAACAATAAATAACAGTTCTGTTAACTTCATTGCTGTGTGCCTCCTGGACATCGCTTTCCCTGTTTACCGTATGTTTAACCACAGTTGAAATATTAAGGAGGCAAACCCCTGGCTCTAAGTATTTTATCTGTCTTGTTTTGCAAAATTATCAGAGTATCTGTGAGAATTTGCTGTTCGCTTTAAAGTTCCAGAATTGTGTGTTGAGAAATTCTACAAGTTATCGAGTTGGCTCCAGAACTTAAAAAAATTTGTTGCACCACAAAAAGCACCACATAAGCAAAAGGGTGTTTATTCTTCGTATTATTTAAATTAGCAGCCATCCTTACTATTTATTTTATAAAATTGCTATACTGGTACAATTTTTTGTTCAAACGAAGCTTTTCGTCATCTCTGACATCATCAGGTCTTGAATCATCAAGTTCAAGACCTGATGATGTCAGAGATGACGAAAAGCTTCGTTTGAACAAAAAATTGTACCAGTATAGCAATTTTATAAAAGAAATAAAAGGGTGTTTATTTTTATTATACAACCAAAATATGACTATTCAGTATATTATAGTTATAATATAAGTGTTGTATATATACGAAAAACATATTTAAATACATACAACGGAAAAGTAGGTAATTATCATTAATGCTGAATTCATAATTCCAATCACTGATAATAAAACTGAAGAAATTAATAATCATGCAGGCATGTTATACGAGTAATAGAAATAGCAAGAACTCTCTAAAGGTAGGCTACAAGTTGTGAAACAAATACCGATATCCACACCAAGAGTACAATTAGAAATCATTAGGTAAAAGAAACTTCAAGCCTTGTTTAGCAAGGAGTTTAGCAAAAGCCTTTCCCAAGTGCAATTTCCCAAACTCACCTTACTCCAATTACAAACTTTATAGCAGCGTATTTCTTGCAAACAAGGACATTCAACGTAGTTTATACATAAACATATATGAGGTAAAAATTATTAAAAGTTATTTAAGCAAAAGAAGAAGTTGACATAGACAGCCATAGAACGGAAAATTAAAGGGAATAGATAATATTAAAGTGAAAAAACGGATTTAGAAGGCAGAGAAATGTACATAGCCGTAAACTCAAAATATGTAAAAAATGTTTGTTCTATTAAATTAATTTAACAATTGTGAATTTATAATGGAAAACAAGTTGAACAAACTAAAACTGGACCTGTAAAGTATTTCAAAAATATTATTATTAGACAAAAAAGCAATGTGCCTAGAAATGGGGAACGTGAAATACATTTTGGAATTAAACGTTATAAGAGTTGTAATTAAACGTTAATCGTTAACGATCATTTCTCATATTGATCGGTATGAGAAACGAGATACCTAAGAATCAATAAATAGCACTTTATAGAACATTTCTGAAGGGATTTTTAGGATTTGAAACGTTACCCGTGACGTTTAAGATTTGTGCTGCTACCATAAGACCAACACAGCGTAGCGTAGGAGTCCAATCTCCCCTTCTAACCAGCTAGCAGTGTTCTTATTTCTTACTTTGACGCCTGTGAGAGAGGCACCTTGCGTGCAACCTAGGTTACACAGTCTGACGTGTATAATAAGATCGGCAATCGACGTAGTATGGAAGCTGCCAGGCGCCTTCGACTACGCAAAATTATTCTCGACGCAGAATCATCTTGCTCCCTCGATGGTGTGTAAGTTAAGATGTTCTGAGAGCGACCGGCAGTAGATGTAGTAGTAGTAGTAGTAGTAGTAGTAGTAGTAGTAGTAGTAGTAGTAGTAGCAGCAGCAGCAGTAGTAGTAGTATTTATTTATTGTTGGTGTTGTTGTTATTGTTGTTACATGAGATTCTGTGCGTGTGTTTTGTAGGGGTTTACCGTAAAGTAATTATTGTGTGCGAGAAACTGTCATTAATGGCCTGCATTATTTATTGTGACAGTGTTATTTACGAGACGTCTATTGTGTCTAAGTTAGCGTGTGTTGGAAATTAGTAAACTTAAAGAACTTCTTCCGAGTGTTTGTTTATTTAAACCGTCATTAAACTCCTGAGTAACAAATCCTCCAGTGTTCAGTTATTTATTCCACAGTATAAACACGACGATTCTTGCGACCTCGTAAATATTTTTGTTTATTACCAAATTTCTATTTTTCAACATTTCGTAGTCATATTTTATTATATGCGTCACCATAGATTTGAAAACTGTGAGGATATTACAAGAAATACGTTATTTTCCGTTGCAACCAATCTATTGCTTCTTTTTCTGGATAATGAAATGCATTGTCTCTATTAATGATTGTGATGTTTCGACTATTTCTGTTGTACACGTCAGTCCACGAAACAGTTGTCGTTATGACGCAATATTCAGTGTAGTCGGCAGCATTATGTAACGGGGCTTTGTTAGCAACATAACATTGCACACATTATATGTTCACAGTAGCCAGTCCATTATGATATGCAATACACAGAACAGATAATTGAATTAACTTGACCAAACACGACTGATGCAGTTGTTGTTCCCTAATTAAATGTGCAATGCTTGTTGTCAAAATGTATCCATATAGTTTTAGAGCTCATTTTTTAGGTATGTATACATATATATATATAGCAACGATACAAATTAATACTGCATAGATAGGTTAATTTGAAACTACTACAACAGCGTCTATATCTGGAGGTAGGAAAATGTTATTCATTAACACAATAAAATTTACTGTTGTCTTATGGCTTTATAATATTAAATTGTATAATAAAGAATTGTCTTTCAATAAATGAGTCTATTTGCTTGTTTTACATACAAGTTACTTGTGCGTAGAATTCCAAATGTTACGTAGACATCAGGCGCTCCGCTCGCTGCTACTCTGGACGTCGACCGACCGAAAATCACTCCGTTGAATATTTACGTCTCGGCACACACGCACTGCAATATGAAACTGTTATTGTTTATAACTTAAATACTCTTAATCTCAGGGATCAAAACTGGATATAAATAGATCGTGTATTAGGCTTACACAATTCCGGCTTCTTGAAGTGTTCTCGCGTTAATAATTAGAATACCACGGTAGATAGTCTGCCCTAATCCGGAAATCTTCCACTCTTCGCGAAAAAGCACAAGAGTTTGATCTATTTAAATATCTGAGTTCTACAATGGCAATGGTAACGAAGAACTCGTACCGTAGCAACTACTAAGTCTTATGGAAATCGACTTGTCTTGTCACGTAAATCTCCTGACAGCAAGTACGTCTTTCTATGGCAAGACTTCTGAACCGACTGACTGATCCGTCCTCGGCAGAGCACCGTCTCAAATAATTTTTAGACCTTGTGATTGGTGGAAAATCTAGGCAACGTCTTAGATTTGCACACTGATAGACCGAAGTTAAGTTAAAACTCTGTCCGATTCTGCAAAGGCCTGTCTATATTTAATCTACAAATTTTATTACTTTCTAGGAAATGACAAAAATAAAAGAAGAAATGATTTTATTAAAAAAACATATAAAAATTATAGTTCTGAAGAATTGAGTATATGGAAAAGGTAGCTTATAACCATGAGAACACCCTATCCAAGTTTCAGAACGAAATGTCAATTTTCAACGAAGTTATTAAATAAAATGTGAATCACACCCGCACTCCCGCATTTACACACAAATATTCCACATGACATAAAAGAGTACTAAATTATGAACATTTTGACATAACATACTTTTTTAAATATAGCTTGGTTAAAAACTTATGATTACTTTACAAAGAAAAGAACAAAATCAATTTAAAACATGTCTATGGCCGTCAGAAAATGTGTTATAGCATTAGCATTCCACTTATATGAACTTACATCCTGTGTTCTGTTACAATATATATATATATATATATGAATCTGTTGTAGTAGGTTTTGGGTACATCCGTGTGTGTGATGTTTATAATACCGACGTTTCGTTTCGTAATCCCGGAACATTTTTAGTACGCCTTGAAAATGTTCCGGTATTACGGAACTAAACGTCGTCATTATAAACATCACACTCACACACGGATGTACCCAAAACCTACTACAACATATATATATCTTAAATCTACACGTTACACAAAATGTACATAGAAAGAGAATGTAGGTTTGCCTAACGCTTCATAGAATTTGTAGGTCTTAAGCTTCTAAAAATATACTAATCCTGTACCCAGACATCAAATAGCAGATGAAGGTTGGAGCAAAAATTCTCTGCGTTTTGCATGTTACGCAATTTATTTAAAACCATTGTTTGGATCGTTGTTTACAACCAACAAAAAGCTAACACGAGTATCTCTAAATTATGTGATATTCTTATTTAATGAAACTGTTGATCAATTGTTTATTTGTAATCCTCAAATTTATTCCTTATGGTATTCAAATCTAGTTAAGTTCTTTTATCATGTCCTTACAACATGACTCGCGCGTGTCACCTTTCCAATATGCAGCCACAGTAAGCCCCAGTAATGGTGAGCACATGTTACATCCGCTACTAAATTTATGTTCGGTCAACGGAACATCTCACTACAACTGCTTTAAATCATCGCACGTAAGTAATTTGAAAAAAAAATCAGTAATACATTATCTACATTACTAAATTACATTACAATGTCTAAAAGAAGACATTCATGGTCTTCTTGATCTAACAACTGTTAGTGAATCACATTTAAGGATACATTTTCTCCTTCTAACATGGTTATTACAGTCTCTTACGCCTCCAACTCTGTTTTGGCTTTAACCTAATCAATTAATGTCTTCTGCATCCTTATGCACTAAATTCTGCCAAGTATCATATGAGTTTAAGAATTCATAGTTAGGTTACAAGTATTTCTTCCCCCTTACAAAGGTTACGGTCTCCTTTCTTTGCAAACCAACATTGCTCAACACGTCTCCTTATTCCTTTCTAGAGATCAAGTCTCAATCTCTCTATTCTCAATAGTCTCACAACTATTCATTCTTTTAATATCCCCTTCTCCATGACCCATTGGAGAAAGTCACGTTTCATAACTATAAAATGAGAGACTGAGACTGTAACATTCATAGTTAGAGTGAGAGGAGGGAGTGGAGGGAGAGAGAGACAGACATACAGATACACAGACGGACAGATGAACGCACAAAGAGATTTTGTCGTTTGGGAATAATGCATGAAAGCAGACTAAACAAGAAGGTGTTTGCCTGCAAATCTTAAGGAATGAAAGTTTTGGAGGGCCACAAAGAAACGGCACAGGAGACTCATTAATCCATGCGCTGCAAAGAAGAAGAAGGAGGATGAGGAGAGGGATGAGCAGTAGCAGCAGCAGGAGTATAACAAGGCGAAGAGGCGAATTAACGGATTTCGCGCCCGCGTGTGAAAGAACTAGTTATAGTGTATATAAACGTTAGACCAGATTTATATACGCAAATAACCCTTAATTGATTAGTTCTTAGTTTTCTTCTTACAGTAAATAAAACAATAGGCTCAAAATAGCACTACAAAATGTCTATAACAACATTAAAAATAATGAAGTAATGGCACATTGTAGCGGAGAGCCAAAAAATTGTTTCACAAATAAACTGAAAAGTCGCTGCTAATGCTACTTTGTTCTCAGGCACGTGTTGTTGTTCTCACAACCAAACAAACATAAACAAGCGACATTCTCCGCACCTGTTAGCAAGTGAAAACAGTTTAACTATACAAACACGCCCTTGTCTTTGTAAAATACCTTTTAAACGTTGATTCATCACATTAATATTATCACATTATTACATTGAATTTTACTGTTAATGACAGGGAAACGTATGTAGAAAATTTAGAGCATCTCTGTCAACGTTTAGACAAAATTTGTTATAACCTTCAGCATGTGTTAAACTATTTTTATTTAAAATTTACATCCTCTTAAACTTTAGACGTGAATTTATTTGAACACGTTTTTCACGTCTCCTTCCTGAGGGGTTGTGTATTCCCCGATGGGCTTACATACTGATACAATCCATCTTCCCTACACACTTCTCGTATTACATCATCAGTCAAACGCAATCTGACCTTATATGTTTATCAGCGTATTCAAAAATTAAATTCACTTAATGCTCCGACAGTTTCGAAGTAGGTCTGAGTGCACACACTGGTAACGTTCAAACACGTTAGCAGCTCTTTACTGCTGATCAATCATTGGCTGTAACAGACATATGACTTTCTTTAAACTTATCTCAAATAAAGTAATACTTTCAAGAGATTTTTGCTAAGTAACTTCATCTTTATGCACACCTACCTTTACAGATATAATACACGAGCGAATATTTGATTGCAATTTTAAGCAGACTGACTGGGAAATAGGCTTTAACCCCTGTGGGATTTCAGTAGCGGAGCCAAAGACTTTACGTTTGTTGACACAGAGACAACGCCAGGAGTATAAAATGCCTATGGTTGGTCGCAACTTCGATCCGGTAGATGGCATACCATAGTGTATAAAATAATTGTATTCACCAGTTTCATTGTTGTGATAAAGTAAATTGTACATGGGTTTTCTGTGATCATATACTAAATTCTATATGACATCCATATTAAAGTGAATCTTTTTTCAGAACATCTTATTTGGGAACAGAAGAAGGATTTTTTCAGATTTGGAAATGGAAAAAGTGACTGGAGGCTAAATATGTCGAGTACGGTACATATGACAGTAATTCAATGCGTAATTCATAAAGCTTTGCAACTGCGATTGACGAAGAGTGATCGGGTGCATTGTATTGGCGGAAAAACACTTTTTCTTTGCTAAATGTGAAAGTTTTCCTTTAATAGCCTCATTCAGTTGCTCCAGCTAAGATGCTTAGTAGTTGCCGCTGATGGTTTCAACTTTTTCTGAACAGCTTATGAGGATAACATCGTGCAAATCACAAAGAACAGACGCCATACCTTTTCCGGATGATGGAATAGCCTTTGCCTTGTTTGGCTATAGCTTTTGCCATAGCCTTGGCCTTGTTGCCTTCGACTTTTACTCGCTTTCAGCCATTGTCTGGACTGCTGGTTTGCCTCCGGCGTGTAGTGGTGAATCCATTTTAATCGGTAAAGATTAATCGTGGCAGATATATGGTTGGATTGCGTTTAAACAAGTCCAAGCGCACTTGAGAAACGTTGATTCAAATGCATTATCTGAACGCCTGGCGCTATCTCTGTGTCAGGCAGAGAACTTTGTGTTTCTATGAATGCCCCCATAATAATACCATTTAAAATTTGACGCACATTTAAGAGCATAACATTTTAAATTACTTCAACTACTACGCGCATAAGCTAACGTTTCTGAAATCTGTAAACTCAATGAAGATAAGTTCCTTGTTAACAAAGTGAGGAAGAATTTTACAAAGTAAATTGCTCAACGGTTTGGAATAAGTATTAACTTGGAAAGTTTAACTTGAATTTCAAACCCAAAACGGCGTCGTCTTTTCTTCCCAGACTTGTATGGAGAAATACGACCTAACATGCCTTTGACAGTTGTATTTTGCAGTTGTCTGTGTATCTACAATAACAATAATTAGTCTGGTGTTCATTTTATATCCATTTTTACTGTTACCGTGAAATTCTGTGAAAGATTCAAAACAATTGTGCGCGAAAAGTTTAAAGTACAAAAACAATTTAATTAAGAAACAAATTCGCACACGCATAAACAATTATACACGTATGCTAGGTATTTTAAAGTAAATAACTGATGTAGATATTTCTTACACTTTAAAGACAAAAAACTTGGTTTCAAAAATTTTGAAATCTTGATTTGACATTTCGGACACAATATGTATTTTCTTTATATCGCTTTATTTTTTGTAAATTTTATATTTCAACGCATTTTGATTTCAATCACAAGTAAACAATACTAATAAGTTTAATACAGACTTACAAAAATGAGTTTGTCTGAGAAAATATAATTAAATAACACGTGAAAAATGTATAAGCCTATACTTAGAACAACTGTTGTCACAAAATAGAGATTGCTATGAAAGCAATAAAAAAATTATTTACACCTAGCACTGACAAAATATTTTTATCAAAAATATTTTTAAGTCATCCTCAAGGTTCCACTTCTTTATAATCCATGAGTCATAAAATAATTTAAATTCATCTAGAAACTAATTTTAATTCACATATTGCAAGTTCAATTTAAATTTAGGCCGACTAAAAGGAATTTAAAAAAAAATTCTTCTTTTCTTTTTTAAGAAAAAGAAACTAATAACTAAAAGTTCTAGAAGTAAACTAAGTAAAATAGACCCGCTCAAGTAAAAATAAATTCCATGAAAAATTCACAAATCTTTTTCCGTCTCCAGATTGTTCCTAATCTTTGAGTCTAACAATTAGTTTATTTCTGTCTCAAATAACGATTTTACAAATACACAGTAAAAATAATAAATAATAAAACAAACAACATAAAAATAACATAAACGGTGTAAAATAATAAATTTCTACTACATACTTTTTCATGATTTGCTATAAGAAATCCCTTTGTTAGCTGCCTCATATCAGACGTAACAACCTCATGTAAACTACGATCACTCTAATATCGTTTTATAACAATCTGCTATAGAAATCTGTGGCAACAAGCAAGAAAATTATTTTTCATATAGCACCTGTCAGATGGTTTTGTCATTTTAAATTAAAAAACCTCAGCAGTAGAAGTGGAATGGGCAAGCGTCACCAACATGCTGTTAGAAAGTTTTGTAAATAGAACTTTATAATCTGAAAGTTGAAATTTCAAAAAGACTTTACTTCATAACTACTGTAGGCTACATGTCGTTTAATTAGAGACTGGTGTTAATACGTTATTTATAAATAGCTCTGTTTTGGAAGCACGTGTCACTTGAATATGTGATTCACTGTGCATTATCGGAGTTGTGCGGTTTAGTGTAAAGTAATTACTGTATCTTATCGTGCGCAGGTATCTATAATTTCTGACTTGCCTTATTTTTGCAACAGTTTTATTTAGGTGGTATTTATTTTTGTTAGACTAGCTGGTGTCCGACAATCATATACTTGAAGAATTGTTGTAGACCAATGTATATTGTTGTTTTTATTTAATGTTTATGTTAGTTCGAGTATTACATTTTTTGTACATATCACGAGTATTTGGTGACTAAACTCAAGGAGCGCCAACATTTTCTAAAATTCTGACACAGCTATACCTATAGCACTACATAAGGTGAAAAAAGACAATTGAGTCTAAAGAGGTCCGACTATATTAGAGTGCACATTGGACACTGTAGTGCTCGTGTCAACAGTAAAAGCTGCTGGTTTACCTTCAACGAAGCCATTAACAATCAAGTTGACTACATAGCAACAGTTCTCCAAATAATACTACAGTGCTTCTTAGAACTTGTATTTTACGGTAAATTGCAACTGCTCTGAAAAAAATTGTAACAAAAACGGTTTCCCATAATTGTAACAATCATGTCATCTGTCTTTTTGGCTTGGTTCGAAAAATCCTTGCGGCTCTAGTAACCTAAACCTGTTTTCCTTAAATCGTTGCGTCTCTTTTCTGCCTCCATTGTAACGACAATGCGATACTGGGATTTTCTGACTATAGTGTGATGACATAAACTCATTGTATTTAATTTTAAATGTTGTGTTAGTGGTTATAATCAAAAACAGAAATAATACTGTTGCACACCACTATATGATAAAACATTCTTCTATAGTGATGTGCAACAGTGTTATTTTTGTTTATAACCTCATAGATGTGTTGGACCCTTATTTGGAAACTTCAGACTCGAGAGCATGAACAAGAGCCTCTGAGCTAATCCTATATCTCTCCATTAGTTACAATTGCTGTAGTTCACTATCTCTAGCCCCATCAGTAAATATCTCACTGTAAACCGCATACAAAAATCCTCCGGAGCTTTAGGATAGGCTAGTCTAAGTAGCCTTCAAACTCTTGAAAAACTCTCAGTTGAGCATAATACACATCGCGTAGATGCTGATCACTGCACCCAATTCTAAAGCTTCGGCGTACGTGTTCTGGCTATCAGATAGCATTTTCTGTAGTAGCTCTGTGACGGATCCTGTTGCAGCGAGAACGAGTCAAACTACTTTCTCGTTCATTATCCACTGATTTGCGCATGCAGCGGCTTCAAATTTCCTAAGATACGTGGCCCAGTGAGTGCTTCCATTACATTTTGGGGCTTTGATATGAATTGGATAACTAAAAGCAAATCGATATTCTCTGTTATATTCTTTCCTTGGTCTTTCTCTGCTTTTATTATTGGTAGTGTGTCTACGTGAATTTGTTTTGAAACACATGGCCGCATTTTTACTAACTGTTCTCTTCACTTTAAATTTTCTCTTTTACATTTGCATTTGACTCTTCAGCTGTAACAAATATATTTATCGGCATTGGTTCTTTCATACTTGACACAAATTTTGTCTACTCTAGATAATGTTACCTCTTTCCCATTCAGGTCAACGTCTCACTCAAGTCACCTAACTTCGCAGTAGTATCTCTTGAATATGTTTTTGTTCCTGTGTAAGTACTTCTTTGTCCTCCGTTTTACACTTCCGTTCCACTGCATCCTACTTACTTTCTTCTCTTTGTCGTTCCTTTTACTCAAGCAACAGTGCTTTATAGTGTGTTTCTAGTAAGAGTGCTTTCTACGTTCCTCCTCTATTTCCGTCGGCGACTTTCATCTTTTTAATCCTTCGTTTGTAGTAAGAGAGCATGGACTTCCATCATGTAACTGATATCCGTTCTTGCAAATCACGTGACGCAAATAAATTAACCATGCACAAGAAAATTTCTTGTTGTAGGTCCTTTATCTTGATTTTTCCACTGTTGTACCATCCTACGTTGCACTTCTGACCACCAAAAGTTAAAACAGATAAATTTAAATAAGTTAACACTATAGAAGTCGTTAAGTACAACTGTACTGACAATTTAAATCAACTCAATAACTCAGTAAAATCTCGTCAATAATAAGTAACGCAAGTCATTAATTACAAGTTCTGCAAACAACAATTGCTTTACACTAAACCCCAGGTAACAATAACTAAATTCTGATAACGCACACTAAATCAAAAATGTTAACTGAGTAATAACACGTCTTTGTCACTTCGCTTCGCAGTACCCAACTGACTGGCTGGCCGCTTTTGAACTCTGTGTATTTATATCCCTCCGCTGATGCGACATGAATTTACCGCTTGATGGATGATGCATCGAGAATATCGCTGTTTTGTTCTAAGGCAAGTAATATTTAATATTTTACATAATCTTTTGTTTCCTTGATCAGTAGAAATGGAAAAATAAATTAGCCTATTTCGTGCCAGGAAGTATCTGTGTTATATATTTTTAATTTCCTATTACCTTGATATTTATGAAATATCGTTAATGCGGAAACATACCACGAATTGCAGGTGACAGCAGTGTGAACTATATTTATCATAAGACAGGAAATTAAAGTTAACCTCCATGTGCAACACACTACTGGCTTGTGCAACACATGCACATGTGCAACACACCTACGCAGTTGATCGATCGATAAAGGAAATGACTTCCTTGAAAGTGATAGTCTACTCTAGACTAACTAGTGATAGACTATTTTTCTTATAAAATGAAGAATTTATATACTTCACTAAGATATTATGGACAGAGTAGTGAATCGGTAAGTTAAAATGATCTAACTCTGGGCTAGGAAAACATTCCAGTGCAGATGCAATTGTGTTTCTTCACCTTACAGACTGCTACTGGAAGCTGTGTCAGAGTCTTAGAAAATGTTGGCGCTACACTTACATCTGGGTCTCCTTGAGTTTAGCCACCACCATGACTCGTGATATGTACGAAAAATATAATACTCTAACTAACATTAACATTAAATAGAAACAACAATAAACATTTGTCTACAACAATTCTTCAAGCATACGATTGTCCAATAGTCGCTAACGTAACAAACACTAAATATCGCTTAAATAAAACTGTTGCAAAAATAATGCAAGTCAGGAATTCTAGATACCGCCCACGATAACTCACAGTAATCACTTTACACTAAACTGCACAACAACAACAACAACAACTCCGATAATGTTCAAGCTGACTGACGCTTCCAAAACAGAGCTATTTATAATAAGCTAAGTTGCAAGATTGTTCCACAGCAGCTTTTGCGATGCGTGGCAAATAATCAACTCGCCTCTCGAAGGTGTAGACTACCAGAGTCGAGAGCTTTCAGAATTACGTTGTTAGCCGACCTTGTATACATTGCTGCTACACATTCGCGCACGTCCGTCGCCTACCTACCTCATAAGCGTTAGATATGTTCAAACCGATGTCAGTCGTGCATTCAATATTGGAAATGTCCGCAGCGGTAGACAGCCGTGATCCAATACTGAACAGAGTAAAAACGTTCCTAGTACAACTGAATTGATTTAGCTTTGGCACGGCGGGCTTAGAGACACTGGAATTAATGAGGATCGTAAGACGGGTGTGATAAGGTATTATTAGTGGTTCAAAGTCTTATTGCATTAGCGTTTGAGTGAGGTATACAGAGAGCTACTATCAGCATAATAATATTACTACTGTACTGTTCATCGTGTCAACTGATCTCTATAATTACCGTTGCCTTAAGTCAGTATGTCTCCTTCGTAAGTTATATCTTACAGCACACCAGCGGTATTACCATTATGCAAAGTTAGTTAAAATTTTTGTATTATTATTAACAATACAGTTGGATTAATAATTAAGTTTTGACTACTTGGCTGCAGTGCAAGTTTACATTTGATTGGGTTTACTTTCACTGACGTACTTTTGATCAAAAACTTTAAATGTATAGTACATTTAATAGTTTTAAATTTTATCTGAAAATTAGACTAGACTGGAACAATTACAATTTGCTCTAGCAATCTAAGCCGTAAAATATTGTTAATTTCAACGTACTTTAAAGCAAGGAGTTTGTCGCGGTCTGTGGTATCTTATAATTTTGACCTGACACAAACAGCTGACAGGTGGAGTAAAACCAATTTTCTCCTTTGAAAGCCAAGTTTCTATCACCGTACTTTTGCAAATAAAATTAATTTAGTTCTATAATTTGTTTCTCAATTATTTTGCCCAACTCAAACGTATAGTTAAATTATAAAACGGAGGAAATGAAAGTTTTAGCGGTTTTCCATAATAAAGTCAAGTTCACCATTACCAATAACAAGTGCGTCTGCATGTGTTAAGTGAATCTGGCACTGTAAGTAGGTGTTCTCTATTTTGAATGTTCTGTAGTAGATGTTATTGGAAGTTCTCTCTCTCTCTCTCTCTCTCTCTCTCTCTCTCTCTCTCTCTCTCTCTCTCTCTCTCTCTCTCTCTCTCTCTCTCTCTCTCTCTCTCTCTCTCTCTCTCTCTCTCTCTCTCTATTACAAATCTTGTATATCACTTTACAGTAACAATACGTGTTGCGTTTGTCGCACTAAAACACTATTTTCAGCGCTGTCAACGGTGACACTTTGACACGACGGAGACTGATTAGAGTGATTCGAGTTAACTTAAAAATAGTTTACGTTTTTTTCAAAATGTCTGTTTATGTGATAAACTACCAGCCATGAATCAGCTTTTGATACTTGGTGTGAAGTTTGAATTCAAAATTGTAATTTTTCCAAAAGTCTATCTCATTAGTACTTTAAACATAATTTATAAAACTAAAAATGTGATTAAAAGTAGGAGTCGTAAATAATATAAAAATTGAATAAAATTGTACAATTTTGATAGATCTCAAAAATGCTAGAATTGTTCAATAATTATCAACAATTTAATTTTATTAAAAATAAGATTACTTTTCAAAACATTGTATGAATAAACGGTTAACATATATTACGATCAGTATCAAGACGAGCATGAAGGTGAATTAGTATTTACGGATGACACTATTAAGAATGAATCTAGAATTAATTCACTTAAACTTAGAAAATTAAAATGAGATAATGAAAATATCACATAAATTATTTTCGAATAAACAAAATAAATAGTATAAGGAAACGTTTAACAATACTTCTTGTGGCGAGCGTAAAACCACGATAAGACAATGTCAATACCTTCAACAGAAGTATAACAAAAACACTAAGTCTCTATACAAAATCATAACAGGACAACAAATATTGATTACTGAGGATGTGGTGCTCTATACAAATAAGATAATCCCTTAACTAGCAAGCAAATAAGAGTTTATGACTAATACACAACCCCTCTATATACTGGAAGCAGCACGTGAGATTTTGTTTAATCTGAACAAAATGATATAGTCTACAAAGTAATGACTATTTCTATAGAAATGTACATTACCAGACACGTGAGTAGGATCAGGATAAGATGCGAAAAATATTTATTGGTTATGAATGAGATCACTAAGAGATCACTAAGAGAATTCACTCAAGCTAAAAAATATCAGTGAACTAAAGAAAATAATACATATACCATTATGAATAAAACGGTGAAACAAAATAAATAAAACTGCAGTTATTAATTTTATAAAAGTACTAAACGAGATAACTATACTACAGAATAGCCAAAAGTCGTCTGATAGAATTGTAATTTTATACATTCTGTAGCATGACAGATAAGCCCATAAAAATGAATGGCGAATTGATCATTAAAATAATATAATAACATGTTTAAATCCGAAGAAAGCAATATAATAAAGAATTAATTCATAACAACCGTGCAGTACAATCATTGATATAAAGATATAAGTTCAGATAAGATAAATGTTACAAGTGATGAATCATCAAAACCAATTTTGATAACTAAAGGTGAAAAAATGTAATACCCAGGAAGGTAAGGAGTAGACAAGGAAGAAACCCAGAACATAACTAAACCCACAACGAAGGTAAGGAGTAGACAAGGAAGAAACCCAGAACATAACTAAACCCACAACGAAGGTAAGGAGTAGGCAAGGAAGAAACCCAGAACAGAACTAAACCCACAACGAAGGTTAGGAGTAGACAAGGGTGATACCCAGAAAATAACTAAACACAACAAAGAGAAGGAAATCTGTTGTATGAAACAAGAAGAGTAGGTGAAGAAGAAACCCAAAAACCCGATGACATCCAGAAGAAGATGAAGAAAATACAATTATAAGAAACCAGAAGAAAAGAAGACATCAATGAAGAAACAAGAAGAAGACAACATCCACAAGAAGAAGGAATGCTCTTGTAAAAAACACACATACCCCAACATAAATAAAAATAATAATAATAAAAAAGTATAACAAAGTATTAATGCAAAAACCCACATGTACAATAGATATAAGACAAAAAAGTGTATAGAGTAAGAGTTGAAAGTGGACCAAGGTGAAATAATAATATGATACCAAAGAACAAATCTTCATTGTAATCTACAAATAGGTCTCTTGATTTTAGTAAGACTATATAAACATTTAGAAATAGAATCAAGGAATGTAAAGAGAACCAGTGCAAGTGTTAGTATTATAAAAAATGAACCTTATGTTTCATTATTGGTATTCACCAACTAAGTAAATAATGGAATAATACAACTTTGAAGTGACTTAATTTCTGTACAGAAGTAATATAATACATGTGTTTTAGCAAAGAACTGCCAATCTGTTTAAATGACATTCATTAGAATGATTTTAAAAAAAACAAGGGCAGACACAGAACAAAAAGTGAAGTGACAGGGTACAATTACCCAAAACCCAATTAAAACAAATAAAAACTGTTAATAAAACTTAATATAAGGAATATAGAATAAGATTATAGTAAATAAGGTTTTGTTTAGGTATAATAAGATATTTAAAATGTATTAGGAATAATAAAATTTAAACAGGTCAGAGCCATTAACATTCTTTAGTGATAAAATATTTATTATAGGTATGATTGTTAACAATTAATTAAGATATTAGAATGGAAAAACATTCTATATATATATATATATATATATATATGATATTTGTTATGTATATTGTAACGTTACCAAATTTGGTAGTTACATAAAGTAAGCAATTATTACGTCAAGTGACGGGAAAGCATGAAAATATTTCTAAGTAAGTAAAATTATGTAAACAAAAAGTGTGTATCTACAGATATATTAGTGTAAAATTCCAACAAAGAAGAAGAAAGTGTAACATAGCAGCATCGTACACAAAATAGAGAAAGAAAATGACCATGAGCCAATAGAAAATGTTAGAAACCAGGCCCAATAGATTCCAACAGTGAGGGGAACCAACAAAACAATAAAATGACTATATAAAAGTGTAAAAGAAGGCAACAGGATTCCAACAGTGAGGGGAACCAACAAAACAATAACTATGTAAAATAAAAAGAAGAGACAACTCAAGAGCAACCACAATGATGGCAGACAAACCAATATATTTACAAATATAAATACTATGGAACAACGACTACTACAATGGAAATATTGAAGAAAACGTTTAAACTTAAAGAAGAAAGGAAGAAGAAGGACAAGGAAACATGACATGAAGAGTGAAGATAATGGATAGACAATACAAGAAATCACCATTCACCAAGTATACTAGAGACAATACTAGTAACCGGAAGAAGAATGGCGATTGTCAACTATGAAGAAACAGTGTTTAACATATTTAAGAAATCACAAACAGTAATAGTGAATACTTAATGTAAGTGTGAGAACCTGTGACCAGTTAACCAATTTTAACCTAATAAACCCCAAAGACAATTCAAGTGATAAGGTTTATAGCAGAAGAAAATGTGTTACCTTTATAGTGGAAACATCGAAGATTAAATAGTTAAAAATACACAGACAGTTAGTGTGACTAATTTAATGAAGATTGTAATCCAAATAGATAATCATAAGACCACCAAGAAATGTAAGATAGAACAGTAAAATCATTGTTCATAGAACCTGATAATAAAAACCTTTGTAAATTTTAAAAGAAATGTAACTGAATGCCACGGCAAAACAGAATACAATATAAAGAAAGGCCAGAAAAAATAATAACAAACAAACTAGTTTGTCAAGTATCAAACAACAATATTACAGAAATTAGGTACAAAGCACAACAAGAAATGTATTATCATTAGTTTAAGAATATTTGTGTTATTGTTTAGAAGAAATAGTGTAAACATGTGTATTAATCAACAATTAAACCATTGTAATAAAATACCATAATGAAGTCATAACAGTAGTAGCAAATACTGCATAAGAATATGTTGTACATTGATACATAACCCCATAGGAAATGCACCTATAAAACACAAAAAATCACATATGTTAATTAAACCAAACAACCATCAACAATTGTTTCAATCAAAGATTCATTATAAATAATGATGCACGCTAACAAGTAATGTCTTATACTGAAATGCACTGCACATAAAGCAGATTAAATATGATAGCACAAAGCTAGATAAAAGGGAACCCAATATGACAAATTAGTTAAGCAAAATACCTTATTAAAACTTACACAGAGATTGATGAAAGTGTTACCAGTAGTTAGAAAAACATCTAATACTACTATGAGAACAGACCATAAGCATAAGAATAGTAATTTTATAGACACATTATTAAAAACTAAATGACTATGATGGTGGAATCAGAATGTAAACAAACACTATGTAGCAAGTTATTTAAGCAAAATGCACCATCCAAACTTGTTCAAAGGTAAATAAAAATGTTATCAGTAGTCAGAAGGATATCTGATACTACTATGAGAATATATATCAAATGTAATAATAACAATTTAGTTAGTGATTTATTAAAAAATAACTGACTGCCATGTCATAACCTGATGTAAACAAACCCAATACTAGGAATTGAAAGGTTTTCAGATAGCGAAAGACTAACAAATATATTAAATAAACTAGGTACTATAGTTGTACACTATTTGCATTTTCAACATTATATACATTATGTGGAAAAACAAAAACAAAGTGACAATTTAAAAGAAAAGAGATCAGAAGGTAGTTAGATAAGACTACTAGTATATGAAACACAACGTTGTGCATATACTAAAGTGTAAACCGATGTAAATAAACGTTTATATTATTATTAGAATACAAAACAAATGTCATTAGATAAGGAATAATAGTATTATAGGCGATTATAAATAATCGAATATGGACGCTTGAGACGCCATTATCAAACATTGTTTGAATAATAATTACTCCCAAATTTTGTATTAAGCAATTGAGAAATGGACTCAAAACGTTTAATAAGAAGTGTTATTGTGTAATTAGATAAGATTTGGTAAAATAAACTTATTAATTTTAAGATTCACCATAAGAATTTTTGAAATCGTTGTAGTAAGTTAATAATGGACGGATTCTATTTTGTTTGGACTTTATTTAAAGCCCAGGATGTCCGCGATTTATTGCCACCAACTATTCAACGATATGACAACTAATAAAAAAGTTATAACGATTATAAACTTTTTAATCATTTTGTGCATCAACGTTTACGTCACTTTAGTCTCCAACCCATATACGAAATTGGTAAGAAATTAAAAATTTTACTAAACCAAGGTGTTTTGGGTCGGAGAGTTCGAAACATTGAACCAATCAAATGAATGAAAACCGGCAGACAAGCCAGAGACGCTTAGGAGAAGCGTGACAGTCATCTTTCAATCATCAAGGAGTCAACACGCATAATTCGACGGGCAAGGTCGATGAAGAAGTTTTATTTGAATTGTGCGCGACACATACATGAGTCATTCTACACACACCTAACCTACACATAACACAGAATTAACGAGTGTATAGTGCGGAGTGAATATAATAATAAAATACGACCAGTGTATAATATCGGTCGTATTTTCGAGTTTTGTGTTTATAAAAAAACCAGGGAGTACTATATTTTCATTATTTAAAAAATAAAACAGAAATAATAATTTCTGTTAATTATTGTTTGGGTACTACTCTAATCAGTAGTATCGAAGTGTAGTAATTCTGATGAAAGTTATCAGAATTGATAAAAGAATTATTTCGCATTTGTTAATTTAAGAAATAAATGTTTTTACTATTTATCATAATTAAAGGAGTCAAGATTAATTTAAATATTACAAAGTATGAGTGTCGCAAATAGTCGCTCAATTGACTCATGTCGTTTTTGATTTGACTAATGAAAATAAATATTTTTAATTTTTGCGAAAAAATATTCTATTCTACTGATGGTTACGCATCAGATGTATTATAAATAGTATATATATGTTTAGATTAATAAGAACTCAATGAATAATATATTTAACCATAATAACTACTTACGTTATTAGCTAACCTAGAAATAATAACAACAACTTGTCACCTTTTTCATAAGTCTGTTCTCGAGTAATACAAACCAAATGAAAGCTATCACAAGAGTTTTTTTATTTTATTATAAACTTTTTCTCTTGTCAATAAATAATTTTAAAGCCAACTATTAAATAATAATAGTAATTTTTAGCAGTGCAACTCAACGCACGTGTTTATTAAAGTAACTACTGTGTACTGTATCCCGCGTACGATAATACGATAGTTATCAATTATATGGTACCGACTTTCAATTTTAATATTTGTTTGTTTGTTTTCTATTAATTCTTTATTAAATATTGTTATAAAACACAACATCTTGTATCTGGCATCATGTCACTTCAAAGATTACACGAACTTGGTAATTTAACTATGTAAAGAGGACATAACCTCTCTAACTAAAATTATTGTATTAACCTACAGTGTTACCAGCCTTGAGGTTAAAAAGAGTTTCTTTTTATAAAATTGTTCATAATAATTATTTTTCTGTAAAACTATTAGTGATTGATTGTTGATTTTAAAAGACTTAATGGCATTCCAGAACTGTCAATAAATCTTAATTATTTTTACTTCCATATTCCTTAAGGAATGGAAGTATGCTGATGGCAAAAAAAATCGTGTTCGAGATTATTGCAGATTCTGATTCTACTACACTCAAAACATGAAAAAAAGTCGTTTTCCGAAAAGTGTCTGTGTGTGTGTGTGTCTGTCTGTCTGTGTGTCTGTGTGTCTGTCTGTAGATTTTTACTTCCATATTCCTTAAGGAATGGAAGTATGGTGATGGCAAAAAAAAATCGTGTTCGGATTATTGCAAATTCTGATTCTACTACACTCAAAACATGAAAAAAAGTCGTTTTCCGAAAAGTGTCTGTGTGTGTGTCTGTCTGTCTGTGTGTGTGTGTGTGTCTATCTGTAGATTGTTTTCCTATGGAAACGATAACTGCCGCAAATTCAAACAGAATCAAATAATTTTTTGCATACAGCCCTGATTTGTAGAGTACTCACGACCTATTGTTTTTGGTGAAGATCGGTTGAGGGAAAGGGGTTGTTTACCTGCAACGGTTTTTTTTATCAAGGGAAATTTTTTTTTTTGCAAACGATAACAGCCGCAAATTCAAACAGAATTAAATAATGTTTCGTATACAGCCCTGAATTGTAGAGTTTTCAAGACCTATTGTTTTTGGTGAAGATCGGTTAAGGGAAAGGGGTAGTTTACCTGTAACGTTTTATGTTTTAACAAGGGTATTTCCTATGGCAAACGATAACAGCCGCAAATTCAAACAGAATCAAACGATTATTTGCATACAGCCCTAAATTGTAGAGTTCTCAAGACCTATTGTTTTTGGTAAAGATCGCTTGAGGGAAAGGGGTAGTTTACCAGCAACGTTTTTTTAACAAGGGTATTTTCTATGGCAAACGATAACAGCCGCAAATTCAAACAGAATCAAATAATGTTTTGCATACATCCCTGAATTGTAGAGGTCTCAAGGACTTTCGATTTTCGTGAAGATCGGTTAAGGGGAAGGGGTAGTTTACCTGCAACCTTTTACGTTTTAACAAGAGTAAAGTACTTGAAAATTTATTTAAACTTTTTGAAACAATGGTAATTGTTAAAAATAAAATAATTTTGTTGCCAGGCAATAAAATTAAAATTTTTTCATTTTAATGTAATATAATATTTTTCATTTAATACGGCAATAAAAAGGCAGGTAAGACACAAACACACAAACACACACACACACAATTCACGTTATTTCTGGCCTCACTCATGTTTATTTTCTTACGTTTGCACGCTTTTTAAATGGAAAGTGCCGAAACCCACACCAACAGAACGCGTGCAAGCCGAAAAAATGGACATCAGTTTGCTTACTGGCGAAGCTAATAGTTAATGAATGGGTAGGCAAAAATCTTATCTTAAATTTTTTTTAAGGAATCACTAAAAGGGCGGTGGGTCAAATCGGACGCTGAGGTAGAGTTTGCTGTAACCGAATGGTTCCACAAACAGCCGTAAGAATTTTACTAGCAGGGAATCTACAGGTTAGCGCAACAGTGGAACTCATGTCTTAATGTTATTGGAGACTTCTTTTAAAATCGTTGAATAAAAAATGCTTTACAGCTCTATACGTGTGTCTATTGAACAATCCTTGTATGAGTCGTACACAATAATACAACTGATTGAACTTCAAATTTTTAAACTTGATTAGTTTCTATATATATGTTTAATGTTACAAATAATTCAAATAACAATCTTGATCATCTGTTAGTTCAGCGGAATAACAGTGACACTTTTAATAACCGCATAAAATAAACACTTAGAAACAACACAGGCGCTTTAACTTAACTGTTTGGACCACAGAAGTGAGGCATGCCTCAACGCTCTATGTGTACAGCGCGGGACAATCCCCCCTCCCTACACTTCCCTATCACACCACTACATTGCTTACATACCATGTATACAAAAAACGCTGAGGCAAGTTCAGGTTGCCTCATTCGCTTTAAACGAACTATGCCGAATCTCACCTGTCACCATCTAGCGGTCGCTCAATAAAGCACGTTTCGGTTTAATAAATTTGACAGTCGCAGTAACAATGTATAATCTTTACGTTATGTAGTTCATACGTATTTATAATTTTTATTCTACAGAATTTTTTAGGGTAGGCATTGCCTCAATTGCCTCCATGTAACTTCGCCACTGATATATATGTGTACAACGTTATCGGCAACAAAGAAGTAGTTTTTGTTAAAATTCCTTCCCGGGATATTTGGCCGTAGTCCAATGTTTTCTACAAAACCAGACATTTCGGCAATGCCATCGACTTCCATCATCAGTGAAAATCGAGTGCGATAACGTGAGGTGGTATACGTTAGTGACCACAGTACTGTGGTTAAGGCTAAAGCAGTAAGTAGAAAGAAGTAGTTTCTACGGTAATATTTCATTTCGAAAATGATTTTAAATATAAATCTTAGAATATGGAAGTCATGTATGGTTCTCCATACCGATATTTTACCAGTGGAAAAAGTGTTTAATTTCAAAATTAAAATAGTTTAGTTATCATAATCAATTCCAAAACATAACCAAAAGGTGGCGGCAGAATTTGAATATTCCTTATAATTCAATTCATAGTTCAGTCTTTATTTTATTTTATTGTGCATGCTTATCACGTATGATATTCAAATAGAATATCCACTTGTATGTATAGAGTGGATGTTACAGCAGAAGCGGTCACCCAACAGAACAGTAATATCATCCACATATGGTAAGTGGGGAGGTGATCAGTGGAGTGCGAAAATACTTTTTAAATTGAAGGATTTAAACGGGAATACCCACACAACTATTAATAACAATCAAACCGCTAATAATAATTACATTTTGGAAATTTTATGATACAACATTGTTGTGGATACCGGAGCGTATCTACAATCACAAACAACACATATCAACAGTAAGAATCTATAATACGTTATAGATTGACGAACCCAACACGGGGCAGAATTGATTGAAGATCACACTTCGAAGAATTACAAAATCTTTATCTACATCTACACATTCAATTGTCGTTGTGTTACAATATATTTGAGTATAAAAAATGTCTGATTTGTTAAAGATAACTATTAATTGGAATTATTTGTTATATGTTAATAGTATGAAAGATACTAATTGTTATTTTGTTTACAAGAAGAAAATGTTTATTTTATGTTACAATGTCAATGAAAGTCAGAGAGGGTATAACTCAATATGTATTATTTATAAAAATTTGTATGTAAAAACTGTTAGGAATCTAGGCAAAATGATAAAAACTAAACATCATCAAAACTGAGAAACTAAGTACTTAAATACATTTAAACTGAAGGGATTTAGATAAGATAAATCAGAAACAAAGCCATGTAATTAGAAATATAACTAAGAAAGATTTTGTAAAATTATAGCCAGAATTATTGATAAAAATGGAAATTACAGAACTCAAAATTTGGAGAGGGGAGTCATATTTTCCAACATAATATTTTAAAAACTTAACCAATTCATCTAATTGCAAGAAATTAAGGGAATATAAACTTTTTATTACAATATGAGATTTAATAATCATTAATATAACTTGATAATGGCAGAATTTGGAAAATAACAGGAAGCTAAACCTTAGGAATTAGAAATTACAAAATGAAGAAATAATTATTAATTTTAGATCAAAAACTTAATAAAACGGCATTATTTGGTATCAAATTACGCAGAATGAACTGAAGGATAAAATTAAGTAACAACTAGGTAATAAATTTGAAGAATAACCAAACTATAATCAGTTATATAATGTAACTTTATTACATGCACAGGATGCAAAATAAAATTCGAACAGTGGAAGGAATAATATTGCTTTGGCTAAGGTTTTAGTCGGAGATGAAGGAAGTAAGTTAGTTAATTATTGAAGATCGTACGGGACACTTGACACGAGCAATTTAACCGTTACGAGTTAGTTACGAATACCGTAATGGCGAACAATTGTATGAGTCGAAAGTGAAAATCGGGAGTTTCAGTAAAAAACATTTTTAAAGTCATACACAGTGAAAGAAACATATAACAACACCGAACTAACATTATACAGCACAGAACACCAGTGGAAATACCATTTAAACCCAATAAAACGGTAATAAAACTTAACCAAAAAAGTGACTAACCGACAAAAGTGAACCTGACTTATAACTACACCAATTTCCCGAATACAACACCAAAACTGAACCAGAGACACTACACCAACACCAGAAGGAAGATTTGTAGACACCAGGACGTAAATGCAACAGGGAAACATCTTTATTTGAACACCAAAACTGCGAGGTGACGATTTCCAACTTCAACGGCGGCCATTGCTGATTTCCAACAACTCGAATCAACACAGCCTGCTACAGCCTGCTGGACGGTTCGCAACCTATTTACTTATTTCTATACTTTAAATCGAATATATGTACTGTTATAATTAAGAATTTACCTTGTAATGTTATACTTTTCAATCTTTGCCCTATTTCTCTGACTTTCCCTAACATAGCTGTTCAAAGAACCTTTATATAAAAAATTTGTAATAATTCAGTTTACCCTGAGAATCGATTTGCATATCGACAAGAGTCAAAATACCTAATTGTTAATCAAATTATTAATATATTTCATATTTAAACAGTTTTTCATTTCTAAATATAGACAATTAACACAATACTTTAATTTAATAAGAAATTACTACAAGAATCTCACCACCAGAAGGAAGATAACCTCCAAACCGAAAATAAACAAGGATCGATTGCTATTGGAGACAATCCTATAAGTGGCTAGAGTCTTTAACAAATACTCAAAAGCCTATAAAACATTTAAATTAAGTGATAAACGTTTCGGAACACTACGAAACTTAATTAATTAATTGTTCTTAATTAATTAATTAATAACAAAATTCATTAAAAGAAAATTTTTTTTAATAAACAATTTTTATTACTACACTAACACATAAATATATATTTGTAACACAACACAACACACGTTAAACGTTTAGTTACAAATTGGCTAGCCCAACAGTGGGGCTGAAGATTAGTACTGAGGAAGAAAATTTTGACATAAATAAATAAATAATTTACAGAGCCGAAGGTTATATAATTTGTAACAACTATTACACGTTTCGTTACAATTCTAGTGACGAACGTTTCTTTGAGATTCAGTCATTAACTAGATTATTTTGCCTCGACGTTTCGACATTTTATTAACAAGGTTCAAAATTGATTTTCATCATCGGGAAATGTATACGGATAATAGGGAAATAATAATAAGCACATAAATTTAAATATTTTTGCAATAATATAATTATTGTTAATATAATATGAATAACAATATATGTGTAATAGTTATTATTATTTTTACATAACACATACAGGCGCACTCACACAAACACACTCATGATATGGTACGTGTGTTATTTCTGTATTGTCCTTATTCAGGTCCTGATGATAACAATAAATTTTATTGAAACGTAGACACGGTTAATTTAAAACTGTGTCTAATGAGCAAACGTCACGAAACTGCATGTATCACGTTTAATAATCCATGATCATTATTACGATAACTTTTAGTGTGAAGCAATTTATGGGCGGCCCTTTTTGTAAGCCACATCTCAGTCCAGGAAACGGTGAATGATCTGCTGAACCACCTTAGTCTAACACAAAGTATCAACGTTTTTACTCATGAAACAGTAACTTTTATAAATTATTCAACCGTCACAAATTATAAGAGTCTATGACGTATGCTAAGTGAAGTAAAGTCAATTTGATACTGGTAGTCAGGTTCAGAGTAATGTATTGGGTATATTGTTTGCGGAATATAAGTTAATAAATTAGGAAGTATTTTGTCATTAGCCTACCAACGAGGACTTCTTCCATCACTGTTTTTTTTTTATAAAGCAACGTTTCGGCTACCCAATAAATTGGTAGCAACGTCCGTCTCAGTGGTAGGCCTAATATCAATAACCCATCACTGACATCTTTTAAAGAAAGTATTTTGTCGTCTGTGATATACTTTGACACTTGAACATACAGAGATGTACCTACTGTCACTCTGTATTAAGGAGGCTGAGGGATGCAGAATTACATTGCTAAAAACCATAATGTTGTGTAATTATTTTCTTTATTAATAGTTGATAGTTAAGGAAATAAAAAATCACTTTTACTTTCCAATGCCATTGACTGTATATCGCAAGACTTATACTTCTTTTAAAATCAACAATTTCAGCAGACTAGACTATGATACATATTATAGTACTTAGGGTCCAGTTTCGCTCCCATAGGGCACAGCTGTAACTTTGTAGAACTTTACCATTGTGTCCTTTCTTAAATTAATTTTAATCTTCTGCTTGTGCACCAAATGAGATTAAATTTTTCCATTTTGTTTTTTCTTAACATCCACTTTTTCATAGTAGGATATGTCAAAGCCAAGGAATCTGTGCCTTCTAGTATGAACTTACACCGTAAGGTATGAGAGCCCTTACCTTAGTAACAGATAATATGAAATTAGTGTTGTGTAAATGTTTTATAATCTGTTACGCAACAGACTTTTCTCGAACAATGGAAAGTGTCGTTCTATATGTCTCTCGGCTATCCCAGCAGAGCCCAGCTGTAATGTTTGTGTGCGTACGTACTGCTTCTTTGACAAGAAAGACAATTATATACACTTATCATGCGTCAACAATCGAGACTGTTTCCAGTGTATTCTAGAGCGTCTGTAATAGGCACTTGTTTAACACGTCATTCAAAAAGTGACAGATTATTCTGGCATCATAGCGGGGTATAAATATAAGCATCCAACAACGGTCAGTCAGTTTAAGTGGCGATTTATTTAAGTGAAGTTCGAAGTATTGTGGCGAAGTGTTATTGTGTTATAATTGTGTGGGACTCTATTACTTGACATTATTATTGCATGTGAACACATTTTACTTGAATTATTGTAGGAGTATAAACTTGATGATTACAAACTGTTATTTGTGGTTAATTAAAGCTGGTGATTAGTGACCTCATTGGTGTCTGTACTTTGTTTTCTAATATACCATACGACGATCAGTGAGACCGCCATAACAGCGGTGTCAGTAGTGGAAAAGAACCGTTAACAGTGGAAACAGTGGATACAGTACTTTGTACAAGACTAGGCAATTTGTAATTAGTGGGTAAACAATGGATGCCAGTCAGATGATGGACAATTTCCAGGCGCTGGTGTTGCAGACAGAGGAACGACGACAAGAAGCAGTAGAAACAGAGAAAAGACGCCAGCAAGAGGCGGAAGAAGCAGAAAACGGCAGAACGAGAAAACGGAAGAGAGACAGAAAACCCTTCTGCTGGAAACACAAGAATTCCAGAAAGCATTAATGTTTGATTCAGAAGAACGCCATAAAGTATTCTTGCTCGAGTCGGAAGAACGACACAACGTGACAATTAAGAAGAAAGTGGATAAAACGGAAGCTCTTTTTGAACCTATGCAGAAACAGATGCAAGAACATACTACCGCAGAATTGAGTCTCCTACGTGGTGACTTCGGTGAATTACGAGGTGAGCTTAATAACCAAATTACTAGAATAACTGACGTAGAAGAATCGATGTCGATCAAAATATCTGTCGTAGAAGAAGCCATGTCAAATAAAATATCTGAAGTAGAGGAGACCGTAGCAATTGTAAAAGATTCAGTCAAAATTATAATAGAGTCAATTGCAAAAATGGAAGAGCAGATTATGAGTGAAGTAGAGCAGTTAATAAAAATAGAGCCATGCGTAAAGACAGAAAAGACATGGAAAACAAGACAACAGAGAAAGTCACTTCGCTTGCATCTATTACAGCTCACGTCAAAGCCTCAACATTTGATGGAAGCACACACTTAGCAATGTATCTTCGGCAATTTAAAACCCCTGCTAGCGCCAATAATTGGACAGAGAAAGACAAGGCAGTTTTACTCGTTCTCGCATTAAAAGGATCTGCCGCAGAGCTACTACAGAAAGTGCCACCTGACATCCAGAACATCTATGACGGTTTGATTAAAGCTCTATAATTACGGTATGGTGATAAACATTTGCGGGATGTGTACTACGCTCAGTTGAGAACAAGACGACAACGTTCCGGGGAGTCTTTAAGAGTTTGAAGCAAGTATCGACAGACTGACCAGATTGGCCTATCCTGAAGCATCAGAAGATTTTCGAATGAGGTTTGCGGTGCAGATATTTATTGATGGCATCGGCGATTGTGAACTTCAGCAAGTGTTAAGAATGGCAAAACACCAAAATAGCTCAGAAGCTCTTGTTCACAGTCTCGAGTTTGAAGATGCCAAGTCAGCGTCCCTATACATTAATGGGTTTATGTCATCACACTGTAGTCAGAAGATCCCAGTATCACATTGCCGTTACGATGGGGACAGAAAAACAATGTTAGGAGAGGTTAGTGTTACGCAACAGAACTTTCTCGAACAATGGAGAGAGTCGTTCTACATGTCTCTCGGCTATCCCAGCAGAGCCCAGCTATAATGTTTGTGTGCGTACTTATTGCTCCTTTGAGAAGAAAGACAATTAATTACGTGACACTTATCCGTCAACAATCGAGACTGTTCCAGACCGCACCGGTCAAAGCACTGTGTTCAAGGCCAGACACCGTCACAGTTTCTAGTGCATTCAAGTGCGCCTGTAATAGGCACTTATTTAACACGTCATCCAAAAAGTGACAAATTATTCTGGCATTTCAGCAGGGTATAAATATAATCATCCAGCGACGGTCAGTCAGTTTAAGTAGCGATTTATTCAAGTGAAGTTCGAAGTATTGTGGCGAAGTGTTATTGTGTTATAATTGTACGGGGCTCTATTAGTTGACATTATTAATGCGTATGGACAAATGTCCTTCTTCTTCCCTGTAAAAATCTTTAAATTATGCAATTAACACAGCGCGTTAAGTCTCTGTATAGCTTGCTGCAAATTGTCTTCTCATTCGTAAGCGACCTCCATAATTATTTTCATCACAGATCTGCGATGAAAAAACTTTTTCCATAATTTTATCTTCCCTTAATGTATTTTTTGGTGCAGAATTCAAAAATCGCATCATAATATTTCCATCACGTAAGGTTTTCTCAAAAAATGCAAATTTCCATTTTCATATAACAAGAGATCACTCAGGGCTTGCATTCAACATTTGTTAAATTTTGGCTAAATTACTAAGCACGTGGCTAATAATAATTAATAAATAAATCAAGTAAACTGTCTGTTAACAATTAGTAACAATTCTCTTTGGTGATGGTTTTTATTTTAAATATTATTCAAAAAAACTTTAATTTTTTATCATTTAACCCGAAATATTTAGTAGCACTAGTGAATGAATGCTTCACTAGCACTTAACTGTGGTCACTCTTTAACGGCAGTAGCTTAGTCAATGAATAACATCTAGAGGGCTGTGGCTATTATAGTAATTGTACCTGTGACATTACCGGGTTAATCATCAAGTTTGGTATTGAATATAAAGTAGACGATTGGAGACTCTTCGTAGATTCTTCTAAAAGGAGTCTAAAAGATGTACTTCTGCGTTCCTGCATAATGGGAACCAGTATGCTTCAGTACCAGTTGGCCACTCAGTTTACTTGAGAGAAAGCTATGAGAATTTAGAAATGGTTCTAGAAAAGATTAAATACAAGGATCACGGCTGGATGATGTGTGGAGATATAAAAGTATTAACCATGCTTCTAGGTCAGTAGGGTGGGTTATACTAAGTATCCATGTTTCCTTTGTGAGTGGAACAGCCGAGAGAGAAATCAGCACTGGGAGAAGAAAAACTGGCCCGCAAGGAAATCTCTTGAAACTGGCAGCAAGAATATTCTATATAAAAGTCTTGTCCACTCGAAGAAAATTCTTTTACCTCCACTCCGTATAAAACTGGGGCTTATGAAACAGTTTCTAAAAGCTAAAGAAGGAAACAGTTTCAAGTACCTGTTGACTAAGTTCCCTCACTTGTTAGAAGCAAAATTAAAAGGAGTCTTTGTTGGGCCAGATATGAGAAAACTAATGAAAGATGAAAACTTTGTACTTGCAATGACAGAGGGTGAAATGGATGATTGGATTAGTTTAAAAAATATCATTAAAAACGTCCTAGGAAACAATAAAGACTCTGACTACGTTCATATAGTTGAAAATATGTTACAAAAATTCAAAGCTTTGGCATGCTCAATGACCTCAAAAATTAACTTTTTCCCCCAAAACCTTGGTGCGGTTACCAAGGAACAGGGCTTCGATCAGGACATTAAGGAAATAGAGAAACGATATCAGGATTGGTGGAATATTAATATGATGGGAGACTACTGCTGGATGCTACACTGCGAAAATCTAGATTTCTGATAAAAGAGGAAAAGAAGCAACAGACGCAGCTTCATGAGCAAAAGAAAAAGACTTCCAACTAAGGCAAAGATGTAATACGTTTCGAAATATTGTAAAAAAACAAATATAATTAAAAATATTGTTTGCAAAAAATGTTGTTTTATTTAATGTACTTTCACTAATATAGCTTCATTAGAGAAACACGTTCTACTACAAATGACATTGCCGATTGCAAAAAAACAGTACGTGATAAAGTAAAACTGAAGTCATGTTTGAATTCAGCAATACAAGAAACTACAAAATCAGATAAAAGTTTGAAAAAAGTTTTTTGAACCTAAATTTTGCAGGTCTGATAATTAACTTATGATTATCTCACGTTGAACAGGTTTCAACAATTTTAAGGCCGTTACTTTCATGTTCTGTTATCATACACAATGTAATATTCATTTAGTCTGGGTATATATATTTTTGTTTAAGGCCTCACGTTGTTGGGATCCAATTATGTTAAATTATATTTTTTAAATATAATGTGTATAATGTGTGGATGTAACTCCTATGCTTATACTAACCTTTTAACGCCTTCAATGCCCTTTGGTCTTGGGAGCCCGTTTTGTAATATGCAATATTTTTGCAATATAAAATATACTCTAATAAATGTGTAATTAATTTTCTTTAAATGAGTATCTATATAATTATACTATAAATGAGAACACATTTCCTTTGCTGCTCTGAATCATTAAGTATTTATTCCTGCTTTTCTTAATATAATAATATCCCTTGTTTTTTCTATTAATTAATAAATAATTTCCCTTATTTAAGGTTTCTGCTCCATCTAGCTCTCGGAGGCATGAAAAAAATTTTTTATATCTCAGGGTTATTACAACATAAACAACGTCTTCAGTAAAATTATAACGTCACCTAACAAGTATTATACTAATAACATACATGAATAAAAGATTTGAACATGTAGTAAATAATTGTTATTTGTGTATGAAGGGTGTATGTGAGTTCTTATGATTATACAAAAGAAATTAATTAGATAATTTTGCCAATTAATATTACCCACTACAAATATAAAATTATTAAAACAATGGAAATAATTAATTATCTGACATTAACAATACCATTGACAAGATAAAATAAAATAAAAATTTAATTGTCTATGCACTCTCTCATAGTTCATTATTTCTCAACATGGCGCGCTGCTTTACCCCTTCTTGGGCCTGAAAACGCTAGACGCCATATTGTTTTCTGTGATATGTACAATACTGAATTAATAAAAATTTCTATGAGTTCTACACTTTTGTTAGATCAAAATAAGTTTGTGTCACTCACTTTTTATATCATATACTAGCAGAATACCCGTGCTTCGCTACGGAGTTTCACGTTGTACGTAATGAAAATGTTAGTTTAATTAATAAAGTTCAATTAAAGTAGGTTTCTTAAAAATAAATAGCTGTTGCCCACGACTTCGTTCGCGTGGTCTTCAATTTAATGCGATAATATATTTAGAACAGAATCTATTCTATTGGGTTGCCATAGTAACCAGGTCTTATAGTTTTTTAAGACCCCAAAGGACCCCCCAGAGGATCGTATCGAAAAAAACACCTGTCCTATGTTGGTTCTCCCGTTGCGTAAAATATTTGTGCCAAGTTTGGTTGAAATCGGTCCAATGGTTTAGGTGGAGACGTGGAAGACCCCAAAGGACCCCACAAAGGATCGTATCGAAAAAACACTTGGCCTATGTTGGTTCTCACTTTGCGTAAAATATTTGTGCCAAGTTTGGTTGAAATCGGTCCAGTGGTTTAGGAGGAGATGTGGAAGACCCCAAAGGACCCCCGAAGGATCATATCGAAAAAACACATATCCTATGTTGGTTCTCCCGTTGCGTAAAATATTTGTGCCAAGTTTGGTTAAAATCGGTCCAGTGGTTTAGGAGAAGATGTGGAAGACCCCAAAGGACCCCGTCAAAAAAAACACCTATCCTATGTTGGTTCTCCCGTTGAGTAAAATATTTGTGCCAAGTTTTGTTGAAATCGGTCCAGTGGTGTAAGGGGCTTCGTCTGTTATCGTTTACCATAGAAAAAAAATTACCCTTGATAAAAAACCGTTGCAGGTAAACTACCCCTTCCCCTTAACCGATCTTCGCCAAAAACGATAGGTCTTTAGTACTCAAGAAATCAGGACTGTATGCAAAAACTTATTTGATTCTGTTTGAATTTGCGGCTCTTATCGTTTGCCATAAAAAATCTCCCCTTTTAAAACATAAAACGTTGCTGGTAAACTACCCCTTTCTCTTAACCGATCTTTACCAAAAACAAAAGGTCTTGAGAACTCTACAATGCAGGGCTGTATGCAAAACATTATTTGATTATGTTTGAATTTGCGGCTGTTATCGTTTGCCATAGAAAAAAATCGGTATGGAGAACCATACATGACTTCCATATTCTAAGATATATATTTAAAATCATTTTCGAAATGAAATATTACCATAGAAACTACTTATTTCTACTTACTGCTTCAGCCTTAACCACAGTACTGTGGTCACTAACGTATACCACCTCACGTTATCGCACTCGATTTTCACTGATGATGGAAGTCGACGGCATTGCCGAAACGTCTGGTTTTGTAGAAAACATTGGACTACGGCCAAATATCCCGGGAAGGAATTTTAACAAAAACACTTCTTTGTTGCCGATAACGTTGTACACATATATATAAAAAATATGCATAAAATTAATGGCTTGTATAAGTTAATGATTGATCTCCATTAAGTAGTGCTCAAGTTTCCAAAGTTTTTTAATATTATGATGGCCGTAATTAAAACATCAGAGCAGGTTTAGTGTGTATGAGGGTTCACCGTGGACAAAAATTTTCAACATTTCCCATTGAGCGTTGCTTAGAATAAATCTACAGTGTACGTTTCACAGAACAAACACGCGGAAAAGAAGGAGCGCTCCGAAGTCACTCATGGACCCTCAGCATCTTGCAGAGGGTTCATTCCCTAAAGACGAAAAGTCTGTCTATGAATCGTTCCTCTGTAAACACGTGCAGTTACACTGCCTAGCGATCCACAGGAAGCAAATTGATGTCCATTTTTTCGGCTTGCATGCGTTATGTTGGTATGGGTTCGGCACTTTCCATTTAAAAACCGTGCAAATGTAAGAAAATAAACATGAATGAGGCCAGAAATAACGCGAATTGTGTGTGTGTGTGTGTGTGTGTGTGTGTGTGTGTGTGTGTGTGTGTGTGTGTGTGTGTGTGTGTGTGTGTGTGTGTGTGTGTGTGTGTGTGTGTGTGTGTGTGTGTGTGTGTGTGTGTGTGTGTGTGTGTGTGTGTGTGTGTGTGTGTGTGTGTGTGTGTGTGTGTGTGTGTGTGTGTGTGTGTGTGTGTGTGTGTGTGTGTGTGTGTGTGTGTGTGTGTGTGTGTGTGTGTGTGTGTGTGTGTGTCTTCCCTGCCTTTTTATTGCGGTAGTGATAATAATAAAATGGAAACGTAAACAGTACATAACTGAGATATGCTTGCCTGCCACGCACGATATATTTTCTCTTATACATGACTAGCAGAATACCCGTGCTTCGCTACGGAGTTTCACGTTGTACGTAATGAAAATGTTAGTTTAATTAATAAAGTTTAATTAAAGTAGGCTTCTTAAAAATAAATAGCTGTTTCCCACAACTTCGTTCGCGTGGTCTTCAATTTAATGCGATAATATATTTAGAACAGAATCTATTCTATTGGGTTGCCATAGTAACCAGATCTAATAGTTTTTTAAGACCGCAAAGGACCCCCCAGAGGATCGTATCGAAAAAAACACCTGTCCTATGTTGGTTCTCCCGTTGCGTAAAATATTTGTGCCAAGTTTGGTTTAAATCGGTCCAATGGTTTAGGTGGAGACGTGGAAGACCCCAAAGGACCCCCCAAAGGATCGTATCGAAAAAAAACACTTGTCCTGTGTTGGTTCTCCCTTTGCGTAAAATATTTGTGCCAAGTTTGGTTGAAATCGGTCCAGTGGTTTAGGAGGCGATGTGGAAGACCCCAAAGAACCCCCAAAAGGACCCCATCGAAAAAACACCTATCCTATGTTGGTTCTCCCGTTGCGTAAAATATTTGTGCCAAGTTTGGTTGAAATCGGTACAGTGGTTTAGGAGGAGATGTGGAAGAAACCTTCGCGGACGTGCGCAAAACAACTCACCGAAGTTTCATCGCAATCAGATGAATGGTATAGGAACGCATACGGGACAAACAAAGAAACATTCATTTTTATATATAAGATGTAAACTATACCACTTACTTGACATAAACCGTGATAGCTAAGCTAATGTACAACATATATGTATTAATTATACACATAAATGTTCCTCGATAGACACTCTATCTATTGGCGAAAACTTGAATAAAATCCGTTCAGTACTTCCTGAGATTAGCGATTTCAAACACAGAGAGAAAACGGACCGACTTTACTTTATACTATGTACAGATTTACATTAAAATGAAAAAAATTATAATTTTATTGCCTGGCAACAAAATTATTTAATTTTTAACAATTACCATTGTTTGAAAAAGTTTAAATGAATTTTCAAGTACTTTACTCTTGTTAAAACGTAAAAGGTTGCAGGTAAACTACCCCTTCCCCTTAACCGATCTTCACCAAAATCAAAAGGCCTTGAGTACTCTACAATTCAGTGACGTATGCAAAAAATTATTTGATTCTGTTCGAATTTGCGGCAGTTATCGTTTGCCATAGAAAATACGCTTGATAAAAAACGTTGCTGGTAAACTACCCCTTCCCCTCAACTGATCTTCACCAAAAACAATACATCTTGAGTACTCTACAAACCACGGCTGTATGCAAAATATTATTTGATTCTGTTTGAATTTGCGGCTGTTATCGTTTGCCATAGGAAATACCCTTGTTAAAACATAAAACGTTACAGGTAAACTACCCCTTTCCCTTAATCGATCTTCACCAAAAACAACAGGTCTTGAGAACTCTACAATTCAGGGCTTTATGCGAAACATTATTTGATTCTGTTTGAATTTGCGGCTGTTATCGTCTGCAAAAAAAAATTTTTCCCTTGATAAAAAAAACTGTTGCAGGTAAACTACCCCTTTCCCTCAACCGATCTTCACCAAAAACAACAGGTCGTGAGTACTCTACAAATCAGGGCTGTATGCAAAAAATTATTTGATTCTGTTTGAATTTGCGGCAGTTATCGTTTGCCATAGAAAAAAAATCTACACATAGACAGACAGACAGACACACACACAGACACTTTTCGGAAAACGACTTTTTTTCATGTTTTGAGTGTAGTACAATCAGAATCTGCAATAATCTCGAACACGATTTTTTTTGCCATCACCATACTTCCATTCCTTAAGGAATATGGAAGTAATACCCTTGTTAAAACATAAAACGTTGCTGGTAAACTACCCCTTTCCCTTAACCGATCTTTACCAAAATCAACAGATCTTGATAACTCTACAATTCAGGGCTGTATGCGAAACATTATTTGATTCTGTTTGAATTTGCGGCTGTTATCGTTTGCCAAACAAACAAAATTACCCTTGATAAAAAAACCGTTGCAGGTAAACTACCCCTTTCCCTTAACCGATCTTCACCAAAAACAATAGATCGTGAGTACTCTATAAATCAGGGCTGTATGCAAAAAAGTATTTGATTCTGTTTGAATTTGCGGCTGTTATCGTTTGCCATAAAAAAAATCTACAGACAGACACACAGACAGGCACACAGACACACACACAGACACTTTTCGAAAAACGACTTTTTTCATGTTTTGAGTGTAGTACAATCAGAATCTGCAATAATCTCGAACACGATTTTTTTTTGCCATCACCATACTTCCATTTCCTTAAGGAACATGGAAGTAAAAATTACCCTTGATAAAAAACCGTTGCTGGTAAACTACCCCTTTCCCTTAACCGATCTTCACCAAAACAAAAGGTCTTGAGAAATCTACAATTGGGGGCAGTATGCAAAACATTATTTGATTATGTTTGAATTTGCGGCTGTTATCGTTTGCCATAGAAAATACCCTTGTTAAAACATACAACGTTGCCGGTAAACTACCCCTTTCCCTTAACCGATCTTTACCAAAATCAACAGATCTTGAGAACTCTACAATTCAGGGCTGTATGCGAAACATTATTTGATTATGTTTGATTTTGCGGCTATTATCGTTTGCCAAACAAACAAAATTACCCTTGTTAAAAAAAAACTGTTGCAGGTAAACTACCCCTTCCCCTCAACCGATCTTCACCAAAAACAATACGTCGTGAGTACTCTACAAATCAGGGCTGTATGCAAAAAATTATTTGATTCTGTTTGAATTTGCGGCTGTTATCGTTTGCCATAGAAAAAAAATCTACAGACACACAGATAGACACATAGACACATTGACACACAGACACTTTTCGAAAATTGACTTTTTTCATGTTTTGAGTGTAGTACAATCATAATCTGCAATAATCTCGAACACGATTTTTTTTTGCCATCACCATACTTCCATTTCCTTAAGGAACATGGAAGTAAAACATGTAATGAAATTACTGAAACTAATATTAGACAGGGCTTAATTTAAGAATAATAAAATGTACTCACTTTTTTGAAACCACCAATAATAATTAGGCGAGAGTAAGTCAATTCAAATTGCTGCTACAAAATTTTCCTTTTGCAACAGGTGTATATTAAGCAAGCTGTATTTCACTTTCAACTGCACATTAATATATACATATCGGTATGGAGAACCATACATGACTTCCATATTCTAAGATTTATATTTAAAATCATTTTCGAAATGAAATATTACCATAGAAACTACTTCTTTCTACTTACTGCTTCAGCCTTAACCACAGTACTGTGGTCACTAACGTATACCACCTCACGTTATCGCACTCGATTTTCACTGATGATGGAAGTCGATGGCATTGCCGAAACGTCTGGTTTTGTAGAAAACATTGGACTACGGCCAAATATCCCGGGAAGGAATTTTAACAAAAACTACTTCTTTGTTGCCGATAACGTTGTACACATATATGTAAAAAATTTGCATAAAATTAATGGCTTGTATAAGTTAAAGATTGATCTCCATTAAGTAGTGCTCAAGTTTCCAAAGTTTTAATATTATGATGTCCGTAATTAAAACATCAGAGCAGGTTTAATGTGAATGAGGGTACACTGTGGACAAAAATTTTCAACATTTCCTATTGAGCGTTGCTTAGAGTAAAGCTGCGAATCTACAGTGTATGATTTCTTGAGTACTAAAGACCTATCGTTTTTTGGTGAAGATCGGTTAAGGGGAAGGGGTAGTTTACCTGCAACGGTTTTTTATCAAGGGTAATTTTTTTCTATGGTAAACGATAACAGCCGCAAATTCAAACAGAATCAAATGATGTTTTGCATACAGCCCTGTATTGTAGAGTTCTCAATACCTATTGGTGTTGGTGAAGATCGGTTAAGGGAAAGGGGTAGTTTACCAGCAACATTTTATGTTTTAAAAAGGGTAATTTTTTATACGACGAACGATAACTGCCGAAAATTCAAACAGAATCTACTAGGTTTTTGCATACTTTTTTGAACTAAAGAGAACTCAAGGTCTGTTGATTTTGTTGAAGATCGGTTAAGGGAAGGGGTAGTTTACCTGCAACATTTTATGTTGTAACAAGAGAAATGTTTCCATGACGAACGATAACTGCCGCACATTCAAACAGAATCAAATATTTTTTTGCATGCATCCCTGAATTGTAGAGGACGGAAGGTCTATTGATTTTGGAGCAGATCGGTTAAGAGAAAGGGGTAGTTTACCTGAAACATTTTATGATTTAACAAGAGTAAAGTACTTAATTTTTATAAATAAAGTATCCTGATAAGAAGCTCATAGTAATCCACTGTAGAAACGTAGATGAAATATCTATAAATGAAGAGGTTGGGTGAACGGGGTGGGGGTAATTTTCTATTATTAAAAATTATAGTTGAAGGTGGAGGGGAGAATTTTTTATATGTGTACTACGATATCGGCAACAAAGAAGTAGTTTTTTGTTAAAATTGCTTCCCGGGCTCTTTAGCCGTAGTCCAATGTTTTCTGCAAAACCAGACTTTTCGGCAGTGCCATCGACTGCCATCATCGGTGAAAATCGAGTGCGAAAACGTGAGGTGGTATACGTTAGTGACCACAGTACTGTGGTTAATGCTGAAGCAATAAGTAGAGAGACGTAGTTTCTATGGAAATATTTCATTTCGAATATGATTAAATATAAATCTTAGAACATGGAAGTCATGTATGGTTCTCCATACCGATATTTTTTTTTACTTTCAGATATTCGCACCTACTTCCATTATGCCTCGACATAGAACATTGACGGGTCGGAGTGAGAGACAAAGAAGAAGGAATATATATTCGCATGAAAGTAAAAATGATAATAGACCAAATTCAAATTTAAATAGTGTAAATAGTATAACATTGACGGGTCGGTGTGAGAGACAAAGAAGAAGGAATATATATTCGCGTGATTGTCAAAATGATAATAGACCAAATGCAAATTTAAATAGTGTAAATTGTATACAAAATGATGAAATTATTTTGAGGGATACATTTAAATGCGCACTGAATGTCATTCCAAGAAATTTTAATACTTTTGATTGTGGATTAATGCATTTACAATGCAGGTTTTGCAATGCAAAACATTTCGAATCTGAGGTCACTTTAGGTGAAAGGACTGCATTCACTTCATGTTGTCATAAGGGTAAAGCAATATTACCGGCCTTAAGTCAAAATGAATACTTTAAATCATTGTATGATGGACTTACTTCAAATAAAACTTCAATAAAAAGAAAGTCAAAAAATTATTTTGAAAACATTCGTAAATACAATTCATCATTTGCTATGGTTAGCTCAGAAGCTAAAATTTCGGATACAGTTACGAGTGGAGTGTATCATTTTAAAATACATGATGTTTTTTATCACAGATCAGGTCCAATGACTGCTGGATATGGTCGCTCACCATGTTATGCGCAATTATATTTTTATGATGTTGACACTGCTGTCAATTATAGATTACGTGAACACTATAATCAAACATGCAATAACAATATAATGCGCGAAATCTATCTTGAATTGGAACGCATTAATCATTTCGTTCGGTCATTCATTGCAATGAAAGATCATTGTCAGAGAGTTGAAAATCAAAATAAAGAAATTTGTATGCTCATTAAAGTAAATCGTGATTTAGATCTACGCCGTTATCATGATGCAGTTCAAACTGATGTAGCAGTAATATTTAGTACAGTTGATGGTGAACCACCCTTTGAACGAAATATGGTTTCGTTTTCAAAAGTTAATGGTACTATTAAAAATATCTCTGTTTTGGATTCATCATTGGACCCTTTAGCGTATCCATTACTTTTTCCAAATGGTGATACTGGGTGGCATATCAATATTTCTCATAATGTACCAACTACATCTAATTCAAGAGCGCCCAGAAATAAATTAACCATGCTTCAGTATGCAGCCTATCGACTTGCAATTAGAGAAGATTTTAGCATGTTGCACCATTCACAAAAATTATTTCTGCAGTGGATAGTTGATATGTATGTGAGAATAGAGGGCACAAGGTTACATTTCATTCGACAAAATCAAACAAGTCTTAGGTCTGAAGTTTCCAACAATTTAACAGATTATTTAGAATTGAACCCCAATGCCAATAATGTTGGCCGTAGAGTAATTTTACCATCTTCATTCAATGGATCTCCAAGAAATATGTATCAGAATTATTTAGATGCAATGTCAATTGTACAACATTTCGGAAAGCCTTCTTTGTTTATTACAATGACTTGCAATCCAAGTTGGCCTGAAATAGTTAGCAATATTGGTGTAGGTGAGTCATCTAATTTTCGACCTGATATTGTTGTGCGTGTATTCAAGTCCAAACTGAAAGCATTAATTGAGGGCCTTACACTAAAAAAAATCTTCGGTAAAGTTGAAGCGCTCATTTATACAATTGAGTTTCAAAAGAGAGGATTGCCTCATGCTCACATTTTACTCTCTTTAAGTGAGCAAGATAAAATTGTTAACGCTACCGATATTGATAAAGTTGTATCTGCGGAGATTCCTAACATTCAAACACATCCTACATTACATGAATATGTTGTAAAACACATGATGCATGGTCCATCCGGTGTACTTAACCCAAATTCTGTATGTATGAGAGATGGAAAATGCACAAAAGATTATCCAAAACGATTTAATGAATTTACATGTGAATCATTAAATGGATATCCATTACACGGAAGGCGTGATAATGGTATTAATGCTGAAGTCCGCGGTAGTTGCCTCGACAATCGTGCCAAATTTAATTGCCATATAAATGTTGAAGTATGCACTACAGTTAAAAGTGTTAAATACATTTATAAATACGTGTATAAAGGCTATGACAGTGCATCTGTTGAATTAGGTTCAGAGAGAAATGAACCAGGTCAAGAAATACAAATTGATGAAGTTAAAAATTTTTTAAATGGCCGTTATGTCGGATCAACTGAAGCTGTATGGCGCTTATATGAATTACCAATGCATTTTCAATCACATGTCATCGTTAGACTTGACATTCATTTACCGCGTAGACAGAATGTTTACTTTCGAGAAGGGCAAGAACGTCAAGCAATTGAAAATGCAAGACAAACAAAATTATTAGCATTTTTTGAATTGAATCGATCAGATCCATCAGCGCATGAATATAAGTATATTGAATTTCCTTTGCATTATGTGTGGGAAGATTCCCGAAAAAAATGGAAGAAGAGAAGGCGTGGAGGTGATAAAATCATTACACGCATATATGTAGTATCACCAAAAGACATCGAACTTTTCCATTTACGATTGCTTTTAATACATGTCTGTGGTCCAAAATAATTTGAGGATGTTAGAACATACAATGGAATTATACACACTTCTTTTGTTGAAGCGTGCCATTCTCGCGGCATTGCTTCAAATGGTAATGAATGGCGTAAATGTTTAAATGAAGCAAAAGAATTACATTCGCCAAAACAAATGCGAAATTTATTTGGTTATATTTGTGCATTAAATGTGCCAGCCAATGCATTGGCGTTATGGAATGAATTTAAAGTATATCTTAGTGAAGATTTTTTGAGAGATTACAACGAAGAAGTATCCTTTAACACAGCTCTATTAGAAATTGAAGATATTTTGAATGTTCATAATTTGTCATGTCAAGAACTTGGTTTACCAGTTCCCACGTATTCGCAGAGAACAGACGAAGCAAATGCTATTGATCCAATAGAACAAGAGTTTCTGTTTTCTGAGCATTATGAAACTGCAAATATTGAACAGCGTAATCTAATTGATCGTGTGATTCGTGATGTTTTGCATCATGATACTGGATAATGTTTTTTTTTAACCGCTCATGCAGGTTGTGGAAAACATTCACACAAACAGCAATCATTCACAAATTAAATTCGCTTAATCTTAGTTGCATTGCAACAGCGTTCAGTGGCATAGCTTCAACTCTATTACTTGGAGGTAGAACTTTACACAATGTGTTTAAATTGCCTACACACATTTTGGAAAATTCTGTAGCGAATATTACCGCAAATAGTAGCTATGGACGTTACATAAATTCATCATCATTGATAATTATTGATGAAATTTCTATGTGCCCACTGCAAGTGTTGAAAATCATAGATAGATTATTGCAGGATCTATGCGATGAAAATGATAAACATAAACCATTTGGAGTGAAAACGATACTTCTGTGCGGTGATTTTCGGCAAATCTTACCAGTTGTCCCACATGGATCACGTGCAACTTTAATTGAAAATTGTGTCACGAGTTGGCATAAATTTGTTTATTTTCATAAAGTAACGTTTACTCAAAATATGAGAGCCTTACCAAGTGAAATAGAATTTGTCGAATTCTTGAAAAAAATTGGTAATGATGAAGCCCCACAATTCCCTCAGTTTGATGAAAATATTATTGAAATACCTCAGCAATTAATAGGAGATGAAAATAATATTATTAATGAGGTGTATGGAAATATTTCCGAAAACATACTCTCAGATAACATATTGAAGTCAGTTATTTTAGCACCTAAAAATGATGATTGTACTTTTATTAATACTGATATACTTAACCGAATACCAGGTGAACAGAAAACATATCATAGCTACGATAAAATAATTTGTGATGATGACAGTGAAATCAATAACTATCCAGTAGAGTTTTTGAATTCTTTGACTATTAGTGGTTTGCCACCACATAAGTTAGTATTGAAAGTTAATTGCATCGTTTTACTGATCAGAAACTTAAATACAAAGGAAGCATTAGTCAATGGAACAAGAATGCGCATCAAGTGTATGCATCGTAATGCTATTGATTGCGAAGTTTTAACTGGAACCGCACGCAATAAGAGAATTTTGATTCCACGTATACATTTAACATATTCCTTTACTGTTTTACCATTTAACTTTCAAAGAACTCAATTTTCAATTATACCTGCATTTGCGATGACAATAAATAAGTCTCAAGGACAAACATTCGAAAAAATTGGAATTTTATTGAGGCAGCCAGTTTTTACACATGGTCAATTGTACGTCGCAGCAAGTAGAGTTCGATCATTCGATGGTTTGAGATTTTATATTTCAGAATATAATGGCCAAGGGCATTTAGCAAATGATGAAAGAGTTTTTACAAAAAACATCGTTCACACAGAAGTTCTGAATCATTAAATTCACTTTCAAACTATTTTAAGTTCAATGGACAACATTTATTTTGTTAACCGCCCGGTTTTTTTGATTTAATGAAAAATATATGAAAAAATACGAGGCACGTATTTTTTATTTCATTTTTTATTTTTTATTTAAATTTTATATAATTCGAAAAAGATAGGCAAAATAACTGTGTAGTTATTTGGCGAAACCTGGTCAGTATGGCAATAAAAAAAACCCAAGGAAATGTCAAAAAACGCGTTATTGCTTTTTAAATATGGCGTAGCCAAGCTAAACCTCATTTTTCCTATCTTTCATATTTTTCAAATAACTCGAAAATTAATGCATAGAAAAAAAAATTAAAAAATTATATAAGCTTTGTAGCAGATAATCTTCAAACTGTTTTCGAATTTTGTACCTTACCAAAAATGAAATGTAATCCACTGGAATTGACAACAATGTATCTTATACTTCTATGAATGTCAAGTCTCATTTTTATTAGCGTTTATTTGATTCAATAATAACATGAAAAAATTAAAACTGACAATGAATTATATCAAAAAATAAATTCGAATACAAGCTGTAATTGTGTTTTTTTTCAACTGTTACTAACATTAAATTTTAAATTTCATAGGTATTGCAGGGAATTAAGGCAAACAACACACGCTAATGACGTATTTGTACACGCTCGCAGCAGCTGACGTAATAGAACAAAATTCAAAAAAATTATATGCAATGATTATAGAGGTATACTCTTTGATAAATGAACCTCAATAACGTTCAAACTTAAAAATTTAATGAATTACGGTCGAATTTCGACCACTAGGCGACCACTAGTGCTTATAAATGTATTCACACTAAATGTTTTCGTTAATTAGTTTATATTGAAGTGTTGTGTAAAATGCTAATCCTTTTGTCACTATGGTTATATAATTGGAAAGCTCTCACCAATTCAAGACGTATTACATCAGTTTAGGATTGTAATTTCAACTGTTCTTCTTCAGGTTTGTTGAACACAAGTTGTACGTTATTTTACTGAGAATTTGTATAACTTTACTTGTCTTTTTTACTATACTCTTCTTATTTGGCATTGGTTGGCTTGGCCACTATTTCAATTTTGTTACTTCTTCATTGGACGCCAACATTAGACAAAGTTTTATTTCTTGTAACAATCAATTTTAGATTCATCTATAAGAGGCCTTGGTTTTCGTTGGTGTATCTTTCGGTCTCAGGACTGTTCTATCTACCTCCAGTAAATATAAGTTTTTTATATAATCTTACTTTTCCGCTTATTTTACATAATCTCGGTTATGTTTTTATTTTACTTAATTTATATTATCACTTGCAATAATAAAGTTGAATTTATTGTTATTTTGTCACTTAATATAAAATACATGTCATTTCCACCTTCTGGTCATACTTGGTTCACAACACTTTATATTTTTATCATTGTTTATACTGTGTCATTTGCACTGTATAATTATCATTATTTATCACTTTTCTTTTTGAATACACACAATTATGACAATAATTATCTGGCCTTTACTATAACTCTATATATATAAGCTAATTACAAATTCAGTCTTAGGTTTAAGACCTAGCTTGACTGTTAGGCTTGTTACACAAATGATTTTTCTTAAACCTAAATACCTTTTTTACTTATATACTAAAACATTACTATTTACAATATTATAATAAGATACATAAAATCACTCCCTTAATCTATTGGGTAATTATTATGTCAAAGACACAGTCTAGTCTAGTCTTTTATTATGTCTGTTTTGTCAAGTTATTTATTATGTTTGTTTACAAGGCTAATTCATGTTTTTAATTTATTCGTGCATCTGTAACATTTATTCTTTATTTATTCATGGTTTATTGGTTTGGTTATTATAATTCTTCCTTTATATGATTATTTTTTGGTTGTTCTCATTTGATCACTCATTCTCTATTGCATTCCTCATTCAGTTACATAGTATTTATTTATCTGATTAAGTTCTCTAAATATTTTGATAATTAAATTGATTTTTTTTGTATCATCTTGTGATGCTACAACAATTACAGTACTTATTTTATTTTGTTTAGCCGTGTTTTGTAATGCTACAGACTAGATCTGTGGCGCAATGTTTTTATCAGAGTTGATCAAAGCAGATATTTACTCGAAGCTCTAGTTGTTACCGCTGAGATGTCGTGCGTATTTGGTGTGTACAGGTATTATGCTATTTTGAAGAACTGTGTATATGGATATGGTGTGGAAAATTATACAACTAGTATTCGCGACTGTGCTGTGCGTGTATGTTGTCGATTTACCGGTTATGTAAACGCATCATTGTGTGCGCGTGTGTGACAGTACAATCATAACGCAACACACTGTTCCGGTGTTTCAACTTTCATCCCCCACTAGACAAATTCCGTTCCAACGAACTTGACCCAATTCGTTAGACCCAGTTTAGTCGACTAACTAACTTAAACAACTGTAGGGCCCTATCTTTGTTTTACTCTTTCTTATTGAATGCCACCAGAATGGTCATCGTTGATTGTCTTTTCATTATTTTATCGACTGTATGTTACGCAGCGGCGCAACCAAGATTTTCCACCTTAAATTTTTTTAAACGAAACTGTTAAAAAATTGAAACAAAATGAAGTCTTTACTAAATGTTTGGTTACACTCAAGAAGATACGCGTGGAAACACAAGTGTTTCGTTTTTAATTTAAATTTAACAAATCCAAGAAACAATAGATATGACGTCTTATATTATATTATAAACAAAACAAACATTACATAACCGGAAACTGGTATAAAATTTCTCCCATTCTCTGCAGTGTTGACAGTACAGCAAATGGAATATTTTCTCTGTTTAATTACTTCCATATTCCTTAAGGAATGGAAGTATGGTGATGGCAAAAAAAATCGTGTTCGAGATTATTGCAGATTCTAATTGTACTACACCCAAAACGTGAAAAAAAGTCGTTTTCCGAAAAGTGTCTGTGTGTGTGTCTGTCTGTCTGTCTGCTATCTGTCTGTCTGTGTGTATATTTTTCTATGGCAAACGATAACAGCCGCAGATTCAAACAGAATTAAATAATGTTTCGTATACAGCCCTGAATTGCAGATTTCTCAAGACCTATTGTTTTTGGTGAAGATCGGTTAAGGGAAAGGGGTAGTTTACCGGTAATGTTTTATGTTTTAACAAGGGTATTTCCTATGTCAAACGATAACAGCCGCAAATTCAAACACAATCAAAAGATTATTTCCATACAGCCCTAAATTGTAGAGTTCTCAAGACTTATTGTTTTTGGTGAAGATCGGTTTAGGGAAAGGTGTAGTTTACCTGCAACGGTTTTTTAACAAGGGTATTTTCTATGGCAAACGATAACAGCCGCAAATTCAAACAGAATCAAATAATTTTTTGCATACAGCCCTGATTTGTAGAGTACTCAAGACCAATTGTTTTTAGTGAAGATCGGTTAAAGGGAAGGGGTAGTTTACCTGCAACGTTTTTTTATCAAGCGTATTTTCTATGGCAAACGATAACAGCCGCAAATTCAAACAGAATCAAATAATTTTTTGCATACGTCCCTGAATTGTAGAGGTCTCAAGGACTTTCGATTTTCGTGAAGATTGGTTAAGGGGAAGGGGTAGTTTACCAGCAACATTTTACGTTTTAACAAGAGTAAAGTACTTGAAAATTCGTTTAAACTTTTTGAAACAATGGTAATTGTTAAAAATAAAATAATTTTGTTGCCAGGCAATAAAATTATAATTTTTTCATTTTACTTCCATATTCCTTAAGGAATGGAAGTATGGTGATGGCAAAAAAAATCGTGTTCGAGATTATTGCAGATTCTGATTCTACTACACTCAAAACATGAAAAAAAGTCGTTTTCCGAAAAGTGTCTGTGTGTCTGTCTGTCTGTGTGTCTGTCTGTCTGTCTGTCTGTCTGTAGATTTTTTTTCTATGGCAAACGATAACTGCCGCAAATTCAAACAGAATCAAATAATTTTTTGCATACAGCCCGGTTTTGCAGAGTTCTCGCGACCTATTGTTTTTGGTGAAGATCGGTTGAGGGAAAGGGGTAGTTTACCTGCAACGGTTTTTTTTTTAGCAAGGGTAATTTTGTTTGTTTGGCAAACGATAACAGCCGCAAATTCAAACAGAATCAAATAATGTTTCGCATACAGCCCTGAATTGTAGAGTTCTCAAGACCTATTGTTTTTGGTGAAGATCGGTTAAGGGAAAGGGGTAGTTTACCTGTAACGTTTTATGTTTTAACAAGGGTATTTCCTATGGCAAACGATAACAGCCGCAAATTCAAACAGAATGAAAAGATTATTTGCATACAGCCCTAAATTGTAGAGTTCTCAAGACCTTTTGTTTTTGGTGAAGATCGGTTAAGGGAAAGGGGTAGTTTACCTACAACGTTTTTTTAACAAGGGTATTTTCTATGGCAAACGATAACAGCCGCAAATTCGAACAGAATCAAATAATTTTCTGCATACAACCCTGATTTGTAGAGTACTCAAGACCTATTGTTTTTGGTGAAGATCGGTTGAGGGGAAGGGGTAGTTTACCAGCAACGTTTTTTATCATGCGTATTTTCTATGGCAAACGACAACTGCCGCAAATTCAAACAGAATCAAATAATTTTTTGCATACAGCCCTGATTTGTAGAGTACTCGCGACCTATTGTTTTTGGTGAAGATCGGTTGAGGGGAAGGGGTAGTTTACCTGCAACGGTTTTTTTTATCAAGGGAAATTTTTTTTTTTTTGGCGAACGATAACAGCCGCAAATTAAAACAGAATCAAATAATGTTTCGCATACAGCCCTGAATTGTAGATTTCTCAAGACCTATTGTTTTTGGTGAAGATCGGTTGAGGGAAAGGGGTAGTTTACCTGCAACGTTTTTTTAACAAGGTATATTTTCTTTGGCAAACGATAACAGCCGCAAATTCAAACAGAATCAAATAATGTTTTGCATACAGCCCTGATTTGTAGAGTACTCAAGACCTGTTGTTTTTGGTGAATATCGGTTAAGGGGAAGGGGTAGTTTACCTGCAACGTTTTTTTATCAAGCGTATTTTCTATGGCAAACGATAACAGCCGCAAATTCAAACAGAATGAAATAATTTTTTGCATACGTCCCTGAATTGTAGAGGTCTCAATGACTTTCGATTTTGGTGAAGATCGGTTAAGGGGAAGGGGTAGTTTACCTGCAACCTTTTACGTTTTAACAAGAGTAAAGTACTTGAAAATTTATTTAAACTTTTTGAAACAATGGTAATTGTTAAAAATAAAATAATTTTGTTGCCAGGCAATAAAATTATAATTTTTTCATTTTAATGTAATATAATATTTTTCATTTAATACAGCAATAAAAAGGCAGGTAAGACACAGCCTGGTTGTTTGGCTGAAAATGATTTTAAATATAAATCTTAGAATATGGAAGTCATGTATGGTTCTCCATACCGATATTAATGTAAATTATGTATGAGTTAATATCTTTATATAGGCCTATATAATTTTACTTCCATATTCCTTAAGGAATGGAAGTATGGTGATGGCAAAAAAAATCGTGTTCGAGATTATTGCAGATTCTGATTCTACTACACTCAAAACATGAAAAAAAGGCGTTTTCCGAAAAGTGTCTGTGTGTCTATAGATTTTTTTTCTATGGCAAACGATAACTGCCGCAAATTCAAACAGAATCAAATAATTTTTTGCATACAGCCCTGATTTGTAGAGTACTCACGACCTATTGTTTTTGGTAAAGATCGGTTGAGGGAAAGGGGTAGTTTACCTGCAACGGTTTTTTTTATCAAGGGAAATTTTTTTTTTGGCAAACGATAACAGCCGCAAATTCAAACAGAATCAAATAATGTTTCGCATACAGCCCTGAATTGTAGAGTTCTCAAGACCTGTTGTTTTTGGTGAAGATCGGTTAAGGAAAAGGGGTAGTTTACCTGTAACGTTTTATGTTTTAACAAGGGTATTTCCTATGTCAAGCGATAACAGCCGCAAATTCAAACAGAATCAAATAATGTTTCGCATACAGCCCTAAATTGTAGAGTTCTCAAGACTTTTTGTTTTTGGTGAAGATCGGTTAAGGGAAAGGGGTAGTTTACCTACAACGTTTTTTTAACAAGGGTATTTTCTATGGCAAACGATAACAGCCGCAAATTCAAACAGAATCAAATAATGTTCTGCATACAGCCCTAATTTGTAGAGTACTCAAGATCTATTGGTTTTGGTGAAGATCGGTTGAGGGGAAGGGGTAGTTTACCTGCAACATTCTTTTGTCAAGCGTATTTTCTATGGCAAACGATAACAGCCCCAAATTCAAACAGAATCAAATAATTTTTTGCATACGCCCCTGAATTGTAGAGGTCTCAAGGATTTTCGATTTTGGTGAAGATCGGTTAAGGGGAAGGGGTAGTTTACCTGCAACCTTTTACGTTTTAACAAGAGTAAAGTACTTGAAAATTTATTTAAACTTTTTGAAACAATGGTAATTGGTAAAAATAAAATAATTTTTTTGCCAGGCAATAAAATTATAATTTTTTCATTTTAATGTAAATTATGTTTGAGTTAATGTCTTTATATATACAGTGGAACTTGGTTATTACGGCCTCGGCTGTTACGTCAACTCTAGTGTAGCGTTATTTTGTCATAAGTCCGGTCAAACTGATATCTTTAACATTATAAAAATTCCCGGTTTTAACGTCACTAAATATTGTACTACTCTGTTATAGCGTCAAATATTTCTCAGATATTTTACTCTAAATTTCATATAAACGTATATATGTGCTCGCGCGCTAGCCCATGGCTACAGACATACATTGTATGCAAGCGATAAGCACTGTAACAGGACTGCCGGCGCCAGCCATTTTGCGTGCTCCAACGGATGGCTAGATCGATTTAAGGCCCGACACTCGATTTCCTTTGCAAAAATTTGTGGTGAGGCAAAATGCGTAGATCTGAACGTTACAGGCGATTGGGTGCGTAACACTTGGCCAGAAATTAGACGATCATATAAAGATGAAGACATCTTTAATGGACATGAAGCCGGAATTTTTTATAAATTAACTCCAGATAAGACTTTCAAATTTACAAATGAAAAGTGCGTTGGTGGGAAGCTCTCTAAACAAAGAGTTACAGTTTTTGTTTGTGCGAACATGTCGGGAACCGAAAAAAGGAAACTTTTAGTTATCGGGAAAAGTTTGCATCCTAGATGTTTTAAAAACATCAAAAAACTTCCTGTAAGTTACACTGCCAACATAAAAGCGTGGACGACTTCTAGTATTTTTGAAGATGACTTCTGTACGTGTGTATGTCACTGAACTCCTCCATGTATAAAATAATATATCGTTCGTGGCAGGTAAGCATATCTCAGTTATGTAATATTTACGTTTCCATTTTATTATTATGCCTACAGCAATAAAAAGGCAGGTAAGACACACACACACACACACACACACAATTCACGTTATTTCTGGCCTCACTCATGTTTATTTTCTTACATTTGCACGCTTTTTAAATGGAAAGTGCCGAAACCCATACCAACATAACGCGTGCAAGCCGAAAAAATGGACATCAATTTGCTTCCTGTGGATCGCTGGGCAATGTAACTGCACGTGTTTACAGAGGAACGATTCATAGACAGACTTTTCGTCTTTAGGGAATAAACCCTCTGCAAGATGCTGAGGGTCCATGAGTGACTTCGGAGCGCTCCTTCTTTTCCGCGTGTTTGTTCTGTGAAACATACACTGTAGATTCGCAGCTTTACTCTAAGCAACGCTCAATAGGAAATGTTGAAAATTTTTGTCCACAGTGTACCCTCATTCACACTAAACCTGCTCTGATGTTTTAATTACGGACATCATAATATTAAAACTTTGGAAACTTGAGCACTACTTAATGGAGATCACTCATTAACTTATACAAGCCATTAATTTTATGCATATATTTTATATATATGTGTACAACGTTATCGGCAACAAAGAAGTAGTTTTTGTTAAAATTCCTTCCCGGGATATTTGGCCGTAGTCCAATGTTTTCTACAAAACCAGACGTTTCGGCAATGCCATTGACTTCCATCATCAGTGAAAATCGAGTGTGATAACGTGAGGTGGTATATGTTAGTGAACACAGTACTGTGGTTAAGGCTGAAGCAGTAAGTAGAGAGAAGTAGTTTCTATGGTAATATTACATTTCGAAAATGATTTTAAATATAAATCTTAGAATATGGAAGTCATGTATGGTTCTCCATACCGATATTTTCTGTACGTGTGTATGTCACTGAACTCCTCCATGTATAAAATAATATATCGTTCGTGGCAGGTAAGCATATCTCAGTTATGTAATGTTTACGTTTCCATTTTATTATTATGCCTACAGCAATAAAAAGGCAGGTAAGACACACACACGCACACACACACACACACACACACACAATTCACGTTATTTCTGGCCTCACTCATGTTTATTTTCTTACATTTGCACGCTTTTTAAATGGAAAGTGCCGAAACCCACACCAACATAACGCGTGCAAGCCGAAAAAATGGACATCAATTTGCTTACTGGCGAAGCTAGTAGTTAATGAATGGGTAGGCAAAAATCTTATCTTAAATTTTTTTAAAGGAATCACTAAAAGGACGGTGGTTCAAATCGGACGCTGAGGTAGAGTTTGCTGTAACCGAATGGTTCCACAAACAGCCGTAAGAATTTTACTAGCAGGGAATCTACAGGTTAGCGCAACAGTGGAACTCATGTCTTAATGTTATTGGAGACTTCTTTTAAAATCGTTGAATAAAAAATGCTTTACAGCTCTATACGTGTTTCTATTGAACAATCCTTGTATTAGTCATACACAATAATACAACTGATTGAACTTCAAATTTTTAAACTTGATTAGTTTCTATATATATATGTTTAATGTTACAAATAATTCAAATAACAATCTTGATCATCTGTTAGTTCAGCGGAATAACAGTGACACTTTTAATAACCGCATAAAATAAACACTTAGAAACAACACAGGCGCTTTAACTTAACTGTTTGGACCACAGAAGTGAGGCATGCCTCAACGCTCTATGTGTACAGCGCGGGAGAATCCCCCCTCCCTTGACTTCCCTATCACACCACTACATTGCTTACATACGATGTATACAAAAAACGCTGAGGCAAGTTCAGGTTGCCTCATTCGCTTTAAACGAACTATGCCGAATCTCACCTGTCACCATCTAGCGGTCGCTCAATAAAGCACGTTTCGGTTTAATAAATTTGACAGTCGCAGTAACAATGTATAATCTTTACGTTATGTAGTTCATACGTATTTATAATTTTTATTCTACAGAATTTTTTAGGGTAGGCATTGCCTCAATTGCCTCCATGTAACTTCGCCACTGATATATATGTGTACAACGTTATCGGCAACAAAGAAGTAGTTTTTGTTAAAATTCCTTCCCGGGATATTTGGCCGTAGTCCAATGTTTTCTACAAAACCAGACATTTCGGCAATGCCATCGACTTCCATCATCAGTGAAAATCGAGTGCGATAACGTGAGGTGGTATACGTTAGTGACCACAGTACTGTGGTTAAGGCTGAAGCAGTAAGTAGAAAGAAGTAGTTTCTATTGTAATATTTCATTTCGAAAATGATTTTAAATATAAATCTTAGAATATGGAAGTCATGTATGGTTCTCCATACCGATTTTTTTTTTATCAAATCGGATTAAATCGGTCTACTCTTTTCGCCACAGAAATAAGTAAAATATTTTCATGAAATAGGCACGGCAGACCTATTGTAAAAAACATTTTGAAATTGCGCCAATATACGTTTGGCCGCATATTTTGTTGACTCTAAGCACAAATCAGTTCACCAGTAAAGGCTGTGGAGCCTCGTAAATGGCTTTCTGAATACCGCGTTTGGTATTACGTCGAGTTAGGCTGTATTCGGATTAACTGGTATGTTTTAAGATTTTTATTGGATATTGTAACGAGACATATAACCATGATACTTTGGACATCATAACAAGCACAACATGTCATAATAAGTGAGTGAAACAAGATCTATTAAGTATTCACAATGAGTGTACCAAGCATTAAAACAACATAAATAAATAATAATTGAAGAATGAACTCACAAATAAAGAATTAAAACAGTAATGGTAATCATAAAACAAGAAAGAAAATGTATTAAATAGTGATATACCCAATAACCCAATAGATGCGGTCAGTGAGAAACCAAGGAACATTGATGATCATCTACTATAAAGAAGAAGATGAAATAATAATAATAATTTCGATAAATATAGTGCAACAAGGAGAAACAAGATAACTTACACTATCTATCAGATAAGAAGTCTAACTGTGAAATAAATTACCAACGACAAGTGAAGTACAGAGTGAGAGACAATGACAGATAGCCAAAACACTAACTGACTACATTAGATGACCTGACTATGACCACTAATCTAGTAAATGTGTAGGGCATCCATTAATAGTCAGGATAGTGAGAATAATGAGTATGTTAGTATAATAAGAAACTGTAAACAACAGTATATGATATATTATGTCTAGTATTAATGTAAGTTAATAAAGAACCAAGGTTATCAGATAACAATAGTAATTACCAATAAAATTATGAAAAATGATAGTAAAGAAAAAAACCAATTGACAAATTATAGGTGATAATTAATAACACCAATACCGTTGAAAATGAAATAAAAAATTGTAAAGGAACATAAACTCAAAGTCAACCCATTGTTGCATAAGAGTGGGGAGACACATAACCTAACTACATGTACTTTCCACTTAGATTAATAAGAATTAACAACTAAAACATTGTTAAACTAAAATCTATTGGACTAAATCTCAAGTAGATATTATAAGGGTTATACCAATACCAAGATGAACTACCTAGAGTAGTATTTATATTGTAATTGATGTAAACAAATTGCTAAAAACAGACAAAATAGGATTTACCATGTAACTTTCAGCTAAAACATGTCGTAAAGTTAATCAGAAACAAAAAGGGTAATATCTGTATAGCAAGAAAGATGGAACATTACTAACATTATGTGATATGATAATTATTATCACTAATTTAAGTCATGATTATAATAATTAAATACATCTGTCATGTGACACCAAATGTAAGAGATATTCTGAAATTGACAGAAAAAGGGAATATCCCAATGCACACTAGAAGTGTAACAATTAATAATAGACAATGATAAGCATAATTTATAAAGAGATAAAGACTCAAAAAACAAATATGTAAATTATAGAACAATGGTACATGCTACAACCATTAGTGAAGGAATATGATTCATTGTAGAACAGAGAAAACAAACCTAAAGATGTGTACCAAGTATAACTATGGCAAACACTAGTTAAAGGAATCTATAATATAACGCGCTAGGTAGTGTGTCCGTCATCGGTATGTTATCATAGTAACAAGTAAATAAACAAATGATATTTACCGGCATCGAATCCGTTCCTATAGTTTTTAATGTTTTTACTATGCGATTGTGTTGATATGTTTTGTAGTTTTGTATACAGGTACGTCTATATATTTTGTAATTGTCCTATATTTCTGTTTAATATAACGCGGTAGGTAGTGTGTCAGTCATCGGTATGTTACCATAGTAACAAGTAAATAAACAAATGATATTTACCGGCATCGAATGTATACATTTATCCGTTCCTATAGTTTTTAAAGTTTTTACTATGCGATTGTGTTGATATGTTTTGTAATTTTGTATACAGGTACGTCTATATATTTTGTAATTGTTCTATATTTCTGTATATGTTTTAATTGTGATATTTATGTTTATACGTATTTCTGATGATCCAATGAATAAGTAATGAAATACGATCAAATATGCCTCCTAGACGCCAGCAACCACCAACTGCTGAAGAAATTGCAGCAAAAATAGCACGTAATGCTGAAGCTCAAAGACGCCGTAGAGCGGCCATGTCAGAAGAGCAGCTTCAAGCAGAATGTGAAGCTAATGCTGTAAGTCACCGGCAACACAGAGAAAACATGCCACAAAATCAACTTCAACAAGAGCGCGAGGCAAACGCTGAAAGACAAAGGGTTGCACGCCAACATCAAAGAGGACGTCTGAGTAGATATGTCCGATCCCGCAACACCGCTTTGCTTCCCGAAAACTTCAATGAAGACGAAATTGAAGAAAGTTATCTTGGCCCAATGGACGCTAAATGTCCATTTTGCAATGCCACGCATTTCAAAAATGAATTAATGTCAAATTGCTGCCATAAAGGGACCATTGCATTAGATGAAATACGAATGCATCCCTTCATTACAAATTACATGAATGGATCTTATCCAAATTCCAAAAATTTCATGGAAAACATAAGATCCTACAACAGTGCAATGGACTTCGCCTTAATGGGAGCACAAGTTGACCAATCAGTGACCAGACATTCAGGTCCTTTTTGTTACAGAATCCATGGGCAAATTTATCACGCTACATCTGCATTACACCCAAATCAAGGTGAATTACCAAAGTATGCCCAACTGTACATTTTGGATTCGGCCCAAGCCTTGACAGAAAGAATGAACATTCAAGCAAACAATGGATGCATTCGTGTCGTAATGGAGAACCTCCAAAAACTTCTTGGAGATATCAATCCGTTCTCTAGAGAATACAAGAACATGCTCAAATTTGAACAAGACGAAATGCTAAAGGGAAATCAGGAAAACCGAACGCCAATTGAATATAGCATGACTTTCTTGAGACAAAGAGTAAATAATGTGCTCCCCGGCAGAACCAACGCTCCCACTGCCAGAGGAGAAATTGCTGCCGTTTTTCACAGTGCAGATGATGCACCCCCAGAAAATCGGGATATTACAATTTATCCGAAAAGCGGAATTTTACAAAATATATCCATCCTGAGTAGACTCTGTGACCCAGTGTGCTACCCTTTGCTTTTCCCATATGGGGATTCAGGGTGGACCACAGATATGAAGAAAGCTGTTGGTCAAGGAAATGTCTCCCAGCTTCAATGGTATTCATACCATTTTGCCATTCGTGATGGAAAATTTAAAGAGTTCCTCAGCGCAGGAAAGCTGACTCACCAATTCATGGTTGATGCCTATTGCAAGACCGAGGCAAACCGTTTGAATTGGTTTCGAAAAAAATCAAAACACAGTAAGAGCTGAAGACTATGATGTTCTTCACCGATTTGTGAACAACCACAATTTTGAGGACGTTAACATATTGCCTGGAAAGAAAGTTATATTGCCTTCAACCTTCCAAGGGAGTCCAAGAAATATGGCTCAAAATTACCAAGATGCTATGGCCATGGTTAGGAAATATGGCAAACCTGACTTATTTGTAACATTCACATGCAATCCTAAATGGAGGGAAATCAGGGAAAACTTACTTCCCGGTCAGCAACCATGCGACCGGCCTGATTTAGTAGCAATAGTGTTTGAGTTGAAACTGAAATTGCTACTTAAAGACTTAACCAAACACCATAGATTTGGACGTGTTAGGGCTATGCTCCACGTGATCGAGTTCCAAAAACGTGGTCTACCACATGGGCACATATTGCTATTCATGGCCCCGGAAGACAAAGTCTGGGAGAATGAAAGAATTGACAAAATTGTCTGTGCAGAACTCCCTGATAAAGATGCCCACCCGAGGCTACATGAAATTGTAAAATCCTGTATGATACACGGCCCATGTGGTCCATTAAATCCAAACGCACCGTGTATGGAAAACGGCAAATGCACAAAAGAATTCCCAAAAGATTTCTGTGCCGAGACCAACAGCAATGTCAATGGTTACCCAAAATATCAACGCCGAGATGATGGTAACTTTGTTGAACTTGGGGGAAACAAAGTGGATAACAGATGGGTGGTGCCATACAACCCATACCTGTCTCTGAAATACAACGCCCACATTAACGTAGAGATTTGTAGCTCAATTCAAAGCGTTAAATACCTCTTCAAATACGTTTACAAGGGGCATGACTGTGCAAATATTCAATTAGTTACTGTTCCCACAGAACAGGAAGCTACTATTGAATGGGACGAAGTAAAAAATTACTTGGAGACCAGGTATGTAAGTGCACCTGAAGCATGCTGGAGGCTCAGGGAATACAAAATGCACAACCAAACTGATCATGTGGAAAGATTAAATGTCCACCTTGAGGACAAGCATACTATATGTTTTATACCAGGCAAGGAAGCTGAAGCTGTACAGCAAAAAGCCACCAAGTCCAAACTTCTGGCTTGGTTTAAACTTAATCAGGAAGACCCTAATGCCCGAGCGTATTTATATATTGAAATTTCCGAACACTATACCTGGAATGACAAAAATTCTAAATGTAAACCACGTCTTAGAGGACATGAAACTACAATTGGCGGAATGTTTGCCGTAAGTCCCACTATAACGTCGGATCAGAGACTACATACTTTTGTACGCTGTATCAGCAGCGGAGTCTGAGATGCAACTGGACTAACTAACTCTAGGGGTAATGGGGCTATCCGCGCGTGGGTAGTTTCTCAGCGCGAAAAGTAGTTCTTAATTATTATTAATTATTTTCCTTTAATTTGCTTACAATTTAATTACATCACTCTATACTTTTATTATTCTTTTATGTAACGCGAGGTCGTTATGGATTTATTGAGTTTCTTAAATCTAATTTTATTAACTGATACATCGGCAAATCGGCACGTTAATACCGGTTTGGGGCATAGAGAAAGGGTTCTTTTGTACCTTATTAAATTATTTTAGTATTATAATTTTTTTATTTAATTTTATTGTGGGATTTAGGCATATTAAATCGTCACACCACGGATAGAGAAAAATGGTTCCTCCGAATTATCCTTCTCAATGTTAGAGGAGCAACATCTTTCGAGGACCTAAGAACGGTCGAAGGACATCCTATCCCCTTTGCAACTTTCCAAGAAGCATGCATTGCAAGGGGATTAACTCAGAATGGGATACTTGCCTAACAGAAGCTGCAACCCATCAATTGCCAGTACAACTTAGGCAGTTGTTTGCATTTATTTGTATCATGTGTGAGCCGTCGCCGTCGGATGCAGCAGCATTATTCGACAGACATAAGGACAATCTAATGCAAGACTATAAGAGACGCTTTCCTGGTAGAGAAAAAGCTCTCTATTTGACGCTTAAAGAAATTGAATCTGTCCTTCGAACACATGGAAAGTCATTGGTAGATTTTAGCCTAGAACTTCCAGTCGGCAGCTATGACGAGCCAATCCATTCTTGAAAATATTACGATCCAATTGTCGAAAAAACCGTGTTCGAAGAAAAGTTTCAAATGCTCAACCCAGGGCAAAGAAGGGCTTTCGACAAAATCAGGGAAGCAATTGAAAACCCTAACTTACCCAAACGTCTATTCTTTATTGATGGACCTGGCGGAAGTGGTAAAACCTTCCTTTACAACACAATCATGCACTATGTGCGTAGCAAAAATGAATTAGTCTTGCCATGTCCATTTACAGGCATAGCAGCAACTTTGGTTGAGGGAGGCAGAACTTCCCACAGTCGTTTCAAGCTGCCTATTCCAATAAATAAAACATCAACCTGTAATGTTCGACATGAGACTAATACGGCAAATGAACTGGAAAAGGCCAAAGTGATAATCTGGGATGAAGCTTCAATGACCCCAGCACATGGAGTAAATGCAGTTGACACACTGTATAAAGAACTCTTAGCTGAAGATCCAAAAGTTCCTTCTAAAAAACCATTTGGAGGTGCGGTCTTTCTTTTTGGTGGAGATTTTAGACAAATTCTCCCTGTTGTTCCACATGGCAGCAGAAATACTTTCTTCATGCATGAAGAATAGTAAGTGTTGGAAAAATATTCAGGTCCTAAAGTTAGACCAAAACATGCGTGCCAAAGAGGACAATGTCCCATCAGAACACCGAGGCTTTTCCGATTGGCTTTTAAAACTTGGGAATGGAAAACTCCAAGAGCCTGGATTAGAGGAAGGCATCTTCGAAATTCCTCCAGTCTGCATTGAAAATGGATGTATTGTTGCTGCTGTCTTTCCTGAGGTCATCCAATCAGGAGATGACAGCATTGCTAACCATGCAATCCTGACTCCAAAAAAACCACGAGTCACTTGAACTTAATGAAAATGTCCTTAGACGAATTCAATCTGAATTGAAATGCTATACCAGCATAGATTCTATTCAGCAAGACAGTGCAAATGTCGAGGAGGCAGCAAACTATCCAATGGAGTTTTTGAACAGCTTAACACCTGGAGGTATGCCTCCTCATAGACTTAACTTGAAAGTTGGTGCAGTAGTAATGTTGCTATGAAACCTTGACTCAACAAGAGGTCTTTGCAATGGCACCAGAATGGTCGTCAAGCAAATGACGTCAAAAGTCATTGACTGTGAAATCCTGACCGGATCTTTTAAAGGTACCAGGGTATTTATTCCAAGAGTTATTCTTGCACCCAGTAACCCTGACCTTCCCTTTACATTAAGACGAAAACAGTTTCCATTTAGACTTGCTTTTGCTATGACCATCAACAAAAGCCAAGGGCAAACACTGGATTCAGTTGGTATTTATTTGCCATCTCCAGTATTCAGTCATGGACAACTTTATGTTGCATTTTCAAGAACAAAGTCCTTTCAGCAAGTCAAGGTAAAAGTCTTAGGAACTGACCAACAAGGCAACTTCAAGAAAGACCACAGAGTTTACACCAAAAATGTGGTCTACAAAGAAGTTTTCGCCCAATAATTAAATTTCATAGCCAATATGTAATTAAATGTATTTAATATATGCCAATAAATAATGAAATATGTGCTAATAAAAATGCACGCCACCCGGGCGTAGAACGGGTACTTCAGCTAGTTCAGTTATAGTAATTATACTATAGTAACAATTGTAGAAAGTAGAAATAAAATTGTAAAAGGAGGAGATAATTAAAAGTGTTATAGTCCTAGCAATGCCTAAGCCTAAATTATGTATTTATCAAGTGATTATGTGAACAGACAGTGGGTAGAAGAAATAAACAGAACTTGGGAAGCATTATCTTCATGAAATGCAAGAGCCATTTATTATTTATAAGGAAAACTATTTATAAAATTTAATTCGTAAGTGAAAAATTGTATTAGACATAAGTTCAAGAAACCGAATCCGGTTAATACTTAAGCAAAACATATCATGTGAGGACTCAAATTATGCGTCACAGGAAGCCCTGGACGATGAGCATAATGAATTGTGAATTAAAATAATATTAAGAAAGTTATATTAATTATAAGCATTTTATGTCTTTCCAGCCCGTGGGCTTACATTTGTTAACCACTTGAGTGGAATTAAACAATTGAAAAATGACGAGCCGAAGGCCCGCATTCTCGACGAGGTATTCCGAAAGGTAACGAATTATAAAAAATTAGCCAATCACAGGTGATAACTACATTTTAGTCGTCAGTTCGGAACCCTGAGCGAAGGCATTCGTTTTACACCGATCAACGGGGAAGCCACACCAGTTTTGCGAGCGGAAAATGTGTAAATTGGAACAGCTGTTAACCTTAACCTACAACCGAGAGTGAGGTTAACCCAGTTCGGAACGAAAGTCGAGTAAACTTTTTTAAAGTGAACTATTTCGGAGTTTATGCGCATAGGTTGTGCAGTGCATCGTAATTAAACAGTGATTAAGTTATTAAAGGAAATAAGGAAAGAACGCAAGTATCAGTGACTTATATTATTTTATTTAGGCTGATAGCGACCTTTTTCCTTAAGAACCAATTCCTATCAATCATGATAATTAATAATGTAAATGAAACACCAAAAACCTCATGTCTTTCTATAGAACGAATATCATTAGTAATTAGAATTAAGAAGTTTGTTACAAAAGAGAAATGACTTTACCATTATTCAGAATTAACTGTTTACAATAACAGCAACAGTAACTGTTTACATAAGAGCATTTTTTTTTTAACAAACATTGTCGTATGGACAATGAAAAACATTTAAATAACTTAATGATTATTAACCCATTTTAGATGAAAGGAATTGCCAGTATCTTAATAATTCCTTGATTGATTTAATGAACATTAACTTAACCATAATATCAATCAATGTCTAGTAAACTTTTAAAGAATGTTGAACATTAATAATATGATTAATATGTTTTATTTTATGGTTGTATTTTGACTAAAACCAGTGTTATTCTTATGTTAATTGAAAAAAAAAAGATTTACCTTGTTTATGCAATCCAGTTTTAAAAAGATGGATCATCGTGTTTAAATAACAAATGAACTCCTAACCATATTTTATGAATTATTACAATGATGCTAACGTTTTATTAGCAGTTTAAATTAATAATGTTCATTGTTTACAATCGCCAGATATAACCTCTAATCTGAGCATTAACGTCAGTTGGCGAAGTTTCTGTTAGCAAATAAGTTTTAATATTATTATGTGAGCACTCTCCTGCTACTTAAGTACAGTAATACAATACATCTTCTCGTTTGTTTCTTGTAGACTCAAAGAACCTACCAATGCTAAATGAATTTAAATAATGAAACACCTCTGTTGAATGGTGAATCAAGAAATCAGATTAGCAACCCTGCGAATAAGAAAGAGTCTTGTAATTTAATCAGTATTTGTAAAATGAATTATTAACACGTAATAATTATATAAATTTACATTTACAAACATTATTGGTGAATAAATAATACTATTAACAGTAAAAAGGAGTTGACTACATTTGTTTTGACTAGATTAAGACGATTTCAGGTCAGGTCGGCAACTTCACCACAGTGTGCAGTACTGTGGACGGCAAAGGAGGCAATTTGAATTGTGTTATGTACAAATTGTATGTCAAACCAGTCTCTCACACACACTGAACTTCAAGGAAAGTAAGTACAACTGTGACATGACATTTTACTTTCAGTGAGGAGTCGACCACCCGATTCTTCGTGACAGCTACCAACAAACAAACTAGTGATAAACAAACGATTAAAACTTCAACGTAATGAACCCAAACGCAAGTTAAATAAACCAACAAAAATACCAATCTCATAAATCGTTTTAATAATAAACAAATACCGTTTTTAACGGCGGACACTACGGTTCTATTACATAGTGGCGAGGCTTAAGCGACTATACCGATTTTAAAAATGACATACAACTCTATTCTATTAAAATATTAAAGTAACATTTTACGATTAATAACTCTGCAGTGACAAGTTGTTATTTGCTGATGGCCAGGCTATCATGTCGAACTCGGAAAGTGGCTTCCAGATAGCTGTACAATCATGAAGTCAAATCTGTAAGAATTTCGGATTAGGCCTGTGAACTGCGGGATTTTGAGGTGTGCGTATATGCAGAATCGCCGAAGATTGTAATGCGAACTTCGGGATTTTGGGGTGTGCCTGTATGTAACGCGGAAGATTGTAAAGTAAACTGCAGGATTTTAAGGTGTGCCAATATGTAAGATGCGGATGGTTGTATAATGAACTGCGGGATTTTATTTATTTCGTTATGTAAAACGCTGAAGATTGTATTATGTAATTCGGAATTTTGAAGCGTGCCAATATTTAGTAGACGCTTGTTGCACGCTTCCTGCTGCTGAGCCCCAAAAGCGCAACACACAGAATACACCAAAAATAACATAATATACCACAAAATCATCCAAAATACTTATTAATATTTATGTCTCTCTACACATTATAACATACTTCTCAAATATCTCCAAAGTTTAACATAATTCCCAAAAGGGGGGGAGGTGTAAGCAAAAAAATTTTGAATACCATCAGTTAGTGAGCAGAGTCGAACTCGACCCGTTTATTTCAAAACAATATGAGCCTCGAAATTTTACGTAATCATAAGTCAGTCAACAAAAGTCAATTACTGAGTTAATGTAGCTCAAAAAAATTAAATATAGAAAAGATTAAATACTGAATATAGAACAATTCCATAAATCAATACTAGTTTACAGTTAATGGTGTTCAGCGTACAAGCTGTGATCTGTTCATGGAAATTCTAACACTGTTCTGCATCACAAAATATTCGTAAAAGTTTTAGTTCCTGTCACATAAGGTGAGGAAACTGGCTTATCTCTCTTTTCATTAGTAATTGTACTGTAACTTCCACTGAAAGTTGTTAACGGTTAAGTTTTTCTTGGCAATCCGGAGAGGTTCGCTCACAGCCTGCTGTAGCCGGTCGCAACGGGTGCGTGTTCCTCAGCTCATGCCATGGACCGCTACTGTGTCCATGCTGGAAGAACGTGTGAAGAAAAAACTACATCGAGTATATATTCTCGTATTCTCACTCCTGTACGTCGAACCAAGCTTTGAACTTGGTAATCGAGGCTCCCAAAATCGCCGAAAGTTCGGCATCGGGCGGCTCTGCTCACATGGCCGGTCTGATGGTCGACTGACGAGATTTAACGAAACAAACGGCTTGGTTAGTAAAGGGAAGGGCGTGACGTCAGGACGTCGGGCAAAGTACGATTCGCCAATCGTTGCATTCGGCCGAAGCCGAATAATTGCTACAGAACTCCCCCTCGAAAGACAAGCGTCGGGTGCAGAAACGACGTTTGTCCCAGGTCAAATTCAACAAAAGCAATATTCAATATTCACAGAACACCAATAATCGGTTACAAAGGGACCATGTAAGGTTTCTTGCAAAAACACAAAATAACCAACAAACACCCACATAAGGACAAAAGGGCATCCAATAACTTAGTAACCAACAAGATAATATAACGACTTAATTCTAACACACATTAACATCAATGATACAACAGAACACAGACTCCAATAAATACTAAACAAATAAGTCATAAACTATTCGTCACCGGATGTGCCATGGACAGGCACTCCGTAAATGGGCGTATCATCAGGGAAAGGGTTATGAGACAACCAAACGAAGTCGACTTCGATAAACTAGGCACATTTGATGTACCAAACTGGGAGGTTTTCAATTTCTCAATACGACTTTTGCCTATATATATTGTAACATGACAAAATTATCACACTAAACATTTGATTTAATGCAACATAAATAAAGGAAAAAGTTCCATAGGGAGTGAGAAGAATAAATTGTTTAAGGATTACACTAGAAACTGTATATTAAGTCTATAAAATGATAATAAAAATGGAAAATAACAAAGAAAACCATTGATTAAAATAACCTACTATGTAAAAACCAGTTGAACCAGCAGTATACCCAGTAGATTGGGGAAGCAGTACAAAAAGGGAAGGACCATAAAAAAGGAAATAATCTGTCATGAAACCATTTTAACAAGGGAACAATAATAAGGTCACGAGGCAGAGACACCACAAGACCAGAAACTACTAATGTGATATTTGAAGAAGGGACAAAACATATCAAGATTCCAACAAAGAGACCAGAACCAGGAAGAGGGATGCCAAAACAAAATGTTAGTCATGTAATACATACCATGAAACTAAATTAAAACTGATATATGTAGACCCAAACAAGTTACAAGATACAATCCCAGAAAACACAAATTGTATACTAGATGTAAGAGTAATATGTTAAAAAATATATCAAAAGAGACTACCATAGTGTAGAACCCACTGAAAAGACTACCATAGTGTAGAACCCAATAAAGTGAAGTGAGGTAACAAAAATAAGAAACTACAGTGAGTATAGTGAGAAACGTAGCTAAAAAATCTATGAAAAAATATTCAATTAAGTGTAAATATTATAAAAAGACTACCATGAGTGTAGAATAATACTAGTAAAACCATTGGAATCAAAGACAGTCTAAGGACTGACAACATTATCAGTAATAAGAGTTTTTTAAATTAGATATAAGAAAAACTATTACCCATAAAATGTTTTCTTTAATTACAGTTAAGTAAATTGTGAGAAGGACAAAAATACCAGAGGACAGTTCATAACTGAGGGTATAACTAATAATAAGATGTTTGTTATTTATTGTTAATTAGATAATATTTTAGATATAAGGTGATAATAGATACAAGATGTTTTTTAATCACAGTTGAATTGTTTTCAAAAGAAACATAAATACACAAGACAGTTAATGACTGACAGTATTACTAGTAATAGGAGTTTTTTATATTTTTCTAATTAAATTATGTCTAGGTAATAATAAGGATAAGATATTTTGTTATCATTTGATGATACAGTTAAAAATAATAGGGATAAAATGTTTTTGTTAAAATTAGGTGATATAGAGAAAATTAGACATAAGATGTTCATGTTATGGTTCAATGATGTTATTAGTATAAAGAAAGTTTAGTAGATACAAGATATTCTATTGTATTTTAAAATCGTGTCATTTAATTTTCCTTTGTGTAAGTCAGAGAGGCAAGTAGGACATAAAAATGTAATAATTGAATTCAAAACAGTAAACCATGTATAAGGTACAAACAGACCAGCCAAGACACCATTTTAGTAAACACAGAATGGCCTATAAACCAAAAAATTATCTATCAAAGAGTCAATCTATGTAATAGGAATAGAATTCAATACATACAATACAGAAATTGAAAATATAATTAATACAGATACAGTTAATAGCAAATAGAATGACAAAAGAAAGGAAATTAACTTCTTTTGGAAACAGTCAATGATAGGCCTATAATAGTAATCAAATCAGACTAAACAGCAAATTAATCAATATTGAAATGTTTTAACAACCAAATTATTAACAACAAAGTAATTATGGAGTTATTAAGTGTATTCCATAGAAATATTATAAGAAAAAACAAATAAAAACCTTTAAAACACTGAATTTGTACAAAATATGAGGCATACAATCATTATGTAAAATTGTAATTTTTGGGCTTAAATGAGCTTGAAACAAACCCAGCTATATATCAAAAGATGTAAAATTAACTAATCAATATTACTGAATAGTTAGATTCATGTAAAATTAAGAAATATTTGAAATACAGTAAAAAATAAGAAAACTTATTATGTATAGTTAGATGGTGAAACAAGTCTTAGACAGATATTTTTATAGTGAAACAATATGAAGAGGAAAAAGACATAGCACAAATTGCCCTAAAACGACGACGTTGCGTCGATTAGTCTATTGTTAATCGTAAAGCTGAATAGTTGGAAATGTGTTAGCGGAGTATTGAAAACAAAATAATTTGTAATAAAACCAAGTGTGGTTATGTGGCGTATAACGGAGATGATCTAAAAAGTGAAATAACCTTAACTATCAATTTCTAACACTTCACAAATTTCCAAAACACAGTATAACACCATAAAACTCAACACAAGAAATCGACAGCCATTTTGAACAATTTTTGGACCAAATTCACAGAAAACCAACACACATATTTGAACACCGGACACTACACAAGAAATCCATCCAGAAATCGACATCGCAGACGACGAGAGGACATTCCACACTATATTCCTGGACCAACACCACTTCGCAGAAAAGGGAACATCGTTTTATTTCTGTGGGAGAAGATCATTCAATTCCAACAGCAACGTAGCAGTTAAAATCGAGTAGACGGCGGCCATTACTGGATTTCTCATAAAGACGATGCAGTGCCTCCTGGAGGGGAGTGACGTCATTTCTTCGACTTGGTTCGCAATTTAATTTCTTTCTAATTGACAATTGTAATAATAATTTTTTTCTATTTCAGATATTAACATTTAGTTTAAGAATACCTGTTAAATGTATCTTGTTCCTTGCCCTCTGACCATTTCGACTCGTTAAAAGAACCAAAAATCTAAACTTGTAAAAATATATTTGTTGATTTTTCTCACTACCGACTGTAGCGAATATTAGCCAGTGCCTGGGACATGCGCAGTTTGACTGGCGCATAATTTTGAATGTTAATAAACGCAAATCATTACTCAGTTACCAGAATTGTTTTATTTCCATAATTAATGTTACTATTATTTTTTATTAAACAAAAACATAATTTACAGTGAGAGAATAGATATATAAGGAAATTACAAACTCAATTGATTAATTAATTATTAATTAATTAAATTAAATCATTCAATCAAACTCAATACCAGAACAAGAAAAAATATTTTTCACAATTTTTAAAGTTTGATGTATTTGTTATTTATCAATCAATCACACCTAATTATAACATACACAATTCTTATCATCAATATCTTTATATTTTATTTATTATTACATTTGAAATTATATTACAAATTGACTAGCCTAAATATTGGGTCTAAAAGGAGAGCACAATACATTATCAACACATCAATCGACACACAATATATCTGAATTTCTATTTCTATATTTTTATTTTTTTTATATTTGTAATAACTATTATATTACAAATTGGCGTCCAACTTAAGGGGCTTTAAATAGGAGGTAATAGAGTTGTAAAATAAGGACGATTGTCCAATTTTCCTATTTTTAGCTTGGCAACGGTCAATAGGTCGGAAGAGGGAGCGAGATGCACAGGAGAGCTACATCAAGGAAAAGGGCTATGGAGGCCGAGCAAGAGGTAGAAATGGAGGATAAAGAGGCGACACCAGTGGAAGATGTGGAGTCGATGTTACCGCCAGCAGAAACGAACAAGCCTGCACCACAGAAGGAACAGCCGGAGAAATCCACCGCAAAGGAAGATACAAAATTTGATCAAATGATGGAGATGTTACTCAGAGAATTTAAAACAACGAAGGAGGAATTAAGAGAAAACAGTAAGAAGATAGAGGAGAAGATGGAAGAAAATAGTAAGAAGCTGGAAAACGATAACCAACAATTGAAAGAAGAGTTGGGTAATAAAATCGGAGATACCAATAAGAAAATCGAACAAAATAGTAAGAAGATGGAGAATGATAACCAGCAATTGAAAAAAGAATTAAGAGAAAATAGTAAGAAGATGGAGGAGGAAATGAAGAATGATAATCAACGATTGAAGGAAGAGTTGGGCAATAAAATTGGAGATACTAGCAAGAAAATGGAGGAGAAGATGGAAGCAAACAGCAAGAAGATAGAAGAGAAGATGGAAGAAAATATTCAGAAAATTGAGGAGAAAATGGAGGAAATAAAGACTGACAATAAGCAGTCGAAAGAGGAATTAACCCAGATAAGCCAAAAACTGGAAGAAACCAACAAGAGGATGGAAGAAACAAATCAGAAAATGGAAAGCAGTAGTCAGCAATTGAGAGAAGAATTGAAGGAGACGAACCAAGAGAACATGAACCGGTTAGACGGAAGAATGGAAATATTGAAGGAAGAATTGAGAAAAAAAATAGCTGAAAATAATGAAACAATCAGCAAGAAGGTAGAAGAGGAATTAACGGTAATCGAACAAAAGGTTACCAGAGCTGACGAAAGGTGGATTCAAACCGAACAAGAAATACAGAGTATCAAGACAGATATAAACACTAAAGTTAGCAACGTTGAAGAAACGACTAGGAAGACGTTGGAGGAAAGACTAAAAGAAACACGTGAAGACTGGGAGCGAGTGCAGGACCGATTCACAGAAAAATGCGATGGCATTGAAGCTACTGTAACCAGTATCAACAGTCAGGTACGACAGAACCAGACAGATATAGACCTATTCCATAGTCGACCGACAACCATTACCAGTTGTCCCAACAATGAGAATCGTGAAGGAATTAATTTCAGGTTTTATAAAAACAAACCCATGGAGTTCCTAGCAAGAATCGAAGAATACTTCACCAAACACAGAGGTAATCGCTGGAGGGAGAATAAAGAGGTGCTTGACGAATCGTTCAAGGAGATAGCAGACAATTGGTGGATGGCGATAAGAGACGAGGTGACCGACTATCAACAATTCAGAAGGCTATTCAAAGCCAAATATTGGTCTGAATCAACGCAAAATATCGCCAGAGACGGGATATGTCATGGGAAGTACAACCCGTATGGAAACCAAACTTTAACGGCGTACTTTTTGGGAAAGGTGTGCGTGGCCAAACATCTAGAGCCCCGAATACCGGAAGAATGCCTGGTCAGCAAACTCTCATACCATTATGAGGAGGATATTATCAGAGCCAGACGAAACAGTCAAATAAAGACGGTGCAAGCCATGACCGAGCTTTTAGAAATGTATGAGCACGAAGACTATTACCGTCAAAGTCGCAGGAGATATGAAAAGCCGGAACCAAGAAGTAACAACAATAATTTGAATAATAATAATCGGCAGAATGTGGGTAACAATAATAATTATAATTCCGCAAATCGGAATAATGCCGAATACAATTATAACCCCAGAAATAACAATAATTTGCCTAGGTTTAACAACAATAATGATAATAGTAATATTCCTCGCATAAATAATAATAACAACAACCACAACCGTAATAATAATAATAATAATAACCGTCCACAAAACAACAACGGTTATTATAATAATAATAGTAACTATGTTCCAAATGGTCAGAGGAACCCCAACCTTTCTAACAATAATTAGCATGGTAATTATAACCGGAATTACCCAAATGGAGGTAATAACAATAATTACAGGACATATCGACCCAATGTTAACTACATCCGAGCGGAAGGCAGTGGACACAGGAGGTACCAGCCTCAACGAAGGAGCCGATACTACGAGTACGAGACCTTCCAAGGAAGTCAGGGAAGTAATCGGTACAGAGAGTACGAGCCCAGACGTAGTTCCAGCCTGGACAATCAGCGAAGACTACCTGTAACAGAAGCCCAACAAGACGATCGAGCAGAACCAAACGAAGCCGTCTCAGGACTTCAAGCTGACGCTTCCAACGGCCTAATCCGTAATGAAGCGGAACATTTAAACGAACGGAGGCAGTAATAAACTCCAATAACCCTTTACTGCTCCAATCTGCTGGGTTTGACCAAGTAGGTATGAATTCGAAGAAAAACAGAAAAAATTTTACCATAATATACAGCAATTATTTGAAAGATATCCGTAAGGACCTATTAGAAGAAAGCGAGCTTAATATTAACAATAATGATAATGAAATAATATACATAATTGCAGAAATTGAAGGTATTTCTGTTCCTATAATGATAGACACTGGAGCCAATGTCTCCATAATAAATCGAAATGAGTTGGACCGGATACAGCAGGAATGCCACAAAAACTTACCGGTACTACCTATTAATAATATTGTACTTGTAGGAGCTACCGGCCGACAGAACAAGACCATAAGAAAGCAAGTATCCCTCAGTGTCAACAGTCAGGGCATTAGTGTGGACATGATATTTCTTGTTGCAGCCGGATTACCTTTCAACATCATGATAGGATGTGACATATTGCGCAGAAACTCAGCAATTATCGACTTGTGCCGAGGAAAGGTATCACTCTTTGCTGAAAGTTCGACCTGGGTAGCCAATTTAACTAATAACCAGACGTTAGACTCCAGACAACTTCTCGACCACCAAAATAAGGTGAATTACTTGTCCAACTACTCAACAAACAACAAGCCAGTACATCAGGATTCGGAGGAAGACCTATGGCAACAAACGATTCAAGAGATACGTAACTTCCAGTGCCACAATACTAACGAGCAATTAAAGGAAAACCAGCTGAATCAATTGGTAGAAATATATGAGAAATATCGAGCTGTATTTTCTGACGAACCTGGAAAGATCCGGAACTACCAATGTTCCATACGATTCAGAGAACCGGTAGAATTTAACCGAAAGTCGTACCCAATAGCACAATCTTTGAAAGAAGCCGTACGCACAGAGATCCAGAATATGATCCGTAGAGATATCATCGAGAGCAGTCAATCGCCATACACTAGCCCAATTGTGGCCATACAAAAGAAAAATGGGAAGGTAAGGCTTTGCCTTGACGCTCGTGAGATAAATGAAATGATAATAAACGATCGTACCTCACCTGGCGAAATTGATGAAATTTTGAAGAGGTTCCACGGAACACGATTCATTACCACCTGGGATACCGTATGCGGCTATTGGCAAGTGGAGTTGTACCCAGCAAGCCGGCAATACATGGCGTTCATCTTCGAAGGACGCAATTATCAGTTTAAGAGGTTGCCCTTCGGGTTGATGAATTCAGTAGCGGTTTTTGTCGCCTGTATGGATCATATACTAGGACCAGAAGCGCTCCAATTCACGACTGTCTATGTTGATGATCTCCTAATAACATCAACCAACTGGGAGGAACACTGTTACCGTGTGGAGTATGTCTTGAAGAAGCTTGCTGAAAATAATGTCACCCTTAAACTGGACAAGTCCAAGCTTATAGCTAAAGAAGTACAATTCCTGGGTTTCCAGCAAAACAGTCAAGGAATAACACCATCAACAGAAAAGGTAGACGCCATACAACGATTCCCTACACCAAAAAACAGAAGGCAACTACAATCATTTTTGGGCCTGTGTAACTATTATAGGAAGTTCCAGAATAATTATTCCGAAATAACAGCCCAGTTTCAGTACCAGTTATCGTCCAAGAATAAATGGCGATGGGGTCAAGAACAAGACAAAACCTTCAAATCAATTAAAGAGAAATTCTTAGATGCAGTAATGCTCAACCATCCAGATTTTAACCGAGCCTTCTTTCTAAACTGTGACGCTAGTAACATTAGCTTGGGATCAACACTGTACCAAGAAGATGAAAGTGGAAACCATCTAGTAGTGAGCTTTGCTAGCAGAACCCTTAACCAGTGTGAAAAGAACTATAATGTGACGAAAAAAGAACTGCTAAGTGTAGTCTTTGCCTGCGGGAAGTTTCGGACGTATATCCTCGGATATCCAGTGACCGTCCGAACAGATCACAAGTCAATATCATTTCTAAGAAGATGCAAATTAAGCCATGGTAGATTGACCAGATGGGTACTCGCCCTACAGGAATACGATATACAGTGGGAGTATGTTCCTGGAAGTAAAAATGTAGTAGCCGACGTATTGTCGAGAGTGAATCTGGAAGAACAAACATTCGAAGGCGAAAAGGAGAGCATCTTGAAAATCTATAACATTATTAAGGACAGATCCGATTTAGAGAAGATAGTGCAGGACATCAGAGAACACCAGCAGTCCGATCCAAAGTTAAACTATATTAAACTTCGTCTCTCCAACCAAGATGACACAATAAACAAATTTTATTGTGTACATAATGGAATTTTATTCATCAAGACATCCCTTGATGAAGAAATATGGAAGATCATGATCCCTACTACAATCGAAAAGGAGATCATCCTGGACTATCACCTACGATACGGTCACATGGGAGCCATGAAGGTGATCAAGGCAATAGAAGAGAATTGTCACATAAAAAGTATCAATAGAAAAACGAGAAACTACCTCAAAACCTGTCTGATATGTCAATTGGTGAAAACCAACAATGAGAGAAAGGAAGGTATGATGATACCAATTACCTCACAAGCCAAACTAGAAAAGGTCTTTCTGGACATATGCGGTCCATTTCCCCGCAGTGGCGGACGCCATCGATACAAATATATTATTATTATGATGGATCATTTTACAAAATTTACAAAACTATACCCTGTGAACAGAGCCACCACTCTGAAGACTCTAGGAATAATAACAAATCATTACATTCCAGAGGTAGGAAGCCCGAGATCCATAATCACCGACCATGGAACGCAATTTAAGGGTTGGAGGTGGAGAAACACTCTGAATACATTGGGCATTAAGACATACAAGACGTCTGTCTACCACCCCAGCAGCAATCCAGCGGAGAGGGTACTGCGAGAAGTCGGAAGAATATTACGGACTTATTGCTATAATCAACAAAAGAAGTGGCAAGAATATTTATTAGCTACTGAAGAATTCCTTAATTTGTCATATCACCCCGCTATAGGTACCACGCCATGCACGGCAATGTATGAAAAACCGCCTCCGAGAGAAATACAAGACATAATAGAGTTCCCCAGGAGTCAAGAATACAAATTCAATCGAATCAGATTCTACAATAAATTGGCAGAAGACCAGGAAAGGCGCAAGAACAAATATCAAAAGGCTGTTAAGAAAATAATAAGCTATGAAGTCGGAGAAAAGGTACTGCTAAAAAACAGGGAATTACCCAGTACTTTGGAAGGCATTACCAAAAAGTTGTTACTGCTGTATACCGGCCCATACCTGATTATTAAAAACAATAATAACAATACGTATGTACTAAAGGATATCATTTCGAATAAAGTAAAAGGAACTTATAATCAGTTATCCATAAAAAAATATTTGGAGGACTCATAATTATGAGTTAAAACTATTATGGAGAAGTTATGAATTTTGATAAATAAAAATTACAAAATTACAAAAATCCGTAAGTACAACTTACACCAAATATTCGAACAATTGTGAATGATGCAAAAAGAATTTTGATAAAAAATAAATTACAAAATTCCAAAAGTTAGTAAGTACAACTTACACCAAATATCTGAAAAAATATTGTGAACGAAATAAGAATTTTGATGGAATAATAAAATTACAAAATTACAAAAATCCGTAAGTACAACTTACACCAAATATTCGAACAATTGTGAATGATGCAAAAAGAATTTTGATAAATAGATAATTTCAAAAATCCAAAAATCAGTAAGTACAACTTACACCAAATATCTGAAAGACTATTATGAACGATATAAGAATTTGGATGGAGATATTAATTTTCCAAATTCAAAAACTTAGTAAGTACCACTTACACCAAGCATTCAAAGACTATTATGAATGAGAAAAGAATTTTGATGAATAAAGATTTTCAAAATTCAAAACAATAATAAGTACAACTTATACCAAAATATTTGAAAAACAACTATGAATAAGAAAAAATGTAGTTGAATAAAAATGTCTAAAATTAAAAAAAAAAAACATTAAACTCATATCATTACTCATACAAATGATGAGAAATAACTCAGAAATATGAAAAAGGATTTTGTAAGAAAGAGATACAAAATTCTAAGGGAGAAAGGAAACCAGAATGTCATATGACTTAATCGAAACAACTTAACCAAACTCACAAAGAAAATAATTTAATAAAAATGGAACAATGAAGAAGGACCAGCTCACTAAAGACCAAATAGTGAGACCAGAAACCAAAAAACCTTGATACTAATAATGATAATGTTGTTACAATAACCATGGTTATAGTGAAAGTGATAAAGAATTAATTCATGTTACACCATGAGCAATAAAAATAACTCAATGGATACCAGATGGTAGAAAGAGTAAAAATAAATACTACTTACTATGTAAACATGATGAAATGTATATTATACCACATACCTAAACCACCTAATATGGAATAAGCTTTAAGAGAGAAGAAGAGTCAAGTGTATAAAAGTATTAATTAATATAAAGTATTATGAAGTGAAGAATCTAAAGATGTTTATTTTAGTCAAAAATGACTACTTTTACTGTTTATTTATTTTTATGACTGGATGTAGAAAATGCCATCAGTCTTATGTGTTGAGCAGAGATGATAATACCTCTGGACTCAATTGAAGTGTTGGACAGCAGGGATTGAAGCCAAAAGTGCCACTCTGAACTGTTCCAATTAATTTATTAGGGAATGTTAGGGAGTAAACATGCTGGTGAGGAAGCACCAAACAAGAAAGAATATAAAATGATAATGTTATACACAAGATTGAAGATCACTTATCAATGAAGAAAGAAACTAATGAAGGAGATACACATCATTTGAGAGGAAGCAACGGTGGAAAAAGAAGGTATATAAAGTGAAAACATGTAATCACGGAGAAAATGTAAATACAAAAGAATTAGTAGTAATTATTTCATCCATACTAAGAGTATGATCTGAACTAATCACTTTTACAGGAGAGCATATGTAACATAACAAAATTATCACACTAAACATTTGATTTAATGCAACATAAATAAAGGAAAAAGTTCCATAGTGAGTGAGAAGAATAAATTGTTTAAGGATTACACTAGAAACTGTATATTAAGTCTATAAAATGATAATAAAAATGGAAAATAACAAAGAAAACCATTGATTAAAATAACCTACTATGTAAAAACAAGTTGAACCAGCAGTATACCCAGTAGATTGGGGAAGCAGTACAAAAAGGGAAGGACCATAAAAAAGTAAATAATCTGTCATGAAACCATTTTAACAAGGGAACAATAATAAGGTCACGAGGCAAAGACACCACAAGACCAGAAACTACTAATGTGATATTTGAAGAAGGGACAAAACATATCAAGATTCCAACAAAGAGACCAGAACCAGGAAGAGGGATGCCAAAACAAAATGTTAGTCATGTAATACATACCATGAAACTAAATTAAAACTGATATATGTAGACCCAAACAAGTTACAAGATACAATCCCAGAAAACACAAATTGTATACTAGATGTAAGAGTAATATGTTAAAAAATATATCAAAAGAGACTACCATAGTGTAGAACCCACTGAAAAGACTACCATAGTGTAGAACCCAATAAAGTGAAGTGAGGTAACAAAAATAAGAAACTACAGTGAGTATAGTGAGAAACGTAGCTAAAAAATCTATGAAAAAATATTCAATTAAGTGTAAATATTATAAAAAGACTACCATGAGTGTAGAATAATACTAGTAAAACCATTGGAATCAAAGACAGTCTAAGGACTGACAACATTATCAGTAATAAGAGTTTTTTAAATTAGATATAAGAAAAACTATTACCCATAAAATGTTTTCTTTAATTACAGTTAAGTAAATTGTGAGAAGGACAAAAATACCAGAGGACAGTTCATAACTGAGGGTATAACTAATAATAAGATGTTTGTTATTTATTGTTAATTAGATAATATTTTAGATATAAGGTGATAATAGATACAAGATGTTTTTTAATCACAGTTGAATTGTTTTCAAAAGAAACATAAATACACAAGACAGTTAATGACTGACAGTATTACTAGTAATAGGAGTTTTTATATTTTTCTAATTAAATTATGTCTAGGTAATAATAAGGATAAGATATTTTGTTATCATTTGATGATACAGTTAAAAATAATAGGGATAAAATGTTTTTGTTAAAATTAGGTGATATAGAGAAAATTAGACATAAGATGTTCATGTTATGGTTCAATGATGTTATTAGTATAAAGAAAGTTTAGTAGATACAAGATATTCTATTGTATTTTAAAATCATGTCATTTAATTTTCCATTGTGTAAGTCAGAGAGGCAAGTAGGACATAAAAATGTAATAATTGTATTCAAAACAGTAAACCATGTATAAGGTACAAACAGACCAGCCAAGACACCATTTTAGTAAACACAGAATGGCCTATAAACCAAAAAATTATCTATCAAAGAGTCAATCTATGTAATAGGAATAGAATTCAATACATACAATACAGAAATTGAAAATATAATTAATACAGATACAGTTAATAGCAAATAGAATGACAAAAGAAAGGAAATTAACTTCTTTTGGAAACAGTCAATGATAGGCCTATAATAGTAATCAAATCAGACTAAACAGCAAATTAATCAATATTAAAATGTTTTAACAACCAAATTATTAACAACAAAGTAATTACGGAGTTATTAAGTGTATTCCATAGAAATATTATAAGAAAAAACAAATAAAAACCTTTAAAACACTGAATTTGTACAAAATATGAGGCATACAATCATTATGTAAAATTGTAATTTTTGGGCTTAAATGAGCTTGAAACAAACCCAGCTATATATCAAAAGATGTAAAATTAACTAATCAATATTACTGAATAGTTAGATTCATGTAAAATTAAGAAATATTTGAAATACAGTAAAAAATAAGAAAACTTATTATGTATATTTAGATGGTGAAACAAGTCTTAGACAGATATTTTTATAGTGAAACAATATGAAGAGGAAAAAGACATAGCACAAATTGCCCTAAAACGACGACGTTGCGTCGATTAGTCTATTGTTAATCGTAAAGCTGAATAGTTGGAAATGTGTTAGCGGAGTATTGAAAACAAAATAATTTGTAATAAAACCAAGTGTGGTTATGTGGCGTATAACGGAGATGATCTAAAAAGTGAAATAACCTTAACTATCAATTTCTAACACTTCACAAATTTCCAAAACACAGTATAACACCATAAAACTCAACACAAGAAATCGACAGCCATTTTGAACAATTTTTGGACCAAATTCACAGAAAACCAACACACATATTTGAACACCGGACACTACACAAGAAATCCATCCAGAAATCGACATCGCAGACGACGAGAGGACATTCCACACTATATTCCTGGACCAACACCACTTCGCAGAAAAGGGAACATCGTTTTATTTCTGTGGGAGAAGATCATTCAATTCCAACAGCAACGTAGCAGTTAAAATCGAGTAGACGGCGGCCATTACTGGATTTCTCATAAAGACGATGCAGTGCCTCCTGGAGGGGAGTGACGTCATTTCTTCGACTTGGTTCGCAATTTAATTTCTTTCTAATTGACAATTGTAATAATAATTTTGTTCTATTTCAGATATTAACATTTAGTTTAAGAATACCTGTTAAATGTATCTTGTTCCTTGCCCTCTGACCATTTCGACTCGTTAAAAGAACCAAAAATCTAAACTTGTAAAAATATATTTGTTGATTTTTCTCACTACCGACTGTAGCGAATATTAGCCAGTGCCTGGGACATGCGCAGTTTGACTGGCGCATAATTTTGAATGTTAATAAACGCAAATCATTACTCAGTTACCAGCATTGTTTTATTTCCATAATTAATGTTACTATTATTTTTTATTAAACAAAAACATAATTTACAGTGAGAGAATAGATATATAAGGAAATTACAAACTCAATTGATTAATTAATTATTAATTAATTAAATTAAATCATTCAATCAAACTCAATACCAGAACAAGAAAAAATATTTTTCACAATTTTTAAAGTTTGATGTATTTGTTATTTATCAATCAATCACACCTAATTATAACATACACAATTCTTATCATCAATATCTTTATATTTTATTTATTATTACATTTGAAATTATATTACAAATTGACTAGCCTAAATATTGGGTCTAAAAGGAGAGCACAATACATTATCAACACATCAATCGACACACAATATATCTGAATTTCTATTTCTATATTTTTATTTTTTTTATATTTGTAATAACTATTATATTACAATATATATGGACCGTTCCGAGAATCACCTTAGAAACGCTGCCTGCGCACAGCAACGCTTCGACACCGGGCGAACGACGAGGGGTGATCAGCCCCCGCGCCCCCTCACCCAGCAAGGCGAGTGAAAGCGGTATAGCAAACTAACATGCCAACAAACCCAGACCATGTTCGCTCCAGAACATGTGGACCGACTCCGCATGTGGGGTTCAACCAACCTGAGATACCACACACCAAAACATCTCCAACATGTCGCAAACACACTCTCGAAAAACAATGACGAAACAATCGGTAACAGCAATCTTTTTGGGAAGGGACGACTGATACTATTGGGGCATTGCTCGTAACCGGACTGTAAGTACGCGGATATACCGACGATATTTTGCTCAAAGAACTGCCTAAATGTTCATGGAAATTCTGACACTGTTCTGCGTCACAAAATATTCGTAAAAGTTTTAGTTCCTGTCACATAAGGTGAGGAAACTGGTTTATCTCTCTTTTCATTAGTAATTGTACTGTAACTTCCACGGAAAGTTGTTAACGGTTAAGTTTTACTTGGCAATCCGGAGAGGTTCGCTCACAGACTGCTGTAGCCGGTCGCAACGGGTGCGTGTTCCTCAGCTCATGCCATGGACCGCTGCTGTATCCATCCTGGAAGAACGTGTGAAGAAAAAACTACATCGAGTCCATATTCTCGTATTCTCACTCCTGTACGTCGAACCAAGCTCTGAACTTGGTAATCGGGGCTCCCAAAATCGCCGAAAGTTCGGCTACGGGCTGGTGGTCTGCTGACGAGATTTAACGAAACAAACGGCTTGGTTATTAAAGGGAAGGTCGTGACGTCAGGACGTCGGGCAAAGTACGATTCGCCGATCGTTGCATTCGGCCGAAGCCGAATAATTGCAACACGCTTATGATTTTAATGTGTAATTGGGGATTTCTGACGTAAGCCAATATCTAGTAACGTGAAAGCTTCATAGAAGTGCACGAAATTTTGCAATCCCAAGTCAAATAATCTTGAAAAGTAAATGATACGGTAAAATGTACCCGTAATGTTGGTAAATATTGTCTCTCTTCAGTAAGACGGATTTTTGACATAGTCGTCCTTTTACTGAGTTCACCTCAATTTTGAAACATCTCAAGTCCAACTAGTGAATTCGATACTCTAAAAATAAAGATGCTGCGCCACCCTGTGGTGAATGTGTATGTGTATGTGTGTTAGTGTTATCTGCCCGTGTTTTAATCGCGGCAAGCACAATATTAAAAATTCCATACGTATCTCAAGTACAATACTCTCAGTGGCTACGCGTGTGCCATGGACATGTATTTACCTGCAGAGACGCATAGTTGAGGCTGTAGACAATCCGCTGACTCCTTTTCTACTCAGTGGGTACGCGTGTGCCATGGACATGTATTTACCTGCAGAGACGCATAGTTGAGGCTGTAGACAATCCGCTGACTCCTGTTCTACTCTAAATTAAACTAAATAATTTCATTCAATTTTCGCTGCTTGGAAACTGTATTTATTGTCAACAATTGCAATAATACAAATTTTAATGTTACTTCTTTATTTCAAATTACTTGATGAACGGATTGTACTCGTATTTTAAGAGGTATTTCTACTATTAACCAAAAAGGACATAAACATTTGGAACGGCCGAGAAAACGATACAGCGATCAGCTCCGAAAGGAAGGAAATGTAACCCGAATAACCGGCTATAAGCCTAAACGTGACGAAAACAGAAGGAATTGTTTTTCTTTCAAAGTTAATTTTCATTTACTTCTAATTACCCATGGTAATGACAAAATTCTATCTCTGTTGCGTAAGATATAAAATCTTACACGACTACTCCTTAATCTAAAAAATCTCTAAAACAGAACAGTGGGATGGTACACATAGTGAAATAAAGCAACACCAAAACGCCATGTATGTCCAATATTATTAGTTATACAGAGTTGGTCACAAACTGCTTATAATTTGAAATTGTCCTTGGTTTTGTTTTTCCTGTGCCAATTAAAAAATAATATAAAATGTTTTTATTAAAAGTTCTCCCTGTAACTAGACATGTATACAGGTATTATGAAGAAATAGGCCTACACACGTAATGAGTGTTTTGTGTGAACGTGTGTGTATATGGTGCATACAAATTGACGACGCCCAGAAGCATTTTATTCTGCGGAATGTTTTACTCTGAACAAGAAAATAAAGACGGAAGAATGAGAAATCACTAAAGAAGAGTGTTTAAAATATTGGGAACGATTAGAGACGGAGACCAATAAGAAAGCACTATGTATGTAAACAAAGTTTACATACACGTTGAGAAATTTACAAACGCAATTAGGAATATAAGAACTGCTTTTTATAGACACCTTGAAAGAATGAATCCCAATAGACGCACGGAAAGACTCTTTAACTACCTTGGAAAATTGAAAATGCTAATACGTGGATTAATGGAACCGAAAAAGACAGCAGAACTTCATATAACTCAAGAGGACATCAAAGAACGTTTACTACTCGGAAAAAGTTACGTAACTCTACAGGTTTGCAGAAAAGTCGAAAAAGAAGACCAATAATAAAAAATAAAAATAATAATACCGGTAATAAAAAATAAAGACATCGTGAGAGAATAAAAGAGATGTGAGAGAGAAGGAAGAAGAACGCGAAGAAGCAGTTGAATGACCATGGTGCACAGTGGCACTTACGGACCGAAAATTCCATGTATATTGTTACGACGGTCAGACGGATCGTCGTGTTGTTCACTGGAAACAGAATAACTGGCGTCAGTAAAGTTATTAATTACAGACTTTAATTAGACGCAAACAGCAGTTAACAAAGGCACTCTTATACAATAAGTCAAGTTAACTTTCTCCAGCACACAATAATAAGCGCCACCTTATTAAAGTTTTACACTAATTAACACAATAATTACTTTCCACTAATCCGCAAGTCACAATAACTTTGAATATCGCCGGATCTAAATTAAAACTGGCCGCTTCGAAATCCAATATTTATACTCCGCCCACCTTACACAGTAGCGACATAGCGGGCCTGGATGCCGGTCGAATAGTCGAGCAACGTCTGGAAGGGACAACTCGCATGACCTAGAAAGTTACGTACAGTAATTCTGCCACGTAGAATGAATTCTGAAAGTCTGCGAAACTTATCACACAAAGAATGCCACAATCACACAAACACAAACAAGGAAACGGAAGGTTTAATGAGTTGCCTCTACTGGAAGGGAATCGTATCGCCCACAACAGGACAAATTTTAGGAAATTGCTAAATTTACTCTGACATTTGATAGTAAAATACAATCACAAAAAAAAATTATAAAGTAGAAGAAAAAATAAAGAGGAGTAATTAAATGACATAAACTTGTACAAAAGTACATGTTGAATGCTTTAACAGGAAAGATACGTTTTGTAGTTGCTTCCTGATTGTGTATTACTACATATTACAGAACTGCAGATGAATGATTTAGGACAAGATAAAAAAGCAAGCAGATGTCAACTCCGAGAAGACGTAAATACGAGAATATAAATGCAAATCGTATGCTGAGAATGCAAACCTAGAGCAGAGTTGCTGCACAAATTAAACTTTGTAAGTTGAGAATTATTCCAAAATGTTGAACAGTTTAATTTGTGATGCCCTCTTGCTTTGTCACCATCTGAGCGCTATTGTAGTCAAAGTTGCCAACTCTAACACCCGTTGCGATTCGGATGTAGTTTCTAGTAAAAGACAATTCAAAATCGCACGAGAAGTATAAATGTTACCCTTATCTTATTCATAAACTTTTGCAAACAGGTTGATTTAAGTTTGAAGGCATTTTCCTACAAATGAAAGATACTCTTATTATCCTTACGGCAAATGAGTGTATTTAAAATCAAAAGTGGATTGTTCAATGAGCATACATTACCTGCCTACCAATATTTGTTTTACCTTTTTGTATACTTATACTATTTTTATTATATAATAAATTGTTAAAAATCATTTTCTGAGTTATAAATCTAAAATATCTCCGAGGTTTAGCGGTTTAGAGAAACGTTTCCAAACGCTCTCTCCAAGCGTTTGAAATGTAGTTGCTGCAAAACCTTCAAAGCTAGTGCGCAGTGTCTTCAACGTTTCAGATACTGCAAACTGGTAGAGAGGTACAGCTCAGATATGTGTTTGCAAATCCGTGCCAGTTTTTGACTAGTAAGACATTGGTCAATAGAAGGGATGACAGACAACATGTAGTTGTCTCCCTATGCTGTGGAGCCGTGTCAATATAACTTGTCGATTCAGGTTTAAACCAAAGTAACGATCAGATTGAATGTTATAAATTACTTCAACTTCTGCCATAAAAAGTTTATTACAAACTTTAAACTTGAAAATCATGTTATTATTACGACTGACACAATTATACGAATCAGAATAAGATGATTAAATTTATGAAAAGAAAAACAAATAACCCATTATTCAAATGAGGAAATCTTAATGTAATTAATATCCTTATTGGGAAATAGTTGTAGGATGCTTAAACTACATCATTTCCCTGTTTCATGTAAGTTATTCAACAGTGTACAACTGGAAATTTTATCAAATTTTAGTTTCCTGTAATGCATGGTGGCTAATCTGCACGAAGCAGAATAGATAGCATATATGGTGCCCTTATGAGGGTTGTACGCAACGCGATCTTGAAACACTTAAGTAAATTAATAAACCACGGAGAAACAACTTAAAATTCTATTGATATTCTCTGAAGGACTGAAACTCGTACTGTGATATTTCCCCATGTTTCAGATGAGTACTCACTACCACAACAAATAATAAAATCACCAAGTAATAAAAGTATGATAGCCAGCAACACAGATAAATAATTAAACATTTGCCACGACCACTTACATTGTCCATCAATGCGCAAAAAAGTCACCGTAATAGTCTTCAAAACTCTTACTATTTGTGCAGATCTCAAATAGCTGGCTGCTGTCTTAACACTGCTATTTATAAGCAGCCAAGGTCACTTGTGCTGCGTAAAGTTGACGACAAAATACGATAAAATTCTACGTCAGCCGGACAATTACTGGGCAATACGCGGCAAACGTCACGTAGGCTATGATGCTTAGGTAGCGTAGGGTTACTGTGCTTTATGTTATAAAATTACCTAAAAAATTATATTCAGACAGTAAAAGCAACAAAATATTTCATTAATCACATTAATACACGATGAATACCTTAACACTATTTGTAGGGTTAGTCGCTTATAACTCTGTCTTAGAAGGAGTCTCCCATTCTACAAATCCAAAGCACCTCCATACGGTGTGAATAAGGCTGACGACGCCTTACACTAAAACTAACAAATGTACAAAGCAAATAGAAATTATAATGTTTTAGATCTAAAAGGTATTGCTCTTGATAAGTACAGTCACGTAAATTACAAAGAACATTCAATAAACTCGACATAATTGTACAATGTACAGCGTATTCATAATCTACAACACTATTACAATAGACTCTGTCATCAGAGTTGAAAATTCTGAATCTGCTAATACACGCTATAAAGGTGAAACACGCATACCAATGGTTTAATATCCTTGGCAGCAGAATTCATATTTCTAAAGCCACTTAAATTTGTAATATTCAAATCCTCTGGATATTGCTTATATATCCAGACAAAGGCTACTTTATTTTATAATTAAAAAACTTAAAACTACATTTGTTTAGAATCAACAAAATTAACTATTCATTACAAAGCTATTGCATCTTTTTTGATATCAGTAATAATAAATTATACACGTAGGCAGTGAAGGAAAATCTTAAGAGCCAATATTTTTCTTTATGATTGTATTTCAAAGGTTCTGCTTTCAAATTACTCATGCATTGCTGATAAAATCGTAGAATGATGTTCCTTGCCTTAGGTTCTTGTTTAAGTCGTTTCATGTCTTTTGAGTAGGATCGAAATTATAGTAGCATTTGATATAAGACAACGTTACTTAGAAATTCTATTGATGTTTAATTCGATGGAGTAGGCACTGAGACGCCATTTGAGAAGCGGTGTCAGCAGATATCAGATTATTTCTTCCTAGTGAACACACGACCGTGTGGCTTCACAGGTTAACAAGGAATACTGATAGTTGATAAGATTAGATCTGAAATGTAAAGGTTGCAAACGTTTACTTGATATAGGCTGTATTCGCGCTACACTTTTTTAAAACTGTGTAAATATATTATTTTATAAAATAAATATTTTTATTGAAACATAGTAAATGTAAAAATTATTGGCGTCAGTACCTACCAATCAAAACACATATCGAACAGTACAGTAATACTCGTACATTAGACAGCGAATCTAGCATATCACCAATGCCGCTGAAAAAGTGAAGACAGCTATTGCCAATGAAGAAAAAATACAGCAGAAGTAACAACAACCTGTAGGTATATAAATCTTGGTTACAATCATTTTACAAAGGTATAACATTTTAAGCCTACTCTATTGCAATGAGATCATCTAATGTGTTCAATGACATTTCGTACATACACGTGCCGGCCCGACGCACACACTCACTCATACTTACGTACGCGAGCAAATAATCAAAATGAATTTTATTGCTAACAACAATCTGACTTTGACTTAAAATATTATATTTTTTTGCGATTTTATTTTTCCAATTTCCTGTTATTAAAAAAAAAAGACTTGTAAGCAATGTGTACGTACATTAATTCTAAAAGCGCCGCTCAAAATGTTGGCATACAAGGGGGAGATTTGCTTTTAACGAACTTGTCAGCTGGTTTTGTCGGATAAAAATTAACAGAATTTATAAAACCAAAATGACTTTTCTTTTATATCCTATGTTAAAGTTACGTCACAAAATGAATAATGGTTTTTCTTTTTAAAACTCTATGAAAAAGAAGTAACGAATAAATCTGAAATATGTTTTGGTAAGGAGAATAAGATCCCATACAATATATGGGATGAATATAGAAAATATATACATAAGGTAAAAAGAGGAACAAAGAAGGCAAGAGAGGATTGGATGGAAATGAAATGTAAAGAGAATATGGTTAAAGGAAACACGGAACAAGCTGACCACATCCATTATTTTTCTATAAGGAGCCTGTTGCATGTTTTTGTCACGACGTCAGACAGCTGATACAACACATTTGCAGCTGACATGTTATTGTCCGTACAAACAGCTGTCTCTCACATACACGTTTCACATACACGATTACGTTAACATTTTACGTATTTATTTTTTCGAACTTGAAACACAATTATTACCCTAATTTAACCAAATAGATGCATATTCATAGGCAAAAACAATATGGATAGGAAGGAATCGTTAGAGTTGACAACGTGAGAAACAGCAGTTTAGAAATATTCGATGTAGTAAGCAAACAATTCTTTTGCAGATGTTTCAGTAAATTGTATAAGTTGTAACTTGTGGAAAATTTTGAGCTTTGCTTTCTGACACACGAATCTTAATTTTTGATGTAACAGACTTCCTTATGTACAGAGACTCCAGTCCTCAATTTGCTGGTTTCGTTATGCTCTGTATTGTACTGAGTTATTAATAACACAGTACGCATCACATTGTAGTTTTTCCTTATATAATTTTTTTTACAATCAAAAATATATCCTAGCTTAGTAAATAATTGTTTTACTTTTTTTCTGTGCTCCTGTAACAGTATCCGTGGCTAAAGTATACGTATATAGGTATAGACATGCTCCGTCTACCTGTGTGTTCGTGTGTGAGTTTGTCTTACGTTTATAATCCTGTTTCATATTAATCAATCCTTTTTAAAATTGTTTTATTACAGGAAGAATGGTACGACATTTATAGTCTAAGAAGAAACTAAAGTAATGTGAAGTAAGTTATGACAACGGGTGGGGCAATGAGAACACAAAAATTTGTGCTAGCTCGTGTGTTGTTACTATAACAGGCTATATAACATTACTATAACTAAACAGACGATTTTATAACTTCAATTAAACTATGCCACTACAGTGAACGTGGCTCAATGGCGAGTTGAACATACTGCGTTTGTTGTAGAAATGTTTTTCAATGTAATGAATCCTGTACACAATGACTGTTCAGAAGACACTTCAGCGTTGGGAAACATGGAAGAGTTCCAGATCGCTCAACAATATCGAACTGGGTAAGAACATTTAGAACCACTGCGTCAACACAGAAAACATTTGGGGGAAGAGTGAAAATAGTGCTCACGCCAGAAAATATAGAAAGGTTAAGAGCAGGTTAAGATTCCAGTAGAATGGAGCTACCGCACACACTACACAAGCCACAATACACATGTGAGGTCTGTGCTCGAAGAAATGCGTGTCACTTAAGGGGTGTTACTTTCAAACGATGAACTGCCTAAGTAAATATCGGTATGGAGAACCATACATGACTTCCATGTTCTAAGATTTATATTTAAAATCGTTTTCGAAATGAAATATTTCCATAGAAACTACTTCTTTCTACTTACTGCTTCAGCCATAACCACAGTACTGTGGTCACTAACGTAGACCACCACACGTTATCGCACTGGATTTTCACTGATGATGGAAGTCGATGGCACTGCCGAAACGTCTGGTTTTGCAGAAAACTTTGGTCTATGGCCAAACAGGACGGGAAGAAATTTTAACAACAAACTACTTCTTTGTTGCCGATAACGTAGTACATATATACAAAATTATCCCCTCCCTTTCAACTATAATTTTCATTTATAGAAAATTACCCCCACCCTGTTCAACTAGCCTCATCATTTATAAATATTTCATCTACGTTTCTACAGTGGATTATTAAGATCTTCTTATCAGGATACATTATTTCTCACAAATAAATTATACTTTACTCTTGTTACAACAAAAAGTGTTTCAGGTAAACTACCCTTTCCCCGTAACCGATCTTCACCAAAATCAACAGATCTTGAGTCCTCTACAACACAGGCACATATGTAAAAAATTATTTGATTCTGTTTGAATTTACGGCAGTTATCGTTCGTCATGATAAAATGTCTCTTGTTACAACATACAATGTTGCAGGTAAACTACCCCTTTCCCTTAACCGATCTTCACCAAAATCAACAGACCTTGAGTTCTCTACAATGTAGGGAAGTATGCAAAACATTATTTGATTATGTTTGAATTTACAGCAGTTACCGTTCGTCATAGAAAAAAATTAACCTTGTTATCACATAAAACGTTGCAGGTAAACTACACCTTTCTCTTAACTGATCTTCACCAAAATCAAAAAGTCTTGAATACTCTACAATTCAGGGATGCACGCAAAACATTACTTGATTTTGTTTGAATTTGCGGCTGTTATCGTTTGCCATAGAAAATACCCTTGTTAAAACCAAAAACGTTCCAGGTAAACTATCCCTTTCCCTTAACCGATCTTCACCAAAATCAACAAACATTGAGTTCTCTACAATGTAGGGAAGTATGCAAAACATTATTTGATTCTGTTTGAATGTACGGCAGTTATCGTTCGTCATAGAAACAATTACTCTTGTTGAAACATTAAATGTGGCAGGTAAACTACCCCTTTCCCTTAACCGATCTTCACCAAAATCAACAGGCCTTGAATCTTCTACAATTCAGGCAAATATGTAAAACATTATGTGATTCTGTTTGAATTTACGGCTCTTCATTAAAAACGTTCTCTTGTTACAACATAAAATGTTGCAGGTGAACTACCCCTTTCCCTTAACAGATCTTCAACAAAATCAACAAACCTTGAGTTATCTGTAATTGAAGAAGGTATGCACAAAATTATTTGATTCTGTTTAAATGTGCGGCAGTTATCGTTCGTCATAGAAACAATTACTCTTGTTAAAACATAAAATGTGGCAGGTAAACTACCCCTTTCCCTAAACCGATCTTCAACAAAAACAATAAGTCTTGAGAACTCTACAATAATTCAGGGCTGTATGCAAAACATTATTTGATTCTGTTTGAATTTGCGGCTGTTATAGTTTGCCATAGAAAATACCCTTGTTAAAACATAAAACGTTACAGGTAAACTACCCCATTCCCTTAACCGATCTTCACCAAAAACAATAGGTCTTGAGAACTCTACAATTTAGGGCTGTATGCAAAACATTATTTGATTCTGTTTGAATTTGCGGCTGTTATCGTTTGCCATATAAAATAATTACCCTTAATTTAAAAAAAACGTTGCTGGTAAACTATCCCTTTCCCTAAACCGACCTTCAACCAAAACAATAGGTCTTGAGTACTATATAAATCAGGGCTGTATGCAAAAAATTATTTGATTCTGTTTGAATTTGCGGCTGTTATCGTTTGCCATAGGAAAAAATCTACAGATGGACACACAGACACATAGACACACAGACAGTAGACACACAGACACTTTTCGAAAAATTACTTTTTTTCATGTTTTGAGTGTAGTACAATCAAAGTCTGCAATAATCTCGAACACGATTTTTTTTTGCCATCACCATACCAATTTCCTTAAGAACATGGAAGTAAAATGGCATTTTATTACCTTTGTATGTATACTATATTTGACTTTAAAATATTAAACGAGTTATGTTATGATAGTTTTTAATTGTTGTCTTCTCATTGCTCCGCCCTTTATTTTTAAATATTGAAAGTTTGAAGTTTTGTTATAAAAGATTACAGTGCTTACAAGATGTATTGATAATGTATTATTTATTAATTGGTTTACACCTCTTAGCTACCTTTTATTATAGAAAACTATTAATGGTAAAATGCCCTGAAGGTAGGAGAAAAAATTATATATTAAAGGAGAAAACGATTAGTGTGACTAGAATGAATAAAGGTGTAAATTAGCAAAGTTTTAATTGCTTGATTGTTACAATTGAATAATTTTTTATCTACTCTCTACTCCGTCAATATAGACTGAAAGTCGGTGTTAACAAAGGGGAATTATTGTAGGAAGGTGGTAGGCGTAGGTGTCAAGTTTGATTAGTAATTTATTGTACTATCCCCAACTGTGCAGCGTAACAATACTGATCAACCAAGATACTGCTAGGCATTGTCACACTTGAGTCACCCTGAGATCGATTCTAATTCAAATAAGCGAATGTGTCCAACGGACGAAGAAAAAAATGTGCGCTGAATACACTAATTGTACAAACATAATGGTGTGACAACGCAGGCAACAGGATAGATAATAATTAGTAACATCCAGTGGTGTTGTTGATTGCTTATCTGAAAGTTATTAATTATCAAATAAACGTGTAATTTTCAATGAGCTATAAGTAGCACTAATATTCTATAACGACGTAGAATAAGTAACTGTGATCTAGGATCATTGAAATTAAATGGAGATAACATTAACTTGTTAAGTGATAAAGGATTACCGTAACCGACAGGTCCATAAACGTTAACCCAATAATTCATCTGGCTGTTTTGACGGAAATAGCTTTGAACGTTCTACTTTTGGCAAAATAATATGAAGAGCTAATGTGAGGATAAAAAACTTAATAAACTTACAGCTGTTTACTTCTTTTAAATTACGTTGTAATTTCATATACTGAGATTTATTTGGTATCGCTATTTCAATATGTATATATCTGAATGAGAACGTTAAATATCGGTATGGAGAACCATACATGACTTCCATGTTCTAAGATTTATATTTAAAATCATATTCGAAATGAAATATTTCCATAGAAACTACTTCTTTCTACTTTTTGCTTCAGCCTTAACCACAGTACTGTGGTCACTAACGTATAACACCTCACGTTTTCGCACTCGATTTTCACTGATGATGGCAATCGATGGCACTGCCGAAAAGTCTGATTTTTCAGAAAATATTGGACTAAAGCTAAACAACCCGGGAAGAAATTTTAACAAAGAACTACTTCTTTGTTGCCGATAACGTAGTACACATATACAAAATTCTCCCCTCTAACTTCAACTATAATTTTCATTTATAGAAAATTACCCCCACCCAGTTCACCTAACCTCTTCATTTATAGATATTTCATCTACGTTTCTACAGTGGATTATTATGAGCTTCTCATCAGGATACTTTAATTATAAAAATTAAGCACTTTACTCTTGTTAAAACATAAAACGTTGCAGGTAAAGTACCCCTATCTCTTAACCGATCTTCACCAAAATCAATAGACCTTCAGTCCTCTACAATGCAGGGATGCATGCAAAAAAATATTTGATTCTGTTTGAATGTGCGGCAGTTATCGTTCGTCATGGAAACATTTCTCTTGTTACAACATAAAACGTTGCAGGTAAACTACCCTTTTCCCTTAACCGATCTTCACCAAAATCAGTAGGCCTCGAGTTCTCTACAATTCAGGAACGTATGCAACAAATTATTTTATTCTCTTTGAATTTACGGCAGTTATCTCTCGTCAAAAAAAATTACCCTTCTTAAAACATAAAATGTTGCTGGTAAACTATCCCTTTCCCTTAACCGATCTTCAACAAAATTAACAAACCTTGAGTTCTCTTTAATTCAAAAAGGTATGCAAACACGTAGTTGATTCTGTTTGAATTTACGGCAGTTATCGTTCGTCAAATAAAAAATTACCCTTGTTAAAACATAAAATGTTGCTGGTAAACTACCCCTTTCCCTTAACCGATCTTCAACAAAATCAACAGACCTTGAGTTCTCTTTAATTCAAAAAGGTATGCAAAACATTATTTGATTCTGTTTGAATTTCCGGCTATTATCGTTTGCCATATAAACAAATTACCCTTGATAAAAAAACGTTGCAGGTAAACTACCCCTTTCCCCTAACTGACCTTCACCAAAACCAACAATCTTGAGAAATCTACTATTCCGGACTGTATCCAAAACATTATTTGATTCTGTTTGAATTTGCGGCTGTTATCGTTTGCCATAGAAAAAATATCGGTATGGAGAACCATACATAACTTCCATGTTCTAAGATTTATATTTAAAATCATTTTCGAAATGAAATATTACCATAGAAACTACTTCTTTCTACTTACTGCTTCAGCCTTAACCACAGTACTGTGGTCACTAACGTATACCACCTCACGTTATCGCGCTCGATTTTCACTGATGATGGAAGTCGATGGCATTGCCGAAACGTCTGGTTTTGTAGAAAACACTGGACTACGGCCAAACATCCCGAGAAGGAATTTTATCAAAAACTACTTCTTTGTTGCCGATAAAGTTGTACACATATAAAAAATATGCATAAAATTAATGGCTTGTATAAGTTAATGTTTGATCTCCATTAAGTAGTGCTCAAGTTTCCAAAGTTTTAATATTATGATGTCCGTAATTAAAACATCAGAGCAGGTTTAGTGTGTATGAGGGTACACCGTGGACAAAAATTTTCAACATTTCCTATTGAGCGTTGCTCAGAGTAAAGCTGCGAATCTACAGTGTACGTTTCACAGAACAAACACGCGGAAAAGAAGGAGCGCTCCGAAATCACTCATGGACCCTCAGCATCTTGCAGAGGGTTCATTCCCTAAAGACGAAAATTCTGTCTATGAACCGTTCCTCTGTAAACACGTGCAGTTACAGTGCCCAGCGATCCACAGGAAGCAAATCGCTATCCACGCTGGACAATTTTTCGGCTTGCGCGCGTTATGTTGGTGTGGGTTTCGGCACTTTCCATTTAAAAAGCGTGCAAACGTAAGAAAATAAACATGAGTGAGGGCAGAAATAACGCGAATTGTGTGTGTGTGTGTGTCCTGCCTGCCTTTTTATTGCAGTAATCACAATAATAAAATGGAAACGTAAATATTACATATTTGAGATATGCTTGCCTGCCACGAACGATATATTTTCTCTCATTCATGATTTACATTAAAATGAAAAAATTATAATTTTATTGCCAGGCAACAAAATTATTTTATTTTTAACAATTACCATGTTTGTAAAAGTTTAAATGAATTGTCAAGTACTTTACAGTTGTTAAAACGTAACAGGTTGCAGGTAAACTACCCCTTCGCCTTAACCGATCTTCACCAAAATCAAAAGGCCTTGAGATCGCTACAATTCAGGGATGTAAGCAAAAAATTATTTGATTCTGTTTGAATATGAGGCAGTTACCGTTCGTCATAGAAAAAATAACACTTGTTAAAACACAAAATGTTGCTGGTAAACTACCCTATTCCCTTAACCGACATTCACCAAAACCAAAAGGTCTTGAGGACTCTACAGTTCATGTCTGTATGCAAAACATTATTTGATTCTGTTTGAATTAGCGGTGTTATCGTTTGCCAAAAAAGAATTACACTTGATAAAAAACGCTGCAGGTAAACTACCCCTTTCCCTTAACCGATTTTCTCCGAAAACAATAGGTCTTGAGTACTCAACAATTCAGGGCAGTATCCAAAAAATTATTTGATTCTGTTTCAATTCGCGGCAGTTATCGTTCGTCGTGAAAACATTTCTCTTGTTACAACATAATAAGTTTCTGGTAAACTACCCCTTTCCCTTTACCGATCTTCACCAAAATCAACAGGCCTTGAGTTCCTACAATTTAGTTACGTTTGCAAAAAATTATTTGATTTTCTTTGAATTTACGGCAGTTATCATTCGTCATAGAAAAAATTACCCTTGTTAAAACATAAACGTTGCCGGTAAACTACCCCTTTCTCTAAACCGATCTTCACCAAAATCAATAGACTTTCAGTCCTCCAAATTACAGGGCTGTATGCAAAACATTATTTGATTCTGTTTGAATTTGCGGCTCTTATTGTTTGCCATAGAAAATACCCTTTTAAAACATAAAACGTTACCGGTAAACTACCCCTTTCCCTTAACCGATCTTCACCAAAAACAACAGGTCTTGAGTACTCTACAATTCAGGTCAGTATGCAAATAATCATTTGATTCTCTTTGAATTTACGGCTGTTATCGTTTGCCATAGAAAATACCCTTGTTAAAACTAAAAAACGTTGCTGGTAAACTACCCCTTTCCCTTAACCGATCTTCACTAAAAACAACAAGTCTTGAGAACTCTACACTTGAGGGCTGTATGCAAACCGTATTTGATTATGTTTGAATTTTCGGCTGTTATCGTTTGACAAAGAAAATAATTACCCTTGATTAAAATAAAAAACGTTGCTGGTAAACTACCCCTTTCGCTTAACCGATCTTCACCAAAAACAAAAAGGTCTTGAGTACTCTACAATTCAGGCCAGTATGCAAAATATTATTTATTCTCTTTGAATTTGCGGCTGTTATCGTTTGCCATAGAAAAAAAACTACAGACAGACACACACACACAAACTTTTCGAAAAATGAATTTTTTTCATGTTTTGAGTGTAGTACAATCAGAATCTGCAATAATCTCGAACACGATTTTTTTTGCCATCACCATACTTCCATTTCCTTAAGGAACGTGGAAGTAAAACTACACTTGATAAAAAACCGTTGGCAGTCAATGGCACTGCCGAAAAGTCTGGTTATGCAGAAAACATTGGACTACTGCTAAAGAGCACGGGAAGCAATTTTAACAAAAAACTACTTCTTTGTTGCCGATAACGTAGTACACATATAAAAAATTCTCCCCTCCACCTTCAACTATAATTTTTAATAATAGAAAATTACCCCCACCCCGTTCACCTCACCTCTCCATTTATAGATATTTCATCTACGTTTCTACAGTGGATTACTATGAGCTTCTTATAAGGATACTTTTTTTATCAAACTTAAGTACTTTACTCTTGTTAAATCATTAAAGGTTTCAGGTAAACTACCCCTTTCTCTTAACCGATCTTCTCCAAAATCAATAGACCTTCCGTCCTCTACAATTCAGGAATGCATGCAAAAAAATATTTGATTCTGTTTGAATGTGCGGCAGTTATCGTTCGTCATGGAAACATTTCTCTTGTTACAACATAAAATGTTGCAGATAAACTACCCCTTTCCCTTAACCGATCCTCACCAAAAACAAAAGGACTTGAGATCTCTATAATTTAGGGTTCTATGCAAATAAACATTTGATTCTGTTTGAATTTGCGGCTGTTATCGTTTGCCATGGAAAATACCCTTGTTAAAACAAAAAAACGTTGCTTATAAACAACCCCTTTCCCTTAACCGATCTTCACTAAAAACAACAAGTCTTGAGAACTCTCCAATTGAGGGCTGTATGCAAACCGTATTTGATTATGTTTGAATTTGCGGCTGTTATCGTTTGCCATAGAAAATAATTAGCCTTGATTAAAATAAAAAACGTTGCAGGTAAACTACCCCTTTCGCTTAACCGATCTTACCAAGAACAATAGGTCTTGAGTACTCAACAAATCAGGGCTGTATGCAAAAAATTATTTGATTCTGTTTGAATTTGCGGCTGTTATCGTTTGCCATAGAAAAAAAAATACAGACAGACACACACAGACACATTTCGAAAAATGAATTTTTTTCATGTTTTGAGTGTAGTACAATCAGAATCTGCAATAATCTCGAACACGATTTTTTTTGCAATCACCATACTTCCATTTCCTTAAGGAACGTGGAAGTAAAACTACACTTGATAAAAAACCGTTGGCAGTCAATGGCACTGCCGAAAAGTCTGGTTATGCAGAAAACATTGGACTACTGCTAAAGAGCACGGGAAGCAATTTTAACAAAAAACTACTTCTTTGTAGCCGATAACGTAGTACACATATAAAAAATTCTCCCCTCCACCTTCAACTATAATTTTTAATAATAGAAAATTACCCCCACCCCGTTCACCTCACCTCTCCATTTATAGATATTTCATCTACGTTTCTACAGTGGATTACTATGAGCTTCTTATAAGGATACTTTTTTTATCAAACTTAAGTACTTTACTCTTGTTAAATCATTAAAGGTTTCAGGTAAACTACCCCTTTCTCTTAACCGATCTTCTCCAAAATCAATAGACCTTCCGTCCTCTACAATTCAGGAATGCATGCAAAAAAATATTTGATTCTGTTTGAATGTGCGGCAGTTATCGTTCGTCATGGAAACATTTCTCTTGTTACAACATAAAATGTTGCAGATAAACTACCCCTTTCCCTTAACCGATCCTCACCAAAAACAAAAGGACTTGAGATCTCTATAATTTAGGGTTCTATGCAAATAAACATTTGATTCTGTTTGAATTTGCGGCTGTTATCGTTTGCCATGGAAAATACCCTTGTTAAAACAAAAAAACGTTGCTTATAAACAACCCCTTTCCCTTAACCGATCTTCACTAAAAACAACAAGTCTTGAGAACTCTCCAATTGAGGGCTGTATGCAAACCGTATTTGATTATGTTTGAATTTGCGGCTGTTATCGTTTGCCATAGAAAATAATTAGCCTTGATTAAAATAAAAAACGTTGCAGGTAAACTACCCCTTTCGCTTAACCGATCTTACCAAGAACAATAGGTCTTGAGTACTCAACAAATCAGGGCTGTATGCAAAAAATTATTTGATTCTGTTTGAATTTGCGGCTGTTATCGTTTGCCATAGAAAAAAAAATACAGACAGACACACACAGACACATTTCGAAAAATGAATTTTTTTCATGTTTTGAGTGTAGTACAATCAGAATCTGCAATAATCTCGAACACGATTTTTTTTGCAATCACCATACTTCCATTTCCTTAAGGAACGTGGAAGTAAAACTACACTTGATAAAAAACCGTTGGCAGTCAATGGCACTGCCGAAAAGTCTGGTTATGCAGAAAACATTGGACTACGGCTAAAGAGCACGGGAAGCAATTTTAACAAAAAAACTACTTCTTTGTTGCCGATAACGTAGTACACATATAAAAAATTCTCCCCTCCACCTTCAACTATAATTTTTAATAATAGAAAATTACCCCCACCCCGTTCACGAAACCTCTCCATTTATAGATATTTCATCTACGTTTCTACAGTGGATTACTATGAGCTTCTTATAAGGATACTTTTTTTATCAAATTTAAGTACTTTACCCTTGTTAAATCATTAAATGTTTCAGGTAAACTACCCCTTTCTCTTAACCGATCTTCTCCAAAATCAATAGACCTACCGTCCTCTACAATTCAGGAATGCATGCAAAAAAATAGTTGATTCTGTTTGAATGTGCGGCAGTTATCGTTCGTCATGGAAACATTTCTCTTGTTACAACATAAAATGTTGCAGATAAACTACCCCTTTCCCTTAACCGATCTTCACCAAAATCAATAGACATTGAGCTCTCTGCAACTCAGGAAAGGGTGCAAAAAATTATTTGATTCTCTTTGAATTTTCAGCAGTTATCGTTCGTCATAAAAAAATTACCCTTTTTAAAACATAAAACGTTGCTGATAAACTACCCCTTCCCTTAACCGATCTGCAACAAAACCAACAGACCTTGAGTTCTCTTTAGTTCAAAAAGGTATGCAAACACCTAGTTGATTCTCTTTGAATTTACGGCAGTTATCATTCGTCATATAAAAAATTACCGTTGTTAAAACATAAAATGTTGCTGGTAAACTACCCCTTTCCCTTAACCGATCTTCACCAACACCAATAGGTATTGAGAACGCTACAATACAGGGCTGTATGCAAAACATCATGTGATTCTGTTTGAATTTGCGGCTATCGTTTACCATAGAAAAAAATTGCCCTTGATAAAACACCGTTGCTGGTAAACTACCCCTTTCCCTTAACTGATCTTCACCAAAAACGACAGGTCTTGAGTACTCTACAATTCAGGCCTGTATGCAAACAATTATTTGATTTTGTTTCAATTTGCGGCTCTTATCGTTTGCCATAGAAAACACCCTTGATAAAACATAAAACGTTGCTGGTAAACTACCCCTTTCCCTTAACCGATCTTCACCAAAAACGACAGGTCTTGAGTACTCTACAATTCAGGGCTGTATGCAAAACATTATTTGATTCTCTTTGAATTTACGGCAGTTATCGTTCGCCAAAAAAAATACCCTTGTTAAAACATAAAAGGTTGCTGGTAAACTAACCCTTTCCCTTAACCGATCTTCAACAAAATCAACAGACCTTGAGTTCTGTATAATTCAAAAAGGTATGCAGAAGAGTAGTTGATTCTGTTTGAATTTGCGGCTGTTATCGTTCGCCATATAAAATACCCTTGATAAAACAAAAAACGTGGCAGGTAAACTACCCCTTTCCCTTAACCGATCTTCACCAAAAAAAAATATTTCTTTAGTACTCAACAAAACAGGGCTGTATGCAAAACTTATTTTATTCTGTTTGAATTTGCGGCTCTTATCGTTTGCCATATAAAATACCCTTTTAAAACATAAAACGTTGCTGGTAAACTACCCCTTTCCCTTAACCGATCTTCACCAAAACAAAAGGTCTTGAGAACTCTACAAATCAGGGCAGTATGCAAAACATTATTTGATTATGTTTGAATTTGCGGCTGTTATCGTTTGCCATAGATAATACCCTTGTTAAAACATAAAATGTTGAAGGTAAACTACTCCTTTCCCTTAACCGATCTTTACCAAAATCAAAAGATCTTGAGACCTCTACAATTCAGGGCTCTATGCGAAACATTATTTGATTCTGTTTGAATTTGCGGCTGTTACCGTTTGCCAAACAAACAAAATTACTCTTGAAAGATTAAAAAAAAAACCGTTGAAAATGTTGAAGGTAAACTACCCCTTTCCCTTAACCGATCTTTACCAAAAACAAAAGGTTGTGAGTACTCTACAAATCAGGGCTGTATGCAAAAAATTATTTGATTCTGTTTGAATTTGCGGCTGTTATCGTTTGGCATAGAAAAAAATCTACAGACACACAGACACATAGATAGACAGACAGACACACACACAGACACTTTTCGAAAAACGACTTTTTCTCATGTTTTGAGTGTAGTACAATCAGAATCTGCAATAATCTCGAACACGATTTTTTTTGTCATCACCATACTTCCATTTCCTTAAGGAACATGGAAGTAAAATTACCCTTGATAAAAAAAATGTTGCTTGTAAACTACCCCTTCCCCTCAACCGATCTCAAGACCAAAAACAATAGGTCTTGAGTACTCTACAAATCAGGGCTGTATGCAAAACATTATTTGATTCTGTTTGAATTTGCGGCTGTTATCGTTTGCCATAGACAATACCCTTGTTAAAACATAAAACATTGCCGGTAAACTACCCCTTTCCCATTACTGATCTTCACCAAAAACAAAATGTCTTGAGAACTCTACAATTCAGGCCTATATCCAAATAATCATTTGATTCTGTTTGAATTTGCGGTTGTTATCGTTTGCCACAGAAAATACCTTTGTTTTAACAAAAAACATTGCAGGTAAACTACTCCTTTCTCTTAACCGATCTTCACCAAAAACAATAGGTCTTGAGCACTCTACAAATCAGGCGTGTATGCAAAAAATTATTTGATTCTGTTTGAATTTGCGGCTGTTATCGTTTACCATAGAAAAAAATCTACAGACAGACACACACACAGACACTTTTCGTAAAATGACTTTTTTCATGTTTTGAGTGTAGTGCAATCAGAATCTGCAATAATCTCCATCACGATTTTTTTTTGCCATCACCATACTTCCATTTCCTTAAGGAACATGGAAGTAAAATTACGCTTGTTAAAACATAAAATTTTGCCGGTAAACAGCCCTATTCCCTTAACCGATCTTCACCAAAACCAACAGGTCTTGAGTACTCTACAAATCAGAGCTGCATGCAAAAAATATTTGATTTTGTTTGAATTTGCGGCTGTTATCGTTTGCCATAGAAAATATTTACCCTCGATTTAAAAAAAAACGTTGCCGGTAAACTACCCCTTTCCCTTAACCGATCTTCACCAAAAACAATAGGTCTTGAGTACTCTGCAAATCAGGGCTACATGCAAAAAATATTTGATTTTGTTTGAATTTGCGGCTGTTATCGTTTGCCATATAAAATACCCTTGATAAAACAAAAAACGTGGCAGGTAAACTACCCCTTTCCCTTAACCGATCTTCACCAAAAAAAAATATTTCTTTAGTACTCAACAAAACAGGGCTGTATGCAAAACTTATTTTATTCTGTTTGAATTTGCGGCTCTTATCGTTTGCCATATAAAATACCCTTTTAAAACATAAAACGTTGCTGGTAAACTACCCCTTTCCCTTAACCGATCTTCACCAAAACAAAAGGTCTTGAGAACTCTACAAATCAGGGCAGTATGCAAAACATTATTTGATTATGTTTGAATTTGCGGCTGTTATCGTTTGCCATAGATAATACCCTTGTTAAAACATAAAATGTTGAAGGTAAACTACTCCTTTCCCTTAACCGATCTTTACCAAAATCAAAAGATCTTGAGACCTCTACAATTCAGGGCTCTATGCGAAACATTATTTGATTCTGTTTGAATTTGCGGCTGTTACCGTTTGCCAAACAAACAAAATTACTCTTGAAAGATTAAAAAAAAAACCGTTGAAAATGTTGAAGGTAAACTACCCCTTTCCCTTAACCGATCTTTACCAAAAACAAAAGGTTGTGAGTACTCTACAAATCAGGGCTGTATGCAAAAAATTATTTGATTCTGTTTGAATTTGCGGCTGTTATCGTTTGGCATAGAAAAAAATCTACAGACACACAGACACATAGATAGACAGACAGACACACACACAGACACTTTTCGAAAAACGACTTTTTCTCATGTTTTGAGTGTAGTACAATCAGAATCTGCAATAATCTCGAACACGATTTTTTTTGTCATCACCATACTTCCATTTCCTTAAGGAACATGGAAGTAAAATTACCCTTGATAAAAAAAATGTTGCTTGTAAACTACCCCTTCCCCTCAACCGATCTCAAGACCAAAAACAATAGGTCTTGAGTACTCTACAAATCAGGGCTGTATGCAAAACATTATTTGATTCTGTTTGAATTTGCGGCTGTTATCGTTTGCCATAGACAATACCCTTGTTAAAACATAAAACATTGCCGGTAAACTACCCCTTTCCCATTACTGATCTTCACCAAAAACAAAATGTCTTGAGAACTCTACAATTCAGGCCTATATCCAAATAATCATTTGATTCTGTTTGAATTTGCGGTTGTTATCGTTTGCCACAGAAAATACCTTTGTTTTAACAAAAAACATTGCAGGTAAACTACTCCTTTCTCTTAACCGATCTTCACCAAAAACAATAGGTCTTGAGCACTCTACAAATCAGGCGTGTATGCAAAAAATTATTTGATTCTGTTTGAATTTGCGGCTGTTATCGTTTACCATAGAAAAAAATCTACAGACAGACACACACACAGACACTTTTCGTAAAATGACTTTTTTCATGTTTTGAGTGTAGTGCAATCAGAATCTGCAATAATCTCGATCACGATTTTTTTTTGCCATCACCATACTTCCATTTCCTTAAGGAACATGGAAGTAAAATTACGCTTGTTAAAACATAAAATTTTGCCGGTAAACAGCCCTATTCCCTTAACCGATCTTCACCAAAACCAACAGGTCTTGAGTACTCTACAAATCAGAGCTGCATGCAAAAAATATTTGATTTTGTTTGAATTTGCGGCTGTTATCGTTTGCCATAGAAAATATTTACCCTTGATTTAAAAAAAAACGTTGCCGGTAAACTACCCCTTTCCCTTAACCGATCTTCACCAAAAACAATAGGTCTTGAGTACTCTGCAAATCAGGGCTACATGCAAAAAATATTTGATTTTGTTTGAATTTGCGGCTGTTATCGTTTGCCATAGAACAAAAATCTACAGACACACAGACAGACAGACACACACACAAACACTTTTCGAAAAATGACTTTTTTTCATGGTTTGAGTGTAGTACAATCAGAATTTGCAATAATCTCGAACACGATTTTTTTTTGCCATCACCATACTTCCATTTCCTTAAGGAACATGAAAGTAAAATTGCTTTTCCAAATACTTGAAACAATAGGATATAATACAAGAAGGAACAATATTAAACATAATTTCAATAATCCGAATACTTGAGTAAATGCGCTTGCATTGAATATCTGTTTAGAACATAGTGAAACTAAACATATGGTTCAGTAGTTAGTTTTGTCAACTTTAGTTTAGACTCGAGAGAAATAAGAAGAAAATTTGGTACAGACTCATATAAAAATGAGACATGAAACTAAAACACAGCAGAAATTCTCTACGTTAGTACTTTAGTGTCAAATAAGGAAAGTTTCTTCTTTGAAATCGTATTGTTCAGCTGTTTGAAATAATTGCTAAGTGACAAAGTTTAATCCGGAGCCTTGGAATTTTCTCAGTATTTGTACTTTTGCCAGATTCAATTGAACCCTCTCCTGCACGGCTATGTCTGTTTATTTTGTTAAGAAATCTACGTCACTGTTCCCTTATAACTTAAAAATACTTTTCAAGTTAGAAGATGAATGTCAACTGTAGTTACAGTTACAGACAAAACATAACGTCCTCAGTTCCTTGAAGCGATCGATCGAGCGAGCTGTCAACAAAGTTAAGCTGCCTTCAGGCGGTGGAGTGAGGCGAGGACGTCATGATTTGTCTGCAAGTATAGAAGATAAATGTGAGTACGCGTTCAACCCATGTTAATCGGAGAATCGGATGTTAATCCGGTTAGTCTGTATACCAATAGTGTCATGGTTTTACATTAGCGATCGCTCCGTTTCAACGTTCAAGATTCATACGCGTGGATGACTATTACAATATAAAATTGTTTACCGTCAGTACTTTAATATTGGCTTTGACATTATTTAACATTGCTATATTTTTAAAGATTTTCGGATGCTACTATTACTGTGAGTGATCTATGTACTCTCTATAGGAAATATTTATACTTTCAGAGAAATTTTTGATCTTCACTTTAATACTGTAATGCGACGGCTTAAGAAATCATACTGTAATCGTTTGTTGATAGATAACACCGATTACTTTTTTCTATTAAATTAGAGTGCACAAGCAATGTTGGAAGTTTCGTTTAAAGAGTGGGCGCGTGTATGTTTACATAATATGTAATCAACATCGGTACACGATGTGACCAATACAACATCGTCTGTTACGATATCGTGCTGACGACAAATATGAAGAGACTTCTGTAACGTTGAACGTAACGAGCCACTGATCCATGCAAAGGAGTGTCACCTTAATGGAAGGTGCCAACTGCAGTACTGTAGAGCAGCAGTCATTCTTAAAATAGAACTGCTGTGATTTTACTGTCTTTCATCATTCATTTGTATTTATAATTTATTTTGTTAATTTTGCGGGCGCCCCAGTCGCGTGCGTGTACGTGTAGTTGAAGTAATTGTCATTACTTCTATAGTGTTTTACAGCATTTGTAGACTACGTGGTTAGTAATTATGTAGAATGTTACTGGAATTTCAAGTAGCACCCAGTCTACACGACTTTTGACTATTTCCTTTTACTCTTGTTTCAACTGTTACTTGAGACCATTAGAAACACAGGGCTACGACTTTTTACAGCACATAACATGTCTCAAGTACTGAAGTTTTGTGTTCTTAAGAAGTGATCATTCTCGTTGTAGTCCTTGTCTTTGTATTACTTGATTGTTGCTCAAATAATCAACCCTCGAGAATTTCAAGATTCCTTAGTGAACTTACATCGTCCTATTGTATATTAAGGTTCGTGAGTGTATACCATATGAAACGGTTGAAAGGTGTAGCATTTAACCATCAATATTTCTATCTTAAAACATAGACTTTGTAAGTTTACAAATGAAAAGTTACCGGACGAGAGGAGTAGAATAAATTATACAACTTTATTTAATGTAAAACAAAATTACATCAGTCATATTCTTTTGTTCAGTCTACGTGTAGCGTTCTCTCAAACGTAACACTGCCAGACAGAAAACATATAGTCCTACGTCTAAGCAAAAGTAGTTTCGGTTCTTGCCATAACTCTATACATCCACAATCCTGCTGTACCCGTGCGTGAAATTCGCAATTCCTTCACGACCATATATCAATGTCTTACACTTCTCGTGTGTTGGATCACGTACCAGACACACGCATCGACACAGTATTTCTTTGTGAAAAAATGTGTAATATTGTTTGCAAAACTGTTGTATATAGATATAAGTTAAAACATTAGAGGATAGCTGTAGCTAACTCCTTAGTTAGTAAACACGGTGAATTCAGAGACTGCGGTGCGTATTCACTGAGCTGACAACATTATACACTTTGTCGTTCGTTTAAAATAAGGAGCAAAATCATGGCTTGCTTCAGGCACCTTGACTCCGGTGTACATTTTGCTCCCCAGTTACAGTGGTTCGTACGTTTACCTACATAAGACACATCAACTTACTGTTATCGGTGAAGCGCTGTATTCCGTTATCTTACGAGTACAACTTCAGTGCAAATCGTTATCTTGCTCTGAGAACCTAAACATAAGACCTTATTAGAAAATTTGGATTGTTAAGCTTGCCGACTTTCGTTGTAGAACTATAGTAATTTTTAAAAGTACATTTCAGGGACTATATATAAATGTATTTGTAAATTATATTTATAAATACATAAGTGTTAATGAAGGTCAGTTAACTTCACTGACGTGTAGGCTACTGTCCAAGTTTCACCCATATTGCTTCACTTCCGCAAATTGGTTCTGTTATGCCTATAAATTTCTTTCGCTTCCTGCGTATGCCAGTGCTTTCTGAATGTAAACGTATTGGGTTTTTAGAACGTGGTTCGTTATTTTTTGTTTCAATGTCTATTTTTGTTATCTTTCTCTATCAATTCAAAGCTCAAACCTTTTTCTGCAGCGTAATCTTACAATGATTGTACTAAAATTATGCGAGTTTTCCGATGAAATGTTAATTGAAACTCATTTGGTCTTTAGGAGGTATATACATATCATTTGGTCTTTGGATAAATACAATATATACCATGGTTAAGCTTAAGCTGTACATTCAGCATACATGTATATTAAGAAAAAAATAATAACCACATAAGGTGACCAATAAAATATAAATGGTCAGATCTCCAATGGTCAAACTCGCATTAATGCTGCTAAGCCAATGAGATAGCCTGCGTGGTGAGGTGGCATTCTGACTGCGGACGTGTCAAGGTCACGCATTGACATAGCTTCCTGCGAGTTTCAGAACGCCTGTAACTACGCAACTATTTTCGAAGCTATGGGCGGAAAATGGTAGACTTCTCTCAAACGTCAGCGGAGTATAAACAGCCAGCGGCCAGCGAACTTCAGTGCTTGAACAGCAATATTACAGTGTGATTCGGAGTAATTGTTATTGTGACGACTTACAGTTACTTATGTGACAACTAAGTAAAGCGATTGTTACTTAGTGCGAGATTGTAATAAGGTGGCGTTTATTGTTGTGTGTTAGACAAATTTTAACTCGAAAAATTCCACGAGTATCTTTGTTTATTTTTAAATGAAATTAATGACTTTATTCGGTATTAGTTATTCTGTTCCCACTGTACAACACGACTATCCGTAAAACCGTCGTAACAATACTTTCTATTCGTTGCTTTGGAATATTTATTCCCTATACCTCTGTATGAACTTACGGTATTTTCAAAATCCTTCGACATATTTACGAATTCACACTTACTATTTATAAAACATTTCTTTGCCTGTTCGTCTGATTATATTTCCAATAGTAACCCCGTCGAGCTTGCTTCTGCGACGATTATGTTTCCGTATACTCGGATTTTGAAAGGTAGTTCGTTTTGCTTTTCCAGTAAAGATAGCCAAATTCCTATTTATTGTCTTGATTCTGCCAAAAATTTATTCTAATCAGCGCGTTTCCTCTTTGTACCCACACGCCTACAACCCCCGACGTAAGAAGGTTGGGGGTTTTGTATATACAAAATCCTATTTTTTATATACAATCTTCACATCACTTGTTCGCCGCCCAGGTGTCAGTACTACATAATAGTAATGGATTAAATAGATTCTTATAATCAGTATCTACATGTTTTGCTTTCTTAGATGCCTACTGATATGTGACCGTAACTGCAGATGTTATTTGTCCTTGAACCCCGTCGTTAAACCTTGTCAACCTTTATCGTAAAACGCTTTGTCGTTCCATATTTTCTTGTGTCCCTGACTCTTCTATTGTTGGTTAGAATGCTGTCAGTTTTCCTGCTTAATAACCTTATATCATCATTTTTTTAAATGTGTTCATTACGTGATGTTCTTCCATCACTTCAAATATTCATGCATGCAACCTTTTCATATAGAAAGTTAAAATTATCCGCTTATCCAATTATCTTATTGTTGATCAAAACAGCTGCCGGAAGTAAATCCTACCCAAAGAAGGTATAGCCTTTTTTGAACGAGCGGTGCACACTCTCAGTTTTAACTTGACTGTGTGGCGTTTGTCTTTCTTTCGTAAATTGTTTCTTCCGGTAAAAGTTTACATATACAAATAGATTCAGACGTTAGTTTTTAAAGCAAATTCTGTTACCTTAACAGTTGGTGACATCATGTACAATACAAACATCACTCACCGTCCAAAGGCGAGACTAATTAAAACTTCAGTAACACCAGGAAACATTGTCCCCTTGCACGGTGGGAGAGAACGTAATTAGATTACAGGAACTGATAAAGCAACAACAAACGGTTGAACTTTTATTTAATTAATGTTTTTCTTTCCTCGTCAGAGAACTTTACCGTACGCAGTCTTGTTATTAAATTGCTGTCAATCGCAGTACGACCTATGACCCACATTGTGTTGTCCGTTACAAAACATCTCTTTCATATGTTACGTTTCAAAATATCTCTTATTTTATCAAACAACAAAATATCCCATCTATGTTTGTTACTTCGGTTGTAATCCACAGCAAATTTTGTTTACAACACAGCTTTAATTTTTACTAACATCAAACTTTAATCCTAATTTGCGATGAACAATAACAATCAATCCGACTGAATCAGTTAAGACAGAGTATTTCTCATCTTACAGTACAAGAAACGTTTAGTTTTGGCAACAAAATGTGTAACAGATCTCTCAAGACCGTGTTGTTTTTAGTAATTAAGCTAAGTAAGTTTACAACTGGAGTTTTCAGGCTTATAATTGTCTTCACTAATTTACCAGTGAGTCCCATTCAACCAAGACTAAACATTAACCCCGGTGAACAAATGAGGATGTTGTCATCGTAAAATGGACTAAAAATGTATTTTGAGCAGAACAATGGATGTATTAAAAAAACATTTTTTTATTTCAATAGCACTCTCAAACAGTAACTAAGAAAACATCCTAGAATACTTTACTCAGTGGCGGCTCGTCCATAAGGTTCAATGGTTCAGTGAACCTCCCTAAATAATTTAAATATGTTTAAGGATTTGTTGAGATAATGGTTTCATATTTAAATAACAAGATTTGCGGAATTAATCTTGTTGACTGAACAGTAATGGATTCGCGTAATAGGCGAATTGCTCGCTACTATTGCTTGTAGGTGCAAAGCAGCTCTCAGCACCTCCTGGACTGTGTAGACAGCTTCGGGGGGGAATCAGTATACGCAAAATTACATTCAAGTGTCGCTAAAGCCGAGTCTTAGCGATAGAGACGAATAGTTCCGACGAGGGCCGAATGGCACCGACCGGGAATTTTAACATTTGCATAATACCGCCACTCGACATTATGTTTTTTAGCACATGATTTGTCCGTTTACCATCAGTTTATGTCAGATTTCTCTATTTCATTTAGAATGCAATGAAAATGTGTGCACTAAAGTCTTAAAATAAAATAAAATAGTGAAGTAATTTTATTCCGAAAATAAATTGTGTTTAATGTAGTCATTTATTAACTGTATTAACGGTAAACTGATCGAAGCGTGTATAACCTTCGTGGTTGCTGGTATTTTTATGTGTTAAGTGTTCAGGTATTTCTTATTTTTGTCTTCAGTTCATTGATTTGGTAAAATGAATAGTGTTCAATCCATTTTAAAAACAACCTCTCTCTCTCTCTCTCTCCCTCTCTCTCTCTATTAAAGATAAATGCAAAATTAAGGAACTCGGTAGGCTGCTTCACGTTTTAAATATTAAACAGAAATATTTAATTATCCTTTTATTCTAACTATATATTTTTAGAATAATTTACAAACAGCATAAACACAACTTAATATTAGGCCTACTAAAAGTTGTCAATAAATAGTTATGTCTTCATGTTGAGACCCACCCCGTGAGTTATTTGGAATGGGATAATTGTTCTTATCTTAGTAGAAACATTCAGATATTGAACCCCCAACTGTCAGAACCACCAGCCGCCACTGTATTTAGTCCAATTTATATAACCAAATGTGTTTCAGACAGTCATTTAGCTATTATCTGAGAGAGGTAGCATTAACTGTATTTACCATAGTTTTACTATCGTTACGAACGTCAACAAAATATCTTAATAAAATGTTGCTTTTGGCTGGTATTTTTATACCTACTCATATTATTTTGTCACGCTTCGCCACTGGTCTAAACATCTTTATCAACACTTTATATCGTTAAAATTTAGTCAAAGTCTAATGAGCAATTTGGCCTAACCTAAATTACTACATCTAAGAATAACTCATTAGGCTATTTAGCTTAAAGATTTAATATATCTTAATTAGTACACTAACAACACTGCTCTGTCTCACAGTAACACAACAAATTACACTAACTCAAAAGAATTTCTTGTTTTCAGTTTTTAAAAAAGTTGAAATTGTGTATTTCTTTTCTTTTCCATTCACTTTTCATGAAAACGTGCTTTACATTAATGTGCCTAGGCTTACTATATTTTAAAACCAAAGTTCACTATCCAATAGTTAAAAATTTTGAGGAATTGTGAAAGTCGTAACCCTATTTACTAATGTGTTGATTATCAATCTATAATATAAGTATATCACTACCGACTCGGAGACATACTTATATTTAGTTAATCAATGGACACGTCATGGACAACAAAATCCAACTCTATAATATCAATTGAATTTCTGAATTCCTTTGATTCATTAGTAAATTTTACTAGTTTGTTTCTTTATGTCTATTAAATGATTTCTTATTAGTTTTTAATCTTCGTGTTTTCATTATTCACTTTCAAACATTGGATTATTAATCATTCTACATTTTATTTATGTATAGTACCGTAAACACTACAGTCTTGTAATTTTGGAGGTAGATTTGTTTCTAGAAAGATTTGTTTCAGAAACTATACTTATCCTTGAACTTCAGTTACTTTATTTTTGAAAAGTGTGTACATTTTGCTTGTATAGCCTACTTCTATTTGCTTGAATATTTGCTACAAGAAAATGGATCAACTTGGCAGATGAGTTTAGCAAACAAACAGCATACCGGTATTGATTGTAACATGTCATGATATGACTATAAAAAAGTATACAAATGTATAGCTTCTATTCATTGTGTGTATGGTCACCAAGTTGCAATGGTTAATTTTAAATAGGTTAAATACCTGATAATCCTTCATGCAACTTACTTGGTCGCTATGCACGACGCGTTTCGGGATCAAGGTCCCATCTTCAGGTGCTCAGTCGGGTCGAGCTCGTCAATTCATAAAAACACACACATAAAACATAAAAAACACTGAATTTAAACACTCATACTGCGCGAGAGGGGACGATGCGCATCGTCGAGAAAGTAAACATGCACACAGGCATATCTTGGTATGAGATTTAAGTGTAAACATTTCTTATTGAATTCAATGTTAGAAGAGGCCTTGATTAATTTGACCTTGGTGTTCTTATATTTGTAGACCAAAAGTGCCGGATAGGCTTCAAATAAGTTGCATGTTTACTTTCTCGCATGAAAAAGACAGAAAGAAGAAGAAAGAAGAGGCATGAAGAGGTGTTGTGTTTTTTTGCATGTTTATTATATATATATATATATATATATATATATGTAATATTTCCTTTAAGTCCTCCTCGTTCTGGCCCCGCGATGGAAGCCAATTTTGTAATATTACGAGACGTCTGCCTCGTTCCGGCCCCGCGATGGACGCCAATTTTGTAATAATACTGTGAGTTTCAATGTAATAATGTGTGTTTCCGCTCTGGGAAACGTCGATTTGGTAATGTTCCTGGATTATGTGGTTATCAAATATTCTAGGTGTCTGTTGCTGTTGCAGCAATTTAAAATGTGATATAAATTTAAAATTTATATTTATAATAAAAAATAAATTCTGGAAAAATGTTTTCAATGTGTTTATATTCTTCAAATTTAGAAATAAATTGAGGTTGTTGATTGTAATTATAAGTATGATGGTATAGTGTGTATTCTAGTAATAATCTTCCCTTTTGTAAATCTGTTAAAAAGACAATCCAGTTAACTTCAAATTAGGCACAAACGGCTCTCTTCTTCTTACTCTTGAAAGGTTGTAGTTCGCATATACCGCCTTTAAAGGTTATTCAGTTTTCTTGAAGAATTAACTATTATGTCCTTTTATAAGAGGAATGAACTTCAAATTACTAGATAACAATCGTTTATTAAACAGAATAATAAATTTTGGTTGATAAAAATATTGATGTTACAATGCCGTATCGACTCGCTCAGGGCCGGTCGATATATGAATTTTACATTGGTATTATAAAAATAGTAGGTTCTTTGAACGGTTAATTATATAAACAGCCAGAGAAGGTCAGGGTCAGAAAGTATAACACTTACAATTCTAAAAATGTATTAAAATTAAACAATATAATGGTAATTATTAATAATAAAAGTTTATATATAATTTTTATTCACCACAGTTCAGCAAACAGTCGTCTGGTTGAGATGATGAGATCAGATCAAAAATGGCCGTCTGACGCATGCGCGGAGTTCGCCTTCTAACACTGACAAAGTATTTGTGGAATAAATATGTCCCTTCTGCGGTTAAATCTTCTTCGCAATCGTATATTATCTTCTGGGGTATAGTTTAATGTCACTGGAGTAAGATGGACTAATTCACTTGGTGTTAAAATGTTGTTAATTAAGTATATCAATTGGTGTTTATGTGTGTCCGTTTAACCTCGAATATTCACTTGGTATTTGGTGTGATTCCAGTGTTATTTCATTTAAATAGTTATATGTGGTTCTGTTTATTGGTGTTATGTAGTTTGTAGGGCAACTTCACCACTTCACAATGATTAGAATAGTTAAAAATTTAAATTTTACACAAAACTGATTCCGAACTCTTGTTATACGTAACCGCCATTAAGGTTGGTTATATCAAATATTCACGTCAAGTGCTCTCTTCAATGTATAATAATGAACTGTCTGTATTTCCTTCATCTCATGAAAATCTTAGCCTATATAATATATTTCAGACATTGTTTAAAATTGCCATAACTTCCGATACACTTTAAAAATGTACATTATGTTCATAAAATAAATTCGTTATTAGTTAACTGTTTGAAATATAAAATACATATTCGTTTTCACTATTCTATTCTACTTATTTTGATAGTAATTAAGTTAGTATTACAAAGTTTTATCAGAAAATCATATTTCTTATATTTTTTGGGAAGGTCGGCCTAAATTTATACTTCCTTTCTTCTAAGTAAATAATAGCCATTTTCACTAATATAATTATTATTCTATAAAATCTGAAATTGTTATAATTGTCAATTCTCACTTATTTTATGGCAATTTAGTATATTAATGATGGTTTTTTCATACAATTCAGTTGTATATGACTCCCCTTATGATAATGTTAGTGAATCTATTTCAGTTTCAAATGGTATTTCATTATACAAATAAATAATTTTACTCATAGAATGACCATATCTTTTGAAAGCCTTATTTACATAGTATTTAATATGTTGGGTGTATCTTGCCATATTGTCAGATCATTGTTAGTATATTGTCAGTTTGACTGGTATATAAGATTAGGTTTATTAATTATTCTGCATTTTAACTTTATTATATTGCCTAGATTTGAATTTTGGCTATTTGCAGAATGTTTTACTAATGTAATTATTTTATTTCCTTCTCTGACTTCTGACTCTGATATATTTGATTAAAAATTAGTTCTCTGATCTGGCATAACAGTAATTATAGATTATACAATTAAAATATAACACCCAGATATATAAAACTGGTGTTCTTAATAACATTGTTTTGGTATATCACCTAATAACATAATAAAAAGTATTTCTACAACATTGGAACGATATCTAATTTTAGATAATGCATTCCTAAATTAACATGAACAATAAAATAACAATTATAATACTAATATTTCTTATGACTAACCCTTACTTATCTAAATGCTATATTTAATTGGAACCCAACATTTGGATCCATATATAATTGTTAATACCTTCTACAACTTCATCATAAACAGTTAGTTCTGTAATTCCCCATTTTATAAGATTTATGCCCCCTCTTAAAGTATAACCCTGGCTATCTAAGTTATATTCCATTCTATGGAATGTTCATACAGTTTTAGTAGCTTTTTATTAGTAAAATTACTACTTCATTATCAAAGTAGACACCGTTCACAAAACTTAAAGTTTGTTACTTTGTACTGCTACTCATGCACCTTTCTTAAAGTTTATTAGTTATAATTTGATCACTTACACTTTTCCATGGTGAATTATTACTATATTTACTAGTCTTTTTCTAGTTTTTAATATGAAATATTCAACCATGGGGGAACTGTGAAGATTTGTTTATACACATTACACAATAACTTTTTGAATGCACTAATATTTACTACTGCTAACACTTTTAGTTTTTTGTCAGTTTTACAGTGATATGGTTTTTTAATGTGTTATACTTTCTTTTTTGGGCATTTATTGGTTTTGGGGTTTTTGGGGTTCTTTCCCTATGGGGTTTTTGTTTTATATGGGTCGTCTCACTTCCTTCTTTTTTCTTCTTTAGTTTTATTATACTTCTTTCTTCTTTCTTCCGTAGATTTGGTTTTAATTATTCTTCTTTCTTCCTTCTTCTGAAATAGTAGTTTAGTTGTTCTTCTTTCTTCAATAGTATTAGTTTTGATTATTCTTCTTTCTTCCTTCTTCAGTGAGTTCGTTTTTAATTATTCTTCTTTCTTCTTTCTTCTGTAATAGTAGTTTTGGTTGTTCTTCTTTCTTCAATAGTATTAGTTTTGATTACTCTTCTTTCTTCAGTAATTTTGGTTCTTCGTTAGTTTTAATTTTTCTTCTTTCTTCTTTCTTCTGAAATAGTAGTTTTGGTTGTTCTTCTTTCTTCCTTCTTCCGTAATAGTAGTTTGGTTTTTCTTCTTTCTTCCTTCTTCTGTAAGTTTGGTTTTAATTATTCTTCTTTCTTCTTTCTTCTGTATTTATGATTATTCTTCTTTCTTCTTTCTTCTGTAAGTTTGGTTTTAATTATTCTTCTTTCTTCCTTCTTCTGAAATAGTAGTTTGGTTGTTCTTCTTTCTTTCTTCTGTCTTCAGTATTGGTAGTCTTAATTAGTCTTCTTTCTTCTTTCTTCTGTAGTAATAGTTTTAATTAGTCTGCTTTCTTCTCTAGTTTTAATTATTCTTCTTTCTTCTGTCTTCAGTAGCTTTGACTGTTCTTCTTTCTTCATTGTTCAGTAGTAGTAGATTTGGTTGTTCTTCTTTCTTCTCTAGTTTTAATTATTCTTCTTTCTTCTTTCTTCAGTAGCTTTGATTGTTCTTCTTTCTTCTGTCTTCAGTATTGGTAGTCTTAATTAGTCTTCTTTCTTCTTTCTTCTGTAGTAATAGTTTTAATTAGTCTTCCTTCTTCTTTCTTCAGTAGATTTAGTTAGTCTTCTTTCTTCTTTAGTTTTAATTAGTCTTCTTTCTTCCTTGATTTTAATTATTCTTCTTTCTTCTCTCTTCAGTAGTAGTAGTTTTAATTAGTTCTTCTTTCTTCCTTCTTCAGTAGCTTTGATTATTCTTCTTTCTTCTTTCTTCAGTAGTAGTAGTTTTAATTAGTTCTTCTTTCTTCTCTAGTTTTAATTATTCTTCTTTCTTCTTTCTTCTGTCTTCAGTATCTTTGATTGTTCTTCTTTCTTCATTCTTCAGTAGTAGTTGTTTTAATTAGTTCTTCTTTCTTCTCTAGTTTTAATTATTCTTCTTTCTTCTCTCTTCAGTAGTGGTAGTTTTGGTTATTCTTCTTTCTTCTCTAGTTTTAATTATTCTTCTTTCTTCAGTAGATTTAGTTTGTTCTTCTTTCTTCTTTGAGTTTTAATTAGTTTTGCTTCTTCTGTCTTCAGTAGCTTTGATTGTTCTTCTTTCTTCCTTCTTCAGTAGTAGTAGTTTTAATTATTCTTCCTTCTTCTGTCTTCTGTATCTTTGTTTTTTCTGGTCTGGTTTCTTTGACGGGGTATATTAATTGCCTGCTTCTATCTTACCTGGGTAATTTTGTTATTATTATTTTTAGTCTTCTGGGTTTTTAAATTTGTATTATTATATTATTTGCAGAATTTTTCTTTATTTAACCTTTCTTGTGAATATATTATTAAATAGTGCATTTTAATTGATTCTCATCTGGATATTCCATATATTAGAGCTTTATTAATGATCATTGAGTAATGCATTTGTGTGGATTATCTGTCACGCTACAGATTGCTCTCTTCCAGAAGTGATTAGTTCAGATCATACTTAGTTTGTCTGAAGTAATTGCTTATGACATTATATTATAAATTATATTTCTTTACTTCCTTCACATTTCTAAAAATTTTTTCTCCCATATTTTTTAGCTTATCTATATTTCATTATTAACTGGATTCTTACTGATAGTAATAGTCATCTGAGGTTCGTTATTTTTTTTATTTTTCCATTTTCTTCTTAACTCGTTTCTTTATCCTTGGGATATTTATTCCCTAAAATTCCCTAATACGTTAGCTTGGGCAGTGTCCAGAGGGGCTCTGTAGGCTTCACACTCTGCTGGCCATGCTACGTCATTTATTGATAACAGAGGTAAATCATCTCTGATCAATACATAATAATACTGCTGGACTTATCTCAGACAGTCATTTATAAAAATTATATAAGAATAGTCCACCTTATGACTATATATAAAAAAAAATTAAATATCTTTGGATATTTCACTTCGTATACGAACAGATCTATTAATATTTCTATCTTAGTGAATCTCTATCTCAGTTATTTTTCTCAATGGTTAGCTCTGCTGGCATTTTATTTCTCCTTGTGATTGGAAGCTGGTATAATATAATTATCACTCCTTATTCAGTGTAAAGTTTTTAATTCTCTGTCATTTTTTGACTGTTATCACAATCTCCTTCTGGTCATTGGTAGCATATATTTTGTATTATATTTTTGTTCCTTTCTTAATTCTTGTGAATCGTTCCACTAGTATTATGTTTTTTCAATTACTCTTTTAATTGTCTTTCTAATAACTGACATTTATTGTATGATCATCTTTTTCATATGGATTTATTTATATATAGTTTTTCCTTTCTTTTTTCAAAATTTTATTTTGCTCTTGCTTTTTATCCAAATGCACTCTTTAATTATTAATGCCATATGTTTAATATCTCTGTTTATTTGACATAAAATTCTCATTAATTTTACTTCACAATAAGTTTATTCATTTAAATTGTATCAGTGGTTTGTACTGCCATTTCTTTATTCTTGAAAGTTTTTCAGAATTGGTCCCATATATAATTGTTTGTAATGTGTTATCCAAATTCTTTTTCTTCTTGTTCATTTCTAAAAGTTGTTTTTAAAATAAGGTAGTAAGTTGTTCTTACTTCTTTTTTAAATTTTTAGATTTAATTCAAAATTCATTTTCTTCTTGATTCATAAATTGTTTTCTAAATAATAGGTAGTAAGTAGTCATTACTTCATTTTTGAATTTTTACTTTTAAATTCTTTCTTCCATACATTCGATTATTCATAATATTTTTTCATAAATATGGTTAACATATCATATTATTACCCTAAATATGGTATTAGCTCTCTTCTTTTCTTTACTTCAAATGTACTTCTTATAATTGTTTTTCTTTTATATACCCAGGTTGAAGATTTTTATTAGGTTGGACAATTGCTCATAATTTCTTTTTCTTTAACATAGGTTTTTGGCCGTCGTCGGTTCTCATGACATCCGTCCCTTTTGTATAGGTGTATGGTATTAGACTTAACCGTAGTCTGTCACTTCATTTGCTCTCATTGTCCGGATGACCATAGTCTTCATCATCGTTCCGGTACTAGTGACATCTCTGGCCTTTGTCTTGTATTTCATTTTCCTAGCTGCTATTCCTTTGTTGGCTGCTAAGCTTATTCGGCTCCCTCTATCATAGTGTTTTATATACCAGTACGTCTCTGGTCCATCAATGATCAATGATACCATTGACAATCTACTATATATCTCCATCCCTGTTGTATTCCATTTACCTCTGATCACTTCCCCGTGGTAAACTACTGTCTGCTGGTAAACCATTTCTGAGATTACCATCAATCTATTTCCATAATTTCTGGAACTCACGATTTCTTCATTGTTGGTAATAGGGATATTATCATTATCAAATAAACCATGGTTCATCATTTCCATTTCTTCCCTTGTTTTCATTAATTTCTTTGGATGCCTTCTTTTCATTCTCTTTTGTTTCACTTCCATATCCTTAGTATTTTCTCTCTTCCCGTTCGTTTTCTTTTCAGGTAACACTATCACTGGCTCCATTGTTTTATTGTTTGGTATTTCCTTTCGTTCTGGTTTGCTGTTGTCCAGTGTCTTATCCAATTCTTCATCCAAGGATGTGACGTTTTTATCTATTTCACTCAAACCTTCCTTCAAGATTTGTCTGTATTCTTTTCTATCCCTTCTTTCCTCTTCCCTGTCTTCTTTCATTTCCTTATGCCATCGTCGGTTATCCTCCCTTATTTCTTCTCTTAACCGTTGGTAGTCCTCTCTTAACTCTTTCCTTAACTGTTGATGATCACTTTCGATTTTCTTATTGGTTTCTTCCATCTTTTCTTCCAAATTCTTCTTATTTTCTTCCATTTTCTTTTCCACCTTTTTACTGGTTTCCTCAATTCTCTTATTGGTCCTTTCTATTTTACGGCCCAATTCTTCTTTTGTTTCTTGGTTGTCCTTCTTCAATTCTTCCCTTAAAGATTGGTTATCATTCTTCAACTCTTCTTTTGTTGCTTGGTGGTCCTTCTTCAATTCTTCTATGTTTTTATTTATCTCATTCAAATCTTCCTTGGTGCAATCCATTTTCTTACTGGTCTCTCCTATGTCCTTCCTTAATTCTTTGCTGTTTTCTTCTATGTCCTTTTTCAAATCTTCTCTCATTTGCATGAACATTTCCATTAATTTGTCCATTTTACTTTCCTTTGTAGTCTTAGATTTTTCTATTTCCTGGTCTTGGACGTGGACGTCCCCTGTTTGAGTGGGTACTTCGGGTTGTTTCTCTGGTGGTGCTGGTTGTTTATGTTCCACCCTTTCTAATATCCCTTCCACGTCCTCCACTGGGGTCACCTCCTTATCCTCCATATCGAGTTCTTTCTCGGCCTCCGCCGCTCTCTTCTTTGATGTGGCACGACGCATCATCTTCCCTGATTCCCTGGCTGACTAACCGCTGCCAAGCTGAATTAGGAATTGGGTAAGTAATTACAGTAATTTCAACCCCTAATTACAGACCTTTAGTTGGACGCCAAATTTGTAATATTTCCTTTAAGTCCTCCTCGTTCTGGCCCCGCGATGGAAGCCAATTTTGTAATATTACGAGACGTCTGCCTCGTTCCGGCCCCGCGATGGACGCCAATTTTGTAATAATACTGTGAGTTTCAATGTAATAATGTGTGTTTCCGCTCTGGGAAACGTCGATTTGGTAATGTTCCTGGATTATGTGGTTATCAAATATTCTAGGTGTCTGTTGCTGTTGCAGCAATTTAAAATGTGATATAAATTTAAAATTTATATTTATAATAAAAAATAAATTCTGGAAAAATGTTTTCAATGTGTTTATATTCTTCAAATTTAGAAATAAATTGAGGTTGTTGATTGTAATTATAAGGATGATGGTATAGTGTGTATTCTAGTAATAATCTTCCCTTTTGTAAATCTGTTAAAAAGACAATCCAGTTAACTTCAAATTAGGCACAAACGGCTCTCTTCTTCTTACTCTTGAAAGGTTGTAGTTCGCATATACCGCCTTTAAAGGTTATTCAGTTTTCTTGAAGAATTAACTATTATGTCCTTTTATAAGAGGAATGAACTTCAAATTACTAGATAACAATCGTTTATTAAACAGAATAATAAATTTTGGTTGATAAAAATATTGATGTTACAATGCCGTATCGACTCGCTCAGGGCCGGTCGATATATGAATTTTACATTGGTATTATAAAAATAGTAGGTTCTTTGAACGGTTAATTATATAAACAGCCAGAGAAGGTCAGGGTCAGAAAGTATAACACTTACAATTCTAAAAATGTATTAAAATTAAACAATATAATGGTAATTATTAATAATAAAAGTTTATATATAATTTTTATTCACCACAGTTCAGCAAACAGTCGTCTGGTTGAGATGATGAGATCAGATCAAAAATGGCCGTCTGACGCATGAGCGGAGTTCGCCTTCTAACACTGACAAAGTATTTGTGGAATAAATATGTCCCTTCTGCGGTTAAATCTTCTTCGCAATCGTATATTATCTTCTGGGGTATAGTTTAATGTCACTGGAGTAAGATGGACTAATTCACTTGGTGTTAAAATGTTGTTAATTAAGTATATCAATTGGTGTTTATGTGTGTCCGTTTAACCTCGAATATTCACTTGGTATTTGGTGTGATTCCAGTGTTATTTCATTTAAATAGTTATATGTGGTTCTGTTTATTGGTGTTATGTAGTTTGTAGGGCAACTTCACCACTTCACAATGATTAGAATAGTTAAAAATTTAAATTTTACACAAAACTGATTCCGAACTCTTGTTATACGTAACCGCCATTAAGGTTGGTTATATCAAATATTCACGTCAAGTGCTCTCTTCAATGTATAATAATGAACTGTCTGTATTTCCTTCATCTCATGAAAATCTTAGCCTATATAATATATTTCAGACATTGTTTAAAATTGCCATAACTTCCGATACACTTTAAAAATGTACATTATGTTCATAAAATAAATTCGTTATTAGTTAACTGTTTGAAATATAAAATACATATTCGTTTTCACTATTCTATTCTACTTATTTTGATAGTAATTAAGTTAGTATTACAAAGTTTTATCAGAAAATCATATTTCTTATATTTTTTGGGAAGGTCGGCCTAAATTTATACTTCCTTTCTTCTAAGTAAATAATAGCCATTTTCACTAATATAATTATTATTCTATAAAATCTGAAATTGTTATAATTGTCAATTCTCACTTATTTTATGGCAATTTAGTATATTAATGATGGTTTTTTCATACAATTCAGTTGTATATGACTCCCCTTATGATAATGTTAGTGAATCTATTTCAGTTTCAAATGGTATTTCATTATACAAATAAATAATTTTACTCATAGAATGACCATATCTTTAGAAAGCCTTATTTACATAGTATTTAATATGTTGGGTGTATCTTGCCTAAATATTGTCAGTTTGACTGGTTTATAAGATTAGGTTTATTAGTTATTCTGCATTTTAACTTTATTATATTGCCTAGATTTGAATTTTGGCTATTTGCAGAATGTTTTACTAATGTAATTATTTTATTTCCTTCTCTGACTTCTGACTCTGATATATTTGATTAAAAATTAGTTCTCTGATCTGGCATAACAGTAATTATAGATTATACAATTAAAATATAACACCCAGATATATAAAACTGGTGTTCTTAATAACATTGTTTTGGTATATCACCTAATAACATAATAAAAAGTATTTCTACAACATTGGAATGATATCTAATTTTAGATAATGCATTCCTAAATTAACATGAACAATAAAATAACAATTATAATACTAATATTTCTTATGACTAACCCTTACTTATCTAAATGCTATATTTAATTGGAACCCAACATTTGGATCCATATATAATTGTTAATACCTTCTACAACTTCATCATAAACAGTTAGTTCTGTAATTCCCCATTTTATAAGATTTATGCCCCCTCTTAAAGTATAACCCTGGCTATCTAAGTTATATTCCATTCTATGGAATGTTCATACAGTTTTAGTAGCTTTTTATTAGTAAAATTACTACTTCATTATCAAAGTAGACACCGTTTACAAAACTTAAAGTTTGTTACTTTGTACTGCTACTCATGCACCTTTCTTAAAGTTTATTAGTTATAATTTGATCACTTACACTTTTCCATGGTGAATTATTACTACATTTACTAGTCTTTTTCTAGTTTTTAATATGAAATATTCAACCATGGGGGAACTGTGAAGATTTGTTTATACACATTACACAATAACTTTTTGAATGCACTAATATTTACTACTGCTAACACTTTTAGTTTTTTGTCAGTTTTACAGTGATATGGTTTTTTAATGTGTTATACTTTCTTTTTTGGGCATTTATTGGTTTTGGGGTTTTTGGGGTTCTTTCCCTATGGGGTTTTTGTTTTATATGGGTCGTCTCACTTCCTTCTTTTTTCTTCTTTAGTTTTATTATACTTCTTTCTTCTTTCTTCCGTAGATTTGGTTTTAATTATTCTTCTTTCTTCCTTCTTCTGAAATAGTAGTTTGGTTGTTCTTCTTTCTTCAATAGTATTAGTTTTGATTATTCTTCTTTCTTCAGTAATTTTGGTTCTTCGTTAGTTTTAATTTTTCTTCTTTCTTCTTTCTTCTGAAATAGTAGTTTTGGTTGTTCTTCTTTCTTCCTTCTTCCGTAATAGTAGTTTGGTTTTTCTTCTTTCTTCCTTCTTCTGTAAGTTTGGTTTTAATTATTCTTCTTTCTTCTTTCTTCTGTATTTATGATTATTCTTCTTTCTTCTTTCTTCTGTAAGTTTGGTTTTAATTATTCTTCTTTCTTCCTTCTTCTGAAATAGTAGTTTGGTTGTTCTTCTTTCTTTCTTCTGTCTTCAGTATTGGTAGTCTTAATTAGTCTTCTTTCTTCTTTCTTCTGTAGTAATAGTTTTAATTAGTCTGCTTTCTTCTCTAGTTTTAATTATTCTTCTTTCTTCTGTCTTCAGTAGCTTTGACTGTTCTTCTTTCTTCATTGTTCAGTAGTAGTAGATTTGGTTGTTCTTCTTTCTTCTCTAGTTTTAATTATTCTTCTTTCTTCTTTCTTCAGTAGCTTTGATTGTTCTTCTTTCTTCTGTCTTCAGTATTGGTAGTCTTAATTAGTCTTCTTTCTTCTTTCTTCTGTAGTAATAGTTTTAATTAGTCTTCCTTCTTCTTTCTTCAGTAGATTTAGTTAGTCTTCTTTCTTCTTTAGTTTTAATTAGTCTTCTTTCTTCCTTGATTTTAATTATTCTTCTTTCTTCTCTCTTCAGTAGTAGTAGTTTTAATTAGTTCTTCTTTCTTCCTTCTTCAGTAGCTTTGATTATTCTTCTTTCTTCTTTCTTCAGTAGTAGTAGTTTTAATTAGTTCTTCTTTCTTCTCTAGTTTTAATTATTCTTCTTTCTTCTTTCTTCTGTCTTCAGTACCTTTGATTGTTCTTCTTTCTTCATTCTTCAGTAGTAGTAGTTTTAATTAGTTCTTCTTTCTTCTCTAGTTTTAATTATTCTTCTTTCTTCTCTCTTCAGTAGTGGTAGTTTTGGTTATTCTTCTTTCTTCTCTAGTTTTAATTATTCTTCTTTCTTCAGTAGATTTAGTTTGTTCTTCTTTCTTCTTTGAGTTTTAATTAGTTTTGTTTCTTCTGTCTTCAGTAGCTTTGATTGTTCTTCTTTCTTCCTTCTTCAGTAGTAGTAGTTTTAATTATTCTTCCTTCTTCTGTCTTCTGTATCTTTGTTTTTTCTGGTCTGGTTTCTTTGACGGGGTATATTATTTGCCTGCTTCTATCTTACCTGGGTAATTTTGTTATTATTATTTTTAGTCTTCTGGGTTTTTAAATTTGTATTATTATATTATTTGCAGAATTTTTCTTTATTTAACCTTTCTTGTGAATATATTATTAAATAGTGCATTTTAATTGATTCTCATCTGGATATTCCATATATTAGAGCTTTATTAATGATCATTGAGTAATGCATTTGTGTGGATTATCTGTCACGCTACAATATATATAATGAACAACTGCCTCAGGGAGAGTGGCGCCAATACAATCCCCAAATGGGACTTGAGCCATTTCAAAAACAAACTAAAAACTCCCACCAAATGAGGCCAGGAGAAAATGTCTGCACAAAAGGCAGGTGATACTACAGTCGTACAAGACTGGAAGTCAAGTTTAAATTCAAGGCACATGTTGTCACATGGTTGTTGATCCAAATATTATGAAACCTACATTTTTTGTCAAACTAAAGGGAAAGAAAATTATGTGTAATGGTGTAACAAAATGTTCCATTAGCACTGCACATTTCTGTGGTTCTTTCAATAATACTGTTAATTAGTAAGTTCTATAATAAAAAAATGTTTCTATTCTATTTTATATGCTTTTATTTGTACATTATTACCTACTTCAAACTTAATTATACTTTGATTCATACAACAATTTTTAAATTTGAGCTTATACAAAATTTTTAATAGATTTACAAGTGTAACCTGGTGGCCAGTTGCTATTGGTAATTGGTTAGACACAGTAATTTTAATATTAAACCTGTTAATTTGTCCACTTTTAATTTTTTATATAACTCAGTAAAAAAAGAGCAATAAGCACTGGATTAATAACATTTTCAGAGCAGTAGATCGGTAGTCGAAGGTCATCTCATGTCACCTACATCTGGAGGAGATGGAAGTTAGGATAACTCCTTCCTTGCAGGTTTGTGCTAAGTGGATTCATACTACACCCAACTTAGCTATGGGAGATTTGGTAGTGGTAGAGGAGCCAACTCTCCTCCTCCTTATTGGCCTCTGGGGTGTATCATCTCTGTTGTTCCTGGTAGGGAAGTCAAGGTTAGGCATGCGACCATCAAAACTGGTGGAGGGACCATTGACTGTCCAGCCATTAAGTTTTATGAATAGTCTGTTGAAGATTCTCCCGGGTCTCACAAGCATCTGCCATGCATGTTGGGGGAGTCTAGTTTTTTCTCTTGCTGCTGTGTGTTTTATGTCTATTTTTGGGGATACATTCTTTTCAATTTATTGCTTTCTTGTTGTGTATATCCGTATACATAATATATATTGTTCTTATGGTTGTTTGGTTACCCAGGATTCTAGCCAACATGAAGCGGTGTTTATTATTTTATCACGCAAAGTATTTATGTTCTTGAACGGAACATTTACACATGTGGATAGACTTGCACACCCCTAAAGGCTGCCTTTTGCAACATCCTCAGTGCATGCACATTTTTGTCAGTTCAGATGGTCAGCACGTAGCTGGGATTGACTCAATACCACATGGCCCCACCATAGAATCCGTCAAAGGAAACAGGTTTCCAAATTTGCCCCCAGACCGTCATTAGGTTTTTTTTTCATTGATACAGATAAACGCCGTGATTCCTGACATCCATTTCTCCTACAGGAGTCTGCTTCCCCCAAATTAAGTTTCCTTCTACGTGTGGGGGAATTTCCAATAAGGTAAGCTGAATTTATGATTTCTGGAGTCTAGTATTCTCGAGTCTCTAATTTAGAGAAGTGAATTATTAAACCAAATAGGTTTTCATTATGTGAAATTCTCATAATTTTTTACATTACCAAAAAACCTCATGATACTATATAATAGTATTACTTTCAATGTGGGTTGGAGTTTTCTAGTATACAACCGTTTCCAGGGTCACCTAAACTCCATTGATCTTGGCATAGTACAGACAAGCAATTATTGTTATCTGATCATTTGGTGTGCGTTGATATTGTGTCTCCAGTATTCAACTATAGGGCTCCAATGCATTCATTGTCTAATGACTTCAATGTTCATAATTAAACGACAAGGAGGACAGAGAAGTTATTTGTCCTATATAAAATTTAGTAGCTGTAGGTCTCAATTATATCAAAATAAAGTTCTATATTATTATATGCGTATTTCTCCATGCTTGCAGGACACTATAAATAATGTGTCCATTGTTGCTATACATTTAGAGACTGGAAACGAGAGATGCAACATTCAAAAACTATGGTAGCAGTTTGTTTTTATCCCTCCTCACTATCTGTCTTTCTGTCTCCTGTATAAGAAACAGTCTTATTACATCTTAAAGAAGGTAAAAAGTCAATTGAATGTTAAAGGATCTATTTTCTTATTTTAATTGTCCCTGCAGTGTGGTGCCTATAATTTTGAGCTATTGTAAACGTACTCTTTTGTACATAATATGACATTTTCATTAGCCTATTATATAAATTACAAAGCACATACGTTGTAGTGAAATATTGTATTCCCATGATGCAAAAGTTATATTACAATCTAAGTACAACTATACATAATGCATACAAATCTAATCCTTACTTTACACCACGTTTCTAATTTACATTATTTAATATTTTTATAAACACTGTTATTTAAAGTTCTAAATTACAATAAAAATATGTATGTTTACAAAATTTATTAAGAATTCAAGTTTAAAGTTGGAAGTATTTCTAATAACTTTAGGGTCTCATGGTCAATTCGGATAAAAATTTCCTGAGTTAGAATTTTTGAGAACAGCGGTATTTATAAAAATATTAATTTTAAGTGTAATACTACTGACGTGGAACACTAAGTTTTTTATTGGTAAAAATGTAAAATTGTTACATTATAGAATCTAGTTTTTATGTGTTTTTGTGTGTTTGTACATTTCTAGTTGTTCAAGAGACATTCTAAACGAATAGACACAATTCAAATCACACGTACTATTCTAACATATCACACCGCACACACATGACATCGATCTTTCAAACAACGGCACCATCACCAAGAACAAGACAGACAAGGCAGTACTCCTAGTGGCAGCCTCTGAGAAAGCTTATAATAAGCAAAAACTGGTTCAGGCTATAAGGTAAAAATTTTACATTTTTACCAATAAAAAGCTTAGTCTTCTGAGTCAGTAGTATATTGTACTTATAATAGTTAATCAACGGACATGTCATGGACAACAAAATCCAAGAATATAAAAATATATAATTTTTCCAAATGTTCTTTTAAAGTTTACTTATTCAGAACAAAAGTGAATTTTCACATTACTTATTCTCATTATTTAGTTTCTATTTTATCCAAATTAATAATTGATTATTTAATTCTCTTGTGTTGTATCTCCGTACAGTTAAAATTGTACAATTTATGGCCAAAATACTGAAAACATTTATTAACCTGAAATACCCTACCCCTGGTTTTGTATGAATATAAATATTATAAAAATGATATACAGGTTGTACTTTATGTAGTGCTTTGTTGATTCTTTATCAAATATTCTTAACTATAGAATGAAAATGTAAAATACAGATTACAAAATTATGATATTACAAAATCGTGATTATAAGCACAGATATTTCATTATGAATATAAAGGAAAGGTCAATATTTGTTTTAACATTTTAGTAGAAAGAGTCATATTATATTAATCTTCTTTAATCTTCTGTTTCAGAAGCAGAATCATCGTCTACCATTGCCAAAGATAGACAGAAAAAGCCATGGTATGGGCACATTTGTGGCAGTGACAATGATTTTATGACAAAATTACGATTTATCTGTGTAAGTTTTCTTCTTCTATATATAATCCTGTAATGAACACAAAATTGGAGGAGCAGGTACAACCTTGGGAGATGGTTCATTCTTCAGATCATTCCAAGACCTTGGCAAAAATAAAATGGCATGCAGTTAGGAGGGAAAGCTGTACTAGACCTCTGCACGACCTATATAAAGCTATAGCAGCCGGGTTGTCAGTTCAGTTACGTGAGTGATTTTCATTAGTGTGGATCAAGGTGTTTGTCGAAGTGAAGAATTATTTTGTTATTAATTGTATGTAACTCTATTAATTGACTTTGTTATATCGTGTGGACAAATGTAATTTGAATTATTGTACACGGGTTGATTATAAACTGTTATTTGTGATAATTAACGCTGGTTTTTAGTGACTTCATTGGTGTATTGTATTTTGTTTTCCACTGAACCATACGACGATCAGTAGACCGTCGTAAGAGTGGGTCAGATATGCGACAGAACCGTTAACCGTGGAAACAGTGGACACTTTGTACAAGACGAGTGTAATTCGTAATTAATCGGTAAACAATGGATACCAGTCAGATGATAGAAGCATTCTGAGCAATGCTACAACAAACACAGGATCAACAAGAAGAAGAATGAAGACAAGAAAGAGAAGAAACAGAGAACGGCTTACTATTCGACAGGAAGCAGAAGAAGCAGTAAGACGACATGATGAAAAACGTAAGCGTGAAAATGAAACACCAGAGATGAAATCTGTGTCAACAATGAAAACCAATATGTCAGGTTTAGAAGATTCTATTACAAATTAAAATAAAACAAATTAAAAAGGAAGTCAAACATTTAGAAAAGTAAATCGCTGATAAAGAAAGACCATTAATAAATGCTGATGGAGATTCAAAATATCAGAGAAATCAAACTGTAGTAGGGCCAGTTTTTGCAAAGGCCCCAACGTTTGATGGAAGCATCCACTGGGCAATTTATCATCGTCAATTTGAAGCTGCTACTCGCTTAAATAAATGGGCAGGAGAAGAGAAAGGTCTTTCACTCATTCTTGCTTAAAATGACCTACAGCAGAGGTGTAGAGGTCTGTGCCAAATTAACAAAAGCTCTGGAATTACAGTACGGTGACCAGCATTTGTGCAAAGTGTACCATGTTCAACTTAAAGCAAGATGACAGCGTTCCGGGCAAACCCTCTAGGAATTTGAAGCAAATATTGACTGACTGATGAGTTTGGCTTATCCCGAAGAATTGGAGGACTTCTGTACGTGGATTGCTCACATTGTGTTTTTTGACGGTATCAGAGATAGCCAATTACAAGTGTTAAGAATGGCATGGCGTCATAATTGCTCAGACGCTCTAGTTCATGCTCTCCGTTTTGAAGCTGCTAAGTCGGCAACCTACATTAATCAAAGTATGCCATCAAATTGTAGGCAAACGGATCCAATACCACAGTATCGTCATAGCGGATGGAATATAGAGACAATTCAAGAACAACAGTTTAAGAAGTCAGCATCACCACAATGATCTTTTGCACCAAATGATAAAGACAGAAAACCGAAGTGTTACAACTGTGGGAAATGTGGTCATCTACAGGTAGACCGCTGGAAGAATAAAATACCGAGAGAAGGGAGTGATCGCACCAATTGGAGAAGTAAAGACCCAGAACAGCACACAATTTCCACGCTACATAAGACTAGTGGAAACCTGGTCGTTAATGAATTTGCAGAAGGTAAACAAACATCATTTACAGTTGACACGGGCGGTACAGTGTCTATTGTGTGCCCTGACTTAATCAGCAACCGACGGCCTCAAATTAGCTCTTGTATAATACAAACTATGGCTGGAAGCCACGTCAATGTGTTAGCAAAGATAGACGTACGTGTACACCTGGACTTCTCGAGTTTAGCTACCAAATGCTTGGTGCAGACATTGTTGATGAAGTGATTCTGGCACGGACATTATGAATGCCTACGGATTCGTTGTGGACTTGAGAGAGAGAACGTCCTGCAGGTTGGCAAGAGAAGATAAAGCTTTGCATAGCTAAAATGACAGGATTTACTAACCATTCGATTAAGCAAGTGGCATTGGCTGAAGAAGAAGTCAACAAGTCTGGTCAAGAGGAACCTTTCCTATTGCAGGCGGAAATAAAAGAAGAACTAGCAGAGGAAATACAAATACATGAAATGGCAAAAGAAGTGACTGGAAAACCAACTATGGGTGTCAAGGAATAACCCTTGATTGTTCCTGAGATAATAGAAGTGCCCGGAGGAAAGTTGCTAAATATGAAGTTTTATGCAAGAGGTTGTTGACAAGAACGAAACAGACCTGGATCAGCCAGTGGTGTTTAGATCATCAGTACATGACGCAATGGGAGTGATTCCAGCAAAACTAGTGGTTGAGCGGAAGACTCGTATCCTGGGAACCGTATGGTCGAATCACACATGACTGAATTCAAAGAACCGGAGAATTATCCTTCGCAAGGTCGTCCACATGGATCGCCTGGCCAAATATTACTTCAGAAACGGTTTGCCAGTTCGGGGCAAACAGGCTTAAGGAGGGAGCAGTGTTACAAGTATGGTATCGAATCGCGTAGAACCGCTGAGAACATTCTCCTCTTCCCCCGTTCAGTAGACCGTTGTAACAATATAATAAAATAAAATAATTGTGTTGTAAAATGCTATTGTGTACATTAAAACAAAAAATAGTGTTGTTATTAATGAAATCCATGAAAGCTTATGAGCGACATTATTATTAATATAAACAGGAGCAGCACCAGCAAGAGCAGTGCGGTGATGGAACCATGACATGATGCCCACACCTCCAAAGGCATCAGTCAGCTGTGCTTGAGTAGGACAGCACTGGTCTACCTTACTTGTATGCAAACAGACGCTTTCCCTTTTGAGTCCAGCTGAAAAAGTCTTCTTAGTATTAGGTAAAACGTCTAAAAAAAGACTTCAACAAACAACTAGAAGGCACTAATCTAAAAAACTAATATTCCTTACCTGCACATTGAAACCTACATATGTATTTAACCTAAGCATACAGATCAATCAAGTTATGCAGTAAGTCAATCTGAATTTAATGTGCATGTATGTATAGATAGTTTCAACAATCAGAAGTTATTAAAAGTTCACATTAAATAATGAGAAATTAAACTGTAACTCCTTTGTTCGTTCCTCTGGCACTACATCCCACAATAAGACTTGGCCTCCCAGACTAGTCGCCTCCAAACACCTCTTGGCCTCCGCCTCTTATCCCCAATACCCATCCCCCTGAGGTCATCTTCTATGTCCCGTAGCCACCTTCTTCTAGTTCTTCCTTTCCTTCTTTGCCCATCTATTGTCCCTCTAAGAATTACTTTGGGTCGTCCTCCATGCGCATCACATGTCCTAACCACTTGATCTTCATAGACTTGATGAGTCTCACTATCTCCTCACGATCTATCAATTCCTCCAATTCCCTATTGTTCTGTATGCGCCATTCTTCACATTCCTTCACTGATCCAAAGACTTTTCTTAGAATTCTTCTTTCAAAGACTCTTAAATTATGTATGTCACTATTAAGTAGTGTCCAGGTCTCCACAGCATATGTCTCCACAGAATACCGTTTTTAAGTTCTTGTATAATCTAAGTTTGTTCCTCTGCTGACTAAACTAGATCTGAAAATTTTCTGGTAGGCATAAAAAACTCTATTACCACTTATTAAGCGATTTACCATCTCATTGCTGATTTTGTTCTCATTGTTTATGCAGGCATCCAAATATTTGAATTCCTGGACCCCTTGGAAAGTATACCATCCTACATTGAGTTTTTTAATTCTCCTCCTTTTCATTTAGACTAAATGATCAGTCTAAATAATTTACACATCAACCCACTTTTAAATTTTAGTTATTTATTTTAATTATTTCAATTGTTGTTGTTGTTTCTATGTTAACATTTCAAAAATCAATTTAATTCCACTCCTGAAAAAATTTTTAAACAACAGTAATATTGTTATGATTGAATTACTGTAAATATTATTATAAAGTCAAAAACTTTATAATAATATTTACAGTAATTCAAATAATATAACAATTTTACTGTTGTTTAAAAATTTTTCAACATTTCAGAAGAAATGTTGGCAGACCGAGACGGAGATGGTGAAGCCGAAACAGGCAACCTGCCTAATCCTGGACAGATAGATGATAATGATGATAATTATTATAAAGTACATTATTTAAATTGAATAAAGATACAAAACTGTTAGAGTTTGTTGTAAATTAAATCCGATTAATATTATTTTTGCGAATTAAATTTCGCGCAGGTAATTTTGGTTTTAAAGATTTCATTTGTGCAAGGCACCTACATTACGTGTCCTTAGTTTAATGTGTAAAAGATGTCTTACTTTTCTTATTTTAGTTAATTTTGTTAAACAGCCCTTTTTATTACCCTGAACAATCAAGCTTCAGGCCCTCAGTTCATTACCTGTATTATGAAGCCATAGGAAGTTCAAGATAATTCCTCACAATTTCCTATATCAATTTGTCATTAGTTTTTTCTTATTTTTCATTAATTTCTATCTTAAACTTTCCCCTTTTCCTCTCCATATAGACTAACACATTGAAACTTGTTATAGACTTCTCTTATAACTCTCTTCAGTTTTTTTTTTAAGTTTATTGTTTATCAGGAGTACAGTTCTTTATCTAGCTCCTTTTATCAAATCATATTTTGGTTTAATTAACAATTTTCAACTAGCTATGCTCGCTATCAATGGAACTCTTTGATAAGTCAAGTTCTTTCAGACCTGTTTGTTTGTTGCTGACGTTATGTTTATACATTTAATGCTTGGCTATGAATTCATTTTGAGTCCATTCTTCCCTTTATTTTTACTTCTCATAGTTTTGTTCATGCTGCCATTTTTGTGATATGATCTATTAAATGCTATACATAGTTTGCGCTGCAGTAGACCTATGTACTGTTTATGACTTTTATTTGTAGCGTTCTGGACATTTATGAACACTGTAGCATTCTGGAACTCCCATCTTTCTGGATAACTTGAATGTTGTTTCAGGTTTTAATTTTAGATTATAATTTCTACTGTTTTTATACCTAGTATTATGTTCGGTTGGAATTTTCAAACTTTCTCTTTGCATGTTTCCTTTTTATTTTGGGGACACTTTAAGATTATGTTTCCTGAAGATATTGTATGTGAGTTTGTATGTTTTTGTCAGTGCATGAAAGTAGTCCTTATAGATGTATTATTATATTATTATTATTATTATTATTATTATTATTATTATTATTATTATTATTATTATTATTATTATTATCATGATCATCATCATCATCATCATCTTATTTCTGTTTGTCCATGTCTTTATTCTATACAAAAACGGAATTGTATGGAATTTGCTAAATACTTTTTTGTATCTTTGTTGTATCTATTTCCCCCCAATCAATTTCACTCTGTTCGTTTCTATATTATGCCTTTGTTAATCGGTTTAGTGTTCACCATATAACCTGTTGGATGCTGCATTTTGTATGATTGCGGATGGTTGAAGGTTTTGTGTTATACATTATCTGTGGTTATTTTTGTGTTGGCCTGTCATTATTTTTGTGTATATTAAGACCTAAGGACATTTATTTATATGATTGTTATCTTCTATTCTGCTTTGAATTTGAAATTTAAATGAATCTGATTTAATTTTCTTGTATGTGTTTTATCTTGTTGGATTGTTTTAAAGTAAACACAAATATATCTGAACCAGTTTTAGATGATGTATTTACCCTTATTGTGGAGACTAAGTTTTCTTATACACGTGTCTTGAAAGCAAATTTTGCAAAAGGTTGAAGGGAGTAGAAAACCAATGACAAGTCCTTTTTTGCTTTTGCGATATTTTGTTTTGAACTGGAAGTAATTATGCTCCAAAATTGTTTCAATGTGTTTGAGATTTCATTCATAGTTATTCACTTTATTTTCTGTAATGTTTATTACTGCTTATATAGGTAGGTTCGGGCATACATTTTTTGTGGCCAATGAAGTGATAAGTTAACACTGAGATTTTGGTTTGTGCGGACACACGGTTAATGTGTGTTATCTCATTTACGTTCTGTTGTACATGATTAATGAAAATTTGATAGTTATTTACTGTTAGTTATATACAAGAGTTATGTAATTTCATATTTCGTAGAATGTTTGGCTTTCTTTTATTATGTTTTGTTAACAAAGTTAAATTAAAAAGTATGACCATTTAGTTTATAGAATACTTTATCTAAACTGTCTTCAATTTCTTGTATAACAATCTATAGTAATAAAATGTTTAACCCTTTTGCTGCATCAAGTCAATCAGCTGGTTAGCAATAAATGGATAAATGGAATAAAATTACTACAGTTAATTTATGCAGCAAAAGAGTGAAGGTAGACATTGTTTTATACCAATGTAATCGGTGAACAATTTACAGTCCTGTAATAATATGACACAAACATCTGTTACGTCGATTACATTCATAACTATGAAAGATACGGTATTTGTGTAGTGAAGCTACTCAATCCTATTACCACACACAATAACCCATTACAACAAATATATAGTAAGATACTAATGCAAGTAAAGTATTTGTAGTAAACTGCACCAGCAGATCCATGTCTGGCATCTAAAACACACAATTAACGATTATTTATCTATGGCATGTACAGTTGTTGTACATTGTATCAAGATGGTACAACTAAATAAGAAGAAAGGGAGATGGAAAATACATAAGACAGTTCATAATTGCACTACCTTAAGAAGGGGTAGAAGAAAATAAATTCAACTAACTGGAACCATATAGAACAAACGTTTGTTGAAGATGGGGAAGATAGTGAGGAATGAAGATATCTAATCAGAATATTCATGTACACTGCACAGCTATGATGGACTTTCATACATCACTTACAGCATAGCATCTGACTAGCAAAAACATCATACCTGAAGATAATTCTAATAATAACAAAAAAGTTCAACGCAGGTTCCTAGTTAATAAAATTTAGCTTGTTAATACTTTCCTGACTCCGGCATATATGATTGTGTCTTATTTTGTTCTCAATATCTTTTTTTTTTACACCCTCAGTTTGGAGATTAGTTGCTGACCATATTCTGAAATTGACTGGATGTTTTAATAATTTTAGTTTAAAACTCATCCTATCAAACTTATTTTTGCAGTTATTTATCTGTTAGATTGCAAATTCTATTAAATTTTTCCTCTGACTAATTAAGTATTCCAAACATCAGTATGTTCATAGAATTTTCTGAACATTGTATTATTATTATTATTACCGGTATTATTATTATTATAATTATTATTATTATTATTATTATTATTATTATTATTATTATTATTATTATTATGACAAAGTTGGCTAGGAAGACAATCATGATGGTGATGATGATGATGAAAATGACTTGATAAAAAAGTGTATAATACTCCACTAACAACTCTCATGATACAATATTCTGCATGTAATAATATTCTCATGTTTTACAGAATAGACACTGGCTGTCAGTCAGACACATGGGACACAGACCATGAAAAAGTCCATTCCAAGATATTTGAAGAACAGGAAGACACATGGAACATACACCATGAAGAGGTCCCTGTTAAGACGTTTGAAGAAAGAATGAGGGAAGTGCAAGCAGTAAATGATGAAATCAACAGGCGCTTTGGTAAGTAACATTTAAAGAATATTATACAAAAATTTGTTTGCATGAGCAATTTGCTTTCAAACAAAAATTAATTAGAGAACTGGTAGTAACTATATATTAAACACAGTTAGTTGAGTTGAATGTTTTTATCACTTAAATAAATTTATTTTAAAACAATAACAACCAAGATATATTTTTTAAATGTTTTCCACATTAAACTTAAATATAGGTAGCATAATGTAAATTAATTAAACACATATATTGATAAACAATTAGAGTATTAAAAAAAAAGAGTTTTATAACATACATAACTTATATTTGTTTTTAAAAACGTATTAAATATTTAACTGTTGGTACCATTTTAATTTTGTATTTTGTACAAACAATGTTGTGACTCAAACTTAATAAAAAACCACATCTCTAACATCTTTCCGTAAAAAAATGTACACTAAAATACAAAAAATATTTAGTAAAAAATAAGCAGTTGTTAAAAATCTCATTTGACATTTTTTTGCAATGCACCTGCACTATACACTTTCCATTAGTTCTTTTAGATGCCCTCTCTTTATCTGCTCTCTTTACTTGAATCAAAAACACCCAGTTGCTTCCAGTATTCTTTACTCAATATCTTCAAGCAATGAAATGTTTACTTTAAGGATGTTCAGCAGGTGATCTCTTATGAAACACACATGTAATATAATCTGTAAGTATAAAGGTATTATTAAATGTTTGTAATAGTGGTGTCTGCATGCTTGCGCGCGCGCGCGCGCGTGTGTGTGTGTGGTCCCTTTTTGAGCTGATTCGTGATTGTGTTTTACTGTTTTCTGATTGTTTCTGCAATGTTTCCACAATGGCTCATCTGTGCCATCTTCAGACAGTTTCTTCGTCAATGTCATACAATTATAAGATGTTAGTATTAAAATAATCATTCCAATCTAAGCACTGAGAAGGAATCTGCCTGAATATAGAAGGGATGAATCAACCAAAACACAGCAAAAACCTTTAATAAAAAACAGCAAGAGCAATGCTAGACTCAACAGGTACACACACACACACACACACACACACAAGAAACAGGAGATTTTTGAAACTAAAAAGTATAAATCATTTTTATCACTTTCATGATTTTATGACCATAAGCTAGTCACATACTCCTTGTGTTAGTATTATGTATTCTACATCTCTTTAGTCATATGGTTGTACAGAATGGGAGGAAATAGTGGGAGAGGAAATGTTAAATTTTCCTATACTTTAACAGTATGTAACTGACTATCCATGAAGCGATAGATAAAATTTACATAAATATGAAAATATGTAAACGTTATTCTCACTATTTATATAAGGATACATATAATTTTAGTTAGGTTATGTAGGTTATAAAATAATATATTCTATATAGGTCAAGCATGCATTACTTATGTGTGTGTATGTGTGTGTTTGTCCTTTCTTTGTAAGTAACTTTTGATGTTTCTTCCATTTCTTGCAGTACTTGTTAGTGGTCAGTGGCGCCGGGTTTTGAAAATCGGTGGGGGTGCTCTAACACACAGTCCACAACTGGGGGGGGTCCGGTTTAATTTTGAAAAATTGACCCTTCTGAAAATGAAATTTTAGGTCTTTTTGAATGAACAACACTTGATGGTAAACATAAACTATCATTTTATTAGGTGCTTTTTTTCCCGAATAATGAATGAGTACAAGAGCTAATCCACATAAAAGGTATACAGTTTTCTTTTTAAAATTTTTAAATCATAGAAATAGTGGAAGTAATGATAAAAAAGTAAGAACTGTTACATTTTACATATATGTGAATTGAAAGGAGAGAAGCTAAACAAATAAAAATTGTGTACCCTCTTAAGTTAAAAAACGTAATAGTCTTTAGGAGAATGTTCTTTCTCCTTCTGTCTTGGAATGATGCCAAACTGAGTAAAAAGGAAAAAAATAGTTCATTTAAATTAATAAACGATAGCCTCAAATTTGGCGCTTGTTGTTAGTTTAAAAATAAAAGAGAAACTGAAAGTCTTTAGTTCAAAAATTAAAGTCTTTGCGGAATTTATAATTCTCACTACTCACTCATAAAGAAAGTGTTCCTACGAACAGTCGATCGTTTGATGAAAATGTTCGCCACAGTTTAGAGGTTCAATTTATTTTTCGCTTCTTCCTTATGGACATGCATGATTGCGTTCTCGTTCAATTTTCCTTGCGTCATGGTGTTGCGCAGGTAAGTTTTTAATCTTCTCAGGGCGGAGAAAGAACGTTCTGCTGTACATGTAGAAACGGGTATAGTTAAAGCGATTTTTATCAACTTAACCACCTCTGGAATCAATTCGATGACGTGTTTATTTGAGGAAAAGAAGCACACTAAGTCTTCTGTACTTTCAACGACAAAATTTTTAGATTCACACACATCTAACATCATATTTCTGTAAAAAATTAATCTTTCAAAGTCAAATAAGGGTCAAAGTCATCCTTATAAAATTCTACTACAGAACTGCAATCTTTAGTTTTAGAAAGAAGAAATGTTTTAATTTTTTTGAAGTGAGTCATAGCAGCTTTAGAAAATCGATCATCGAAACAGTTGATCACAATATCTAAAACCTTGAAATAAATTTTCCGGTAACAATCACGGGGGCTGGCAAAAGCAAAGGGTTGAGCGCTGTCATCAAGTCTTGAAGATATTCTCGAACTTTTGGAAGTTTCGGCTCTTCGACATCAAATTTTTTGGTCAATCCCAAGCAAGAGCTCCAAACTGCATCGAAACGTTCATCAGTTCGAGATAACTTCAAAACCTCTCGGACACTATGAATATTGTCCATGGCTTTTTGCAGCTGTAAGAAGAAATTTTGCAGAAAGGCACTTAAAATTTCAACTGGCTCTAAAATCTGCGTAAAAAGCATAGTGACAAATATAAAGTCATAAGAGCACAGAAATTTTAAGAAACCTTTAGCTTTAGGCATCAGATGTTTTGAGCTCGATTTCCTCAAAGAACAATATTAACTCTTCGTAATTCTGCAAAATCGTTTTCAACGAACTTATTCTGCAACACCACCTGGTAGGGCAAAAAGATCGAAGGGTGAATAGGTGAATGGAGCTACCATCTTGGGCAGCTTCCAAAGACTCAAATATTGCTAGTCGGTTGGGGGACCCGAGCACAAAATTGATCATTTCTTTGACATTTGCAAGATAGTCTCTCACCACGGCCTCTTGGGTCACAAGGTTCAAAGAATGTGCCAAACAGTGAACATGCATAACTCGCGGCTCAATTTCTCTGATTTTTGCTTGCAACCCTGAAAAAGCACCTGTCATATTTGCCGCTCCGTTAGTAGCAATACCTCTGCATGACTTGATATCCAGAGAAAAACGAGTGAGAACAGCCATTAAAATTTTCATCAAGACTTCAGCTGTAGTAGATTCAGTTTTATAGAAACCAAAAAGTAATTCATTAATTTGAAAATCCTCACCACTGGCAAATCGAAAAGAAATTGAAACTTACTCGTGTTGACATACGTCGCTAGTTTCACCCATAATTATCGAATAGTATTGGGAGTCTTTTAGAAACTTGATCAAATTTTGTAAGACTTCGTTAGCCATAATAGAATCTAGTTCATTTGTTATGTCGTGTGGAAGCCATCTGTACTTTGCACGTTGAAGCCAAGAGGACAAATCGGAGTTATCTTCAGCAACTAACTCTAACAATGCATGATAATTAGAATTTTCATCTGTGTAACCCCTGGACCATGAGATAACGCAGTGAAGATAACATTCTTAAGAGAGCTACTCTTGCATAATCCATATCTCTCTCCTTACCTTTAGACATCAAAGACTGCACGTTCACACCTTTATCCATTGCACTTTTCCTAGTACAGCAGGACATATGAAAATCCGATTTTTCATGAGAAGCGAATCTTAGTAAGGCTTTGTTCCAAGAAGAAAACCCGGCCTCCACGAATGCTTGTATCACGTCTTCGTCTTGTTTAGTTTTTGTTGCAAAAGGTCCACTGGAGGAAATTATTTCCTTACACACACAACAAAACACATTATTACACTTCTCGTCGTATAAAATCCACTTATATTTGTCTTTCCGCTGTTTTTGTAAAGAACGCCCACCAGCACCCGTTTTGTTTGTTTCTTTAGGTGCAGTAGTTGAATCCGAGCCACCTGAAGCACTATCTGCTGATTATGTCGTAGGCGAATCACTTTATTTCATTGACGAGGGAACAATGAATTTATCCATTATAATAAAACGAGTAGACCAAACAAAGAATTAAACTAACTTACACTTTTCCGTGTATTTAAACGTATATGTGATATGTGAGGAGCGGTAGTTTCTGGAGGGGAGGAGTCGCAAGGCCGTGCTTGCATGGGCCGACGCGAGAGCGCGCCGTCAAAATTGGCATACTCCTTTTAACGCTTTGAAGAGTATGGAAAAATGCGCAAAAGTAGTAAGACCGTACTGGTACGTCATATGTAGTGTTTCGCAACAGCTGTTGTTTTTTTTAATATATTTGCTCTGCGATCTCATTCAGCTGTTTATGATGACGGACAAGTGTTGTGGGGAGGATGGTCAGAGCCTGGAATGGCTCTGTGGGTGGAGCGACCTGCCACAGCTGTCTTATCGCGGGAAACGCAAGTCCCGCGTAAACGGCAGTACCCTGGTAAAGTCTCTGCCAAAACCAAACTTTCTATGAAAAAATCGGGCCCTACTATCATTTAAGAAATACGACGAAAGATTAGAAATTTTCCTCCCATTTTTCTTTCTTTCTTTTTTCTTTTTTCTTTTCTTATTTTCTTTTTTTTTTCTTCTCCCTTTTATGTGTGGGTGCTGAGCACCCCCACAAAAATTCTGGGGGGTGCTCGAGCACCGGAGCACCCCCGGAGTCGGCGCCCCTGTGCAGGTTCATGCAAACTCTGTGGTAAACGTCACAATACTCTTCTGCATTATCCTCAGAAGCTGAGTGACAATCGTGTTTTGACTCGTGTTGAATCCAACCCGTCAAGTTACAAGGATGAAGGTGATCGTCAGAAAACATCTATCACGTCCACTGCACATACCTCCTACAAAGGAGCTGTTTCATCCATTTTGTTGTCTACAGCCGTAGTAACTATTCAGGACAATCGAGGAGGTCCACAGTTGTGTAGAGTGTTGTTAGATTCAGGCTTTCAGTCGAATTTCATTACAAATAAGACAGTAAATAAATTAGACTTACCCACAAGGACCATTTCTAGTGAAGTAAGTGGAATAGGGCAGTCTATAACAAATCCGACAAGAATTATTCAGTGTATAATCAAATCCAGATTTAATTCATTCTCGACTGCCATTGATTGCCTAGTCTTAAGTTCTATCACTCAACAATTACCTACAATATCCATTGACAGATCTAGCCTAGACATTCCTCCAAACCTTCAGTTGGCAGATCCTCAGTTCAGTCAACCTGGTGACATCGACCTATTAATAGGAGCAGAATTATTCTTTGATTTACTATGTGAAGGCAGATTTAAAATTTGTGATTCTACACCCACCTTACAAAACACAGTATTTGGCTGGATTATTTCTGGCAAGATAAAGGTGAATCAGAAGGCGAATTCAACTTCTGTATGTCATTTGTCAACACATCATGATATCAACAAAATCATGCAACGATTCTCGGATCTTGAAGATCACAATGGCGAGAAACAATATACTGGAAATCATAAATTTTGCGAAGATTTATTCATGCAAACAACGACCAGAGATGAACATGGAAGATACTGTGTTCAACTACCACTGAAGGGAGAAGTCAATGAATTGGGTGAATCTAAGGACATAGCATTACGAAGATTTTTATTGGTGGAGAAACGGTTGTTAAGTAATCCAGACTTATGTAACATTATGTAAGCGACAGTATGTAAATTTCATGAGAGAATACGAGGAGTTAGGTCACATGAGGGAAATAACATCAACTGAGGTTGAACACTCAAAGGCATACTATATTCCTCATCATGCGGTATTAAGAAAAAACTCAACAACAACCAAATTGAGAGTAGTGTTTGACGCCTCATCAAAAACAGATTCGGGTGTTTCTCTAAACGACATATCAGTTGTGGGACCAAAGGTGCAATCAGATTTAATCAGCATTCTTATCAGATTCAGAACACATACATTTGTAATGATAAGTGATATTGAAAAATGTATCGTCAGATTAACATACATCCAACACAACAAAATTTTCAATTAATATTGTGGAGAGACACCCCTGATAATCCAGTTAAAACATACAAGTTGTCAACAGTAACATATAGGACCGCAAGTGCTCCATATTTGGCAACCAGAACATTGAAGCAGCTTGCTCTCGATGAAAAACCCCATTTACCGGCAGCATCCAAGAGTCATCATGGAAGATTGTTATGTAGATGACGTCCTCACAGGGGTCGAACAATTGAAGAAGGCATCCAATTACAACAGGACGTAACTGAGATAACGCGCCGACGTAGATTTCACTTAAGAAAATGGGGCGCAAATAATCCAGACGTATTATCAAATGTACCACGAGACGACATCCTGCACGATTGCATTGAAATCGATGAAGAAACAACAGTGAAAACACTTGGCCTTACGTGGAACCCTAAACAAGATGCTTTTCAATTTTCCATCAATAAAAGTAAAATGACTGATCGGCAACCAACTAACGCACAATATTATCTGCTATGGAACGATTTTTGATCCTCTTGGACTTATAGGTCCAGTAATTTTACTAGCTATATTGATCATGCAACGGCTGTGGTCATGTCAAATTGGGTGGGATGACGTAGTCCCTGATGAAATAAGTGGTAAATGGACTCAGTTTCAATAATCTTTACATGTACTAGCAGACATTCGTGTCCCTAGAGCCATTTTGACCAACAGACGAAACGCTCCAAAGATAGAAATTCATGGGTTTTCTGACGGATCAGAGTCGGTCTATGGTGCCTGCCTCTATCTAAAAACCATCGACACTGAGGGACACATTACGGTAAATTTAATTACGTTAAAATCACGTGTCGCGCCTCTGAAGAGACTATCTCTTCCCAGACTTGAGTTATGTGGAGTCTTATTGTTGTCAGAACTGTGTACATCAACGCTAGATGCTCTACACCTCCAGATTAACTCGGTTACTTATACGGATTCAACTATTACTTTAGCATGGATTCAGGCCTCCACAACGCATTGAACTACGTTTGTGGCAAACCGAGTTTCTAAGATTATCTAAGATAGCACAGGCTCGTGGAAGCATGTGAAGAGTGACGATAATCCTGCAGATTACCTGTCAAGAGGATTACTCCCATTAGAACTGCAACAAGCTGATAGGTATTGGAAAGGACCATCATTTCTATATTTGCCCAAGATAAATTTAGAAGAACCTATCATACTTCCAGACTTCGACAATATACCAGAACGTCGTCAGCGTGTTCATTCAACCGTTGCTACCACAGAAGGTAAGTGGTAAATTGTAACTTAAACAATTTTTCTACCTTCACACGAGCTCAACGAGCGATCGCATATTGTTTAAGATTCCTTCATAATTGTCAAGTGGAAAAGCATCGCGTAAGTGGTCCTCTACTAGTAAGCGAACTTCAAGCAGCAGAACTTACTTTAATCATAATGGTACAGAAAAAATTCTTTCCAATTGAATTCAATGCTTTAGAATCTGGCAGATCCATAGATAAGAAAAGCAAACTTATTTCGTTAAATCCATTTATTGATTAATATAACGTGTTAGAGTTGGTGGACGATTACAGCAATCAATTTTACATCCAGACCAAATGCATCCAATCATATTACCAAAGGGGCACGGGTTAACAGATTTGATCGCTACACACCTTTATATCAAAACATTACATGCAGGACCCCAGTTATTATTGAATGTCATTCGCCAAAACTATTGCCCAATAGGTGGTCGAAATTTAGTTAAAAGAATTTTTCACCAGTGCATTGCTTGTTTTAAAGCAAACCCAAAAATACAAACGCAGATAATGGGTCCGTTACCGAAATCAAAAGTACAACCTTTAATTCGTCCATTTTATACGACTGGTGTTGATTACTGTGAACCTGTTTTTGTCAAAATGTCAAAAAGAAGGGGAGTCAGGCCAGTAAAATGCTACATCGCACTTTTCGTCTGTTTCAGTACAAAGGCAATTCATCTAGAATTAGTCGAAGATTTTACAACAGAAAAATCATTCATTGCCGCGTTACGAAGATTCACTTCAAGACGTGGTAAGCCTAAGGATATTTACTCTGACAATGGTACAAATTTTGTGGGTGCTTACCGTGAACTTCAAGAACTTGTCACAATGTGGAAAACTGAAGAATTTCAAAGAGATATAACTACAGCATTATCCTTGGATGAGATTACTTGGCATTTTCAACTTCCTAGAGCTCCACACTTTTGAGGTTTATGGGAGTCTTCAATCAAACTTATGAAAACACATTTAAAACGAGTAGTAGGGAAAACTCTTCTCACTTATATTCAGTTCATTACATTGTTGACCCAAGTAGAAGCTTGCATACACTCACGTCCTCTTGTTCCCTTATCCGATCAACCAAGTGATCTTGCTGCATTAACTCCTTCAGATTTCGTTATCGGCGACGTTCTCACAAATTATCCTGAACCCTCCATCACAGACCTTACTGCAAACAGACTGAATCAGTGGCAACAAATTCAACAAATCCAGCAACACTTTTGGTCTCGATGGTCGAGAGACTGTAACCCCTCCTTTTTTTTAGGAGAGGCTAGTAGATATTTAGAACTAGGCAGAAGGCCTAGAAGAAGCATAAAATGTGCTGAGTCCAGTGAGACGAGACTTGCAATTAAAACTCTCTATTAACAAACAAATAACAACTCTTTATTAATTTTATAATGCATAATTGTTTAAATAGAACCCCCCCCCCCAAATAGTATCACAGACATAATAATGCTTTCAACATTTTAAATATATATATATATATATATATATATATATATATTATCCATTCTCATAACACATAATGTAACATGAAAATCACACAAAATGCACAAAAATAACAAATATAAATCTCCGATATTTATTTTAAAAATATAAAAGCCTTGCGGCCCGCCTGTGTATTTTCATTGACACTCAGTTCAGAAATTTCAGATGGCTGCCACCAACCCTGCTAGTGTTATTAAAGCGAAACCATGTATAAGGTGAAAATGCCTATAGCCAGCATATATAGCTTACTCAAAAAATATCACAAACGTAATTTTAAAAGGCTGTAACAATTCTATATAAATTTATCAAATATACATTTATAAATCTGAAGCACAATCTGAATGGCCCATAATAGCAAAATACAATTACAGGTTAAAGTGTTAGTACAATTTGTATAATTCTGCAAAATTGTAAAAATTCTTAATTTTATAAAGTATAGATAATTAAAAAGATCAGAGTTGGCCATAAGAACGAAAAATTACAAAAGCAAATTGTCCGTGCCGCCTGTATAGTATTATTACAGATACATTCAGAAATTTAAAAATAATCTGGCTTGACCATAATAAAAGAAAATCTAATTGTAACTTAAGTGTCAGTACAACCTGCATAATTTTACAAAAATTGGAAAATTGATAAATCTAAGAAAATCTGGTTTGACCCATGATAGCAAAATACCCTAACGACATTAACGTGTCATCACAGCCTGTATGCATTTCATAAAAATTGTAAAAGCTTTAATTTTATTAAGATATAAAATTTTAAAGAAATCTGATTTGAACATAACAGCCAGAAAATACAATCATAAATTGAAGTGTCAGTAGCGCCTGTTCAATTTTATAAAAATCGTAAAATTTTAATTTTTATCAATGTATATATAAAATTTAAAGAGACGCTGAATTGACCCGGCCGCAGGAGTGTTCCAGCACATGCCTGACCCGACATAGGATGACATGTCAGAAGTTTGAATGAAATGACACCAACAGGCGCCTACCCCCTGATTTGTGAAATTTATTTAAAAGTAACTAGACCTGATAGCGGAATAAAAGAACCCCCAGCCCTTGTATTAAACTAAAGTGATTAAGTCTAAAAAATATCCCGTGATAAAAATGAACCAAACCAGCCGGTTCAGCACCTCATAGAAACAACACCACTTTATTTAATTTAAAAAATTCCCCCACAACTTTAGCCCCCATTAAAGAGCATACAATTAAAGCACGCTGGAAACACCCCGCGGGCGGGCCTACAATTATTTTGGTACTTAATATACTGTTGAACCCAGTTTACATTGAAACCTTCCAGCCGGCACATACCCGAATAAACTGTCTAGCGGTATAAAATTCAATGAAACTGTATGTTAAATTCACGGCACCTAGTGTTTCCTGCGGAGGCCAGGTTTGAATAAAAAGAAATGTTTAAATATCACCTCATTCTGATCCAGGTGGTCACAGGGTTATGGCTTACAGTGGTGTCTCCCTCAGCAGCGGCAGAACTAAAGTTTAAGTTGGTCAGGACATGATGAGGTTGTAGGTACACCACGCTGTGGTCAGATCTCCGTCTACCTTCGGGAACCCGGAAAGGTCTTAGGGCGTTTACTCAGCCATTAAAGAGAAGAAAACCCACAATTATAAAAACTCTGCCGCCGGGAGAAAGAGAGAGACTGCTTTCAGTTCTATATCGGGCGACGGACTGACACCGACATGCCAGTCGCGAGTCTGACCGGCCAAGTTAATTACTAGTTTCCCTCAACAGGCCGCGCCACCATGCAGAGGGAGACAACGGCCACACAGATCGCGTAATAATCTCGCGGCAGACATTAATAACTATAAATATATATATATATATATATCGAATCTTTATTTTATACAAACGCCGGGTCATCAAAAACCCGGCACAAGACTACCTCAACACCCTGGAACAGAGACGAAAGTTGACAACCTCGTCACCGAACCTCAGCCCTGGAGACTTGGTAATCATGAAGGAAGACAACATTCCCCCTCTTCAATGGAAATTGGCTCGTGTTATCGATATTCATCCAGAATAAGACAGCATCACACGTGTGGTCTCTTTAAGAACGGCAAAAGGGACAAAGAATAGACCTATCACAAAACTGTGCCTGTTACCAAAATCTGAATAAGACTTTACTCTTAAAGCAATTTTGTAAATGGTCACTAATTATAAGATATAATTGTTTTGTTTCCTATGTATTCATTTTGTGTAAAGTTGAAGGATGTTCCTTCAAGGTGGGGGGCATGGTTGAGTTTGTATTAATGTGTGAGAGTGGGTATGCGCGGTCGGTGGGGGTACCCACTCGTGGCGTGTGGGTCAGTGTGAAATGAGACGTGGTGTGGTGTAGTGCAAGATACAGTCCACTTCAATCTTATTACGACTACAGTTTTTATTATCTCCTGCATTAAACAATGCGTGTTAATTATTTGCTTTGAAATATTTTACCAAATGTGTAAGTAAATTTTCTGTCTCAATGTTTCTCTGTTCCGTTATCAGGATGCTTTTTTTCAAGCGTCTCTAACTGTATTTATAATTAGCTTTACCTAACGTTGGTTCACGCAGACTTGCAGTTTGCATACAAAATATTAGTAATTTCTGTGAATAAACTGATTAGTTGTAAAAAAATGTAACTATGTATTGCTAACTAAAACACGACTTAATCGAAATAGACATTTTTCAAGTACATCAGAATCACTGTTGTTACAGTTAAAGAAAGAATCGAGAAACAAAAATACTGTTGGGAGATGAATGCATGTGTTTTTGGAAAACGTTAAGACGAACATTCTTGTTACTCCCTATGAACGTAAACTGCCTAACTGCAAGTCTTGACATTTGTATTATAAGATGTTGGGACTTGTTACCCCTGACGATGTAGCTAATCCTTTTAAATATTACTTTTAACGTAATGAAATCAGCAAATTATAAATGCTTTTGTCTAATTACATTATTATACTAATAATGTTAACTATAAAATTAATAAATGTAGCTGTGTCTTTATAATGAAAAATTACCAAGAAAGGAGATGTCTAATGTAATATCATAGTCGGTCCCCTATTATACAATATGACATTTACAAATTTCTGCTTACATCAGGTCGGTAATATTCAATCATACTCAGTTTGGTAATTTAAATGTAATTTTCCAAACGCACGTGACAAAGTAACGCTTTAGCTCGTAAAGCGTTTAGGCACTGCTATAGAACTGAGCACTTTACAAAGGTTCATTAAATAACTGTATCCAAATTACACGCAAAACTAGTTGATTGACTACAAAATAATTTCAGGGAAATCATTTGTGGTTTTTATTCATTCGTTGCAGATGTACGTTTTACAGAATTAACATATAAACAATTAGTCCATAGTTGGCAATGCACAAAATTAGCTACGAAGCGGCCCAACGAATTGACATCATTTGATTTACCCGCATTGTCCAATGTGTCATACTGGTGCAATAACAGCATGACGTGAAGAGACGGGACTGTACTGTGCGTATTTGTGTTATTTGTGTCGTGCTGTTGACATACGGCATGTTTGTCAATATACGTACACACTGTCTATAAGTCATTACCTTTGTATATGTATCTTCTCAAATTGGAGTTTCACTTTTTGATTACGTTATTATAGAGTAAAGACTTTATGTTCCATTAGGATAAGTGTAATTCACGTGAATTTAAATATTGTATTAAAATATCAACTTCGTCATTATTCATGAGATGTGATAACTCCTCCTGTCCTGGTCTTCGGAAGTCAAGTACCTCGGGCTCCACCTGGGTCGTCGTCTTACCTGGCGGACACACTTCTGCAAGACTGCCCTCAGACTGCCCTGCACTCACTCTCCTGCTTTGCAGCAAATCTATGACCCGCCGCCTAGGTAAACTCATCGTCACCCCCCCCTATGTGGTGCCGACGGTTACCTACGCGATACCCGTATGGGGCTACTTGGCTAAGACCCATAAGCGAAAGCTTCAGTCTCTCCTTGACCGAGGATTGCGCTGGGCGTGTAAAGCCCACTACGTGGCATCGAATAAAATTATCCGAGAATCCCTGCGTGTCCGTTCCCTGGATGCCACTATACGGACACTTTCCCAAAGGTTCTATCGCCGCACTGCCCGCTTCCAGGGCAATCCGCTTATTAGCGCCTTCGGTCGCAACCCATCTGTGGCAGGTGAATCTTGGTCCCGGCCTCGGCGTACACTCACCCTCAATTAGGTAACTAATTGAACCTTATTTCATAATTTTTGGTATTTTAATTTTTTGACTTTATTATTCTTTTTGTTACCATTTTGGCCATATAATATTTTTATATTTATTTTGAAATGTTTCTTTCTTTTCTTCTTGTTATTCTTTATATTCATATTTTCTAATTTTCTAATATCCTAATTTATTTTTAGTTTCTAATTTAAATAAATTCTTCACATTTTCCCTTTGGCTTGTACTATTTATGGTTATTGTTTATCTTGTTCTTTACTTTTCCTCTTTTTCAAACTTTTCTTCCTTTACTCTTCCTTATCCTTCTCTATCTACCTGTCCTCCTTGTTTCTGCCTTGTCTGTGTTTCCTCTTTTTCTTTATTCCTAACGTTTCCTCCAGTTCTTCATTTTTACTCGTTGGCCCTTTATACTTTCTTCTTTATTCTCATTCTTTTCTCTTACAGTATTATTTACCAGACATATACTGTAATTACGCTACCACATATCTGTTACACGCTTTCTTTCAACAAATGATTAATTGTCTGTGTAATGTCCAAGATGCTGTATGTCTTTGACACAGTGCTTATATGATTGTTCTCACTTGATACAGTCTAGAATGATGTGTCCCAAATCTCGATACCCATACCACTCCATTTTGTGTGCTTCTTAACATGCACTGTAAGAGTACATTTCAGAACGATAATTCTAAGCAACATTCGTCACATATTAATAAACGTTTGCCTGATACTCTTGTTTATAATTTTGTACAATTCGTACACCCTTGACACGAGTATTTCTGAAACCACTGTTATGTTAATCATTGATGATTGTTGAAGGGAAATAACTTATAATATTCTTTGTGGTGTCTTATAAATGTAAAGAATTTTTTGTGTTGTAGACAGTCTGTGCCTCAGAGTCAGTAACGTGTGTGTCTGAAGCACTTTTGTAGTATCTGCTGTCTATCGTAGCAGTATATTTAAACGCATTCCCTTCAAAATCTGAATATAAGTCGTAGCGACAACCTATAAGCCGCGTCACTCTCAACAAACTTGCAAATATTTCTGTACTCAACTGTAAAACTTCATACAGAACAACATGTAGGCTAGACTGCTCATATGTATGAATGTAATTTGGAATTTTCATTTTGCATTTTGCTAGAGCTTTAACATTTTCTTCTATCTTCATTTAAAGTAACTTTACTTTAAATTTGGTTTTGGATTCTATAGATTAATATTACAAAAGCATACATACAATAAAGTAAAACATATTTCATATATAAGTAAAATAAATATAATTTCTGGAAGAATTCAGGAATTTAGTACTATACCTGGCCGTATAACTTCTTGATGCTGACGATTCATAATGTTTCTCATTGTTTCGTGACAGTTAACGTTCTACCACACTTTACTTAATTAAAGAACAACTCCGTCCCTTCGGACAATCTATGTGCTACATCCACGTTATATCAACATCTGTATGTACGTATATACTGATTAACATAAAAATCTTTATTATTCAAACCTGCTACATTTAAATCAGAATGATCACGGTTGCACACCACTATGTAAAAATTATCCCAATTAGCGCTTTCAAGCTTCACAGCCCATCGTCAGATTGGAATAGACACAAAATAAGTGGAAACAACCCCTTCACCCCTCTCCCCCACCATGCTCACACACAACAAGCTATAATATAAATGACCCTTCCCCACCCCCTAAACCCTGTCCCACCATCTGTGGAGTTACATATTTTTTCTAGCAAATTCCTTGTGTTTCAGTGTTGTGTGTGTGTGTGTGTGTGTGTGTGTGTGTGTGTGTGTGTGTGTGTGTGTGTGTGTGCATCCTTTTAAACTACTCACTTCCTCTCCACACACGTGGGTCAGTCAACACCCTTATTTTAAAACATCCAAATAGTACTATGCAAAATAATTCTTAATATTATCTATCTGTCCTCTATCATTTACTTCTTAATCATGTTATAAAATATTTCTTCATTATCAAATTTAATTTTAATATTAATTAAATTGTCTAACCCTTTTTCTCTCTCTTTCAATATTTCTAACTCCTCTCTAAGCTTCCTTTCAACTGTGTTATTCACTACTTTTACAATTTCGTATTCTTCCAAAGGATTAACAAACTTATGGTTGTCTTCTATGAAATGTCTTGCATATAACGAATTGGTTGTTCTATTACCTTCTCCACGTTTGTGGTCAGACAACCTGCATACGAATTTCCGTCCTGTCTCTCCTAGGTACACCTTGTTGCAGTCTTTACATTTTAATTTATAAATTCCGCTTTTCTGTAATACTGGAATTTTTTCTATATTCTTATTCCTTATCTTATCAAATACCGTTTCACATTTTTTAATAGCTATATCTACTCCATATTTATTAAAACATTTTATAATTTTTCTAGTATGTGAACCTATGTATGTCAATGACCCTGCATAATTCTTTTGTTCTGGTTCTATTTTATCTTTTTGTATGTTAACCCTTTTCATAACTTTATCCACTATGTTGGTGTTATAATTATTATTCCTTACAATTCCCTTTATCGTTCTTAACTCCCTATCTTTTGACTCGGTCTCTTTTAAACACTTCTGAGCTCTGTAACAAAATGAATTGATTGCCGCCATTTTATATCTATATGGGTGGTAAGACTCTCTTGGTATAATTATATCAGAATACGACTCTTTCCTAAATATCCCAAACTGTAGTTTCTCATTATCTTTAATTTCTATGTTTAAATCTAAGTAATTTATTTTCTTACCTCCTATCTCTTCTTTGAATTGTAAGTTTTTATCCTTACTATTTACCTCATTTATAAACTCATGCACTTCTTCTATGAAGAAGTGCATGAGTTTATAAATGAGGTAAATAGTAAGGATAAAAACTTACAATTCAAAGAAGAGATAGGAGGTAAGAAAATAAATTACTTAGATTTAAACATAGAAATTAAAGATAATGAGAAACTACAGTTTGGGATATTTAGGAAAGAGTCGTATTCTGATATAATTATACCAAGAGAGTCTTACCACCCATATAGATATAAAATGGCGGCAATCAATTCATTTTGTTACAGAGCTCAGAAGTGTTTAAAAGAGACCGAGTCAAAAGATAGGGAGTTAAGAACGATAAAGGGAATTGTAAGGAATAATAATTATAACACCAACATAGTGGATAAAGTTATGAAAAGGGTTAACATACAAAAAGATAAAATAGAACCAGAACAAAAGAATTATGCAGGGTCATTGACATACATAGGTTCACATACTAGAAAAATTATAAAATGTTTTAATAAATATGGAGTAGATATAGCTATTAAAAAATGTGAAACGGTATTTGATAAGATAAGGAATAAGAATATAGAAAAAATTCCAGTATTACAGAAAAGCGGAATTTATAAATTAAAATGTAAAGACTGCAACAAGGTGTACCTAGGAGAGACAGGACGGAAATTCGTATGCAGGTTGTCTGACCACAAACGTGGAGAAGGTAATAGAACAACCAATTCGTTATATGCAAGACATTTCATAGAAGACAACCATAAGTTTGTTAATCCTTTGGAAGAATACGAAATTGTAAAAGTAGTGAATAACACAGTTGAAAGGAAGCTTAGAGAGGAGTTAGAAATATTGAAAGAGAGAGAAAAAGGGTTAGACAATTTAATTAATATTAAAATTAAATTTGATAATGAAGAAATATTTTATAACATGATTAAGAAGTAAATGATAGAGGACAGATAGATAATATTAAGAATTATTTTGCATAGTACTATTTGGATGTTTTAAAATAAGGGTGTTGACTGACCCACGTGTGTGGAGAGGAAGTGAGTAGTTTAAAAGGATGCACACACACACACACACACACACACACACACAACACTGAAACACAAGGAATTTGCTAGAAAAAATATGTAACTCCACAGATGGTGGGACAGGGTTTAGGGGGTGGGGAAGGGTCATTTATATTATAGCTTGTTGTGTGTGAGCATGGTGGGGGAGAGGGGTGAAGGGGTTGTTTCCACTTATTTTGTGTCTATTCCAATCTGACGATGGGCTGTGAAGCTTGAAAGCGCTAATTGGGATAATTTTTACATAGTGGTGTGCAACTGTGATCATTCTGATTGTGATTTCAACCACTAACACAAATTTCTTCATTAAACGTCTGCTACATTTAACTCAACTCTATTCTATATCAAGCTATTTGTTTTGTTTAACATAAAGGCCAATTATAATCTCTCAAGCTTACACATGATATGTATACAAATAAATACAATAACTGTCACTGTACTTACATTCAACCTGACACATGCCTACCTACCAGGTATCTACGCCAATTGATGTTGTGTTTCACACTGTGTACACAACACGTCAAACGTCCACTTGGCATTAACATACGTTTGCTTAATTACATACCGTACTGTTTAACGGCTGACAACGGTGCCCATACGTCATTTGCGTATGGTGTATTAATACCTATCATATTGTGTAAATTTTCTTACTCTTCGTGAACATAATAAATAAAGTGGCTCTCGTTTAAAAATGTAACGATTTTCTTGATTCTACATCGTGCATAGATTCAAAGAGTGTTGAACGTACCAGCTGTTGTGATTAGTTTATTGTTGTTGCTAATTGTAACAGCTATCACAATAGTTAAAAGCCAACACAATACACAACTAGCGAGAGGAACAACATAACAACTGTTTTAGATTTGTTTTTCGTTTAGGTAAAATAAATTGGTACATTTTTTGTGTTCTCTTTTACAATATTGTCATAAGTACTCATTTTAAGATACTTGCGTTGTAAATAAATTAGTTGGTCTTTACAGGGACAAGCACGTTTTAAATTCGTGGGCTTAATTTCAACAATTGTGGGTTGACTAATATAGCAGTAGTTACAGCTATCACTCATTATAATACCATGTTATTTCGGTAATGACAGCTCAAGTAGCGGGATTGCCCTCACTTTCGTATATAGGCTTACAGGCTCACACTAAGTTTTCACTGATGACACATTCCAGAAGTCAAAGGCAAACTGATTTACAACAGAAGTTTTAAACTTTAACAGTTTTAAAATAGTTTAAATATTGATCTCTCTTAACTATTCAATTTAGCTCAGATTAACTTTGCGATCATATAATTAAGAAACGAGCTACAGGGAGCACTGAAAATTTTTAAACTATCCACTTATTTACACAGTTCAGAGCTCAGAATACAGATAAGCTTCGCATAAATTGCTTAGTTGGTATTAGTAAGTTAGTCTCTTGATGTTGACACAGCAAGTTACTATTAAAAAAGATATACAGAAATGTTTTCTAAGCTGTAGAGATGTCATTATAGGGCAACGAACAATACTTCACTTGTTGTAACTGAAGTTTACGCACAACTGGAAACTGGAGATATATTGAGTCTATGGCGTGTTTTCGCTTTGAAGAGAGTTACTGAATTGTTCCCCATAAACACAAAATGTAACAGTAGTTATTATTATCAGTCAAGTAGTACAGTACTAATATACAATCACGTTTAAATTTTTTTTAAACAAAGTATATGTTGTTGGCACTTAGAGTGGTGCCTGATGTAAACTAAGAGGAGTGATACAACACAGAGGCATATAGGCCTACAGTACGGAACACAAAACTTTCTTAACGACACAAGCACTTTCCTTATTTTTAGTTATATTAATCTCCACTGTAATAAAAAAACGTTTGTTGATATATTTTAAATCAAATAACACTACACGTTAACACAACACACAACACTAAGCGAGAACTTAAACGAAAATATGTTATAATGCCTCTGTAAAATGTCAGTCTGAATCGTTTGATTGGTTCAATAGCGTAGACATCACATCGCATTTCGACTCCGTATCAGATACTGATGATTCATCTTTATTGACGTTAATTATACGTTTATTAACAACGACGTCTACGTACAGCCAGTTATCTAGTTCCCATAAATTACTCTCTTATTTTATTAATATAGATTATTAAACTTTCACTTGTGAACTTACTTTGTTTCCTCCCGTACGCGTTTCGGCGTGATGTGCGCCTTTGTCAGCGGTGCGAGACAGACTGCCAGTAACTTATAACGATTTTAGTTGGTAGGTTGAGTGGGGGTGGTGTGTGGTGGAAGCGAATTGGCGCGGGAATCCGAATTATTGTTTGTTTTATATATAATTGTGTCAAAGAGTGTGTGCGATTTATAGTGTAATTGGTCGTTAAGTATGGTGTTTGGTTGTGTTGTGTAGTGTTTGTATATTTCATATTGTTCTGCTGTGTTAAGTTTTCGACTTTTAGGTAAGTAGTGTAAATCTCAAGATTAATATACACTACTTACCTAAAATGTAAAACATAAAATGAAGAATTAAAACAGAAAATGTTGCAGGTAAACTACCCTTTCCTCGTAACCAATCTTCACCAAAATCAATAGGCCTTGAGTTTTCTACAAATCAAAAACGCACAAAAAAAATAATTGATTCTGTTTGAATGTGCGGCAGTTATCGTTCGTCATAGAAAAAATACCGTTGTTAAAACATAGTGTTGCTGGTAAACTACCCCTTTCCCTTAACCGATCTTCACCAAAACAAAAGGTCTTGAGTACTCTACAATACAGGGCTGTATGCAAATAATTATTCGATTCTGTTTGAATTTGCGGCTGTTATCGTTCGTCATAGAAAAAATTACCGTTGTTAAAACATAAATTTTTGCTGGTAAACTACACCTTTCCCTTAACCGATCTTCACCAAAATCAACAGACCTTGAGTACTTAATAATTCAGGAACGTATGCAAAAAATGATTTGATTCTCTTTGAATGTGCGGCAGGTACCAATCGTCATAAGAAAAATTACCCTTGTTAAAACATAAAATGCTGCTGGTAAACTACCCCTTTCTCTTAACCGATCTTCACCAAAATCAACAGACCTTGAGTTCTCTACAATTCAGGGAGGTATGAAAAAAATTGTTTGATTCTGTTTGAATTTACGGCAGTTATCGTTCGTCATAGAAAAAATTACCCTTGTTAAAACATAAAACGTTGCAGGTAAACTACCCCTGTCCTTTAACCGATCTTTACCAAAAACAATAGGTCTTGAGTACTCTACAATTCAGGGCTGTATGCAAAACATTATTTAATTCTGTTTGAATTTGCGGCTGTTATCGTTTGCCATAGAAAAAAATCACACACAGAAAGACAGACAGACACACACACAGACACTTTTCGAAAAATGTCTTTTCTTCATGTTTTGAGGGTAGTACAATCAGAATCAGCACTTATCTCGAACACGATTTTATTTCCTTATGGAACATGGAAGTAAAAAGAGTGAAGTGTTCTTTTTACATCCTGTATCAATTTTTACTGAGATTAATATAGCCTACATAGTAGTTTAAATTATAATAACGACAGTTTTACGTTAGAATAAAAAGACAGTTTTATTGTCATCCGAGTTGGAGCTGCAATTGTACCATAAAGAGACTATAAACCGACAAAGTACAACGCAATCCACTTCTCCTACGTAACTAACTCCTACCGAGTCCTTATTTATTCACACGACGTCATCAAACTGGTTGTAAACAACAAACTTTAGCAACTTGAAAGTTATAGTGAGTCTGCACCAGTGTTTAATAATAACCTTCCTTCGTCGTCCGTTTGCGGTCCACGAAAAGTTATACCTTACATGTAGAATTTCTACGGTCTCCACCATAAAACATTTGGTAATGATTTGAGAGTTGAAACAATGGAAAGTGCAAGTAATATTATTGAAATGGAAAAACCAAATGGTTTGTATTAATTTTTGTATATTTTACTGGATGTTTATATATCCTGCTTAAAGGTTATACTCCACTGTATGTATTTTCAAATAGGCCCCTTTGTTTTACTGCGCTCTTATGTGAACAGCTATTTTAATCGGGCTATTGGTAAACTACCCTATTATTTAATGTGTCTATTAGTTAATTGCGCTATTAGTTGATCGGCCTATTAGTTAATAATTGCTCTGTTAATTAATTGTGTTGTAAGTTAATTGATTTACTGCAATTGATTTTATTGCAACCAGAGTTGCAAGTGGATGACCAAGAAAGAGATTCTTGTGAGAAGGAACTTGAGAAACCAGTTTCAAGTCAAGTAACTATTTTACGGCTAGGGAGTAACAACGTTACGATATTAAAGTGTGTCCACCACCTTCAAATTAAGGGTGAAAGAAAAATGTATGTTTATTTTTCTACAAATATCATCAAATTTTCTACAATGTTCTACAAATATTTGTAACCAAAATTGTGATATGATCTGACATGTGATAATTTCATTTCAAACGTGTTGGACTGTTTGTACGTATTGCTACGATAATCATACGGATCGTCGTCTTTAAACAGTGAAAGTAAATAATTAAAAATCAGAGGATTCGTTAATCATAACTTTCACTTACAGTTTCGAAAAATACACAGAAGCAATAAATACTCGTATACAACAATTATTCAAATCTACGTTCGTTGAAACACACGTTACATTAACAAGCAATAAATATCATAATTAAATTAACATTATCGCAACAAATAATACTTCTCACTAGTTGCAGAAGTCTCCACGTAATAATTCACAATTATCAGTTCATTCAAATTAGGATGGCTCAATAACACACGCTGAAACGCAAATTCACAACTGACTGGCCGCTTCCGAAAGTCCACTTCCTAACAACGTTGCGAGATTGTTCCGTGACTGGACGGACAGCAATCGACAAGCCTGTGGAAGGCGTGGAAAAGTCGAGAGCTTTTGGAATAGCATAATTAGCTGACGTTTGAAACATCACTGCCACATCTATGACGTACATACCACCCAGTACCTCATAATACGCTTAGTCGGTTTCCCTTCAAAAACCGTGGGTGATGACACACATATGGCAGGAATGTTTACAAGGTTAGCTAACAACGATTCCAAAAACTCTCGACTTTTCCACGCCTTCCACAGGCTGGGAAATTATTATCCACGCAGCCAGAACATCTTCACAGGCCTTCCAGAAGGTGTTTGTAAGGCGCAATAGTACCAAATTTTAAATTGGCTTGAGATTGTTCACTATACCACGACGCACAATTGAAATTTGTCAGCTTCGAAAAAGAGGGCGTGAACGACACCATCTGAGCTATTCCGATGTTCTGCCAGTTTGGTGTCTCTGACACCGTCAGTAAATACCTGCACACGAAACAGCAATCATCCTTTGCTCTAGTTAGGCCAGTCTAATTATTCATTCGATACTTGCTTCAAAATTTTGAAGAGTCTCCCAGAACGCTGTCGTCTTACATGAAACTAGGGCTTGAAATAAACTAATCCCACTACAGACAAAACCACTTGCTCTACTACCTTATCATCTGCTTTCCTATGTCTTTCTCTGTTTTTATTGTTGATACTATCTGTTCAACTACTTGTTTGAAGTAGATGGCTGTATTTTCATTAATTCTTCGACTTGTGGTTTTCTATTACAGGTAATTGTTTCTTCTACTGCAACTACTTGAACCAACTTCAATCTCTTTTATTCTTCTAAAGATAAGGAGAGGGGGAGAGAATGTGTGTGTATACAGTAAGATAAAACAAAATTTAGAACAGTGAGTCATATTGTAGCCTGTGTAACTAATTACCTGCATGTTGATAATTTACTCTAATAGTGTATATCTTCACAAATTCGTAGAATCTACAACGACAAAGTCATTTTAATAACGATATAATATTACAATAAGTATCATATGTACATACATTTAATTGTATGTGTGTAAAATTTATTTACGAAAAGCGATCACTTATCGAAATGATATGCTTACCTCTTACATCAAATTAATTAAAAAAGCGTTTGGTAGATATTCCTCTGCCATAATGGGAAGTCGGTTGTTCGGATTTATTTTGTACCGCATTGTAGTTAAAGGCAAATTAAGCTGTATTAAATGATGTAATGTTCGTAATGAACTCCATCCGGCTGAAGTGCGGTCTTTATAAATATCGTATTAATAAATAAGCTGCTGAGTGTATCATTGAAAACACAATAATTATCGCCTTTACAAGCTTTAATCTAACTTACTTAGCCCTCGTTTTATAATAGTTTACTGGATTTTGTTGGTTATTTATAATCTCTGTTCAATTGCTTTCTTTTTTACAAATGTACAATTTCTAAATCATACAATAATTAAAATTCTGATAACTAATTGATGACTTGTTGAAAATATTACATTGAACATTCTCTTTTAAATGTAGGCCTATATTAATATACGTAAGTTGTAACAAACACGTTAATTGAAATTAAGCATTCAATCTGTTACATGTATTCAACGCAGATATTTTATATACATTGTTTGTTTGCGTTTGTTCATAGATTTTAAAAGTTGAAGTAGATCAGTAGTTATGCAATATCAACGTAGTTCTCACATCGTTGTTTGAGTCTTTTTCGTGAGGCACTACAAATTTTGGTGGGTTCTAGGCGTGTTTATTTCTGTATACGGATCACGAAAATACTCTATTATCAAAAAATATTTTTTTACCTGTACGTTTTAGATTTTCTGATAAGCGTAATTTTATATTTACTAATATTAGATGGAAAATATTAGTTGGCGTTTTTATTCTAATTTAATGTTCAACATGACTTCATCTGTTGTAAACACAAGGTTACTAAGTGCTAGCCAAAGACTATGTAAAATTAAAAGTTTTTTTTAATAGCAAATCTACCGGTATACCATGATTCCATTATAACTAAAACCACGATTGTAAAACTAAAACATTATTTATTTTATAGGTAACATTGAAGACTCAACAAAGGAGCACAGAATTGTCTAAGGTGATAGAGAAGGAGCAGTAGACTCTTATCAAATTAAGGCATGCGAGGAAGTCGTATGAAATTAATCTTGTTTATAACGGAAAGGAATTATGCTTTAAATTACGTTAAAACACGTACACACTCCTACTAAGTTTACAAAAGGTTAAGTCTCCATTCTCGTCAATTTCCTGTAACTTCCTGTAACTTAATTTTTGCTTAATCTTCTTACAGAGTAAAATGAGTCTCAAGACAATGTTAAAACTTTGATGCTTCTGTCAACTCTTGTGCAAAATACTATTTCCTATGAGGTTCTTTATATATTTATTCATATCGACACTTATAACTTGTTTTAAATTGTTAGTCTACAATGCGTACTTTTTTTTAATGAAGTCTTTTGTTTTTGACAGGTTTACCATCTAACTGTAACTCTTTTTCTCATTTTTATAACTTAGGCCTCCTACATTTCTTTTATGATCCGAAAAATCGTGGTGCGCTATTGACTACTTGAATTGTTTTTCTTGAATCATTCCTTTATTTTCTCCGATATAACGATAGTGTTGTATAGCAGCTTTTGACTAAAACGTGATGACATAATTTTATTAATATATGTCACCGACTTGGCAGATTTAAACTGAAGAGTGTGAATAAGAACATCTAAGCTATTCCAGTGGCTTGCTTTAATAATACTACTTGTAGTTTACTGCCTCTGATACCATCAATAAATATCTGAACTTGCTTCAAACTCTTGAAGACTCCCGGAACATTGTCGTCTTGCTTTCAGTCGGAAACAGTATATATGTCGCCCATTTGCTGATCACCGTATCGTAATTCTTCTTCTTCGTCGTCTTCTCGTAGGCCACTAGAAGTCACTATTTCATGTTTGGACTCCTCTGTTTTCTTCATGTCTACCAATATTCGTCCTTCACAATGTCATGTAGGCCTACATTAAAAACTTTCTGCATGAAATATGAGTTAGATTATTACGTGACTAAATTCTTTCAGCATTGTTATGAGGTAGGTACGAGGATTGTTCAATAGAAACAAGTTTAGAGGCTGTAAAGCATTTGTTATTCAACGAATTTAAAAATAATTAACATTAAGGAATGAGTCCCACTGTTGCACTAATCTGTATATTCCCTGCTGGTAAAATTCTTGTGGCTCTTTGCGGAACCATTCGCTAACAGCAAACTCTACCTCAGCGTCCGATTTGAACCACCATCCTTTTAGTGATTTCTTTAACGGGCCAAAAACATGATAATCGCATGGGGACAAGTCAGGACTGTAAGGTGGACGTTGTAAGACTTCCCAATTTATACGACCAAGCAAATCTTGAATTGTCTGGGCTACATGGGGTCGAGCATTATCATGCAGAAGAATGACACCATTTGTGAGCTTCCCGGGACGTTTATTCTTAATGCTGACCCGTAAGCGTTTTAAGCTGTCTGCATATCGCTCAGCGTTGATACTGACATCAGGTTCTTTAAAATCTAAGAGCATCACACCCTGATAATAAAAAAATACGGTTACCATTACTTTTCCTGCCGAAGGATGGGACCAACATGTTTTCGCCTTCGAAGTTTGTGCATGCTTCCACTGCGTACTCTAAAATTTTAAAGGTTGTAGCTAGGAGTGTTCTAACAAGTTCCCAAACGATATATACTTTCGTCATTGTCAATAATAAAGTTCTTAACCATTTTATAAAAACAATTTCTCTCAATTTTGGATTCTGGTTCGTAGTGATAACACCAAGACTCATCACCGGCAACAATTTGGTGTAGAAAGGCATTACCTTGTTGTTGGTAGCGCATCAACTGCTGTAATGATAAGGCCGAACGCAAATTTTTCTGCTCATCAGTAAGCAGTCGTGGAATCCACTGAGCAGCAACTTTGTGATATGCAAGACTATGAATGATGGAATGAACAGTTTCCACGCTGATGCTCAATACTTGAGAAAGTTCTCTAACTTTGATGCGCCTACTTGCGCGTAAAGCAGTTTCATTCTCGTATAATATTATACAGCTTTCATTCTCGTACAAATTTCCATTGGCTGACGCTTTTCAGCGGTCAAAAACTAAATAACGGCACGCAGATTATCTTTGGATGGATTTTCTATCATAGATGCCATTTTTCAACCCAGTCACAACGCTTAGAAAAGGGCAAGCTGCAAATATTTTTGACAGACGCGTCACTAGTACTTAAACAGACGACATAAACAAATGAATTCCGTTGCCATGGCGACGAAGTCATGGCTGCGCAGATCAAACGTGTTTCTATTAAACAATCCGTATAAACAATTCGTATAAAAGTCTCGTCACAATTAAAGTATCTTGGAAATTTGAACGGTTGTGTTAGAGGACCCTATCACAACTATATGCTCACTACTGGAGATGAGAAAGCGCTGATTGTCATGTTAAAAGTACTACTTGTTAAGAGAAAAGAGGACATATTATGTTATTTGGTGTTTATTCTACCTTCAAACGCTCAGGCTTCAGTTTTATGTCGTTGGGCACTGTGTAAGAATGTTTGTTTACTGCCTTCGGATGTGAGGACGCCGCTTATTCGTTTAACACGGGGTGCAGCGAAATAAGTGAATTTACTTATCTACATGTAGTCGTTCACATAGCCTATCATTAGAGTAATAGACAAGTGTTTGTTTTTTGTTGTTTAATTCTGTATGTTTTATAATTATTGGTCTGAAGTCCCAGTGTTGCCGAAACATCATGATTTAAAATTTGGTAATGCCAAAAGTCCATTTTTCAAATATAACTGTGTTTGTTTTAGTTCAACACATAAGTAGAGAACTTTGTACAATTGGTGTTAATTAGGCCTATACGAATTTTTATTATTTACCAATAAAACTTTATTTCCGTTATAATAATGTTTTTCTGTCATACCTATTCACTCAACTCAACCAGCAAAGTGATACTATCCACCTAACGTATAAGTTGTACAACGGTGTCGTTCCTTTATATTGGTGATTCAAAATTGCACGGCACTCTCTAGGGAGCTAATTCGATAGCTAAAAATAAGGAAAAGTCCATGTAGACATAGGTCTGAAAACGGTTCGTTACCGAGTTACGGCTCGCGAAAGATTTTGCCCTGATTTCTGCTCCCACGATAAAATATAGCCATACAAACATTTTTGAAGTACAAACTAAAGGGTAAATTTGGTGGTTTATGATGGGTTTTGACCTTAAAAACTGAGTAAAAGAGGTCTCGGAACTCTATCTTAATTAGTTTCTAAGAAAAACTGTGTTAAACGCCCAAAATTGGAGTCGGAAAACACATTTTTAGATTTGAGATACAATAACTTTGTTACTTTGCCAATAAATAAATAAAAATTTCTAACTAGCTTTTTATAGAATTTAATTCTGGGAAAATTGATGTGTATAATGTCTATTAAAAATAAATACAAATTAGAAAAATTTGACTTTAATTAACAACAAAACAGACCAAAATTGTGAGTAAACATTTGTTCAAGTAAAAGTTACAGGCTACGTTTATGGAGTTCTGGATGATAGCATAAATTAGTAACGCGCAGACTCATACTTGCTGTTTCCTTGAAAAACGATCGGTAAGTTGTAGTGGATAGAACTTTGGTATTTCTTTTTTGTTAACACACACAAACTATAGCCAAATATTTATATCTATTCAATAACAATATCCTTTTATCTGGATTGTACACCAAAAACAATGCCCATATGTTTTATAATAGTAATAAAAGGCGTCCTTTTTTGTAGCAAAATTGATTCAAGGCGTCTTCTTCTTTTGTGTTCTTTTTGTAAATTCTGTATTTTTATTACGTACGTAATTGCATGTAAGTCCATGTGCATAGTCAAAGGATGGAAATAAAGAGAGTGAGAGAAGCGTATAAAGTTGGAAGAGGAAGGGAGTAACAAAAGCGAGAGACAAAGAGAGAGGACAGAATATATATTGACAGCGTAAACTGGGTGTATTGTATTGAATTTGCTAGTAGCCTACATAGAATTTTAACACTAACGCGATTATAAAAAGGCTCTAAATTTTAATGATTTCTCAACAATTAGGCCTACGTTAAAAAATGTGTTACTTTTATTAAATAGTTGTCGAGTCTTCTATTTTCGAGGTAGGATACAATTTAGCTTAAATTTTTCTTGTTAAGCTACTGACAGTAGATTTCTTGGAAGGAGATAGTAGAGTCGTCGACCTTGTTAAATCACTCTTACTAATAAATTCATAGACCCAGTTGTAAATTATAAGATAATAAAAGTGATAAGTAAAGAAAAAGAAAGGAAATTGAAGGAAGAAGTGTAAATATTAAAAATAAGAAATAGAGATGAAAAAAGACTAATGAATATAAAAACCACATTTGAAAATGAAGAAATATTTAGCTCTCTGATGTGTATGAGATTAAATATGAAATTAGACTTTCTTCTTTTTATTATTTATACAAATTTAGTTACTTTAACTCTCCCTGAGATGTGTATTCTATTAATATAAAAATCAGACTTATTTTAAATATTACAGGATCTTTCTCTCTGATGTGTATGAGATTAAATATAAAATTAGACTAAAACAAATTTTTCTTACATTTAAAAACAATCCAATTATAACAATTTACATTGGGCTTAGTGATACATCATTAAATTTGTCACATAATTTCATAATATTCCTCTTAAACACATACATAATGTTACTAATTATTATTTTTACATTTCTCTGACTTATTACATTACTCATTCTAACTTGTCTCTATTATATTATAATATTATTACCATTTGGTTTTATTTTAATGTTTATTTAATTTTATTATAATAATCGTCATTAATAGTACAACATATATTTTCTTCACTCTGTGCTGTATCATACAATTCCAATACCTTAGATTACCTCTATGTTTATCATTAATAATTAATTAGTTTTCTGTTTATAATTTTATTATCTATCCAAAATATTACTAAATTTATCCCTATGATTTTTCTGAAATAACTATTTTATTTTTATGTACTGTTGTCCATTTTTATAGCAGTACAATATATATAACTCAAAGTCTGAGGACTTGTTTGTTTGTAATGAATACACATCTACACCGTTACACCGGTTCCGATCAAACATTCACACAAGGCAAAAAACACTGTCTAACTTGGAATTTTTTTATTCCGCCTCGTTTTCACGGTTTAGCCCCTTTTAATTATGCGGTTTATAATCGGACGGCAGCGTTGTTGTTTATTCACAGTCGACGTGTGGCGCGTACAACAACACCATGGAGACCAGAATTAATTACCATAGTAACAAGTAAATAAAGAAAAGCTATTTAGTGGCATTTTTGAACACTCCGTGTGACTACCCTCGTTGGTGTTAAAAAACGGAACTAAAACGCAGCAGGTTGCGTTTCGATCCGGGAGACCTTGAAAACGCAGCAGAGTTGACGACGCGTGCGTTTTTTCCACATCCGTGTGACCAATTTCATTGCTGCCTATGTGTTAAATTAAATGCGTTTCTCAACCGTACCCTAAGGCTCAGCGATCGCCCGCATTGATCAGTTTTTACTTCGATTTTGAAGATAAGCAAACAGTACACAGAGTTACACGTTACACTTTCCCAGAGTTTTTAAAATTTCTGTTTCTCTACTGAGTTGTTCTTTCATCGTCGTTTTAGTTAAATTTATTCGGTCAAGTTATTCTGCATTCCGTTATTCGTTTTCTTTAACTAAACTCCTTTTAAACTTCACCTTCAAAAAACTTTACAGACCGTTTGTTTTCCTTACACTTCACTTCTTGTCAAACTGACCCTCCTTTCAAGTTCCAGTTAACACCACTCCTTTTAAACTTCACCTTCAAATAACTTTACAATCCCGTTTGTTTTCCTTATTCTTCATGTCCTTTTAAATCAATCCTCCTTTCAAGTACGACTTCTTTATCACCTTACTTTGCGGAATGCCTCCGAAAAACTAAAAAGCACTGGACACGTCCATCCAAATGCTAAGCGAGCAAGGTTATTGCGAGCAGCTGAGACACCCGAGGAACGTGAGCCTCGGCTTGAACAACAACGAAGAAGGCAGGCAAAGATTAGAGGCGCGAAAACACCTGAGGAGCATGGGGAACGCGTAGACCAACAACGTCTAAGGCAAGCTGAATAAAAGGCCGCGGAAACACCTGAGGAGCATGGGGAGCGCGTCGAGCGGAAACGCGTGAGGCAGTCTGAATTAAGGGATGTGGAGTTACCAGAACTGCGTGAATATCGGCTTGAAAATGGCTGCATACAGCATGATCAAGTCACACAAGTAAGCTGACAAGGTAATTTGATTTTACATGCTTTTTAGTATGATCCAAATTATGACTACTCGTCACAGCCAAAAGTTACATTTGGCAAAATGGATGTGATATGCGAATTCTTCAATCCAAAAAATTTTAAACTGAATCGCCTGGGATGAGCTGCTCTAATAAAAAAGTAATTTTACAACCACTGAATCAACCACCAGAACCACTTTGTTTGTACATACCAGAAACGACTTTAGAATCCAAGCATTTTCTCCAAAATATTCGGAGAGACAATTCATGCTTTTGTTGACATCTTTCGGAACGACAGCAGCAATCGAAGAAACTGTTGGTTTTATGACACCTTTTAAATTGAAAGGACAAATACATCACAAAATCGTCTCATTGCTCCCTGTATCAAATAAAAATCCAAAGTTTTTACAAAGCTATTTCATGGGAGACGATCAAGCCCAGGCCGATCGACGCTGTGAAGCCATCCCCGATACTAGAAAGGATATTGTTTTAGATCTCCAAAGGCTGTTGCACCAACATAATAATTTAGTAAAAGTGTTCAAAACAACTTTGGAGAGAATGCCGACTGAAGAGTAAAAAATTGTTATACGAGCTGACAGGACGCCAGTTGGCGAACATGAGCGGCATTTCAATGCCCCAACCATCTTCGAAGTAGCTATTGTTTTGGTTGGAGAAGAAGGGATACAATTATCCAGAGACGGAACGAAGCCCTTCAACGCAATGCAGAAATAAATCGTTCGTACGACGCTTTGCAATACCCAGTAATATTTTGGGAAGGGGAGGATGGCTATCATTTCAACCTTCGACAAACCGACCCAAGAACTGGTAGGCCAACCAACAAAAAGGTGTCAGCAATGGATTGTTTCGCCTACTGGTTAGTAATAAGGCAGGGATCGTCAAATAATCAATACGCATATACAATACGATAATTATAAATATAGACAATTAAAATTATATTAAAATACATATTAAAAATCAAACATTCGCATGCGAAGCCGCGGGTAACAGCTAGTGTTTAATAAAGTGTGCGACTTTTGGCTGTAAAGTGTTTAATGTATTTTGAATACAGTAGGATAGAGTACAGTAATAATTGTTAATGAACTTTTAAACAGGCCTAGTGTACTGTATGTCCTGGCTTCACAGTTTTCATGTACTTTCCACGTAGGTCAACGGCTCACACTCGGAAGCGGAAATTCACTACCACACTTGGCCGTTTAGCTACGCACCCGATGCCGTAAAGAAATTATAGAACAATGATTCTTTTGCGTGTCATTTTGATTCCTACATCTTTAAAAACCATTAAAAATTGTCGTTGCATCCTGAATGTTTATTGACATGTTGAAAAGTAGCGAAAAAACTGCAACTGTATAAGGGGACTGGTGTACATTGATACACGACGTAATACAGAAATTACGTTAATCGGGGTTAAGTAAAGCGATGATTCACTGTGCCTTTGCAGCCGTAGCTTATGTCTGACAATTACATTCGACATACTGTACTTGACGATACGCCTGTAGTAACAGAAAGTAGTAGTAACTCCAATCACTAAAGGAAACCACGTTTCATGACATTTAGAATAATAAAATGCTATATTAGTTATCAAACGATGGAAATAACACTTAGAAAGAATGTCAGATTCCAGATTGGCCAAACAAGTCTGGAAGTACAAACCTATAGAACAAACGTGTGTGAGTAGATCCAGGAAGAGATGGCTGGAGGATTTTTGAAGGCGGAACAGGCAGCACCTTGCCTACGCCGTGCTGTGAAGATGATGATGATGTTAGTTATCACTTGTGACAATAATGTTAAACATTGAGGTCTAGTAAGAAGTAAGAATATGTGAAAACGTCAGCTCTCGAAATGTGGTAATGCCGCAGAATGCTTCTAAATAAATTGGCTGTTATTTATTTAGCCACTCTTGGTTATCCTGTAACCATCGGTAAAGTATTGTTACGTTGATTACACAGATCTTCGTGTTAGTACGATGGAGTAAATAATATAACACCAGAGAATTCGTTACTCACAACTTTAATAAAAGTTTTATGAACAAAGATAGTCAAGTGCATTAAACTTTCAGATAATGTGAACGGAATCGCAAGTGACAACATGCATTGTAGGGCGTTACATAACGCCACTGATGTACCTCGGGAATTTAGCCCATACGAGTTCCTTAGACCTCTAACTTACCACCATCACTGCTAAACAACCAGGCAAGGGTCAGAAAGGTCCTAGATCTAAATCAACTAGAATGAGCGAAATCCAAGAACCCTCTCCTTACAAGGAGACTAACGTATTTCGTCGCTGTGCACTTAAAATGATGAAATGTTGATGTAAGACGTAACTTTGCCTAGCAGGAACCTCATGCAGGTGGCGTTTCGATACTTAGACAGGCGGACGGGGGAGGCCTACTATCTGAACTCGACTTAGGTAAATGCTCCAGCAGCGCCAGCATGCCGCTTAGGATCCTTAGACCCTTAGGATCGCACACCGAATACTGTAAGTACACGTTGTTCCCATTATCTGATAGCTGCGAAAATCGCGTTAACCTCTCTCCCCATAAGACAGCGTATACCAAATAAGGTGTTTCGGAGAGAGAATAAGCCACCGATAATGTGAAGTCCTCAGAACCCCGTATACCATAGAAATACCGGTAATCCCATATCCCAGAACCGTAGCCCTAGAACTATTTGGCGGGTTTCAGCCACCCACACAGTGACTTACCCTGAACGGTCCTCCCACACCTGAACAGGGTTACACTGAGTGGACAGGATATGCTACTAGAAATCACTGTGCTTGACGAACTTAGACCCACCGGGAGAGCAGTGGCAATCTGCAGCTACTGCCAGTAATGAGCCAACCATGGTTCCCGCTAGAAAGACACACACTTTAGCTCGGTCAATGTCAGCCTTAATCCAACAAAAAATACCGGTTTACCCCCTCGCCAATGATTAGGCGGTGTGTGTTAGGTAAAGATGGCCGAAGTCGTAAGCCACCGTGGTTTGGTTTAGGCCACTTCCTCTCGCCTCTACAGAATTAACACGGGCCCCCACCTGAGTGTAGGGACAAGTCACAACAACTTAAAACTGGTACAACTTATCGCTTCGATTCTCAATCCCCAAATGTTCGTTTGCCAAGTTTGTTACTCCATGATTCGTGGAGAATAATAGTTCAGTGGAAGGCGTCTAGAAATAATCAAACTGCGATGTTAGTCGAACCTGTAAACAATCAATAATGTCGCGTACGGTGCTGCCACGCAACTTGCCTATCACCTTATAGACGTTAAATTTTAGACGCAGACATAATCTGGTAAAGTAATATACAACATTTTTGATGTCCTGCAGTAAAAGGTTAGATTGATCGGCGACATACTCTAGATAGCAAGAAGACGATTAGAGTTTTAACAACCTTTTGGGGGGTGAAGTTGATCGCCTGCACGAGGTACCCCCTGCGTAATCTAAACGATAAACACAAGGTTCGCCTTTCAACGCGCTGACTAAAATGAAGATGGCTTCAAAAAACCTCACACAAACACAAAACAGCTCCGTATTATTTATTGGAATGCAGGAGGCCTCAAAGATGTAAACTTTTTGCAATTCAAACGAAACGTCAACCACTTAGACGTGGATCTATTTTTTATTGTTGAAGCAGGAGCCGCTACTGAAACCCCTTTTTATTATCAGACGAACGGCTACACCGTTACTATGATGAAGAGATCGAGACAGATCGCCTCTGGCATCCTAATTGGTGTTAAAAATAACCTAACAACAAAACTACAAGTTCTGCATGAAATGGAAGCGGATGACAAGTTGGAGGCCGTCCTGGTCGAGGCATGGAAAAACAAGCAACACTTTAGTGTAATAAATCTGTACAACCCACCCGGCAACGTACCCTCTTTAGAAGTGATTGAGAGGACAATACAGGCAAATAGCATAATTGTCGGAGACTTTAATAGTCAGTCACCAAGATGGGGATACTCAAGACGTACTGCATCTGGAAAATGCCTGGAGGAGTTAATCGACAATAACCAATTGGATGTTTTGGATACACTTCCAACTTTCCTTTCCTTTACGGGTCAAACGTCAAGGCCAGATTTAGTCATCACCCACCCACACATCTCCGACAAAACAAAAGTCAGATTACTTGACGACGCCGGCGGGCATGGCCATAGAGCCCTCCTAGTCACGTCACTTACTACAAGGACACCCTACAGTAACTGCAGGGCCCCGCGCTGGAATTTTAAGAAGGCAAATTGGGCGAAATTCCGCACACTTACAGATGAAGCTCTTTCCCTCACGTTAGTATCAGACTCTCCTGAGAAGACTATTGAGGCGGTAAATAAAATATTGCTCGACTGTGCTCTCCAATGTATACCCCGTGGACAGGAAAAAAAATTCCAACCCTTTTGGAACTCTACTCTGTCCTACTTGAAGGGAAAACGAGACCACTGCCGCCGCACAGCCGAACGGACGAGAGCAACTGAAGACCTCATCTCCCTCAGGAGACACCAAGCCAGGCTGCACGCAGAAATAAAGAGTGCTAAGCGCTCTGCCTTCAATAGCCAAACTTGACTTTAGGAATAACGGCACCCAAGCCTACAAATATATCTCACGGCTTAATAACGACAACCCGCCAAAGGCACAACAACCATTGCTCTGTGCCAACCGCCCACTCACCGATCCCTCGGACATCGCCAATGCCTTATGCAAGCACTATGCGAATATAAGCCGAGTACACGGAGATAAAGCCATAGCCAGAACTCTGCTAAAACGACCCTCGGCCACATGTTTAGATAAGAAAACCCAAGATCTCTCCTATGATCCTTTTACTATTGTTGAGCTAGAAAATGCCCTTGTGCAAACCAAAGAAAAGAAGTCTGCTGGCGTGGACGAAATTTTCCCCGAATTCCTCACACACATGGGCAATAGAGCTAAGAAAACCGTGCTAGCCACCATCAATTTGACATGGGAAAAACACGTGCCCCACATATGGAAGAAGGCCGAAATCATCCCTATCCTAAAAAATGGAAAACAAGCAGACTCAGCAGAAAGCTACAGGCCTATCTCCCTGACGAGCTTCCTGTGTAAACTAGCAGAAAAGATGATCACAAACCGTTTGAATCAACTAGTTGAGGCTAAACAAATTGTTGACCACGCCCAAGCCGGATTCCGCAGACACCGCAGCACGATGGATCACGTAACCAATTTCACACAACACGTCAAAGACGGGTTCCACAGGAAAATGTCAACATTAGCAGTGCTAGTCGATATAAAAGCTGCATATGATACGGTATGGAAACCCATGCTCATCCATAAGCTGGCCATACACGGAATATCTGGCAAACTATTCAAATGGATTAAGTCGTTTTTGTCCCAAAGACAAATCCGAGTCCGATATTCAAATTGCACATCGAAATTTCGCATCCAACAGCAAGGACTAGCCCAAGGAGCAGTGCTGAGCTGCTCGCTGTTTAATATCATGATCGACGACATTCTCGAAGCAGTAAGAAGTGTGCCAGGCGTCAAAGCGCTCCTCTATGCGGACGACCTTCTCATCTGGGCAACCAGTGGAAACACACTGTCACTTGAGGCGTGCCTGAACGAGGCCTTAATAAAACTCGAGATGTGGGCAAAGCGAAACGCAATGACAGTAAATTCTGGCAAAACCACCTTTCAACTGTTCTCACTCTCTACAAAAGTACCGCCAATTAGCCTATTTTACAGCGGGACAGCGCTAGAAGAAAGCGCCATTTCTAAATACCTGGGAGTACAATTGGATAGGCGCTTAACGTGGAAACCTCATGTGGACCAAAGCGCGGAAAGGGCTTTAAAAAGAACACGACTACTAAAGAGATTGACAGCCACTAAGTGGGGAGCTTACCAAGATGTCCTAAAGACTACCTATAAAGCATATATTAGACCCATGCTAGAATATGGAAGCGAAGTCACCGTCACTGCAAGCGCCAGCGTACAAAACAAACTCGATCTCGCACAAAATACAGCCCTAAGAGTAATAACAGGCGCTGCAAAATCCACCCCCATCGAGGCCATGGAGGCACAAACCCAGATAGAACCATTACAGTCATATAGAGAAAGGTCAGCACTGCGATTCTGGGAGCGCTCCAGGCGTGTCTACAAGCGTCTATGGAACGACTACCGACAACCTACTCCCAGGCTAAAGACACAAATAACCCCATTAACCATGTACAAAAACATCGCCGAAAAATACGATATTGCCCTCACAGAAACAGCGCCGCTGAATACCCATCAGGACTTCTTCAGTCTCTTACCCCAAGCCAGCTACCATCTTAAGAACCACTCAGCACCTAAACATGCATCCACAGATTTAGAACTAAAGCAATCAGCTTTACAAACCATCCACGAAGATTATCCCGAGCAAGAGTGGATCCATATCTACACTGACGGCTCATCAATTCCGGGCAATGGAAAAACAGGAGCTGGGTACTATAGCCGCCTTTTCCAAGGACACTTAGCCGTTGGCAGCCCCCTTAGTAACTACGATGGGGAAATCGAAGCAGTTCACGCTGCGTTGATGAACTGGAAAAAATCACTTCCCCTTCAAAAGCCGTGCTCCTATTCGACTCGCAGGCCGCAATACGCAGTCTATCACGGAACTCTCAAACCGACTGCCAAAGAACTATCGACTGTAGAAGGAAACTGGAGACCCTGGCGAGTCGAGGGTGGATCCTAAAACTCCAATGGATACCCAGTCATGTCAACATCTGGGGCAACGAGGAGGCCGATAAACTGGCCAAGCAAGGCATAACCGTACCCCAGCCTACCCGCCCGCAGTCCCTACAATCTTCCAAAGCTCAAATAAACTCCGCCGTCAGCATATGGAATAAGCGAAGACTGTCTGAGGCGGCCGCCGGTAAAAAATGGGAAAGCCTCGTCACCGAGAGTCCAATCAACCCCAACCTCCCTCGTGCAGCGTGTGTCGCCAACTTCCGACTAAAAACCGGACATGACTATCTCGCTTCACATCTGCACCGCCTCCACGCACTACCAACCCCTGAGTGCCAGCTGTGCGGCCACGCGACGATGGACGCCAAACATCTGAGAGACTGCCCAGCCTTAGACCACACCCCGTCCAACAAGGACACCGATATCGCCGAAGCCCGACGCTACTGGTCAACGCGTCGCCTAATGGCTGAACAGCCAAGGGTGGGCGTTGGCTAGTAAGTAAGTAAGTAAGTTTTAACTTAAATATATTTCACTCAAACAACTTTTATATTTTGTAATTAAGGCATATTTAATCTACTCAAATTGTTATACTAATGTTAGAAGTAATAAGCTATACTTGTGAACTGAAAGATTAAATTTACTGTATTCTGTGCTTTTATTATTAGAGTAAACAAGTTATTATAGTAAGTTATATTTACTTTTATTTTTTTGAAATAATTTAAACGCCTTTATGTTTTAACCACAGAAACTGCATTCTAACTAGGGCAATTTAAATGTTTTTAATACTTTTCTGAAAGTCTTATACAAAAGTTTCAGATGCTGATGCACATCACTGCACTGGTGCGGTTGGTGGAGAGTCATATTCTAAAGTTATTAAACCATCCTGTTAAACAAACTACTATTTAAAATGTATGTTTTCTTTCAGCTTCACTTTTACCATCAGGACATATTTATTTAACGTTTACCCCTCATTATCCTTTGACCTTCAGCCTGAAATATCATATAATGCATTTATTACTCCTAATCAATTTCTACAACCATCTACATTTTATTGTGATGATTCTTTCCAACAATTCCCTATTCTCACATGTACTTTTAAATACCTCATCAGCAATTATCTATTATATCTTTGACTTCCTAACATTATATCTTTGATTTCCACGTCTGAAAGATCTGTAATATTTTCTTATGTCGCTCTCAAGAATTTATTGTTTAAAAGTAGGCCTATATGGGAAGGATCAAATCCAAAGTCTCCTTTCAGTCACTAAAAGATTTTAACACATTTTAATATTTTAACAAAATACGATAACAAACAAGTACTATTTATTGCATTACTGGTAATTAGACAATTCTAAAGTGGAACAACGACGTTTAATTTTACTTTTAAAAGAAGATAACATATTTAACAAAACAATTACAATCCAAATTTGACGCAATTTTTTGGTTTATGAAATCATTAATGAATAAATTATCACATGTTCCAACAGAAAAACACAATTGGAAAACATGGTACAGTAGTACGAAAATCTAAATGTCTGTTGTAAGCTGTGAAGAAGATTGTCAGGGTAGAAGTGCGAAGGGATGGAAAATCGGAAACGGCAATAATCCGGCATTTGCAATGCAAATGTATCCAACAAACACTGAATGGAATGTAAGATGTGGGCCTATATCTGCCTAAAGTGTTGTCTTCCGTGGCGATTATTTTACACAGTCACTATACGGTAACACAACTCAATACTCACGCATTCATTAACTCTACCTAACGTACGTACTTACATATCCTTAAAGGTCTGTTCTTGGTTCCACAGTTGGATGAGACAATGGACGGAAATACAATACGGAGATACGGATATACACTACGCTTATGGCTTTTACGTTTGCTACTATTATGGGACTTGACATCCTCGACCGATAAAAATGGAGTACTAGATAAATCTACAAAATGTACACAGTAATAACAGTACTTTAATTCTGTATATTTTGATATATTTTAAATAAATTTAGACCCGAAACTGAGTCGGTAAAAGTAAAAAACGTAATAAAACCATCGCACACTGGATTTAGTAGGTACGTATTAAAATATAAACTGTCTTTACGCAAGATGTTCTTGCTCCTTAACAATAATTTTTTTGTACGTGTAGCTTGTACAGATCACGTACATTATGTTTATACCATTTAAATTTAATAATATCCTTGTAACAACAAAATAAAAAAATAAAATTTCTTATCAAATTTTAATTTTTTTCAGTCGTAAGGCATAAAAAGTAGCCTGCGAGAAACGTTTTCCCTAATCAAGATAGACTGATACAGTGAACTGTACAGAAAGATTGTTACTGTGTTAATCATGACGTGTTTTAACTAACGCATTGTACTGTTACAGAAATCGTTAGAAATACATTTGCTGTATTTTAAGGCTTGAAACAGTAAATCTCTACTTTTGTTTTTTATCAACAGTAAACTGCAGCTCCGAGTTATCTCGGGCATTGTCTCTTTTGCAGTTTAACCTGAAATATATCACCACGGTACTAATTTATTACGCTCCCACTCACAGCAGCACTCTGCAGGCATTTGTAATTTACTATATAGCAGTTTTTTGTTTTGCCACTAGGCGGCCATTGGTAATTTTCGTTGTATTCTAGTTGTCATCTTAGCGTTTTTGTTCACTGCAGTTTTTTGATTTGTTCTGTGAATTCACTGAGTAGTGAAGAAGACAGCATTAGAAGTGGGCTAAACTGGTATTTTAAAATAATAGGTATGAAAATACCGTTCCAAAAAAATAGCAGGTACAAATACCTGTTATTATATACTATATATACATAACCTATATTATCCTTTGTAAGTACAGTAACTCGTTTTGAGTTTCCTGCAGGTCTCCTATGTAATATCTTCAAATAAATACACTGCAAGTAGGTTTATTTTCACCTAGATAAACCTATTAATAGACTATATTAATAAACCTACTTGCAGTGAATTTATTTGAAGATATTATATAACCTATACTATATAATTTGTTATAAGAAATAAATTGAAACTAAAAGTATAACAGTGTTACTTTACACTGTGACTTTATTAAACTATTACTGTTTAAAAGAAAATAAGAAACAAGAGAATTTATAGGCCTATCTCCCTTTGGGAATACCAATTTAAGTTTTCACTAGGAGTAAACAAACTAACATTGGTTAGACTTTAGACAAATCAGTTGCGAAACTTGGGGCAATGAAATAATTTAGAGTACACGTAATACCACAACAAATAATGTGATAAAAACATCAGAAACATATAATAAAAACATAACAGTAAGCCACAAGAGTGAATGAGAATAAACAAAATTTTACAAATAAAAATAGTAAAAACAACTGTAATAAAATAAATATAAATAAATAAATAAAAACTTATAAATAATAAGCAACAACAAAAGTAAATTAAATGCATTACATAACTGGATAATCTTCAGATTCATTCACTAATGTACACAGAATATACAAGTCATGAAATGTCACACCTATTTACATTACAATCTGCTTCATTTAACACATTATAAATAAAATTAAACAATTGAATTCTTTTTAAAATACTGGGATTTTAGTTATTCAAACACTATTTTAAAATCGGATTCAAAAATATCAGCTGTTGCACTTTCCTTGATGTTAATCGTGTTCGTGTTCTTCGTTCAGATATTTAAGGAACAGGACTAGATAAAGTGCATAAATATCCATTACAATAATCTCATCATTTACGTGAGATGTGTAGTGAAGTTAAAATCACATTAATAAAAAGTATAATATACCCTATCAACATCAGCCACTCTATAGGTTATAACACAATATAATTTGTTATTTCAAAATTTACCAAGTTGGTTTTGTAGTATAATATATAATTTATTAGCATATAATCTGTATTATATGTCTGCATATCACACGAGAATAAATGTAACGTCAGGATGAATTTTTCCATTTATTAAAAACAGCTTCGCAGACTGAAGTATTCAGGACCAAACAGTGGCTTCGTACTAGTTCGTACTCGAAATACGCTTGATACTACTTGTTCCTAAAATACTAGGTGTTCCTAATATACTACTGTTCCTCTGATACACTTAGTATTTGTAATACGCGTTGTTCCTTGTGTATCGGTGATACCTCTAGTATTTGAAATACTCGTGTACTGGTTGTTCCTTCCGTACCAGCGATATTTTTGTACGCTTAGTATTTGGCCTTGGCGTATTCGTTTACTTGTTACTTGCGTACTTTGTGTGTGTGTGTGTGTGTGTGTGTGTGTGTGTGTGTGTGTGTGTGTGTGTGTGTGTGTGTGTGTGTGTGTGTGTGTGTGTGTGTGTGTGTGTGTGTGTGTGTGTGTGTGTGTGTGTGTGTGTGTGTGTGTGTGTGTGTGTGTGTGTGTGTGTGTGTGTGTGTGTGTGTGTGTGTGTGTAGGGGGCGTGCCTCGACTCGGAACAGCGAGGCCGCGAATAACAGGTATTTCAACTTCTCAGTCACTGTTACTTCCGTTCCACAAAAATATCGTTCCAAAATACCTGTTACAGGTATATCGGCCCACCTCTAGACAGCATTAGTAGTAGGCCTATACATAGACAGTTTAGAGGCAAATGTAGGGAGAATGATTCAGAAATTGTACATAGTGATAGTGACACATTGCAGCAGCATGGCAGTGGCAGGAAATTGATTTACATAATATCCCACCTATAGTTTATTACACCTACCTATAAACACCAAGGTTACTCTACTACATAAGGTTAGGCCCGAAGCAAAACGAATTGCTATTGGCTGCTGAAATGACCTCACCGGGGGAGCACAAGCTGCGCGGCGATTACCTCTCAGTACAAATACGTTGTTATTTTTCTACTGACTGCTGTTTGTTATTTATATTTTTATTTACGGGAGTAATTTTATTGACTGAAGTACGTAATAATGTTATGTGAGACGAATATTGCGTAAGTTAAATGCGTGCGCGTTTAATATTAATCGTATAGCAACTGAAGAAGCAGTATGGATTTCCTATACAAGATTTTTTTGAACCGATTAATATTAGAAAAAGTAATGCCGAAACACCTTGTTAAAAATAAAATTTACTAATTCGATCAGTCTGGACCGAGTATAAGCAAAGTCCGATGATTAATGAAGTACATTTTAGTAAACTAATTAAAGCAGTATAACTCGCTGTTTCATCAAACTGTAGGCCTATTTGTTAGAATGTTTCCATTCGCCTGCATAAAACAGACACGGTTAAAAAAATTGAAAGTAAACCATTAAAAGCTCTTTATACTGTTTTTAGTTCCTACATTCTATACTTCTTTTTTTGATAATTTTTTAGACTTTACAAAATCATGTTGCAGTACAGTACGCTTTGTAACTTCTCTTCATTTTTTGTCATAGAATTCTTTATCATTTTGATGAAAAATATACCATTATTTGGTAGCGCATGTGGTTTGTGTGTGTGTGTGTGTGTGTTGTTTTCAACCACAACTTCCCCTCACGCTTTCCCTAGGCTTGGAACTAGCTACGTTCTGTACAAAATTAATTTTAAATTATAATTTTACAGGATATAGGCGGTTTAAAAGTTGTGGGCTAATTATGCTTTGAACCCGTTTGTTTATAGGCGGAACTCAAGAGTCCACTGGCCAGTTACTTATCAAACCTCTACTCAATTCAAAGTCCAAACCAGACAGTGGCTAAGTTCCGCCTTCCTCCAAAGGTATTATCACGCCTCTAATACCATCCTCAGAAATGCAAAAGTTGAAAAACAGTAAATTACTGCGTGGGGGGAAGTTACTATAGACGATGCGTGCCACTGGCGCGATTTTCTCTTCTGTGCTGCTGCTGCTTTCACTGCTTGCATGAGGCCATTCATGAAACGAAGGCGAATTAACATTCTCGTCCTGGCGTATATTTTTACAATTTCTGCTGGCATCTAAGGAAATTTATGTAAAATTCTTGTAGATATATTTGTAGGTCACGTAGCATGGCAATCTGACAATTGCTGTGAGGCCCTACAACATGATCTTCCTTCTGATCGTAACTGACGCTACAATCCACGTTCATTTCGTCAAAAGAAATTACACATACGTTTAGCAATGGTCAGTGTATTCCTCTGGGCCTTCATAAAACACAGAAAATCACGAAGTATGCTCGGCCGACAGTAAAATGAAACAGATGTCCGTCTCTTCAAAATCGATAGTCCTGGCAAGGGAAAACCAAATGAGCAGCCTTAAATTTTTATAAGCAACCTTTCTCTGTTCCTTCAGGAGTGTGTTTCTCTGATTCAACGTCGCGTACATATACTTCAAAATACGGTTTTCACCTTCCAACTTTTTTACTTGCTTCTTAAGTGATTGTACATCCTCGAGTTCAATGTCGCAGTTCGTAATAGTGCTCTGGTCCGTTTTAATTTTTTGGGTGACAAAGCCCATAGTTTTTTCAAGGCTTTTTTCCTGACCTCTCTCGCATGACAGCTCTCTGTTCTGGCACTGACTTTATTACTTTCAAGAACGCCTGATACCCCTGTATTATCATCACTGAGGCAGTGATGACGACGGGAAGATTCATATGGGGGACAGCATCTTCTTTGAGAACTCTTCTTGATGGTAAATTAATTAACTCAGCACGTAAGTCACGAACATAATCTGTTGCAGAAAAGTGTTTTGAGGAAATCCTAGCATTCGAAATATTTAAATTATATTTTCTGTAGCACATCGAAATCCATATTTTTAGTACTTCTGGGTCTTTTGAAAATGTATGCTATATAATATCTGTCCCCTTAGTTCTTCTTGTGTATGAACTACAAACGGCTACAGCACACCCAGGCATATTGACAGTAAAGTAAGGATAAGAATAAGATCAAACAATGGAAATAATAGCTATGTTCATCAACAACGAGTAAAATACAAAATGATAGAAAACAACAACGTTTACCTCGCTGTCACAACAAAAAAACAAATACGTCTTGAAAAACTCAAAACTATCACAACAACGATCAACAAAAACCAAATAATAACTAGAAAATTAAGAGAAAGTAACTGAACAAGATTAAAAGTTCCAAGATTAAAAGTTCAACTGAAGTAACAGCATACATAAAGTAACAACAAAGACAAACAACAAAATGACAAACACTCAGTCCACAGAAATACACCAACAATAACTGCAGTGTTTATACGATAGAATTTAAACAATTCTGTACTACTTTTTTTTCAAAACACTGGACTGACACTCAACACGAATATGTCGTGTATTATAACACCTACGAACAAACGCATAAATTAACACTGATTAACACTCACAATTTAAAACACCCATATAACATAATACTAAGCAAAAAGTAAGGCGCGGAATTCTGCTCCCGTGGTGACGTCATGTGCTGCAGCCTGGATTCAGAGCGTACTGCGCAACCCATTCACCCCTCCCCCCTGATAAATACCTATAGTTTATGTATTTATTTGTATATACAGTCATCGGCAGTTAACACCATTAAATTATGAATGCACAAGTAACAATTTATTATTGCTGTATAATGATGCCTAAAAAAAGTTATCACTCAGTAAGAAAATTACATGTAAAAAGTGAGGCCATGTTTTGCAGAACTCTATAAAAATTTCCAAAACTAGCATGTTCTTCATAACAAAAGACATTAGCTCTTCAAAAGATATCAAATGGTCTTTTTCATGAAATCAAGATCACTTCTATGCCTACTGTAACATTCACAGCTGTAATTAAGGGTATTTTTAAGGTGTCTTAACGAATGGTAAATATTCTTGTGATTATATGATGAAACCTAGAAACATTCAGGACTAAATAAAAAATGGGTAATAAGTAAGAAGGAATAATAAATGTACGGTCAGTCGCATTGAACTTAAAATTAACATAGGCCAGACAGGACGTAGCTTCAAACAGAGATACATTGAACACACAAAAGGCACTCCACTCTACTACAGAATCCACCTTTGCAAACCACCTCATTGAAGCAAATCACACATATGAAAACATCGACAATAACATGAACATTGTACACGTACACACAAAAGGCCGAAAACGAGACACTCTAGAACAATTGGAAATACACAAACACACGAAAACAAATAAAAACGACATCCTAAACGAACAGACACAATTCAAATCGCACGCATTATTCGAACATATCTCACCCCACACACACACACAGCATCGATCTTTCGAAATTCGATTCCGTCGCCCACAACAGGACGGACAGCGCTACCAGCGGCAGCCTCTGAAGAAGCCTTTTAAAGGCAAAAACCGGTTCAGGCTGTAAGGTAAAACTTTATGTTTTTACTTATAAAAAACTTTGTGTTCCCGAGTCGTTAATATAATAGTGGTATTTAGTTAAGTAACGGACACGTCATGGACAACGAAACCAAGAATTAAAATTAACATTCAGTGTTTGTATATGTACACATACTGAAAATAATATGATGTGTGATATGATTCTATTTATGTTCATTGTAAATATCAATTTCTTGTAACATAATAACCACTACATCACTCATAAGCACTACTATGTCCTCGTCTTATTTAATTATCTGTTCACTCTTATTTAAATCTTAATTCTTTATAGCAAAATCTCTCTTACTCCAAATACAATGAGCAACCTTTCACAAAATTAATCAGTTCACTTGCCATTCAACACTGAAGTTCTCACTTCTGGCATGTGTAGGCTTTGGGGGGGGGGGCATTTATTTTATTTATTCTACGTAAATAAGTTTAACTGCTATTTAAAGTTATTTTTTCATGTTTGTATAACATAGAAGAATACAAAAACAATATATATATAACCTCAATATCAGAAAATTTAAAGTTCACAATTACTGAAATTTTTAACACAGTTTTCATAATATTTACTTTTGCTGAAATAAATATAAAAAGCTAACCTGAAGGCTGTACAAACCGGAGATGACTACTATTTTCGATCTCTGTATTATCGAAAATTTAATATCCAATGACACAGTATAGTGTCAAATATACATTACACTTACAGAAAAATTAACAGAAAAAAGGTGTCAGTTTATTTTATACTTAGTATAATCAGTCTTTATGTACATTACAATCTCATAATGATCGTAGACTGACTTGACAGGCATAACATTCTATACTGCCAAGATATGCTGAATCCCTAGTTATAATGAGCTCCTCAAGCAGTATGAACAGTGAATTTTGGTGATGTATAAAATTAACAGTCTTCTTTCTAGCCATGGATAACTGTGCTCCATCTCCCACTATATCACCCATGCCTTATCCCAATCGAGAAAATCTGGGTTCTTGCAAAGATACAACGACAAAAAATCTAAAATCTGGTCTTGAAAATATAAACACTTACATGATGCAATTCTGTTGGGACTGAAAAATGGACACATCACTTTGTGAAAAATTTGATAGGCTCGATCACCAGTGTGCACCACTTGACATCCTGATGGAACAGATACCTAAACAGACCATCATCAACTTGGGAGACAGTGGTTCAAGTGAGAAGGAAATGAGTGAAGATTAAAATGATAGTGACCCTTCCAGCAGTGAAAGTAACATGGATGCAAATATCTCGTGAATTGAGCCTCTGTGACAGTGAAAAATGTGGTTAGCTGTGTGTGTGTGTGTGTGTGCGCGCGCGCGTGCGCGCGCGCGCAGTTCTTTTTTGTTTACTACTTTTAAATGTTGCTTTTAATGGGTTTTGTTTTTTCATGCTTATGGTGTCAAAACTGAAAACAATTCACGTGAAACATCATAAGAGTGGACAATATAATGTGAGTTAAGCTGTATCTAAGTTATAAATAATTAATGTATAACACGCAATAATTATTATTAGGAGGATATTTTATTTAGTAATTCATTTTTATTTACATGAATAATTTATATACAAGTTTTAGTTTAAAATGTTTTGTTAATCTGAATTAAATTACTTACAAATAATTTTTTTACAGAGTAGAAAAACACATTATGTACCATCAGGGGGTTTGGATACTTGTTTCTCATCCCCCCTGATGTGTTAAACTCTCAAAAATTAAAAAACTTACCTACATCTGCTCTGTTGTACATCTACTTATCTACATGTTGCTCTTCTCTGGAACCACTTCCAACATTACTTTATGGAGGCACCTCTAAGCTCCAACTTTTCTGTGTTACTTTAAAACCATGTTCACGGTATCCAAGCCACTATATAACATAATAAATTAATTTAATTTACCTCCGTCTAATTTAATTTACACTTCAAATTACATGATTTGTATGATAGATTTGTGGGCGCAGTGAATATAAGTGAGGCAACGTCGCGGGCAGATAAGACGACATGACTACAGAACTATCAGTGTGTCGCGAGCGATCGTGGAGTGCGCACTCTAAGACTCGCGTGTGCGGTTAAAATTTCGTTTTTATGTGTGTGTTTGTGCAATTTTATTTTTATGTTTAATGACTAACGATGTCTTTTAGACTGATTAATTTTACACTCTGATGATGGAATCATAGGTTCCGAAACGCGTTAGTGGTAAGAAGATTATCAGGCAGCCACAAGACGGAGGTAAATTAAATTAATTTATTATGTGTTACTTTAGCTTATGATGTTATTCCTGCTTTTCTTATTATCTATAAGGACTCCCCCCTGTTATAAGCTTAACATGGTTCCAGTGACCATCATTACGATGCTCTTCTGAACAATGTTACCTACCGCCACCTCTAGTGTTCATCCCCCCCCCCCCGGCTGTCTTGTGCATTCAAAGAACATTCGTTTAGTGTTGTTCTTTGTTGATCTGCTATACAGACAGGCCAAGTTTCCAACGTTACCCACTTTAGAGGTAACCATTAAAGTGACCATGCCCAGTGAGGAGCTGGGAGAGATAATAATTTACTTCCCCACATTTTCAAAGCCAGAGACAAATCAATTAAAACATCCCATACAATAGAGTTATGGCTGACTATCAGCTTTGCCTGATTTTTTAACTGCCTTCTGGTGAGGCTGACCCATACCAGAAACCAGTTGAAAAATCTGGTAAAGTTGATAGTCAGCCATAACTCTGTTGCTTGGGATGTTTTAATTGATATGTCTATGGCTACGAAAGCATGGGTTTGTATCATGTTATGTAGTTTCATAGTTTTACTCTAAAATTACTGTAAATTGTAACTGTAGCTCCTACCTTACCTCATGTTAATTTTTGTTTGGTACATAATCGAAATGAGTAGTGGGTATTTTTAACTGTAAGTGAATACTATAAAAGAACAATGAACTGACAAAGATAGATATTATTTTATACTTGTACGGTACATTAATAAACTTACTGTGTTGATAATAACACGCTATATTTTTATCTTCACTCATTCCTATCATATTTTACTCCATTAAAGAATGCTCCAACTTTCTGCATCCCCCTCCCACCTGCTTGCTGGATCCACTCCTGCCTACAGTGGTGGTAGGGAATGACCATGGTACTAACATACGTTTCAAGTAGTTCCATGTAGCTCAAATTGGCAACTTATACTAAACCACTTGATAGGATTAAAAAAATGTATTATTATTATTTTTTTTTTTTGTCTTATATAAAAACAGTTTTGACACTTGAAAGTGCTTCAAATAGATGTGTTTTATTACTTAATGGCTTAATCATTTGGACAGTGATTTTCATTTAAAAAGTTAATATTTCTGTTTAGCAAAAAAGTTATAAGTAGAATGCAATGCTGTAGCTAAATATCATTACATATCCAATTTTCTTTTTTCAAATTGTAACCAGATTCCATCTTTTGGTTGCAATGAAAAAGCTCTTGGCAAAAACTGAAGTGGTGTTTGTGTCTGTTGTCCCAGTGTGATGCTGTATTCAGAACATAGGCGTGCTAAGCAAAGTTTCATTTTGAGCAGAGAAAATCTCATAGCTGAAACAAATGTTTTCAAAGCCATGTTAGTTTTGTGATAATGAATGCAACTATTAACTACAGACTATTGTTATCTGTAAGTTTTTTGTATATATAACATATAAAAACATAAAAACAGATTCACCCAACTTTTTTTATTTTTTTAAAGCAGCAGATTACATCAACATAAAAGAAGATACTGGATAATTTTTCTAGTCTTGTAACTTCAATCTGTTTTAATAACATTAGTTTACATAATCTCAACAAAACAGAAGAGAAAGTTTATTTACTTAACACATTGGCTGCAGGCCACGGCCTGGGCCCTGCTTCTCTTTATCTAATTGTGACGATTTAAAGGCAATTTAAATAGCACAAATTAATTTTTTTGTTCTTATAACAAGTGAGAGTATAATCCACCCTCCCTCTGTACCCAGACACCTGTATCAACTTGCAAAAAGTCTAGTACGAACATGCAAAGTACACTGTTATTAAACGAAAACTAATAATCCTTCTATTTAAATAAAAGACGTAATAATAATAAATGAAATACCTAATTCCTAACTAAGAAAAGGTAAGATAATTTATAGTAGTTAATTAATGGACAATTAATAATAATAAAGGAGCAAACTACTTTTCTCTCGGCGTGTAAACTGCGCCCGCTTCCATACTCCCTGCCTCTAAACTAACGCCAGTCTACCGAGAATCTCTGACATGTAAGCAGCTCGAAAATGTGTCGTGAAGTTAAACTTACGTTTATGTCACTAAAACCGATGTAACAAGAAGTTAGTGCTCCTCATTTAATTAATCCACATGTAGCGAAAGCGAAATGAAGCTTAAAACTAGTAATGTAGTTAAGATGTTGAGAAAATATTATTAATAAATAAAAACTTAGCCGACACATCTCTTTATGAAAAGTAAGTGGTAAGATATGTTCCATACCATGCAAAAGGTAACATCAGTGCTGTTTTAAAAAAAAATTAAATGTGAAAAGTGATCACCAACGCCAGGAGAGAAGTTACGACAACAACTGTACGAACTCCAAGTAGCAGAATCCCAGCGTCATGACCTAGACCACAATACAGAAACAACCAACTAAATGGAGGATCCAGATGAACAACGAACTACATCCAGGAAGACCTACTGAAGAGGATCATCTCGACCGCCAGCCGCAGACTCACGTTATACTCAGGTGACACTAAACCATAACTTGTGTGCATACATTGTTTTTAACAACCTCAACAAAAAGAACAGTAAAGTTTCTTGTAAAGACTTTTTAGATCACATAAATATTAGCATATTAATGTTTGTATTTTCTGTAATGCTATAGTAATAACATGACGATGCTTAAAGGTAAAGTTAATATGAAATTACATCAGACTATTCTTCAGATAGTTTGGATGATGTTAAAGTATGTTAGAATATTATAAAGTTAGAACCCGGATCCGTGGTAATCAAAGTAATACACAGCTGTATGATCTTGAGAAACTAAGAGTAACAATTTAAAGAGTATTTGATGCAGAATCTATAAGAATTTTCCTTTAAAAGCAAAGTAAAAACAAAAGATGACCATTATAGCTATTATGTTTATATCCGTAGTTAAGATACAATAATAAAGAGATGTTTTCGCTAATATCCAGAGAGTGAATAAATTTGTGTAACCTTGGACAAATTCCTGATATATACATTGTCATAATCTGTTGGTAAGTAATTTTTACTAACTACAGCAGCTAGTTTAATTAACAACAAACTATTAAACTGGTTCCCTATGTTATAGTGTCTTAACAGGAGAGACGTAATAAAATGCGCCACTCTGCTGACTTGTAAAAAAAAAAATAATAATAATAATAATTGTGTGCATCGTGACGCATATAAAATACGCCACTCTTTTTTTTTAGCGAAAACATGTGAAAGGCCCCGGGTTCGATCCCCGGCATCTCCACCAATTTTATAACTCCACCATTATCTTTACCCACTAACACCAGGAAAGTAGAAAAGTAAATATATTTCAGAAACATTATTTTAAAGACATATATGAGTTATATACAAATTAATAATGCTAATTGGTTCTTGTTGTGTTCCATTTTCATGTTCATAAATTTCTTCTCATTTATTTCCCTTTCTCTGTCCCAACCTCTGTTATAACTACATAGTGGTCACTGCCAATTTTTGATCCATGCCTTACCCTAGTATCTCTTTATCATTTTCTTCTTGTGTCATTCAACCAATATGTAGTCAATTACAAACTTCTTCTTTCTGCTTAGAACCTTTCTTGTATATTTATGTATATTTTTATATTCAAATGTGTTAGCGATTATCAAGTTATTCAATAGACATTGTAACGTGTCGTTTCACCAAACATAAAACATAACATACTAACTAAAAGATAATTTACTGACTGTAACAAACTATGGCTGACAATGACCAAAAACCAAGAAGTTAATGATCCCAGGACAAAAGATGTAAATAAATAAGTAATTAATCACACTGTTCAGTACATTTACATATGTTTTTATTTGTGTTAAACTAATTCATTGTAATAAGACAATTTATATTATTATTAAAAACTTCATTACTAGTTAAAATGTAAATAAATCTAATTTAACTATGGGGAGGTCTGCGCACCTCAGACCGTTATTTTATTTATCAAGAAAAAAATTTACATAAAAGTGAATTATTTAAGTTTTACAAATATAATAAGATCAAACTATAATTATAAAAGTGGTATGGTATGACAGTGCTAGAAAGTGAGAATAACAGTGAAATACGGTAAAAAGGAAAACTTGTGTATAATGAAAGTGATTGAACATAATTATAATGAGCATTGAAGAAATATATAATCTATATGAAACAGGTATATAACCCATATAGTGAAATCAAACAAAGTAAATAATTTAAAAGATAGAAACTCTTACGTTAAAAAACTTATAATAATATAGTTACGAAGGAAAAATAAAGTAAAGGTCAACAGAATATTATTAATTAGAAGTGGTACACCAAACCTGTGACCCATAAAAAATATAGCCATAGCCTTTAACTAAAGAAATTAATGTTTTGAGTGGAAAAAGATTGTTGTTAAAAATTGTGAATTGCAAGCCAGAACGTTTAAGATAAATGACTGCTGAGTTGATGGAAATTGAAGATTAATAAAAGCTGAGATGACCAGGAAAACCAACCCAAGACCTAGAGGAATGATGTTTTGACAGAGAGAGACCAAAAAACCAGGTGTCCAGGAGCAGAATCAACGAATAAATCCATTGGGAAAACTGCAAAGTTGGTGAGATCATACCACAAAAACAATAACTGAAAAAACAATAAAAAAATAAATAAATAATAATAATTGTGAATTACTTTAGTACACTATTATGAAAATAGTCGTTAATCATAAGAGTTTTTTGTTATAGTTTCTAGTTGTTTAAAAGAACCCACAAACATTCAACAGACATTAACAACACTATATTACCAAGTCTCATGCATAAAAATTATATTGTCTGTTCTATGTGTAAATTGTACCAGACTTTAACGATACTTGTATGTTAACCCTGAGATTCAGATAAATAATCCTCTATTTAAAAACAAAACACAGATTTTTTTCTTTTTTTTAGTTACAAATCAACTTCAGAAATACTAATTATTTTAATATTACATATTGGTGATCCCAACACAGGGCTGAACAAAATAAAAGTATCAACGACGAACGAATAGGAAGGTATTAACTGAATATTACATTTTGACGCTCAAAAGTGGGGCCTTCCACATTCACAGAATACATAAGGAGGATTATATTTATTGAATATTACATTTGGCGAACCCAACAGTGGGGCTAACATCAGAAAACAGAATATTACAACATTAATCTAGCATTTGTGCCTATTACACTTTCTAGTATTCACATCTGGTTCTATAATTATATTGTATACTTCATTTCATCACAAAACCATTAAAATCTCCTGCTGCAAATGCCTTCTCTTTAGCCATCCCAATCCATACAATGTTTAAAAATGCAGACCACAAAGTGTTAAGTGAATTGTGGCATAAATTGAATTTGAAAACAATATAATACACTAAATTGTTCTTTGCCAATCAAATTACTAACTGATAAGAGTGTGATAAAAACACATTCTGTAATTCACCAGTCTCGCTACACACATTTACTACTTAAATCTTAACATAAGTAAAAATAAATTAACATCGTACCAATACAAATCCTTGGACCATCTCCAAACGGTAAATTGTAACCTGATGGTTTGTAATTTGTCTCAAGAAATCTGTCTGGGTCAAATTTTTCTGGTTCTGGATAATATTGGTCATCATGATGGAGTGAATATACAGGAATGGTTACAATTGTTCCTGGTTCTACAATGACATCCCTATCTGGTAATCTGTAAGGTTTTGTACATTTTCTGATTAACAGCACTGTTTGAGGGTATATTCTCATTGTTTCTGAAAATTAGAAAATGAATAACCAAGATGAAAAACTTGATTTACAAGTGATACTTCAATAAATCATTAGTTCCATACTATATCAAAATTTTAAATACACTTTAGAATGTTTTTATATTTTATTTATTTATAGTGACAAGTTTAGCAAACATATTGTATTCTTGAATTATTTGTTGCCATTCTTAATTTGTACTCTTTACTTGTATGGGCTATATACATGTAGTTACATCAATATAAAGGACAAAATTCAAAATAAACTACAACAGTAGGTCACTGAACTGAAAAACCACAAACACTAGGGTAGTTCACTCAGTCCAACAATTTATTTTATTGAAAGTCTTTCTTTTTCATAAATTCAAAATGAGGAATATTTTATAAGTTGTTTAAGTATAGATATTTCTGCAATTAAATCAACATGTAATTGAAATTTCCACCCCTTTTAGCTTAATGGGAGGTAAATTGAACATATTCAATATATTTCCACTCTATAAATGTATTTTGGTTTTACCTTGTATTTGGTTCTACTAAGTCATTTATTGCAGAATGCTTTTTTCTAAAATTTATTTGATAAGAGTATAAGAATCTATATCTAACTTTGTATCCAAATACAAAACTTTACTTAATTAACTCAAACATCAGACATCTTGAAAGAGAGATAGTGCAAAAACTTTCATCTCTCTAATTCTTATCTTCAAATATCAAAATTGACACAGCACTTCACATTTCATATATGTACGAGGTCTGTTCAAAAAGAGACCGAACTATTTGTGTAGCACGTCAACCTGCGCATAGAGCAAGCTGCACAATTAAGTACTGCTAGCGACAGGCTTTGACGCAGGAATGCCGTTTTTTCCGTCCCGTCATGATCATCAGTCTTCCAGCTACACGCGCTGTAGTGGGCACGGGCACACACCGTCGTATATAATGAAGTGAGAATGAAGATCTTAACACAACGCGTATGTATAACATTTTATTGCTTACTTCCTAAAATTTTTGCACAGCGATTTCCATTGAATTCCAAAGTTGTCATTACCAATTTGCATTGGTACGCAGTTGTTGACTGATTTCAAAACGGGTCTCTTTCTGATATCTTTCTTACGCAGTAAGAATTTTTCATTGATACTATACCTTAAAATTTGTCTATCAAAATTTAATTTTACGATCTTATATGGATGCGGATCCTCTCAGAAAGTCTCGGCAGGTAACGGTGATTTACAATTACCATATCACGACCTCTCTTCCCACTATCTTCGATACCTCTTTGATCTGCACCGACCATTGTTTTTGCCCTCTTTAAAATTTCTTGAAATAATCGTTTGCCTCATGCAGGCCTCCGCCTATGCTTAATTCGAAACCAGAATGTCTCTGTAAAGTTTTAACATAGTTTTGCCGCAAAATTGCGTACGCACACGTTGTTCTTCGCGGTATTGCTTAATCACATTGTCACTAATCCGGCGGCCAGCGTGCGCACGTCTCCACTCAATCTGATATAGCTCAAAGATTAATGCTTATAGCGGAACGGAATAAATGGCAGTTTGTTGTACAAAACCATCGCTATGCGCGCTCTAAATTGCAGTGCGTTATTTGTGCAGGTTGATGGGTTATTCAAAAAGTTCGGCCTTTTTTTGAACACACCTCGTATATGTTTAGAAGATTTGGCCTGAACTCTGCTTGTCTTTCTGTCATTACAAATATTACTGACCCATACAAGAGTACTCTTTACTTTATAGAAGTGCACTATCATTTAATATAATTTCAAAAGTATTAAACTCTCACAAAATATTTCTAATGTTACTACAGACTACCTGAATTTGTTGCCACAGATAACACATTTCAAATTGCTATTGAGTATCACTAATTGCTAAGCCATAGGTTACTAAATTTCATAATAAAATAGTTATGAAATTAAATATTTAATGATTAGTTAATGATTATTTATTAAATAGTAAACTTTGTAATAACCATTTGTACTCCTGATCGCTTGTTTTACTTAAAAATTGGCTTAATGATTTATGCTTACTTACCTTGAATAACCTGATCAATATAAGTCATTTCCTTTAACATCTGATAATTCCAGTAGTTGTTATGTTTAGCCAAAATACTGTCAACTTCTTTCTGAAGTCTGCTTTGAACGTGTGGATTTTTAGCTATGGAAAACAAGAAGAAATTCATGACACCTGTGGCACCATCAGACCCACCTGTTAGGAATACTACAGCCTGTGCTGTGATGCATTCGGTAGAAAATACTGAAATCATTTTTATTACTATTAGACAAAAAATGTGAACAGGAATTATTGAAAGGAGAACAAGGAGAGATGTTGAGATGTTGAGAAACATGAGATTGAAGAAGATACTTTACCCTTGTGTGAGTCAAATACCCTCCTGTGCTCTGTGCTCTAGTACTAAGAATCAGATTGTTAAGCCCCTCAGTTTTTATATTAAAATATTCAAACACTTTTTACTACAGTCTATTTCTTACTATGATGGCTGATGATAGGAACAATAAGTGTCCTGAAACATGTTTAAAATAAGGGAAAAAACATCTTGAGGTAAAGAAATTATAGGCTAAATATTAAATAAATTATATATTTATACATATGCTTATGACAAGAACATGATTATACTTCTTACGTTTTCGGAAGGCACCTAAGAGATTAGGAGACCCTCGCCCACCAACGCGCACTCACACACACACACATGCGCGACCAGTTTGACCTGCCTCTAATGACGCTTCGACGAGTCACCTCTAGGCATTGAACGACAAAACTATGAAAATTTGTATTCTAGATTTTACATAAGTTATGATACACTTTTTGGATTCTATATTCAATTTCCTTCAAAATGGGTCCAAACACGAAAAACTACGACATTTATGAGCTTTAAAAAGACGCCAAACACTATTCTACGTGTTAGCTTTAAATGTCATAAATAAAGCTCATAAATGTCATAATTATTTCGTGTTTGGACCCACTTTGAAGGAAATTGAATATAGAATCCAAAAAACGTATCATAACTTATGTGAAATCTAGAATACAAATTTTCATAGTTTTGTCATTCAATGCCTAGTAGGTGACTCATCGAAGCGCCATTGGAGGCAGGTCAAACTGGTCGCGCGTGTGTGTGTGTGAGTGCGCGTTGGTGGGCGAGGGTCTCCTAATCTCTTAGGTGCCTTCCGAAAACGTAAGGAGTATAATATGTAAATTCTGTAAATGTGATCATACATTTGGTGTAATAAATAGGTACCGGTACATAAGAAATCAAATACATCTGAAACTAGAATGGAGCTTTGTAAAACAGCTGTACAAACACTATTGTGTGGTAGTCAGGTTGTATTTAGGCATGGAGCTCATGGGTGGCACCAGTGTGGCAAAAAATGAGCAACATGGTTTTAAAAATTGACACAACGGAATATTTAGTAACCCCATGATGTGAATGTCTTCTTGAAAAAGGTAATTAAAATGATTAAACAATCTTCTAACAAACTCAAACAATAAAAATCATTCTGAATTATCTCAAGACATTAATATCACTTTAAAAATGTCTTATGTGCTCCTGATCTAAACTGCTTGGTTGAAAGATCCTTTTTGGCTCTTGGAAGTGTCAAAAATTATTTACATTCATCAAAAACTTAATAATGCTTTCAGTGGCATATCTATAATTTGGCTTTGGGAGGAGGAGGGTCCGGGGTCGGGTCGGCTTCATCTGGAAGAAAAAACAAATTAAGACTAATCAATATTACTATCTTTAAAGTGGCTGAAAAATACATGATAACACCCTGAAATCAGTCTCATTAAAGTTAACAGTAAAAACACCAATAAAAATATGTGTTACTGAAACATTGTTAGAAGATACCTATTGACGGAATTGATTTTCCTATATTTCATATTTAAAATGTATATCCTAATGTTGTGTAGTAAACCTGTTTATATATTTAAAAAATATACAATATTATTATATTACAATTATATTAGCGTACACAGCTGAAAAGGTAAATAATTAAAAGGTAAATCGCTAAAATAGCCTAAAAATTAGGAGGTTAACAAAATTCATCAACTTTTCGACCCTCTAGGACAGTCGGTCCTATTCATCCCCCCCCCCATAAATACGTCCCTGAATGCTTGATGCATCGTCCTGTGTGTACCATGAAAAAGATTATATTGTAAAATTACATTGTAAAGATGTTCCTCATTCATTAATGAAAAGACAAGATGTACATCACTAATATGCAAACTGTTATTATTTTAATATATTCCTCAGGATTTCACGGCCGGTGTCAGATGTATGATACATGTTATCCGGGCTGTTTGGCCGTGGTCCATGGCTTATTACAAAACCAATGGCTTATTATTTTAGTTTTAATTTCAGTTTTAAGGTTGAAAATATTTATACCCATCTCAAACCTAACAATATATCTGCAACAGACTATGAATATGTTGTAGACAAATCTGTTGAGGAAAAACATGAGGAAAAGTTATTGTAAGAAGCTTACAAAACCTACAAATTATTATTCCTTTTTTTTCTGTATAGTAAATAAAATATGTTTATTTTGTACTTAGTTGATACTCTTTAATATTTCCACCTCACAGGCAGTCAGTTTATTTAATTTACATTATTTTTATCTTAATTTACAATAAAATATACTAGTTATAATAAAGTGTCATTAAGTTTGAAGAGAGGGGACTTGAAATTCTTTGGTCCCAATGGTTCTACAGTTTTATACATGTCTGAAGGCAAAGAATGTTCTGCTTGGTGTTGAACAAACTAGAGTAATTTCTTATGTAGACTGTAGAACAGTGGCAAGATTCCATGGAAGCAGTGTAAGCAGCATTCACAACTTAAAGCAGCCAAATATACTTTTTAATTACTACAGATATTGAAATAAAATAACATACAGTAATGTAGAAAGAATTTTGTAATAATTACATGAAGAGATCTGTGAACTCTTCAAAATACTTTTTTCAGAATAAAATTCTCCACAAATCTGATTTAAATATTTTTATTGTGTAGTAGTAAATTGACAAAAATTCCGTATGCTAAATCTAAAAAAATTGTCCCTACCAAATTGTTACACTCTTCAGCAATTTTCTTGTAAAATACTGGATGGATGTAGGATCCTTTACTTTTGACATTTCAGGTCAAACAACATATGGAATCATTAATTTTGCCCCATAAATCATCTTACAGGAATTTTCATATTGCAAAAAGTATCCGACCTTGGGCTGGGGAAAAAGATTATATATCTGATTAATTCCAATACCTAAGCCCCTTCAAAGTATACCCCTTTTAATTCCACACACTTATTCTAGCAGTCCTTTCATCCCCGGAAGCAATGCTGAAAGGCTTCTTTTAGGATAGCACACAGCTGTCCTGTCACATAATGCATTATTTCCTCATGATTTTCAAAACAGGATTCTTTTAGGGTGTACTTCATCTTCAGGAACCACCACAAATCACAACAAGCCATCAAGCCATGTCAGGAGAGTAGAGACCCTAATCTCCTAATGTCATTCTTAGTCAGGAAACCCTGGATCAGTTATGCTGGAGCATTGTCATGATGCGGCTGCCAGTTCCCTGCAGCCACAACTATGGTCTGTTGCATCAAACTGCATCACAAATAGATGACTTTGGTAGTACTCCCTATTGATGGTCTGGCCTTCTGGTGCATACTCATGATGCATTATGCCCTGGTAATCGAAAAAATCAACCAGCATTACCTTCACCTTGCTCTGAAACTGCTGTGCATTTTTGGCTCTTGGGAGCACACTTTGGATGCTTTCACTGTAATGACTGGACCTTAGTTTCTGTGTTGTACCAGTACACCTACATCTCATCACCAGTGACCACAGTATTCAGAAACTGAGGGTCCCTGTTGGCGCACTACAGCAAGTCTTCTGAGCAGACTTGGGATTAACGATTAAAAAAATTAATGATTAAATTAATTGTTACAAAAATCATTAAATTTTAAAATGTTTAACTTTAATCATTAATCGTTAAATTTTTTGTGCCCAAGAGGTACAGTAGCCAAAATAGTTGTTGAAGTCAATGTTGGAGAAAGTTTGTTCTAAGTATTCCTAATCCTTTGGCAGACAATGGACTGGTTTTCCCCCATGGTACCTTTAGGCTTCCTTTCTCTCTTTGTTGTCAACATCCGGGTGGCAAGGATGGTTTTCTGTCTTTCGTTGAATTATTCACATGACTACCCCAGACAAGTAGACAAACAACTTCTGTTTTGACATATGAATTAGTGGGAATACAGTGTTGCTAGCATACGTTTTAATAACATGCTGAAATCTAAAACGAAATTGCTTTGCGTGTTGAGTATTGTAAACGTTTATTTGGTGACACAAACCGGCAACATTTATCAGCTGTTGGGCGAGCACGCCATAAACGTTTGGCAATGATTGGCTAGTTCAAAGAACACTAAATTCCACTCCTACTACTACCCAGATATCACAAAGGAGGTTAATTTCAACAGATTTTCAATTCCACCAAACACTGTCCATTCAAGTTCACTGTCCGTTCTCATGTGCTTGTGGTCATTTTACTTCCATATTCCTTAAGGAATGGAAGTATGGTGATGGCAAAAAAAATCGTGTTCGAGTATACTGTTCGAGTATGTTTCGCATACAGCCCTGAATTGTAGAGTTCTCAAGATCTGTTGATTTTGGTGAAGATCGGTTAAGGGAAAGGGGTAGTTTACCAGTAACGTTTTATGTTTTAACAAGGGTATTTCCTATGGCAAACGATAACAGCCGCAAATTCAAACAGAATCAAATAATGTTTTGCATACAGCCCTGATTTGTAGAGTACTCAAGACTTATTGTTTTTGGTGAAGATCGGTTAAGGGAAAGGGGTAGTTTACCTGTAACGTTTTATGTTTTAACAAGGGTATTTCCTATGGCAAACGATAACAGCCGCAAATTCAAACAGAATCAAAAGATTATTTGCATACAGCCCTAAATTGTAGAGTTCTCAAGACCTATTGTTTTTGGTGAAGATCGGTTGAGGGAAAGGGGTAGTTTACCTGCAACATTTTTTTAATAAGGGTATTTTTTATGGCAAACGATAACAGCCGCAAATTCAAACAGAATCAAATAATGTTTTGCATACAGCCCTGATTTGTAGAGTACTCAAGACCTGTCGTTTTTGGTAAAGATCGGTTAAGGGGAAGGGGTAGTTTACCGGCAACGTTTTTTTATCAAGCGTATTTTCTATGGCAAACGGTAACAGCCGCAAATTCAAACAGAATCAAATAATTTTTTGCATACGTCCCTGAATTTTAGAGGTCTCAATGACTTTCGATTTTGGTGAAGATCGGTTAAGGGGAAGGGGTAGTTTACCTGCAACCTTTTACGTTTTAACAAGAGTAAAGTACTTGAAAATTTATTTAAACTTTTTGAAACAATGGTAATTGTTAAAAATAAAATAATTTTGTTGCCAGGCAATAAAATTATAATTTTTTCATTTTAATGTAATATAATATTTTTCATTTAATACAGCAATAAAAAGGCAGGTAAGACACAGCCTGGCTGTTTGGCTGAAAATGATTTTAAATATAAATCTTAGAATATGGAAGTCATGTATGGTTCTCCATACCGATATTTATATTAGTGAAGTCAGCGTAGTGATAATTGTTATTGTTGTGTTTCTACAGCTTTGTGTTGATTGTTTTGTTAGTAGGATAGTTTTTTGTTACGTACCAGTATTTTTGTTTTTTCATGGATTTATTTTCCATATAATCATTATTTTTACTTCCATGTTCCTTAAGGAAATGGAAGTATGGTGATGGCAAAAAAATCGTGTTCGAGATTATTGCAGATTCAGAGTGTACTACACTCAAAACATGAAAAAAAGTCGTTTTCCGAAAAGTGTCTCTGTGTGTGTCTGTCTGTGTGTCTGTGTCTGTGTGTCTGTAGATTTTTATTCTATGGCAAACGATAACAGCCGCAAATTCAAACAGAATCAAATAATTTTTTGCATACAGCCCTGAATTATAGAGTTCTCACGATCTGTTGATTTTCGTAAAAATCGGTTAAGGGAAAGGGGTAGTTTACCAGCAACGTTTTATGCTTTAACCAGGGTATACTATATGGCCAACGATAGCCGCAAATTCAAACAGAATCATATAATATTTTGCATACAGCCCTGCATTGTAGAGTTCTCAAGACCTTTCGTTTTTGGTGAAGATCGGTTAAGGGAAAGGGGTAGTTTATCGGCCACGTTTTTTGTTTTATCAAGGGTATTTTGTATGCCAAACGATAACAGCCGCAAATTCAAACAGAATCATATAATATTTTGCATACAGCCCTGAATTGTAGAGTTCTCAAGACCTTTCGTTTTTGGTGGAGAACGGTTAAGGGAAAGGTGTAGTTTACCAGCAACGGTTTTTTACTTCCATGTTCCTTAAGGAAATGGAAGTATGGTGATGGCAAAAAAAATCGTGTTCGAGATTATTGCAGATTCTGATTGTACTACACTCAAAACATGAAAAAAAGTCGTTTTTCGAAAAGCGTCTGTGCGTCTGTCTGTCTGTGTGTCTGGGTGTCTGTAGATTTTTTTTCTATGGCAAACGATAACAGCCGCAAATTCAAACAGAATCAAATAATTTTTAGCATACAGTCCTTATTTGTTGAGTACTCACGACCTATTGTTTTTGGTGAAGATCGGTTGAGGTAAAGGGGTAGTTTACCAGCAACGTTTTATGCTTTAACAAGGGTATTCTATATGGCCAACGATAACAGCCGCAAATTCAAACAGAATCATACAATATTTTGCATACAGCACTGCATTGTAGAGTTCTCAAGACCATTCGTTTTTGGTGAAGATCGGTTGAGGGAAAGGGGTAGTTTACCAGCAACGGTTTTTTTTATCAAGGGTAATTTTGTTAGTTTGGCAAACAATAACAGCCGCAAATTCAAACAGAATCAAATAATGTTTCGCATACAGCCCTGAATTATAGAGTTCTCACGATCTGTTGGTTTTCGTAAAGACCGGTTAAGGGAAAGGGGTAGTTTACCAGCAACGTTTTATGCTTTAACAAGGGTATTCTATATGGCCAACGATAACAGCCGCAAATTCAAACAGAATCATATAATATTTTGCATACAGACCTGCATTGTATAGTTCTCACGACCTTTCGTTTTTGGTGAAGATCGATTAAGGGAAAGGGGTAGTTTACCAGCAAAGGTTTTTTATCAAGGCTAATTTTTTTTATGGTAAACGATAACAGCCGCAAACTCAAAGAGAATCAAATGATATTTTGCATACAGCCCTGCATTGTAGAGTTCTCAAGACCTTTCGCTTTGGTGAAGATCGGTTAAGGGAAAGGGGTAGTTTACCTGCAACGGTTTTTTATCAAGGGTAATTTTTACTTCCATGTTCCTTAAGGAAATGGAAGCATAGTGATGGCAAAAAAAATGGTGTTCGAGATTATTGCAGATTCTGATTGTACTACACTCAAAACATGAAAAAACGTCATTTTTCGAAAAGTGCCTGTGTGTCTGTGTGTCTGTCTGTGTCTGTAGATTTTTTTTTGCTATGGCAAACGCTAACAGCCGCAAATTCAAACTGAATCAAATCATTTTTTGCATACAGCCCTGATTTGTAGATTACTCATGACCTATTGTTTTTGGTGAAGATCGGTTGAGGGAAAGGGGTAGTTTACCAGCAACTGTTTTTTTTTAATCAAGGGTAATTGTTTACTATGGCAAACGATAACAGCCGCAAATTCAAACAGAATCAACTACTCTTTTGCATACAGCCCTGAATTGTAGAGTTCTCAAGACCTATTGATTTTGGTGAAGATCCGTTAAGGGAAAGGTACGTTTTATGTTTTAAAAGGGTATTTTATATGGCAAATAAGTTTTTGCATACAGCCCTGTTTTTTGGAGTACTAAAGACATATTGTTTTTGGTGAAGAGCGGTTAAGGGAAAGGGGTAGTTTACCATCAACGTTTTATGTTTTATCAAGGGTGTTTTCTATGGCAAACGATAAGAGCCGCAAATTCAAACAGAATCAAATATTTGTTTGCATACAGGCCTCAATTGCAGGGTACTCAAGAGCTGTCGTTTTTGGTGAAGATCAGTTAAGGGAAAGGGGTAGTTTACCAGCAACAGTTTTTTTATCAAGGTTAATTTTTTCTATGGTAAACGATAACAGCCGCAAATTCAAACAGAATCAAATGATGTTTTGCATACAGCCCTGTATTGTAGAGTTCTCAATACCTATTGGTGTTGGTGAAGATCGGTTAAGGGAAGGGGTAGTTTACCTGCAACGTTTTATGTTTTAAAAAGGTATTTTCTATGGCAAACTATAAGAGTCGCAAATTCAAACAAACTCAAATAATTTTTTGCATTCAGCTCTGATTTGTAGCGTACTCAAGATCTGTTGTTTTTGGTGAAGATCGGTTAACGGGAAGGGGTAGTTTACCAGCAACGTTTTTCTTATCAAGGGTAATTTTATTCTATGGCAAACGATAGCCGCAAATTCAAACAGAATCAAATAATTTTTTGCATACAGCATTGATTTGTAGAGTACACAAGACCTATTGTTTTTGGTGAAGATCGGTTAAGGAAAAGGGGTAGTTTACCGGCAACATTTGTTTTTATCAATGGTAATTTTTCCTATGGCAAACGATAACAGCCGCAAATTCAAACAGAATCAACTAGTCTTTTTCATACCTTTTTTAATTATACCGAACTCAAGGTGTGTTGATATTGTTGAAGATCGGTTAAGGGAATGGGGTAGTTTACCTGCAATCTTTTATGTTTTAACGAGGGGATTGTTTTCTATGACGAACGATAACTGCCGCAAATTGAAACAGAATCAAATATTTTTTTTGCATGCGTCCCTGCATTGTAGGGGACTGAAGGTCTATTGATTTTGGTGAAGATCGGTTTAGAGAAAGGGGTAGTTTACCTGCAACGTTTTATGTTTTAACAAGAGTAAAGTACTTAAATTTGATAAATAAAGTATCTTGATAAGAAGCTCATAATAATCCACTGTAGAAACGTAGATGAAATATCTATAAATCAAGAGGTTAGATGAACTGGGTGGGGGTAAATTTCTATAAATGAAAATTATAGTTGAAGGGGGAGGGGAGAATTTTGTATGTGTACTACGTTATCGGCAACAAAGAAGTAGTTCTTTGTTAAAATTCCTTCCCGGGCTGTTTAGCCGTAGGCCAATGTTTTCTGCAAAACCAGACTTTTCGGCAGTGCCATCGACTTCCATCTCAGTGAAAATCGAGTACGAAAACGTGAGGTGGTATACGTTAGTGACCACAGTACTGTGGTTTAAGGCTGAAGCAATAAGTAGAAAGAAGTAGTTTCTATGGAAATATTTCATTTCGAATATGATTTTAAATATAAATCTTAGAACATGGAAGTCCTGTATGGTTCTCCATACCGATATTTACTTCCATGTTCCTTAAGGAAATGGAAGTATGGTGATTTTCTATGGTAAACGATAACAGCCGCAAATTCAAACAGAATCAAATGATATTTTGCATACAGCCCTGTATTGTAGAGTTCTCAATACGTATTAGTGTTGGTGAAGATCAGTTAAGGGAAGGGGTAGTTTACCGGCAACGTTTTATGTTTCAAAAGGGTATTTTTTATGGCAAACGGTAAGAGCCGTAAATTCAAACAGAATCAAATAAGTTTTTGCATACAGCCCTGTTTTGTGGAGTACTAAAGACATATTGTTTTTGGTGAAGAGCGGTTAAGGGAAATGGGTAGTTTACCAGCCACGTTTTTTGTTTTATCAAAGGTATTTTCTATGGCAAACGATAACAGCCGCAAATTCAAACAGAATCATATAATATTTTGCATGCAGACCTGAATTGTAGAGTTCTCAATACCTGTTGGTTTTGGTGAAGATCGGTTAAAGGAATAGGGTAGTTTACCTGCAACATTTTATGTTTTAACAAGGGTAATTTTTTTATGACGAACGATAACTGCCGTACTTCAAAAAAGAATCAACAACTCTTCTGCATACCTTTTTGAATTATACAGAGCTCAAGGTCTGTTTATTTTGTTGAAGATCGGTTAAGGGAAAGGGGTAGTTTACCAGCAACGTTTTATGTTTTAACAAGGGTAATTTTTTTCTATGACGAAAGATAACGGCCGTAAATTCAAAGAGAATCAAATAATGTTTTGCATACAGCCCTGAACTGTAGAGTTCTCAAGACCTATTGTTTTTGGTGAAGATCGGTTAATGGAATAGGGTAGTTTACCAGCAACGTTTTATGTTTTATCAAGGGTGTTTTCTATGGCAAACGATAAGAGCCGCAAATTCAAGCAGAATCAAATAATTGTTTGCATACAGGCCTGAATTGCAGAGTACTCAAGAGCTGTCGTTTTTGGTGAAGATCAGTTAAGGGAAAGGGGTAGTTTACCTGCAACGGTTTTTTATCAAGGGTAATTTTTTCTATGGTAAACGATAACAGCCGCAAATTCAAACAGAATCAAATGATGTTTTGCATACAGCCCTGTATTGTAGAGTTCTCAAGACCTATTGGTGTTGGTGCAGATCGGTTAAGGGAAGGGGTAGTTTACCGGCAACATTTTATGTTTTAACAAGGTTAATTTTTTATATGACGAACGATAACTGCCGTAAATTCAAGCAGAATCAACTAGGTTTTTGCATACCTTTTTGAACTAAAGAGAACTCAAGGTCTGTTGATTCTGTTGAAGATCGGTTAAGGGAAGGGGTAGTTTATCAGCAACGTTTTATGTTTTAAAAAGGGTAATTTTTTTATGACGAACGATAACTGACGAAAATTCAAAGAGAATCAAATAATTTTTTGCCCACTTTCCTGAGTTGCAGAGAGCTCAAGGTCTGTTGATTTTGGTGAAGATCGGTTAAGGAAAATGGGTAGTTTACCAGCAACATTTTATGTTGTAACAAGAGAAATGTTTCCATGACGAACGATAACTGCCGCACATTCAAACAGAATCAAATGTTTTTTTGCATGTATCCCTGAATTGTAGAGGACGGAAGGTCTATTGATTTTGGAGAAGATCGGTTAAGAGAAAGGGTTAGTTTACCTGAAACATTGTATGATTTAACAAGAGTAAAGTACTTAATTTTTATAAATAAAGTATCCTGATAAGAAGCTCATAATAATCCACTGTAGAAACGTAGATGAAATGTCTATAAATGAAGAGGTTAGGTGAACGGGGTGGGGGTAATTTTCTATTATTAAAAATTATAGTTGAAGGTGGAGGGGAGAATTTTTTATATGTGTGCTACGTTATCGGCAACAAAGAAATAGTTTTTTTGTTAAAATTGCTTCCCGGGCTGTTTAGCCGTAGTCAAATGTTTTGTGCAACCAGACTTTTCGGTAGTGCCATCGACTGCCATCATCAGTGAAAATCGAGTGCGAAAACTTGAGGTGGTATAGTTAGTGACCACAGTACTGTGGTTAATGCTGAAGCAATAAGTAGAAAGACGTAGTTTCTATGGAAATATTTCATTTCGAATATGATTTTAAATATAAATCTTAGAACATGGAAGTCATGTATAGTTCTCCATACCGATATTTATATTAATATGGCATAGTCACCTAGGCCACAAATTTCTAGATTTTATGAACTTACTGAGAAAGTAGACGGTCTTAATTTAACTTTTATGTGCTTGTGTGTGTGCCCAAAGACAGACATGTTAACATCGCTGACTTCAGTGTCAGTAATTTGAGGGCACATATAAAGGTAAGCAGATTAATAGATTACACTATGCAACATTTTAAAACATTTGGTACGATGTTTTAAGACTGTAAGGTGATTTTAAAAGTATTTTTCATGCTGATTTCAAATCTGGTTTTAGTTTTTCTGTATCACGTAAGGTTTTTATACAATGCAATTTCGAAGTTTTAAAAAATCGAATTTTGTGAACAGGGAAAATTATTATTATTTGATTGTGATTTCAAAATTGTTTATGTTTTAATCCTGCATAAAATCACAACACATGGCGGTGCAGTAGACAATGGTATACACTCACTTAAAAATGTTATAATTATTACGAAAACACAACACATATATGACAATTTAATTCCTCTTCTTCGCTGAATTCACTGCTTCAAGATCTTTCTGACGTGGGTTGAAACTTCTCTTCCGTGATTGTCTCCCTTCACCAGTGCCGTCTCTTTTTAGCATAAAACAGTAGTCGGCTATCATGTTGGCATTCCACCTTCCCTGGTATCTCTTTTCCATGTCCTTGATATCCTGGTGGAAACGTTCGCCTTGTTCTTCACTGACATCGCCGAGGTTCGCAGGGAAAAAGTCAACATGTGAGTGTAGGAAGTGAAGCTTTACACTCATGTTACATCCTAATTTCATGAAACTTTGCAACATTCTTTTAACCATGGTTTTGTACTCTGGATGTTTGTGGTTGCCCAAAAAGTTGACAACAACTTCTTTAAACGAAACCCAGGCCCTTTTTCCCACTGGATTCATTGTACTTTCAAACAAATTGTGTTTCATTAACTTTCTTATCTGCGGTCCCACGAAGATCCGTTCTTTACGTTTCTCATAAGATACTTTCGGAAATCTTGTTACCAAGTACCGGAAACAGTCACCATCTTTTGGAAGAGCTTTAGTGAACTGTTTCATTAATCCGAGTTTGATGTGCAGAGGAGGTAATAGTATCTTGCTTCGTTGAACAAGTGGTACATTTATTATGTTCTGTGAACCGGGTTGGAGGGTTTTTCTTTTGGGCCAGTCTGTCTTCTTCCAATGTTTGTCTCTGGCTCGACTATCCCATTCACAAATGAAACAAGGCATTTTTGTGTAACCGGATTGTTGACCAAGTAACATACCTACTACTTTTAAATCCCCACAAATTGTCCAAGAATGTTTTTCATAATTCACGTATTTTAGCAGAGCTTTGAGATTTACATACGTCTCCTTGAGATGAACTGAATGTGCAATGGGTACTGAACCAAACAAATTTCCATTATCTTGTTGATTATATTCGTTCACTTTATTAAATTTATTAATATATATAAACTTTCACGTATGAACTTACTATTCGTTGTCACTTCCCCAAACGTTTCGAGGTGATGTTCCTCTTCCTCAGTGGGAGTAAATACTGAATGTCGATTACAGAATAACCGTTATGGACTATAGGTGTGTGTGGTGGGGGTTGATGGTGGGAAGGGATTGGCGCTGAGGTTCAAATTGTGTGTTTGAATCAATCCCTCAGCGCCAATCCCTTCCCACCATCAACCCCCACCACACACACCTATAGTCCATAACGGTTATTCTGTAATCGACATTCAGTATTTACTCCCACTGAGGAAGAGGAACATCACCTCGAAACGTTTGGGGAAGTGACAACGAATAGTATGTTCATACGTGAAAGTTTATATATATTAATTAATTTCCGTTGTGTAAAAGTACACCTAGTTTTGGACGAGTCTATAAATAACCTCCACTCACTTGGATTGTAAGTGACGTTAAAGAAATTCAATAAACCCTCAATATCACAACAATAAACCAGAGAGTCTTCTTCTTTAAAGAATTTCATTAATTCCTTCTCTCTGGACCTATACCAAGAGAACGTAACTCCGGGTAGTAGAAGATTTTTTGCATTCAATCTTGACCCAAGCAATTGGGCGGCATCTTTTTTCAGGTTCAAGTCACGAGTAATATCATTAAGTTCATTTTGACTGAATAATTTTGGTGCAGAATCTTCTTCCGGGTTGTAATCATCAGCATTACTGCTTTCATTTTCTGAGCTGCTCGCCAGTGACACATCTTCAAGAACGGGAGGTGGAACTGGGATAGGGAGAGAATTACAATGCGTAACTGGTCGTAAGGCCGAAGGAATGTTCGGATATTGTATATCCTTCTTACTTTTTGCGTTATGACCTTGAATTTTAACCATACAAAAATAGCAATCGTTAACATGATTTTGTGGCTCCCTCCAAACCATTGGGATTGCAAAAGGCATTGATTTTTTTGCACCATTTTTCCACAGTCAAAGTCCCTCAACACATGTACGACATACCTTGTGTGGTGCCCAGCTTTTGTCTTCATCACCAAGCCTTATGCAGAAGTACGCGTAATACATAATGTTCGGATATTGTATATCCTTCTTACTTTTTGCGTTATGACCTTGAATTTTAACCATACAAAAATAGCAATCGTTAACATGATTTTGTGGCTCCCTCCAAACCATTGGGATTGCAAAAGGCATTGATTTTTTTGCACCATTTTTCCACAGTCAAAGTCCCTCAACACATGTACGACATACCTTGTGTGGTGCCCAGCTTTTGTCTTCATCACCAAGCCTTATGCCGAAGTACGCGTAATACACGTTTCTCACAAAACTATTAATGTCCTGTCTTTGCTTACCAATTACGTAGCTACCACAAATATAACAGAACACGTTTGGGTTATTCAAACACTTCCGGGAACTCATTTCTTCAGAAAGTTCACAAACTATATATGACAGCACAAATATAACCTCACAGCACTATAGCATGTAAACAATGAACTACTGTTTCCCGCCTAACAACAGCTGAGCTGAGTGTAACAAGTGTGGCCAACTAATCCCTCCCCCACAATAAAATTTCCCCTTGTGAAACTTACGTGTAAATAAAAAATGAGTTCATTTGATTTGCAAAAAAACTGTACGTGATAGAAAGAAACGGATTGCAGATCTGGAATCAGCGCAAAAAAAATGCTTTAGGAACACCTAAGACTACAGAAACATAGAAAATCATGTTGCATAGTGTTACACTATGCTGCAAAAAAAATATTTTTGTATGACGATTTAGTGAAAATATGTGTTTTTAACAGTACTTTTGCTGCTGATTCCAGATGTAACCTTATTTTTTTTCTAACACATCACATGTTTTTACAAATTCATTATTTACTTTTTATATTTTACTACATTTATGTACTATTTCTGTGACTTTTATGGCAAAATATATGACAGCAGAACAGAAGAATAAATATTTTTTGCACATATTACAATACCTAACCAGTATAATAAATAATATCTAAATATTATCTCCAATAAATAAGTCTGTATGACTACAAACATGTCATATGAATGACTGCATTAGTACGTATGATGATACAAATGAAAGAAATATTACTCAAAAACCTATTTTAGTAATTAAATAGGATTTATTTATTTTGAACATTTCTTTTCATTTTCATTTCGAATATTTTAAATTGAATAAGAACATAGTAAAGTTATATATATGAGAATGTACATACATACAATTTACTTTTCCTGTTCACTATGCTGTTTTATTTTTTTAAGCTTCTTTTCTTGTGGGTTGAAGTTTCTTTTTCTTGATTTGCAGCCCTCATCATTGCTGTCTCTCTTGAGCATGTAACAGTAGTCAGCCATCATGTTAACGTTCCAGCATCCCTAATATCTTTTCCATGTCTTTGATATCTTGTTGGAAAAGTTCTCTATGCTCTTTGTTTACATTGCCAAGATTCTCAGAGAAAAAAATCCATGTGTGAGTGGAGATAGAAGACGTTTCACACTCATATTACAGCCAAATTTCCTAAAATGTTGTAACATGGTTTTTACAATAGTTTTGATCTTTTTTGTTGGCAAAGAAGTTTTTCACGACTTATTTAGATAAATTCCAAGAATTTTTTTTCTGTTGGATTCATAGTATTTTTAAAAGCCTCATCCATCATTAAATTTCTTATTTTCGATCCAACAAAGATCCCTTCTTTTAACTTTTCAGTAGATACTTTTGGAAATTTTGTAGATATTGGAAACTGCTGCTGTCTTTTGCAAGTGCTTTAATAAACCATTTCATCAAACCAAGTTTGATATGAAGAGGTGGTAGAAGAATTTTTTTCCATTGAACAAGTGGTTTGATTGTAATATTCTTTAAAGTGGTTGGTGATTTTCTCTTCTGAGCCACTCTGTTACCTTCCAATGTTTGTCATTTGGTCGACCATCCCTTTCACAAAGGAAACAAGGTATTTTTGTATATCCAGATTGTTGACCAAGCACCATGCCAATCACTTTCAAGTCACCACAAACCACCCAAGAATGTCTTTCGTAGTTAGGTTTTTGTTTTTCGAAAATAACTTTGAGATTTTCATAAGACTCTTTGAAGTATACTGAATGAACAATATGAACAGAACCAAAAAGATTTCCGTTGTGTAAAAGCACACTCTTCAGGCTATGCTTTGAAGAGTCTATAAAAAGCCACTCAATCGGATTATAATTTACACCAAAGAAAGTCATTAAACCATCTATATCACAGCAAAAACCCACTATCCTTCTTCTTTAAAGAATGGCACCAACAGAAAGCCAGCTTTCAGTCTTCCCAACTGATTCGTCTAATCCTAAAAAAATTCCCCACTTTGCAAAATCTAAATTACCAATATCTATAACCTAAATCTGAAATAAGCACAAAAAAGTATTTTGAAACCACCTAAATTTTAATGATCATCAAAACTCATGCTGCAAAGTGAATTATAAAAGGAATCAACAGAGTAGGCTAATAGGCCTAATTGTCTGTTCTATCAAGTCATTTAATACTGCATTGCCCTGCAGGCACAGTACAATATCAGTAGTCAGTACTGTGAACTGAGAAATGCAATAAACAAATAATATTTAATTACCTGCTGCAATTTAAAATAATGTTAACATAATTTAACAATGAAATTAAAATAAAATAATCTATGATTTATATTTATTTAATTATTAATGATTGAATTTTTTAATGATAAATATTTCAAGTATTTTTTTCTGCATCGGAAACTTTAATAATTTTATTTGGAAAAGCTTCATTTGTGGATTTATTTAACATGATTTTAATTATTTCAACAGTCAAAGCAGCTTGCTCAATAAAACAACAAAAAAAGAAAATATAAAATTTTAACTTTTAATCAGTTGATTTGATTTTAACTTTAACTTTAATCAGTTACTTTCTGCACACATTAACTTTAACTTAGTTAATTTTGGGGGGGGGCACCAAATCACTTAAAAATGTTAATTAACTTTCCCAAGTCTGCTTCTGAGACTTCAATACAGAGTTGTCTCTGTTCCGGTGAAACAAGCTTGGGCATAAATTTTGCAGCAACTCTGTGCACACCAAAATCCTCATTCAGAATGCTGTCTGCAGAATCAGCGCTGGTTCCAACTTCATCAGTAGTTTCCTAGTCTGTCAAACGACAGTCCTCCAGTATCAGTCACCACACTTGCTTGATAACAGTAGCATGTCAGCTTGTTGAAGGTCCATTTAGCATGTCTAGATCATTACTAGTTACCATGGAAAACATAAGTGCGTATACTTTTTCCTCAGACCTCGTATATTCAGCTTTAGAATCATCTTTTGAAATAATTTAATTTTCTTCTTGGAATATTCTGTATGTCAGACTGCTTTCAATGCATGCTGTTTACATCTACTCCCACTCAAACTCTGAAATGCAGTGATTATACACTTTTAAAAATTTTAGTAAATAAAGTATTTTTATTTTGTGTTTTGTTGATACTCTTAAATATTTCACCTCACAGACAGTCAATTTATTTAATTTATATTTTTTATTTTAATTTACAATATACTAGTTATAATAAAGTCAACTTATGTTTGTAGGTTTTCCCTATGCTTGTGTGCTCTCTGTTCTCAGGTAGCAGAGGTTTTATATATTGTTGTATATTGTTATGTATTGTTGCAGAGGTTATATGTATTGTATATGTAAATGTAAATGTAAATGTTTTTATGATATATTTGTAAAAAAAACTTTAAGGCTAAGAATTTTCAAATTAGTATAATGCAGTGTCTAGTGGGCAATCTCTAATCCCTACAACAAATTTAAAATAATAATAGAAACATATACACAATACCTTAACCTAAAGAATTATAAGCCAGTACCTGGGCTTTATGGTAAGGTAAATTGCTTACATATCAGCAAAAATCATGCCAAGTCAATGAGAAGAAATTACGCACTGAAAGGTTTTAGACATGTACATAAATTGAAGAATAGTGACATTTAGGATGAGATGAATGTAGCATACACAGTAAAATATAAGTATACAGAAATTAATTGGGTTAAACATTCTAATGTAGAAGTTCTTAGAAAGATGAAGAAAGATAGGGAAGTTATTAACACAGTGAAGATAAGAAAGCTTCAGTATCTGGGACAACTCATGAGAAATGAACAGAGATTTTACTTATTGCAGTCCATACTACAGGGAAAAGTACTTGGAAAGAGAGGAGTTGGGCGATCGAGAATATCATGGCTGAGAAATTTAAGGACCTGGTTTGGCATGAATACAACAGACTTATTCCGTACACCAGTGCAGAAAGTTAAAATACCCTGTATGATACCTAACATCCTAAACGGATAGGAACTATCAGAAGAAGAAACGTCTGCAATGATGGATTACTTCAACAAAATTTGAGTATAATATAAACTGTATTACCAAAAAGCTGAAATAAAGTGAGATATACCTTGTACTATAATGGACAATCTGCCTATGCATAAGATAAATTGTAAAATAAAATAAATTATTAAAGGAATATATCCAATAAGTGAGAGTACATTCCATGTTAAACACAAACTACTCCAAATGGTAATAAATAATGGGTTACTACCAATAAACTACAATACTTTTTCAACAAAAAATTTCATTTTTAGCGTGAGTAAAAATAAAAACAGGAAAGAGTGATGAATGGTATAAAGTACAACACGTTACTTTCATTAGTTTGGTGATGTTTGGTTGTATTCTTTTTTTATATAAAAATACTAACATTGAATACTCTGCCAAGTGGCAAAAACCAGACCATTGTGACTGTATGGTAGCAGTCGTATAACAGGCCCACAAGACAGACAGTGAATTAAAAAAATCCCCACATAAGTTACTTTATTAGATTTAAATTGATGTTTAAAATGAATTTTATTTTTATCTGTGTCAAAGTCAGCTGTTAGACACAACACTTGTAACCATAAATTATTTATAAGTACAGGTAGTGGCCATTTTCTTTCTGTTTGCTATAAGGCTTTATTATCCTCATAAAACATACATGAATGAGAGAGCAAGATAGAGAGAGGGTGTGAAAAGGGAGAAGCTAATTGTTGTTTCTGTAAAGAGACCTACGTATACTTTGTCACACTACTGTCTGGTAAGGCATAATATTAAAATAATATTTCTAAATTAAATGTTTTTCCAATACAGTCATAACTTATTTAATTGTTAAGAACTGATTGAATAGTTTCAATGTTAAGCAATACAATTTTTTTTTTTTTACAAATCTTGGTTTTTTTCCTTTTTAAGTTTTCTATTTCTGCATAACCATAATATCATTTTATGTTATATTTTAATACTTTTAATAATATTTAATTAATAAATGAACCATTTATCACTTAAAAATTTGTAAACATGCAAATTATTAAATAAAGGTACAGTAGAACTTTCATAATCCTAAAAGTTTGACTGGAGGATTAATGGGTTGGGTAGATTACCAAATATGTGGAATTACCACAGCTGAATCATTAGACTCAAATATTTAAGAACAGTAGTGCATTAAATTAAGGTTAATAGAATGAAACTCCAAAGTAAAATAAGCCAAACAAAATGTTTTGTAAGCACTTTGCTTATTACTGTGTTACATTTTCAGATGTTCAGGTTTTACATATGTTTTAACTGTATTTTTTTATTTTATTATTTTAATAAAAAGCTTGAGTAACAGTTAAGATGATCTTTTATGAATTTCATAAAATTTAGCAGGTCAGTTCAGATGACAGAAAAAATTATATGAAAATATTAATTTATTCAAAGTACTTCATTATTAAGTTACAAATTAATTTTCCTTTTCTCATTTCACATTGTTTGTGAATTCTTCATACCAGAAGAATTTACACTTCACAGATTAATTTACTTAAGTTACATAAAACTTATATTACTAATACGTTTGTGATTCTTTAAAAAATTTAGTTCAATTAACTTAGATTGCATCTGCTTACCAAACATTTGGATCATCATGGTTCAGACTAACTAGGCTCCACTATGTTTCTATATTTATCAACAGTATAATTTATCAGTTTTTAAAAGCGATACATTGTTTATCACCTGAACAATAGTGTTTCCTTAGAAAACATAATGTCCTAAAATAATTACAGTTTTCTGTGTAGATTACATACAGCAATGTTTTTAGTTTCCTGGGTAATAGTACTGTCTATTCCCCAGTATATCTAGGACCAAGGACAACTAAGTCTTATTCCTATCACATTCTTAAATAAAGATGATGAACAAGTACAATTCGTCCAAGTGAACAGACACTTGAAGCAGAGGTATTGGGTTTGTATCTACATCGCCCCTCAAGTACACTATGCAGGAATAGTCATTTCTGTGTGATAGTAAAACTTCGTGTTCTTCCAATTACTCCTACTCCACATTTATCTCATCATTGCGATGAAACTTTTTAAACAACATATTAAATTTTTTATGTTTTGTCTATAACTTCCTTGCTCACTAGACCTACTTTTTTAAAGTTACATGTCCAAGTTACTTTTCGATATTTCCTAAAAAACAACTTATAAGAAACATGAACACTGTATTCTTTTGTTAAGTAAACCGTTATGTTTCTTAGAATCTTCTCTTTAAATCCATGTTTGAAACATGTAACTTGCCCTTCTGGTATATTATAAACCAAGTGAGATATGAAAAGTACACAATTTTCAGAGTGGAATTACACGTTGGATTGGACAAGTTGTACATGAGAATAATGTTTGATCACAGTCTGTTTGGAAAGAAAACTATCGTCAAAGAAACATATCGTTCAGAAGTGTGTAAAATTATCTTTAAAAAAGAATGTAAACTAATCATTCAAACTTACGTTTTCTTTCCACATTTGTGTGTTTCTTATTTCGTGGTGCATGACACATCTGATCAATTAATGCATCTTCATGTTCATAATCAGTTGTTCTCTTGCTGTCACAAATATTGTCATCTTCTTGTTTTTTGATAGCCAACAGTAACTGGATGAAATCGTTTCTTTCAATGTTATTTTCTTCTCTGAATCGAATTGTTTCTTTTACAAGTCCGATAAAATAATTTGCAGCTTCCGAATCTACTGTTTTTATTTTTAAAATATTGAACAACCTGTGGCAGTATATCTGGCAAAACATTCTGAACACGTGACCAAAAGTTGGTTTCACCAGTTTTTTAACCATTTCCAAAAATTTGTCCCTTTCGTTGTCGGAGTCGCTAAACTTGATGCCAAAAACACACATTGCTGTTACATTCATAGCGAATCGATTCATTAAAAGTTTACCGTCAAACTGTTTTTCTTTTCTATTATGGTAATCGATATATCTAATTAGATCGTCACAACAGCCGGAAATCTGATCAAACATAGACTTCAGTTTGCCAGAAGTAAACGTCGGTGTTAATTTGTGACGCAAATGGCGCCACCGTTCCCCTTCGGCTTTTGCCAAATTCAAAGAAATCAAATCGTCTTCGCGACACGACGGCAGACCTCGATCTTCGAAGTATGCGAAATCTTTTGTCAGGATCCGTTCGATTAATTCCGGATCACGCAACATCAGGTTCGGTTTCGTGAAATCAAAATAACCACCGTACTTACAACCTTTCAGCGAGTTATAAATTACCAGCTGCATTTGATAGAAACCGAACTTTCCGAAAAACAAATCTTTGGCATTTAGGAAAAACAAAATCGGACTCGTGTAAGGGACGTTGCGATCCTTCCAGTAGTTGAAGGCCAAAGTGAAGTGAATATATAAACACAAAATCAAAGAAACGACTAATAAAGGTACTAATGCCGGCAAGAACAATTGCGCAATCGAACCCACGTTTAAATTCCACATGGTGGTTCACCTGTAAACAAAGAAAACACTTAAGTTGTTTGTTACCATTCTTTACTTTAAGGTGTACAATTGTGTATACCGGGGTTCACTAACTTTGGCTGTTCATTAGGTAAGCAGAATAAACATGGCAAGTTCTGTACCTCATCTGCTTTTAATTTACGTACCTTATCCAGGGTTGTGGTAGGACTAGGTTTGGAAAAATATAGTCCATTACATTAATATATGTTAATTTTTTAAACACATATTTTTTGTGTCTTTCGTATTACTTAATAATATTCTGTCCTTTGGGAAGACTTTACAGGCGCTTTCACAATCAGAAAATTCGGGTTTTAATAAATTTACATTATCTATAAGCTTGTTTTTTTGCGAGTTCGAGGCCTACTCTATTTCTGTCTACTGCCACTACACAGGTTCATTATAGACAAAATTTTGTAAAAGTTTAAAGTGGCAGGAATCCACTACACACAATACACGTACGAGTAAACGTACACACTACGTTTGAGTAAACGTAAATTCAATTGCGAATTTATTTTGTAAAAGTAAAATTCAAAATACTTTTAGAAAGTACAAAGGGGAGGGAGAGAGGCGAGCGCGCGTTGCTACACATTTGTACATATGCTAAAACAAAACTATAATATCAATACATCAAATAACTATCCTCAAAACAATTATTTCTACTGGAATTTCAAAATCGATTTTTTTGATGATCACAATAATGTTTTTATAAACACTGTTTGTAATAAATAAATCTCAGTAGGCATTTCTAATATATATTTTATTGTGCATATTTTTGTAAGGATCGCTTCGCTTGATGTTAAAGAAGTAAAAATACGGAATTGTATTGGCTGCCGTAAAACACTCCAGAAATTTACAAAGTCTACCTACCTTTGAATATCACTTATTTTGTGCTAATAAAATAACACAATTCTTCCCTTTATGCAGCTGACGATACAGTGCTTTCATTCAGTACTTTAGGCTATAATAAGCGCGGTAAAATGTTCGGACGTCTTCGTTAGAATTCGCACCACAATCAGCTAAGCTCGCCACCATGCCAGCTTTACGGCTACCCACGAGTTATATCTGCGCGTAGACGCTTGTTGAGCCTACGCGTTCTTAGATGCTGCAGTAGTGAGTCAGCAGTGGAGCGAGGCAAATGTGTTTTACCTCTTCGTTTCATTTTCAGTGCGTCTATATTTGTTCGTGAATTGAGATTAACAGTAAAGTGAGGCCAGCGTGTATCACATTCTCGCTTCGTTCACAGTTGCTATTACAACGATACTAACTAGCGTGTTGTATACATTTGGTGGGTAAAATTCCCCTGTTGTAACAGCTTTGTAAGCGCTACAATTATGCTGAAAAAAACAAGTACGGAGCGCGAAGAGCATTTTGTGAGAAAAAGCGTGCACAAAGACCACCTAAAAAACCCCCGAAGATTGTCTTACAACGTCTAAGGGAATTCAGAGCGCGGCAAATAGCCTTAAATCCAGTTAGACTCTGCAGTATCATCGGCCCAAACACCATAGGTGAACTTGTTTCTGCAGTATTATTGGCCCAAACACCAAAGGTGGATAATGTCATCAATATAGTCAATCTATCAACGAGTAATGCGCATCAACGATCGTACCTTCAACTTCAACTGTAATAAGTCTACCGTACACAAATTTCAACAAGAATCGCAGCAATCACCGAGAATTCAACAACAAAATTGTCGATAATCCATTTGGATCTACGTGTAAAATTTGTGATCGTTTATGGTTCAAAGACGATCTTAAAAATATTAATCCTGAACATCAACAACTTTTGTTTACAGAATTCTTATGAATTAATTTGGACAATATATTGGCGTGTAAATGCTGCCTTCAGTCTTTGCGTCTCAATAATATACCAACTTTAACGAAATAGAAAGGATTCGTGTACACAGAAAAACTAACACATCTTCCTGAGTTAGATTTGATATCCGTGAGACTAATTTCACCACGCATACCATTTATGCAGGTCAGGAGATTGCGTCATTTTCACGGACAATACGGAGTTCTTAGGCAAGTCATCAACGTTCCAGTATCAGTCAATACTACAGTTCATCAGTTACCGAGGCACATTGATGATGATCATTGCATCAATGTTCACATCAAATGGAGAAATCCATAAATCAAGTTATTTGATTGGTTTGGTTAACAAACGTAGAATTAATACTAGGTTGCAATATCTAACGACAACGCCTCTTTCCTAATTTTATGATATTACTGTCAACCAGTCTTTATTCACTGACAGTAATTCCTATTGAACGTTCTTATTGAACTTCTTAACGTTTCTATTTGAAGACAGTCTCACCGCGCAACAACACACGTTGCTATGGAATGATGACAAATACCTTTCTAATAGCACCCGGGGAGAAGAATATACCGCACAGCATATTGTTTGATGAATATGCTGAAGAACTCTCATTTCCTAGCCCTTTCTGATCCAGTGTAGTAAATTTACAACAAAAGTTTACTGCCAGTATTTTACTCTTTTTACATGATACACCACTTACTTACAGTTGTTGTATTAAACTAACAGAAATATACTTTCAATTTTCACTACTAGATGGCAGGCAAATGTTCTTTTTTTATGAATTACAGGAACCTTTTCCTACCTATACCATGGCTTTGTAGATCAGTCACGTAGTGAATTTTGCATACAAATATTAAAAGGCTCCAACATTTTATACTGAGAAGTAAAAATTGTTTTCGTAATAATAGATATTCCTCCTGTTGTTTTTTATCATTTCTCATAAAATATTTCCTTGTAAATCGTTTTTGCAGTTCAAAATGTTGACGTAGTTTTTTTACAACATTGGGCTTTGAAGGCTGTGATCAAGGCACCAGAGCTGTTGTTGCTTTGAGGTTATGTTTTCTTGACATATTAGTGCAGTGCCGTGTAGTGTTTGTTTAGAATAGTTAAGAATATAAGTTTTAGTAGAGCAGGTGTTAGTTATCTATTTACTGAAATTAACATGGATGGGCATTTATCGGAATCGTTTATAGAAGAATTGTTCCAGTTAGAAGACGAGGAAAGTTTTTATAAAAAATTAGCTCTCCCAGTACCGGCTGCTGAAGAATCAGAGGACGAAATATCAGAAAATTTTGAAGATAGCAGAGATGAAATAGATGATATTCGTGATGTTATTATTGCCGAAGGTATACTCGAAAGTGTTCTTTCAGAAAAAAATAGTGCACAGGACGTTACAGATGAGATACCGGTAAGTATATAGTAATTTCACTTTATATTCTGTTTTTTTGACTTGCGACATCAGTTTGGGCTACAAAATATAATTAGTTTATTCATGACTAAGGGAACGTGTTATATTTTAGGAAGCTGTAACTGAAAGCAGTCCTTTGCCATCAACGAGTGGAACAGCACAGTTGGCAGCTAAAGTCCGTAGTAACTGTAGATTTAGAAAAGTAGAATTTGAAGAGCCTGATGTCATTTGGAAAGGTTCACTTGCTTCTCCACCCGAGGAAGAACTATCACCTCTGGAGTATTTCAGAACATTTGTAACAGACGAACTTATTAGAACTATAAGGGAACAGTCAAGTATCTATGCTCATCAGAAAGATGGTGTTACTTTGAATACTTCAGTACATGAAATAGAGCAGTTTTTAGCTATTTTATTAAATATGGGAATCGTCAAGATGCCAAGCATTAGATTGTACTGGGCGAATGAGTGTCGGTTTCCTCCAGTTGCAGACTTGATGAGTCGCAACAGATTTATGCAGTTGCTGAAGTATTTTCATATGGCAGACAACCAAAATTTGAAACTTCCTGGAGATCGTTGGTTGCACGACCGTTTATATAAACTTAGACCTATGCTACATACTTTGCAAACTGCCTTACATAACATACCACCTGATAACATAGCATAGATGAACAGATTATTCCGTTCAAAGGCAGAAGCAGCATTAAACAATATATAAAAAATAAGCCGCACAAATGGGGCTATAAATGTTTCACAGTTGCGGGTGCGTCAGGGCTAATGTATGATTTCAAAGTCTACACCGGAAAAGACACGTGCTGACTATGGACTAGGCTTCTCAGGGAATATAGTCATGTCTTTGTGCGAAAATATTCCAAAAGGCGTTAACCACAAAATATTTGCTGACAATTGGTTCAGTTCTCTTCATTTAGCCACAGCATTGAAGAGCAAAGGCTTCTGTTTCCTTGGAACTATTAGGATAAACAGAATGGGAAAATGCCAGTTGAAATCTGAGGCAGTTTTAAAAAAGAATGGGCGTGGTTCTTTTGATCACATTGTTGAAACGAATGAAAATCTTGTTCTTGAAAGAAAGTCTTGTTCGATGGTTTGACCGAAAAAGCATAAATTTTGTGTCAACGTTTACAGGAATAGAGCCACTCGATAATTGCAAGCGATGGAGTAAGGAAATAAAAAGTCATGTAGATATACCCAGGCCTTACACCGTAAAATTGTATAATAAGTTTATGGGGGGTGTGGATTTATGCGATATGCTCTTGGAATTGTATAGAATTGATGTTCGCTCTAAAAAGTGGTATATGCGCATTGTGTATTGGTGCCTTGGAGTAGCAGTTGTTAACAGCTGGTTATTGTATCGACGACATGAAGTTCAGCGTGGTAGGAATCACAAATTAACATTACTACAGTTTCAGTCATCTATTGCACAAGGACTGGCGTTAGCTGGTAAAGTGATTCCAAAAAACCGAGGTCGTCCCAGTGCAGAAGCAGCCGAGGAGCAAACAAATAAAAAACAAAGAAAAGTAAGCATAATGCCAACAAATGACATTCGTTATGACAAGATCGAACACTTTCCGTCGGTGACAGAGCAACAAGGGCGATGCAAGATGTGTCCATCTGGATTTACAAAAATGAAATGCGTAAAATGCAATGTAAATTTGTGTTTGACTGTCAGCAAAAACTGTTTTATCAATTTTCATAGTAAATGAATGATTTTGAGTTTAAAATATTTTTATTACAATATCACATTTTACTTTGTGTTTGTTTATTACACACACACACACACAACTATATATATATACAGTATATAGTTTATATTCTAGCTTAGATTATAGTCTGTATTTAGGATTGATTATTCTGTGTATAATACTAAGTATATATAAGAGAGTAGGATTGAGTACAGGCTTAATAGGCCACCATGTTTTGTAAATAAGGCTTAAGTATGAATAATATGTTATTATCATCAGAATTGCATTTTCATTTCACACATAATATCATTAATTTTAGGTTTCAATAATTTTGTAGCCCATTCTGTATAAATTCTAGTGTTATTTTTACTTCATAGGAGTGCTTCTTTTATTCGTAAGTTATTACAACCTTTAAAACCCACTGTTGTATTTTTACAACACGTCGCCATTTTAGGTAAAATTATAGATACACATGAAAATATGGTTCTAACATTTCACAATACCCTTAAGTTATAGAAAAAAGCAAAAAAAAATTTTTTTGTAAGATAATAAAAATTTGGGTCTGAAAGGGCTAGTAACTATCGCGGCCACTTCAGACAATTCAAAGAAGGGATTCACGTTACACCGTTCATGATGGCTACTAGTGAACTCAAGCAACCTGATCGTCATAGAGTAACTCCAAACCATCTTCTTTACGTGACAATGAAATTCAAGAGGTTAAGAGTCCGCGATTTTCTTACTGTGGCCTTAAAACACGTCGCAAAGATACGACTATAATATCACTGCTTAGAATCAAATCTCGCTCTCCTCATATGCATACCAATTTCACGTTGGTATTGAGCTGAGTGAAAAAGAGATTTATTCGTCATGGTAAGACAAGTCGGGAAACCTAGATGTTCCTAACGTTGAATGCCAATTAAATCTTTAAAAATTTTTTTGAATGAAAAATTCAACTTAAAAATTAATAATAATCCAACAGTTTTCACAACAAAATCGGGAAATAAGTTACTATTGACGCAGTATTTGCACGATATTTGGACAATTTAGAAACTACAGTATCTGTATCATATTTAGCTATCACAAACCACTTGTTTCTGTTTTAGATTATGAAAGAATGGACACTGACATATAATATACACATTTTCATTTGTAAAACATACAACTGTGTACATTCAACTTGAATCAATCTTTGTAATTACTACAATCATAATTCTCTATCAAATCAACAACAGCATGATTTCCTTTCCTACTCACTCACCGACAGAAGTTTCACTTCAAACGGGCGTGGTTACCACGCACTTTAACATTTTTAGCAAACTTAACCATTTATGTGGTATAAAATCAATTAAAACCGTTTTTCCAGATACAAGAAGGTACACACAAAGGTCAAAATTTTATGTTTATAAGGTGCCATCGCAAAACTGTAGGTAAATTACATGAACTGTGCAGTTTTTAATTGAACAGAATGGGTATCACCATCTTATTTCACCACACTGGCGTATATAAAACTTTATTAATCCTTGGAGTATTGAGTATTGGTGTGTCACATAATGAAAAAGGAGATCCAGTAAACTGACTGGAAACGAATGGATGGATCCTAACACTGCAAGGAATATACAGGGGTATCAGGCGTTCTTGAAAGTAATAAAGTCAGTGCCAGAACAGAGAGACGGCATGCGAGAGAGGTCAGGAAAAGAGCCTTAGAAAACCTATCGACTTTGTCACCTAAAATGGACCAGAGCACTCTTACAAACTGTGACATTGAGATCGAAGATATACAATCACTTAAGAAGTAGGTAAAAGAGTTGGAAGGTGAAAACCGTATTTTGAAATCTATGTACGCGACATTGAGGCAAAGAAACACACTTCTGAAGGAAAGAGAAAGGCTGCTCATGAAAATTTAAAACGTCAAGACGAGAATCTGAAAATCTTGTTGAAGATAAGGTAAAAGAAAGTTTTAGGAAAAATTTTTACTTAGAAAAAAATGGAACTCTGAAAACATCGCAAAGGCAGTTACTCTACGCGCTGTGTCAAGAAAATGTTACGTATTTCTGAGAAATAAATGTGGTTTTCCCTTGCCACGACTACCGACTTTGAAGAGATGGACATCTGTTTCATTTTGCTGTCAGTCGGGCGTACCCCGTGATGTTCTGTGCTTCATGAAGGCCCAGGTGGATACATTGACCACTGCTGAACGGATGTAGCGAACGTGGATTTGACGAAAAGAGCGTGGATTTTAGCGTCAGTTATGATGAGAAGGAAGATCGTCTTGTAGAGCCTCACAGCAACTGTCAGATTCCCATGATTCATGACTTCGTATTTGGTCGGTAGCAGCCAATATTTATAATTTCTAAATCCAAATATCGGCTGAATTGTTGAAAAACATTATTTGTTGCATGGCAGACATAGAATAATCATAACTGATCGATTTTGTTGCTACTTTAGCAATCTAGGAACAAAAACTCGAGGAGTGTGGAATGAATTAAATGTAACATATACAAACTCGTGCTTCTCAAACCCACACAATGTAAAAAAGTCATGGGTTTTTGCAGATGTTCCCCACCTTTACAAACGTTTACGAAACCATTTTTTAGATGACGAGCTGACATTCTCCAACAAGAAACACATCACAAAGACGACTGTGAAAAATTGTTAGCATTGGATAATGGTGAATCCAAATTGTGCCCTAACCTCTCACATGTTCGTCTCACCGTCAAAGGTACGGAACGTCAGCGTGTGTTTTTGGCGACGCAGTTATTCTCAAAGACAACGGCTAAAACAATTCGTTATTTGTTACCTGAAGAGCAACATGTGACTAATTTTTTTAAACTGTTGAACGATTCTTTTGAAATTTTAAATTCTAAAAGATGTGCAGATAATAAACCTTTGGCTTTGTACTTACCACAAAGTACAAGAAGCCATTGTAGTGATCGAAATTTTAAAAATTTTTGATTCCTCGATCAAGTGGCACGTTTCCACACTCGAGTCGACGGACACAAGCCCAGGTCGTAAATAATGACGAATTAGGGACACGTCAAACCTGACGCCAGTGCGAAGACAAAGAAAAAACGTCTGAGTACAGCACACAATAAGAATTTGAGGGCGTCGCTGACAGCTCGCAGTTTGTTACAATTTACAGCACCCAGCAATCGAAAACAAAGACTTCGTCCAGCTGCCGAGTTATGCGGAAACGGGATGGAACGCCTGCTGTGGAGGTGAAGTGTAACGAGCACAAATATGAAAGGCTTCACTCTGCTACAAAGGAGTAAAGAGCAATTTTAACGGACAAATAAACAATAGACGTAACTCAGTGAATACTGCCAGTGCACCCTGCACAGCGTGAAAACAAACCTTTGACAGTTTACTGAGATTTACGACTGGAAAGTGTAGAGATCTACGAGAAACGACTCCAGCGAAGGGTTGATAATCAGCGGAACGAACAACGAATAACTTGAACAATTAACCAGGGCTCTGCAGTCTGTTAACAAAAGATCGGTCAGAACCTTGACAAAGTCTAAACAAAGGTTGACGGACAGCCGGAAAATCGCTCTAGTTTCTTAGAATCCGTACCACGTTCGTCACTTAGAACACTCCGGGGATGACGACGACCAACCAGCGTCAAGCATCTTCTAAAAGAGCTCGTGGAGAGAGTAAGAAGGGTTCGGACGACGAATCGGGAAACAGAGGATGAGATCTGCAGAAGAGTAGGAATTTGGAGGACCAATCACGGATCCGAGAGGGCGTAGGAATCCAGAATTTAGACTTATGGGTAAGATGTTTCAATACAACTGTTTTGCGAAGACGCGGAAAGAGAGTCTACAGTCGATAGTCGATAGTCTATAGTCTACAGTCTACAGTCTACAAGTGAATCGGTCATAAGTAAATAAGTTAGTACGTACGACAATCAGACTGTTGATTATAGTCGGAACGGTAATACGTTCAGTGATTGAAACAGTTTGCGCTACCTACCGAACTTCCAATTCGGTGAACTCATAAGTGAACTTAGACATACGATTTAGTCTCACTACACACACAAGTCTGTTCGACAATCGTATATGTTCTGGTAAACTATAGTGCGCACGGGACTTGAAACTACAACCGACGCGAACATAATAACGCAAGTAATTAACTTTCCAAAGTATAACAGTGAGTGACATTTCAAACACTCTCACATTACAATGAGTCACTACGTTGAACAATTAACTGAATGAACTATATCGAACAATTAAGCACACAGTACACACTACATCCAGATAGACGGAACAGTTAATCATGTACACGAACACGGCAAACTTTCAGAATAATTCAGCTTAATGACAATATTAACATCTCAATATTTGAACTCCAGACACTCGATATCAGCGGGGTACCACAACACCGTACACATAACGGGAGTGAAGATTTAGTGAAGTGAAGTGATTAGTGCTCTTCATAACAGTGATTAAGATGCTCGACCAATCCTCCAGAAGATGTCTTCTCACAACGGCGGAATATTGGATAAACACTCTCACAAGATAAGCTTTTATGTCTATTAAATCTTAGTAATATATACTACTGCTCTGTCTTCTCTTTTCAAAGAACAAACCCCAAGAGAATATATATATATATAAAGCATATGAATCATAAAATTTATAAAACAACATTAACGTAATTCATCGTCTGAGAATAATGAACGCATTTAGGTAGGGATAAGTATATTTGTTGATTGTTTATTGTTCGTATATGTTTTGTATATGTATATTATTTACTGCATTTGAATGTACCATATGTTTGTGTTTTCAGGAAACAACGTACAAATTGTATTTTATATCATGTGTTTTAATATGTATGTAATTGCAGGATATAGTCACTTACTTAATTAACAAGTGTAATAAATAAGTAATTATTTTATATTTAATCTTGCGTTCATTATTGAAAGTTAACCTCGATTAATAATTTATTTCATTCTAATCATCTCACAAAGAGTCTCAAAAGTTATGCTAAGTATCAGTGGACACAACAAACTCGACCATTGAGACGTCCGATTCACAGACTCATAAATCATATTTATTTAACAACTGTGTTGAGTCTAATCTGACGAGTATGAACTACACTTCTATATATGTATTAAAATTAACGTCCATCATAACTCTTTTAATTAATATACGAAGTTAATGAGATACAGTTTACTAATTCACATTTGGATGGTCCAATATTAGCATAATTACGCTCAACATAAATGGTACGGCAACCCTAATTTACTTAATTAGTTGCCACTCCCATTTAAAAACCTTAAATGTAAATGGCTCCCAATAACCGTGGGACATACCAAGGTTAATTAGAGTCAAAGTGCATTAAATGTAAATGGCGCCCATCGCATGGCAAAAGAGAGCAGGCAGTAGTATTCAGATTAATTAAAATAATATAGTACATAAGATATTAAAGAAGTGTAAGGTTAGCTTGACTGGTAAATGATAACGCGAAGCAAGGCTAAAATGGCTAGCGGTAGTTCTGACAGCATGGACTTTGACGTTAACAACCAGTTAGGCGCACCCGACAACAGCGAAGAAAATTCAGTCGAACCAAATATGACTGAGGAGACGTCAGAAGTCAGAGCGCGGGGACAGGAGTCCCAACAACAAGGAGAAGTCACGTTACAATCAGTCATGGACTTCATGAAGGAACTGTTTGAAGAAGACAAGAGACAACTAAACGAGATGTTTGACAAGCATTTTGACGAACAGAAGAAAAATTTAGACGGGATGTTTGAGCAGCATTTTAAAGAGATTAAGGAAGAACTCGATGAAGGGTTCGACAAATTCAACAAAAATTTAGATAGCTATACAAAAGAAATTACGCAAGATATGAATGAGCAGTTCACGCAGTTTCGCACAGAAATACAAGGATACCTGGAATGTGGACAAAAGAGGAGTCCAAAAGAAGCAGGAAGAAGGGGTGAATGAGAATTACGAAGATATGAAGAAAGTACAAGATACTGATGACACTATTGATTTTACAGATGTGTCAGCTACCAAGAAATCAACTGTTCGATCTAACGTAAGTTCAAGAAACAAGTGGATTAAGAAGAAGAATGACTTTGTTCCTTTGTATATGAGGAAGTGGGAAGAGGATGGTCCAGACATGGATAGAGACTGTAAGAATTTACTACTACCAAGTAGAATGCATAAAAGGTACAAATTTAATAACACGAGAATAGATACAGCATCAGTGAATTCTATGATGAAGTATCCAGCTTGTGAAATAAGCGTAGATCGGCGAAGTAGTCGAGCTGCATCAATAAGAAGCATGAAGGGAAAGTTTAAAGTTGAAACAAATACCGCATGTTATAAAGCTAAAAGAAAATTTACGCAAGCCATGGATGATGTGAAGCGGAAGGACCTACAAGATCCGTATGCATATTCATCATGGACAAGAAACGTTATGAGGATAAGGAGAAGAAAGAATTTTACTAGACGACTTAAAAATGTTGTAAAGGATCGTGATAGTACTGAAGGGAGAATCCAAGCACTCGAGGTAAGACTTCTTAGAAACTTAAGAAACAAAAATTTATTATGTAAACACACGAGTAGTGAACTGACTGTCGAACAACGGAACTGCATACAGGCCTGGAAACGACGACAAAAGCAGAGCGGCGCGTGTTTACTTAGAGAAAGTTATTGGAAAAAACGGCAAAAACTACTCAATGTATACGTAAACAATGGTAGTACTGCTGCGAAAGGTTGTATGAGGCAAGGAAAGCGGTTTAACGCGTACGTGCCTGAGAAGGGTCGACAAAAGGGAAGGTGTGACACATTTCTCACTCACTCACATAGAAAGAGACAGAGAATGGTCGTAAATCTTAGAAGCACAAGTGCAGCACATTGTACCGGAATAACGGGGACAGCTGACCGACTGTTGGAAAAATATGTGACGCAAACCCCAAGGTCAAATACCTTACTGTTTACAAACAAAAATGCGTGCGTAGTAATGGCACTATATTGACAGGACATACAAATATGTCATCACAAATATAATTTAAGAATAAATAAATGAAAACGTATTAAGAAGACGATCTTAAGAATGTTTGAAAATGTAATGATTAAATTAGATAGTATTGAATAAAATACATTAAATACATTGGTTGTATGGGAATACATAAGCCAAAGAAAATAATTAGAGATGAATATTGATGAATGAAGAGTAGAAGATTAATGAATAAAATTAAAACGAAGCCACGTATGAGCTTGTGGAACATACGGCAAATTAAAGCGTATGGATAACACGAGGGGTAGCAACGACTCCCGGCGGCTAGCAGAAGACGTAGGTTAGGTAATTTGCTCGCGCGGCCAGTCCAGCTAACCAAATAATGATGTGCATTTTACTATATTGTGTTTAGTCCGTATTTCAATGCTAATTGTGTGTATGATCATCATATATTTGTCATTCATTATGTTAATCAGACATGTAAACATCAATATATACATAAAGTGATTTGTTGAAGTGTACCATGCGTCAGAAGGACATTGTGATACTATGACACAGGACACTAAAGACATTAATAATTGTGAATGATAATAACTTGTTAAAATGTAGAGATTCGAATAATTTGTTTATGTAATTAATAATTCAAAATGGACAATTGTTTTATAACTTTAAGAGTAAGCATTTGAGTATGCATCATGAAGTATGCTGATTCCTCAATTGTTTAGTCAATATGTATGTTTCATTTATCAATGTAATTGTTTATAATATGGCACAAGCTAATCATATGTATATATTTGTTTGTAGCAACTGTATTCTTGAGGTAATAATAACAAGTTTAAAAATTATTTTATTGCTATATAAGTCATCGACATAAGATCGATTAATCTAATTGATAGCTAATCTACAGCTTATCTATTACATTGTATATAGATAGAACGAAAGAACGTAAACGATAACTAAACAAACTGTCAAATGGACAGATGTATATGTCTTAAATTCAATTATTTACATAAAATCGTATTGTATAGTCCGCATGTGGACGGATAAAATGTAGAAAATGCGTTCATTTCACTCAGATGACCGGCAATAAATTCATATGACCATATAAAACATCAAGATGGGGAATATCAATTAATTGCTTCCTATGAAAGATATATATCAGTCAACCATGTCCATTCCGAAGCAGGCATCCACGACTGGGACAGAGCGCAGAAATTGGATCAGATGTCTCCTGAAGCCCAACATCCAATCCAATTTGGGGACAATGTAGTGATCGAAATTTTAAAAATTTTTAATTCCTCGATCAAGTGGCACGTTCCCACACTCGAGTCGACGGACACAAGCCCAGGTCGTAAATAATGACGAATTAGGGACACGTCAAACCCGACGCCAGTGCGAAGACAAAGAAAAAACGTCTGAGTACAGCACACAATAAGAATTTGAGGGCGTCGCTGACAGCTCGCAGTTTGTTACAATTTACAGCACCCAGCAATCGAAAACAAAGACTTCGTCCAGCTGCCGAGTTACGCGGAAACGGGATGGAACGCCTGCTGTGGAGGTGAAGTGTAACGAGCACAAATATGAAATGCTTCACTCTGCTACAAAGGAGTAAAGAGCAATTTTAACGGACAAATAAATAATAGACGTAACTCAGTGAATACTGCCAGTGCACCCTGCACAGCGTGAAAACAAACCTTTGACAGTTTACTGAGATTTACGACTGGAAAGTGTAGAGATCTACGAGAAACGACTCCAGCGAAGGGTTGATAATCGGCGGAACGAACAACGAATAACTTGAACAATTAACCAGGGCTCTGCAGTCTGTTAACAAAAGATCGGTCAGAACCTTGACAAAGTCTAAACAAAGGTTGACGGACAGCCGGAAAATCGCTCTAGTTTCTTAGAATCCGTACCACGTTCATCACTTAGAACACTCCGGGGATGACGACGACCAACCAGCGTCAAGCATCTTCTAAAAGAGCTCGTGGAGAGAGTAAGAAGGGTTCGGACGACGAATCGGGAAACAGAGGATGAGATCTGCAGAAGAGTAGGAATTTGGAGGACCAATCACGGATCCGAGAGGGCGTAGGAATCCAGAATTTAGACTTATGGGTAAGATGTTTCAATACAACTGTTTTGCGAAGACGCGGAAAGAGAGTCTACAGTCGATAGTCGATAGTCTATAGTCTACAGTCTACAGTCTACAAGTGAATCGGTCATAAGTAAATAAGTTAGTACGTACGACAGTCAGACTGTTGATTATAGTCGGAACGGTAATACGTTCAGTGATTGAAACAGTTTGCGCTACCTACCGAACTTCCAATTCGGTGAACTCATAAGTGAACTTAGACATACGATTTAGTCTCACTACACACACAAGTCTGTTCGACAATCGTATATGTTCTGGTAAACTATAGTGCGCACGGGACTTGAAACTACAACCGACGCGAACATAATAACGCAAGTAATTAACTTTCCAAAGTATAACAGTGAGTGACATTTCAAACACTCTCACATTACAATGAGTCACTACGTTGAACAATTAACTGAATGAACTATATCGAACAATTAAGCACACAGTACACACTACATCCAGATAGACGGAACAGTTAATCATGTACACGAACACGGCAAACTTTCAGAATAATTCAGCTTAATGACAATATTAACATCTCAATATTTGAACTCCAGACACTCGATATCAGCGGGGTACCACAACACCGTACACATAACGGGAGTGAAGATTTAGTGAAGTGAAGTGATTAGTGCTCTTCATAACAGTGATTAAGATGCTCGACCAATCCTCCAGAAGATGTCTTCTCACAACGGCGGAATATTGGATAAACACTCTCACAAGATAAGCTTTTATGTCTATTAAATCTTAGTAATATATACTACTGCTCTGTCTTCTCTTTTCAAAGAACAAACCCCAAGAGAATATATATATATATAAAGCATATGAATCATAAAATTTATAAAACAACATTAACGTAATTCATCGTCTGAGAATAATGAACGCATTTAGGTAGGGATAAGTATATTTGTTGATTGTTTATTGTTCGTATATGTTTTGTATATGTATATTATTTACTGCATTTGAATGTACCATATGTTTGTGTTTTCAGGAAACAACGTACAAATTGTATTTTATATCATGTGTTTTAATATGTATGTAATTGCAGGATATAGTCACTTACTTAATTAACAAGTGTAATAAATAAGTAATTATTTTATATTTAATCTTGCGTTCATTATTGAAAGTTAACCTCGATTAATAATTTATTTCATTCTAATCATCTCACAAAGAGTCTCAAAAGTTATGCTAAGTATCAATGGACACAACAAACTCGACCATTGAGACGTCCGATTCACAGACTCATAAATCATATTTATTTAACAACTGTGTTGAGTCTAATCTGACGAGTATGAACTACACTTCTATATATGTATTAAAATTAACGTCCATCATAACTCTTTTAATTAATATACGAAGTTAATGAGATACAGTTTACTAATTCACATTTGGATGGTCCAATATTAGCATAATTACGCTCAACATAAATGGTACGGCAACCCTAATTTACTTAATTAGTTGCCACTCCCATTTAAAAACCTTAAATGTAAATGGCTCCCAATGACCGTGGGACATACCAAGGTTAATTAGAGTCAAAGTGCATTAAACCATACTTAAAAAAATGTAGACGTGTTGTAAAACAATGAGCTTAGGAAAATCTCGGATTTGTTGGCATTTCAAAAAGATTTCATTATGACCACTAATTCGTTATTTAGCCTTTTTACTGATATAAAGAAAAATAATCTCAAGTATAGTCTACGTATTTTAACTGCACGCCTTAATCAAGACTGCCTGGAAAATCTTTTCTCACAAATACGAGGCATTGGGCAATTTTTTATTAATCCACCGACGACAGAGGTTAAACATCGACTTCGTTTGCCTTTGGTGCATCAAAATATCAAGATAAAAACCTTTTTTGAAAGATGCACCTGTTGTCCAAGATAATGATCAGGAAATCATGACCTCTCATCTCTTGCAAAGCATCTTCCCTGACATGAGCGAGCATCTATCTATGATTGAAGGATCAACTGAAATTTAAGATTGGTGCTCGTCATTTAGTGCAGACCCTGACGTTCCTGCAATAAGTGATAGAGCAGACTGCTCTACTGAGGGGTTCCGCTACCTAGCTGGCTATATTGCCTATCGTGGGAGAAAGTATGATTCTTCAATGGGAACACCTTCTGAAAATTTATTTCCTCCTCTAGTTGCTACTTTACTTCTGCTGGAGGCTGGATAGAGTTTTTATCTCGAAGAGGTCTCCTTGTTCCTTCAGAAGACTGGCTGCACAAGATTTCACAATGTGAAGAAATACTTTTTAGCGAAATCCATGGGCCGGATAGTTTGTATAAGGGTAAATATATTTTTTAAAATATATCTACAAGATTTTTACGTAAATTTCCTTAGATGCCAGCAAAAGTTGTAAAAATATACACCAGGACGAGAATGTTCATTCACCTTCGCTTCATGAATGGCCGCATGAAAGCAGTGAAAGCTGCTGCAGCACAGAAGAGAAAATCGCGCCAGTGGCACGCATCGTTTATAGTTAAACCCACGCAGTAATTACTGTTTTTCTACTTTTGCATAGCTGAGGATGGTATTAAAGGCATGATAATACCTTTGGAGGAAGGCCGAACTTAGCCACTGTCTGGTTTGGACTTTGTATTGAGTAGAGGTCTGATAAGTAACTGGCCAGTGGACTCTTGAGTTCCGCCTGTAAACAAACAGGTTCAATGCATAATTAGCCCACAACTTTTAAACCGCCTATAATCTGTAAAATTATAATTTAAAATTTTGTACAGAACGTAGCTAGTTCCAAGCCTAGGTAAAGCGTGAGGGGAAGTTGTGGTTGAAAATAACGAAATACACGTGCACGCCGCGCGCTACTAAATTATGGTATATTTTTCATCAAAATGATAAAGAATTCTATGACAAAAAATGAAGAGAAGTTACAAAGCTTACTGTACTGCAACATGATTTTCTAAAGTCTAACACAGGCTTGAAAAATTATCAAAAAAGGGGTGTAGAATGTAGGAACTAAAAATAGTATAAAAAGCATTACTTCCAGTTTTTTAACCGTGTCTGTTATATGCAGGCAAATAGAAACATTCTAACAAATAGGATTACGTTTGATGAAACAAGGAGTCTTACTTCTTTAATTAATTTACTAAAATTTACTTCATTAATCATCGGGCTTTGCTTACACTCAGTCCAGACTGATCGAATTACTAAATTTTATTTTTAACAAGATGTTTTGGTATTTCTTGTTCTAATATTAATTGTTTTTTTTTTAAAATCGTGTATACGAAACCCATACTGCTTCTTCAGTTGCTACACGATTAATATTAAGCGCGTACACATTTAAATTACGTAAATATTCGTCTCACATAACATTATTACGTACTTCAGTCAATAAAATAACTCCAGTAAATAAAAACAAATAATAAACAAACTGTAGTCAGCAAAAAATAACAACATATCTGTATTGAGAGGTATTCGCCACGCGCCTCGTGCAACGCGGTGACGTCATTTCAGCAGCCAATAGCAATTCGTTTCGCTTCAGGCCCAACCTTATGTACTGCATGAGACTGAACTCTGTGTCTCTGAAGGAGGGGATAAAGTGTGTGTGTGTGTGTGTGTGTGTGTGTGTGTGTGTGTGTGTGTGTGTGTGTGTGTGTGTGTGTGTGTGTGTGTGTGTGTGTGTGTGTGTGTGTGTGTGTGTGTGTGTGTGTGTGTGTGTGTGTGTGTGTGTGTGTGTGTGTGTGTGTGTGTGTGTGTGTGTGTGTGTGTGTGTGTGTGTGTGTGTGTGTGTGTGTGTGTGTGTGTGTGTGTGTGTGTGTGTGTGTGTGTGTGTGTGTGTGTGTGTGTGTGTGTGTGGTTTATTTGTCAAGGCCAATGATTCATCCCAGCTGCATAGCCTTGTTCACAGTGCAAAATGGCATCCCTCACAAAGTCAGACTACAGAGTTTGTAATTATTATTGCAGTCTGGTTTTCACCGTTGCGGTATTAAATGCGTTCAAAGGCTACGTATTATTGATTTTGTGTTTACAACTTAGTACTTTTCAAGTAGTTGTGTTATAGTAACGTTAAAAATACGAATTTGTGAACTATCGTTTAGGATTAGGCCTACTGTACGTTTAGTTACTTTCAGTTAGTGAGTGAATTATCCTGTTATTTGTAGCTATCCGTTCACAATGTCTCTTCAAGAGTCATGGAAAGAAAGAAAAAGAAGTTTCGTTGTTCACAGTTAAGTTCGCGAATAATTATTAATACAATTGAAAAATCTGATGAAGGGAAACAACAAAACTCACTGAATCAAGCAACCTAACGAGCTGCGTATTACTGTAATAAATCGGAAGGCTTCGTTAAATACTTGAAAAAGCAAAGGAAATGCAATCCAGAAGGAAAACTCCACACCGGGTAAAAAACGTAAAACATGTTAGAACAGGAAAACTTTTTCTTGATGATTTCTATAAGTGTGTAGTAAGAAATATTGTTCAGGCTTTTTATAAAAATCAAAACGTTCTGCCCATTATTAAAAACTCCCTAAGAAAAAATCCATTTCCCATGGGGCCACGCGAATGTTATAAGTGTGGGATTCACGTGGAAGAGATTTGAAACGAAATAGAAAAAAGTCGCTTAAAAACCAGAAATTGTAATGACGCGTTACAAGTACCTTATGCAAATTAAACGTTTTCAGGAATCTGGGAGAAACATATTTTTTTAGATGAGAGGAAAATGAGCGTTGAGCGAGTTTTGATAATGTAATGTGAATCGGTATTTCTCATGAGTTGGTTTGTTTACACCACTGCATGTGCGCGTGTCTATGCTCTCTCTCTATTTCACTTTCATCTCAGGGACATAAGAGTTCAGTCCAAAGCAGTAGTAGAGTAACCTTGGTCAGTTAGCCTGTCGGCAGGATTTAATGTGGTTTGTGTTACCTTCACTCAGGCTTTACGTTCTCGTGCTCACTGTGCATGTGTTATTATTATTTGTATCCCTTCTTGGCATATGTTGGTGATCTCTACCTCAAAGATAAAATGGATTTAGCAGAAGAAAGTCTAAGTGATGTTGCAGTATCGAACAAAGACATTATTACAACACTACTGGAAAAACCATTTTCACGGCTGAGCGATTTTGAGAGAAGTGAAATACTAAAACGTGGTCGACCTACCTCACACTTTTTGCTTCTTAAAAGATACAAAAACCAAAGTAGAACTTTCTAGCCATCATGGTACCATCAACATAATGGCTATGCGGAAGTGGAGGAAAATCAAAATTATTCTGCTGGCCTCACTTACTGTTAAACACAAATAAGACTATTTGGTCTCCTGTAGGCTTTGACGATTTAAAGAATTTGTCGCGGGCATTGGTTAGGCATGCATCCTCCAAAATCCATTTAAATTCATATCTATCACTAAACAGTCTATCGAAACAAACATCAAATTATTTGAACCTTTTAAATTAGCATAGTAGATTCCAAAAAATAATATATAACAAGAAAATTAAAGACAATAGGGGTATTTTTAAATTTTAATAGATATCACTAGTTTATTATGTAAGCAAGAACTTGCTTTCAAAGGTCATGGCCAATCAGAGGAGTCGATTGATCGGGGAAACTTCAAATTATTTTTCAGCTTGAACTGAGCAGGAATCAAGATCCAGAACAACAATGGGAAAACACAGGTTATTTTAGAGAACTGTGCAAAACCATACAAAACGAACTCATCGAATTCTTTCATGATGAGGTCAAAAATTTTATTGAAGCTAGTATCAACCAAGCTCCTTTTTTTGTTTGCATGGTTGACGAAATCACTGATACATCTGAGAAAAACAATGTTCCATCGTCGTAAGATTAGTAGAAATTAAGTGAATGGAGAAATTAAGAGTACTTTTTAGGATATATAAAGTTAACGAAGACAGAACAGCTTATGGTTTATGAAGTGCTTTGTGTAAAGCTCTTGAAAAATTAAACATACAAAGTAAATTAATTGCTCAGAATTACGATGGCGCCAGTTTCATGTCAGTAGAAGTGAATGGCTTGCAAACGTTAATGAACTTGCACCGCAAGCTGTGTTTATTCATTGCTATGCATATCGTTTAAATTTAGTTTTGGAACAGAATTGTTCTAAAATAAAATCTGTTTCCCTACTCTTCAAGGCATACCTGATTTTTTCCACCATTCTTCGAAACGTACTGTTATTGCTGATAAAGTCTTGGGTAGTCAACGTACGCGTATTCCTACAAGCAGTGAAGTTCGCTGGAATTGTAATTCCAAAATCATCAGTGCAGTGCACATAAAAAGTCTAAAATTAAATGAGGTTTTCAAACAGTTAATGGAATCACAAGATCTGTAACTGTAAGAGAGGCACAAGGATACTTAAATAATTTGGAAGACTTCACATTTGTTTTCCTTTTATCGGTTTTCCAAAATATTTTTCAGAAAACAGATTTACTCTTCAAAATTATTCAGCAAAAATCTAATAGTACTCATTTCTGCACAGTTCAGTTGTTTAAATACTGATGTTGCTGTTGAATGTGTTTCGTACATTAAACACTTAAGAAATAACAAGAAATTTGATGAGCTCATTCAGTGGACTGAGTCTGGTACTGGATCTAGTTCTTTAGTTTTGAAACGTCATCATCTCGAAAAATAAGACTAAAGTCACTTCCTCTGATTACTATACGCAAATTTATTTTGAAGTGTTAGACAATATTATTACTCAACTAAAAAGTACGATTTTATAGCTGTGAGGAAACAATTTTTGAAGTTAGCTGACTCTAAAAACTTTTCTCAGTATGATAAAAAGTACTCATTCTTTTTTTTTTCTTTTAACGCAAATATATGGTCAGCATTTTAACAAAGAACAATTAATAACTTGAAATCATTTTCTCGCCAATAAACAAAGGTACATTTCACAGCTTTAAATTATACAGATTAATAAAAAAGATGAATGATGATGGAATAATGATGATGATAAATTATACACACTTCCGAAAGCATATAAATTATTTATTATTATTGCAAAAATTCCTGCTTCTAATTCTTCCGTAGAGAGAGAGAAGCTTTTCTTGTCTTAAGAGAATCAAAAGCTACTTAAGGAACCCCATGACACAAGTTCTCGCCGCCCTTGCTTTAGATTCAATTGAAAAGGAAATCCTTTGCAAATTGGAAAGTCGACCTATAACATAAATATATAACATAGCACGACAATGTTATAGACAATTTTGCAATGAAGAAGGACCGTCGAATGAATAAATTCATTGCAACTTATAAAACATATTTCTACTCAGGAGTTTACTTATTTGCTAGAACAAAGATAAGTTAATCTCCATTTTATCTTTTAAGCATTATTTTTAGCATGTGTTAAAGATACACGTATATTTCTAATAAGACGTGTAGGCCTATGTTGCAAAAAGCAGACAGCTCTTCTAAACTCAACAGTGAAATAGGAAGTGTCGGGTGACTGTCAGCAATTCAGATGACTGTCCCGCAGCCTCCCCTTTCGCCGCCACTGTCTTTGTCCACTGGGTTGACCATTCAAGTCATCTTCTCTGCCTCTCTGCCTCTGTCTTTCTGTCTCTCTGTCTCTTTGTCTCTGTCTCTCTGTCTCTGTCTCTATCTCTCTGTCTCTCTCTCTGCCTTTCTGTCAATCTCTCTCTCTCTCTCTCTGTCAAGTTGTAAGTTCAAGTTGTAAGTCACCAGTGAGAGTTTCCGTCAAGTGTTGGTGCCTTCACATGAACTGCCTCTACTTTAGATAACTCTACTTTCTCTATTATCTTACTTTTTATTTCTTTTTCCGTTTTTATTGCCGCAATGTCGGTTCAACATTTTGTTTTGTAAAACATGGTTATACTTTCATAAATTGTTCGACTCTGTTCGAACATTCTTTTTCAATACTGGCGAATGAAGTTTCTACCACAGATACTTTTGGTAACATTGTTTCTTGAATTTCAGATACTTTGTTTGATATTGTTTCTTTTAGGTTAGATATTTTTAATCTCATTGACTGATGGACTGAATTCAATATTGAACAATTCAGCCTAGTAAAGTAGGCCTATTCCTTTTAATAAACTTTGCATTGTATTACATGCAATAAATTGTTGTTACTGTATTTTCCTCGTCTTATCTCTTCAAACAGAGACTGTCTTGATAAATCGGCGTCGTTGACAATCCAGCATAGCCACAGTCCCGAGCTCGCCGGATTTTCAAGGCGTTCTGTATTGCGATTATTTTTAACAACCTAATACTAATATTTACTGTTAAATAATTTTTACCAGCTCTTTAAACAATAAAAACGTATCAGTAATTAATTTTTATCAAACTAACAAGGCACAGTAATTAGAATTCGATAATATGATAAATTGGGGGTATTTTCTATGAAGTGTGTGTGTGTGTGTGTGTGTGCGCGCGCGCGCGCGTGCGTGCGTGTGCGTGTGTTTTGTATTTTGTCTTTGTGCTAACGAGCTTGATAGCAAAAAATTGCTCTCGAAACGTATCTTGTTTTCTGAATGTAATTCTTGCCATTCGTTAGCGGTAATGATGGTAGTAAATTGTCCATGCGATTGTTGTGCTAATGAAGAATAAAAAGAAGGAAACGTGTTTAGTTTCTAAAATTTTAGCTGACGACATAAGTAATTTCATGAAATCAATCTGTTACTGTTAAAGGTCTCACTAAGTCTCATGATGCCAACGATCAGTAAGTTATTCAGTAAAGCGAAGAGAATTTACAAAGAATGTATCGTTTTCAAGGATCACACAGAAGTACAATATGGCCACTCCTGTTGAGAAAACAAAAATAAAAATGACCTGTTAAATCTAACATAATAAACCTAAAATTATGAACATGTTTTGGAACAAGTAACTTCTGTATTCTGGGTCAAGGCACTGCTTTTTGTTATGAAGAAGATGTAGGCAAGAAACTGATTAAGTTCCCTTGTACGCGGTGCCGTGCGAAGAGGCAGACCCTGAAAGTAACGTAGATGACTTTTTATAAGATCACGGCAGTTAAACTTTTTTCATTCAAACGTTTCTGTTTACATTTTTTCTACAAGTAGTTTTGTAGTTACTATGCTTTGTGTAAGTAAAACGTATGCTGTGTCCATACGTAAAACGTTCAAAATTTGAATAACAAAGATTCCTCTTAAAGCGCGTTTCTGATTTACGTTGAGAATTCCAAGAAGAACGACTGTCTTAGAATTAGACAGAAACTAACCACATTTCAAAGTATTCTTTACTTGTGATTAAATCAATGGGAACAGACGAACTAGCACCATCGTATAGGAAATGTTTTGAACACAAGGTTGTCAATAGAAGTTCCGGGCTACGTCGCAGTAAGCGGCAAGACATTACGCCGCGTTTTCACTGGAACAATAAACGACAATTACTTTGAACAGTAACAGCTCACACACAGTAACGTGCTTTAAGAGGAATCTGTGTTATTCAAATTTTGAACGTTTTACATATGGACACAGCATACTTTTACTTATACAAAGCATAGTAACTACAAAACTACTTGTAGAAAAAATGTAAACAGCTCGCTCGTTCAGCTGTTTGAAAAATTTTTGTTGCATTAAGCGAGTTGCAGTTCACGATAAGTATTTTTTTAAGACAAGTTCGATCTCTAGTGTAAATGCATTTGTTGATAATGGAGGAAGATACTTTAATCATGATTAGTGCTGCAGTTATCATTAAATGTTTATTATTAAAAAAAAAAGGAAGAAAAGGACACGCTGGGTATCAACGTTTTTGAAGGGAAGATGTTTACAAAATGTATAATGGCTATCACATTATAACTGTTGCATTTACATAAATTTTAAAAAGCAAACAAAGAATGTCTTGGATATCTTGCGTTCTCTCTTAATATAGATAGTGTTATCAATATAATGTAACACAATTTTATTTTTAATACAAGGACTGTTCAATGTAAAGAAGAGGTAAAAAAGAAATGAAAAGCATTCAAATGAAATATACTGAAGCAAAAAAATAAAGACGTAAAAACTAATGTCCAAGCATCATGTTTTGCGATCTTCTTGTAATCAGGATGTTGAGGATCCCACCAACAAGCTTTGTCCCCGTAGATATCAATTGTTTCTAGTGTCTTTTCTTGGTCCACTCCATGTGGTACGAATTCGGAAAAAGCTCGGACACCAACAAGCATTAGCGACTCCGAGCGAATGCACCAAATAACTGTCCTCACGACGAGACTAAGCACTGGCCCGTTGGTGGAAGGGAAAAGCTAGCAGATCGACGTACAAACTACAGTCTCGACTTTGGAGTGAGCCCGCTGTAGTGACTTTAACATGTCGTGGAGAGCAGTATTTATAGTACCCCCAGTAAATTATTTAAATTATGGTACGTATTTATGAGACGACTAACTATTAGTTCACTATTTTAGGAGGCCAAAAATATTTTTAATTTACCTTAAAGAGGTACGAAGATCGTAGGGAATTACTAGGTGAGTTCTTACTAACCCATGTTGTTAAACTTTGCCGCGTCCAGGTTTCCGGCGAGACAGTCCTTTCACTGTGCTAACATTTCGTGTCCGATATACGGTCGTACGATTGTCGAACACACGTTCTTATGAATCCTCCCAATTGTGTATTCTTGAACATTTACCGCACGATTTATCCTTCAGGATCATCACAACTCACCTAGGAATGGTTAGGAAATATGTTTAACGTAACTGTATTTTAAACACAGCCCCCACACACACACACACACACATACATAAAGACATAAATACAAAGGTATTTATAAACGTATTATAAACGTATTTATAAACGTTCTCTGGTATACAAAGGTACCAGAGAACGCATAATTGACATGGATACCGGTAACGCCATCTAAACGTCCGTACCAACACAAATACATCAGCTCTCTCTGAACCAAAACAACTATTGTAGAATTTTTTCGGGAGACGTATTGACAGTTGTTGGGAAGTGATGTTTAGTGCGATCTGATTGGCAGAAACTATCCAGAGCAGCGTTGTCAACTCGTACTTGTTCCGTTGTTTATGCTTTACCATGTGCGTTTACTAAATAAAATACCAGTGCGTTTATTTCTGTTTGATGTGATTGAAACTTAATAATTTTAAAATTTACAATATTATCATATTTTATAGTGTGTTGTATGATTTAGTGACTTTTTAAATTTAGTGATTATTAGTCTGATATTCAAAAGTGATTCTGTTGGTAAAATTTAAAGTTTTGTACATTAAGTGATATTGGTAGTTAGTATTATCCATTCAGCTATTTCCGACACCAGTACGATTGCTTCAGCCATACGCAAGACAAAAAAAAGAAAAGTATTTAATGGACAGGTAAGACAACTTATCTGCCCAGTGCAGTGGGTGAATATTTTGAAAAAGAAAAAGTAAATGGGTGGCCGTTAATTTCCGCGAATACAGTTTTAGAGCGTCGTTGCCGCATGCGGAGTAGGGAAAACCTAATAGTAGGCCTACCTATACGAAAAGGGAAAGACGATCTTCTCACTGATTTAAGTGATACAGAGCCCAAGTCTCAAACCCCTAGTAAAAAAGGAAATATAGACAAAAGAGTTACAAAGTTAGATTCTGCTGAACACGTGATACTGCGGAAGTAACAATGAAAGTACCTTTAGGACGAAGAGATTATAGGCTATTCTTTGAAATAACAATACACATGTGTTATGAAAAAATGTAGAACTTACTACGACTCGTTGTGATATTATTTACGGTAGAAGAATTTTCACTTTTATGCAAAAAGAAAAAGCAAATACTCAGAATAACATTCGCTTTGTTTTCATTTTGAGGTCGAGGTCTTGACAACCAAAACACAAAAACTGTAGCCGTGAAAACTTGTATGTAAAATTTTAGTTTAACATTGAAATGATTTTAAAATATTATAGTTAGACTATTAGGTTTCTAATACAGTAAGATTTTCTCATCAGTAACAAACATTTTAACTCTTTAAAACACTAGACTTACAATTTACGCAATTTTTAAATTTGTTAAAATAATCTGTCTAATTTTATTTTTTATGCCATTTCTTCTTTTATTTGATATAACAAGTTTGCCAAAATTAATTTACTCGCTGACGGGCTATCCACTTTTCCTTCTAGGTACTCAATCAAGTGATCAACCTACGTTAACGCTGTTTGGCATGATTTTCTTGGTGAAATGAATTTATCTTCTCTTCCATAATTTAACGTTTTTCCACAATGTTTTAACACGCTTCTCTACATTTCTACCTTATTCAACCTGCGGCGGTTAATTTTCAAGATAGATAACCCGTCTCAGAGTGCTAAGTGTTTATACTAAATTCGACTGTAAGTAGGCCTTCACGATATTTTAATAGAAAATTTGCAGGATATTTTTAGGAAAGTTCTTACAAAAGCTCTGTGTACCATTACCGAACAACGACGATCATGAAAACAATGACTTCCAGTACACAATATGTTAATCAATCTCAGAAAACGGTCAGAGCCAGCTAAACGATGGCTTTAACAATGTCAACTAATTGCAAAGAAAACGTAACATTATCACGATTTCGCTGAATAACGCTGAGTAATAACGCTGAATAATGTAGTTACATTAATCTTGTTTCAACGAAACATGTATCTGTATCACAAAAATAGTGTTTTCGAAACGACTAAAGATGATGTAATAAGTGTAATTTTTAAATAGCGAGGAATTCGCTAAGGTGCGTTAAAATTTAATTTTAAAGTTGCAAGTTCCGAACAAAATATTTTCAGTATATAAGTTACAGCATAAACTATTGTCGTATAGTCTCTTTACGTTAAAGCCACTAATGACCACTTTTACTGGAAAGCGTTTGGGTACAACAGATCCAAACCATTAACAAAACACTTAATAATAATAATAAATACTTACGTGCACACCGCGTCTTCACCGCTGGTTGTAAGGAGTGCAGTACTCAGTACTCAGTAGGAGAGCTGCGGTCTTGGCGAGCGTCTGCACCTGTACTGACAGGAAGTGCAAACTCAACAGGAGGGGAACTGGAGTATGTTACCCCACCAGTCGTGATACTGTATTGAAACTAAGAGCACGTGTTTGCCCTTATCTCGTTTGCGAACGCGTACGTTATCTCATCGCGGATCAAAATGCGACTTTCTTTATAGGTAACTGAACGTGAGAAACACAGTTTTACTTCCACCGTTAGGCATTTTCCTGCCTGGCTATTTAAGGATGTCTCATGTCACAGTTTTACTCCACAGACCCTTATTTTATTTGAGATTGACCCCCCCCCCCACACATAAAAGAAAGTAGAAGGCGGAGAAAAAATTTGTGGGGTTTTGAAAAACTTGCAAAAATCTATGTAAAATTCAAAGATATCTTTTAAACAAAATCTGAAGCTGATGTTCAGATTTGTACATTTAAGCTTTCCGGACACCAGGGCCTACAAACTTTATCAAAAGTTAGTAAAAATTTTAAATCCATGAAATCAGACTAAAGAGAATTTTAATCCAAATTTGAATGCAGTGTTTATTTTGAAAGATTTTTAACTTTTGGGATGCCTGGTCCAAAAATAGAAATAACAGTTTTGGAAAAATTAAGTAATGCATTTTATTTTGTAAATTACGTATGTTTCGATAGTAATTCAACTATCATCATCAGATACAAATTAATAAATTCAAACTTTTTTTAAATCAATTGTTCAAAACAGCTGTTTTATATGTAGACTAAATTTAATGTATTTATATCTGTATATAAAATATGTTATATAGTTAATTGTAACATATAATATAAATATTTATTATTTTATTAAATTAGTAATTTTGAAAATATTATCATTTTTTGTATTAATCTGAATGTTTTCTGGCATTAATTTATTACTTGTTTTATGTTTAAATATTTCTAAATTTTCCCATAAGGTCATCTTTGGACCTTTGGAAATGTGTTTTAATAAACTGATATTATTTAAATTTCATATGTGCGTTTGTTTTTATTCAGTGTGTCGCTAAATTTTATTTATATAAATTTCACTTGATTATATAATAATATATTGCAATGTGACAAGCTGTCTCACTATAGGTAAATGTGGAGCACAATTATTATCAGCTGTTATGGGTGTCCAGAATGATAGAAGAATGCTTGGAAATAAAATAATATTATTAAAAATTAAAGTTAAAACGATAAATTAGTAATAAGACAATGTAAAAACTGAGAAGATATAATTTAATATGTGAGTGAAGTGTTGTGTAGTGTGGGTAGCAAATAGAAGGTTATGGAAGTTCATTCATATGTAATAAAGCATTGTTCTAGAAAATTCAAGAATAAGGAAATCTGTGAGCACGTGGCCGGCCCGGAATATAATAGAATATATGGAAAATACGCCTACGCGCATATCGGCGGTGACGTCATTCGGCAGCGCCGCAGCATACATTGAGCAGTATTATAAAAGCAGTGGCCGGTCTTCATCTAAGGCTTCTCTTAAACTCGTCTCTGTGAGTCTTCATACAGTACTCCGCGAAAGCAGTCGCGGTGGGCACGGTCCAGTCAACATCAATTCCAGGCAGTCCTTGGGCCCGTGGAGTCGTGATAGCAGTGAGTGTCGGCAGGAAACCAATACGGAGTACGAGATAGTCGGCTACCGTTCCTGAGCTTCATGTTGCTGATCGTGACGGCTGGGATACAGACACCTAGAGCAAGGTAGTTCCTGGAGGCGGTTGCAGGATCGTGGAACCAAGACGATGGGTCGCTGGAGGCTGGATCGAGATCGTCGACCGGGAGGACAATGAAGACAACAGAACAGGGAAGCCAAATTTAAATAAATTTGTTATCCAATTATAAAGCTTTAAAGTGTAAAGTAAAAAGAACATTTATTTAAAATATAATTTTGTTTAAAGGAGACTTTGAACAGTTAAAAATTAACAGCACTATTTAAATAAAGAGAACATTTATTTAAAAGATATTTTCAAAGCAGATTTTGAACTTCAATAAATCAATTTTGTTTAAAATAACGAAAGAACATTTTGATATATTTGTGTGTAAAAGTAAAGGACAATAAATGTATGTATTTTCACTAATTGTGCATTCTTTTCTGCAAGTCTGATCTGGGCTATAACCTGTTACCTTGCAGAAAATGGCGCTCGCAACTTGGGGCATTGAATTGTAAGAAAGGTAGCCAGAAAATGGCGCTCGCAACTTGGGGCATTGAATTGTAAGAAAGGTAGCCCGAAAATGGCGCTCGCAACTTTGGGGCATTGAATTGTAAGAAAAGTACCCAGAAAATGGCGCTTGCAACTTTGGAGCATTGAATAGTAAGCCCAGTAAAATAATAGGCCTAGTAGACCAGAAAATACCATGCAACTTGAGGGCATTGAAGTTAGCCCAATAAAGTAAAATAAAATTTGAATCGCAAAATTAGTGAACGATACAATTATTGGAAGTTATATGTTAGAATAGGAACTATATTTTTTATGTGTATTAATTTAGGACGAGTAATAACATTTTTTTTAATTTTTATGTGTGTGTTGTTAGGACGATTATTATAATTTTAGTTAATTTATATGTGTTAATAGGACAGTGAATATTGTAAAGGTACATATAATCACCATACAGGTAAATACCCACATAAGATATATGTAAAATAAAGAAGTAACACTGAAGAGAAGAAAGGATGAAAGTGGTATAAAGAAAAGTGTATTTTAATATGATTATCCTAAAGAAAAATAATAATAAAAGCAACAGTTGAAAGTAGAACAAGAGACCTAGAGAGAACAAATTGTAAAATCACAGTACAATACGATTTAACTCCAATGACCCAATAGATGGTAAGTGAGAGGATACAAACACCAAATACTATAATCCCAACAAGGACCCAAGAACACCAATTATTATGATCCCACATGGACTAAGAAGACAGAAGAAGAGGATAGAAGAAAATGAAGAAAGAAGAACCAGTAGTGCCAGAACAATAAGTGTATAAGTCAAGAAAAGTGATTACAAAGGAGTACCTTAAAACATAGTGAAACACATGACAAACTATGACTAGTGACTTGACACTGACCTGTAAATACAGTATAAAAAGATGCTCAATAATAGTAAAAGAAGAGAAAGACATAATGATTGTATAAAACCTAACAAACCAGTAGGGTAATAGAGTCAAAATAAACTCAATGCATAATACCCCAAATGACATGCTAAGTAGACCAGCATTAATAGCTGATTATTCTATAAATAAACAAGATAAGAATGAGTAAGATAATAAATAATGATCAGATAAGACTAACGTGCAAATACGTGTGGTTGAAACTTGATAACTATAACAAAATATAGAAATAACAGTAAATTTGCATGAATGCTTTGTTATCAACATACAGGGGTTCCAACTAACCTTACATATTATGGTACAGAACCATGTGCAAATACTAATAAGTGGTAGTAAAAGCCTGAAGTTTAGTAAGTACCATAATGAGAAAAGACATTATAGAGGTAATCCCAATACTAAATGTAATTAGATTAAGAGTGTTATTAGTGCATATAAAGTGTAAATACATGGGACTGACAGAGACAGCAAAAGTGTACACACACAAAACACCACAAAACCACTTTAATTTAATTAACCAGGAAAAACCTATTGTATAGAAAGATCAAATAACTCCTGTTACTACTATTACTGGGTAATACTAATGATATAAGATGACAAGCAAGTAAGAATAAATATAAATTCATGCAAGTGTCTGATCACAATAACTGTAAGAAGTAAAAACATTTCAATCAAGGTAAAACCTGTATATTATAAAAATTCCAACATAAAACAACAATCAGTCTTATCCAATAATGATAACTATCAAGTATGAGGCATTAAAACATAAAACTAAATTAATTATTTGCAATTTTTGAGAAGGACCTATATCTAGGCCAATGACCTACTTAGCTAAAAACATTCAAAATAAGAAATATACACAGTGTACACAAAATCTGAGGTGTACAAAACATATAAAAGACATGTCATAAGATTTATTTAACAAAAGAAATAATCAGAGTGGGTTAATGGTAGGATTAAATATGTAATTAAAACAATCCCAAACATAGGCCATAAGAGCTTAAGCCTAAAACTGACAAATCATTGTATTAAGACAAAAATAACAATTATAATTGTAATGCAAGTACATCTAAGGTTAAAGATGATCAATGTACAGCATATACAAACCGAATAATGACAAATAAATGCTTATTGTAAATAAAATAAGTAAAAATAATAACGAAAAACTGTAGATTCGTTAATGTAACACACAGACATGCCTTGTAAGGAGTTAAAATAATCAGTAATGTAAATGCAGGTGCATGGTCTGGTCATATCTTTTGTAAATAGTAGTATAAGATTGTTAAATTAGTTTTAAGAAATCATGTGTAAATTGTGAAAAAAGAGACGCCTTAGCGATATACTTCAACACCAAAAACGGGGAGTAATCTCACTCACTAGAATGGATTACGTAATTTTTGGGCCAATAAGAATCGAATAAATCATTGGGGAGTGTGTACGATTTACAGATCATCCCAAGCCGTGGAGTATGAAGGAATTATTATTGTTGTAACGCTGATAGACTGCGCGTCGCCAGCCAGAAGACAGAATAAGTACGTCGAACCCGCGATATCACCTGTGCAGATATAAACAAACCAGTAGGGTTATGTAAGATAACCTCTTTTTTTATCAGTGCTAATTACTGGTAATACCAGATGAATTAACCTAATAATAACAGTGCGACATTGATTATACAGTGTATAATCCAGTATAATCTCGTGAAGTGAATTTATGAATTGTAATGGAAAAAGTGAATTACAAGGGAATATGGTGTTTGACATTTTTTGTTAATGACATGAACGATGATGACTAATATCGTCATGATTAATTTTGCACATTGTCACAATAAACAATAGAGGCAAGAACCTCGAGACAATTAATTTATTCTTTTTGTAAATTTTAAGGATGATAATTAAAACTTGTTTACCTAATATATAAACGTTTGTTATGAAAGCATATACGCTTTCTAATGTTGCTAATTAACTAATAACAAGTAACAACAAGGGATTTCGAACCTTGTATACAAATTTGGTAATTGTTTACGATACTACTTAAGCTCAAATTGCGGTGAAATATTTCTTTTCCTATTCTTCTATACTATATAAACACGAGAAAAATAATTTTAAACGGCGGTTAAACCTATTTACGGAGAAAAAATTAAATAATTACTCACATAAGAACGCATGCATCAGCCAGTGAACGCCATTTTCAGTTTGTGTAATGTGTACAACGGTACAGGACGGCGCGTGACGTCACCGCTTGTATACATCAGCTGTCGCTCCAAATTGGACTTTGGGATGTACATAATTCTTGCAAAAATGAAGGCGAACCATTTTTCAAAAATTTACAAGCGAGTTGGATGAAAAGCGAGTTGAGCGGATACCTGCCGGTTAGGTTCGGAGGGGCGGCCCGAAGGGCCGCGGATATAGTTCATTGTTCCAGATAATTCTTGCAAAAATTAAGGCGAACCATTTTTCAAACATTTACAAGCGAGTTGGATGAAAAGGGAGTTGAGCCGATACCTGCCGGTTAGGTTCGGAGGGGCGGCCCGAAGGGCCGCGGATATAGTTCATTGTTCCAGATAATTCTTGCAAAAATTTGACTGTATGAAAAGCGAGTTGAGTGGATTGCTGAAATCCGGAAAAATTTTGTCAAACGCCAAAAATTACCAAAGGCCGACGTAACGGCTGAGTTCGAAATTTTGTAATCTCTCATTTGTAATCGGTTAAGACGAAAAGAGCGCTTTGACCGTTTAGAGAAACGAAAACTCTGCCGTAGCTGCGTCAGGTCGTGTTGTGTGGGAATGTATTTTGTGATTTTCAGTGCTTTAGTTTGTGTTTGTGTAATTGTGTGGTGTTATTAATTATGGTTTAATTATTTCTGTTGTTTAGGGTTAATTACTATTATTAACATTTGTAATATTGAGCCGATAACTTCGCCCATTACTTTATAAATTTATGAAGTACAGAGCTGGGTACTCCGCGCAATGTGATTTTCAGTGCTTTAGTTTGTGTAAAATTTTAATACACAATGGCCTGCTACATTAAGGTAAGATTTTCATCTTTTCATAATTATATGCATGGATTCCATGTCACCGTGTGTGTGTGTGTGTGTGTGTGTGTGTGTGTGTGTGTGTGTGTGTGTGTGTGTGTGTGTGTGTGTGTGTGTGTGTGTGTGTGTGTGTGTGTGTGTGTGTGTGTGTGTGTGTGTGTGTGTGTGTGTGTGTGTGTGTGTGTGTGTGTGTGTGTGTGTGTGTGTGTGTGTGTGTGTGTGTGTGTGTGTGTGTGTGTGTGTGTGTGTGTGTGTGTGTGTGAAATATTCAAATTGCTGTGAAATATTTCTTTTCCTATTCTTCTATACTATATAAACACGTGAAATATAATTTTAAACGGCGGTCGAACCTATTTACGGAGAAAAAAATTAAATAATTTCTCCCATAAGACGCCAAAAAACGCCACGTTATTTGCCGCGTAAACTTATGAAGTACAGCGCTGTGTACTCCGCGCAATGACGTCATAACTCGTCATTCGCTGTGCATCTGTGCGCCGTTGCTTAGTTAACATGGCGGCCATTTACTTTACATGCGCGCTTATGGGAGTAATTATTTAATTTTTTTTCTCCGTAAATAGGTTCGACCGCCGTTTAAAATTATTTTTCTCGTGTTTATATAGTATAGAAGAATAGGAAAAGAAATATTTCACCGCAATTTGAGCTTAAGTAGTATCGTAAATAATTACGACAAATTTTAATGATGAATAATCAGATTTAATTTCCATTTTAAATATTTTGGGTCTGTAATTCAAGAATAATTATCATATGTAATGACATCATGGTCAATCTAATCTATTTAAATGCCCTAGTCATAACAGGACTGAAGTTCACATTTTTTAATATGATTAATAAGAATTATGGTATTAATGGACATAGTCCAAATTGTTAAAATACATTTAATATTTTTTATTTATATGGGATTGAACTACCAATGCCGAATTAAGTGAATAGATAAATTGAACATACTTTAACCATTATATGCTTCATGTTTACCACACTTTTCAGGTGGAATGAATGTTGATAATATCCAAACATATTATTTGTCTACAGACTAATTAGTTATCAATTATTTTTTGTTCAACCATAACCATGTTTAGTTTATAAATTGTAACCTTTGTTTGTATCTGTTTTCTTGTATCTTGCAGACTACAAGAACCCATAACCTGTTAATGTTAATTAAGGACTAAATGATGTTGATTTAATTTTAATTATAACCAAATACCCTGAGATTGAGATTGCTCATTGCAAATCTAAGAATTTAATGTAAATGCAAGGCCATCAGCCGATTATTCAAAATCTAATTTTGAATAAACCATTCTTTTATTTGTTTACAAAAAACAGAGTTGACGAGCATCATTCATCAGAAATAATAAAACTTTTCAGGTACTCAGTTAATAAATTACAGGTGACATTACAGTTGAAAGTGACTGACTCCAACAGTAGCCTAAGTAACATCAGTGATCGACAACACCTGCAAGACTATCTGACAAGGTACTTGGTAAGTGAAGTGCGGAATATTCGTCAACGGAGATTAAACAAGTAGATAAAATAAATAATAAAATCTTTAACAAGAAAAGATACGTTACAACGTGACACCAACAACGTGTGGCTATTAAACACCCCGTATAAAAGTTTTATTACAACGTGGCTACAACAGTGGGGCATAAATAAAGAGCGACACGAGCACACATAAAGTATTATTACAATATCAGTATTAATTTATTTATTCGAACGGCTAGTGCTGAATAAAAATAATTATTATAAACGGACTAAATAAGAACTGTGATAACCAAATTTATAAGTAAAGAAAAAAACAAAATGGCGGAATGGGCTGAGGTTATACGTTTGTTACCAGAGATTACAGCTGACATAGAAAAAATAATAATAAACAAGTTAAAACGAGTAATGAAATTAAAGCAGAAATGCAAAAATGCGAAGCCGAAAATAGAAAACGTGATAATGAACTTAAAGCTATCATACAAACAGAATATACTAAGGTCAATGAATCGTTAACAGAGCATTTGGAGCTATGTAAAAAACAGTGGGAGGAGATAACGCCCATAGCGAAAGTTCAATACACATACGACACTCATAAACCATCAGATAAACCGGATACAGCACAACAGAACACCATTACAAGATCATATACAAACTAATACACCGCTACTAAACCAACAAAAGACGGAATTAGAACAAATACAGAATAATTATAAGTACTCACCTACAGTATTAGAAGCTGTGGATACTGAACCAAAAGCACTAATCCATAAACATCACTATAGCACTAGCACGGATTTGGATGAAGACAATAAGATCACTAAGTTGTAGCACTAATTGTAGTAATAACGTAGTTGAGTGTGAGGATGCTTGTTACAAAATTAGTGGTATTTATGCATTTTATATGCGGGAAGCATTATTAGAAAGTGACAAGGATCACTCGGAAAATTTTAACCGTAATACTACATGTCCTACATTCGATGCATATACAAAGAACGTTAGAGCACACATTTTAATTGACACATAACCAGAAATATCAGCTGTTAGTGAAAACTTGATTAAAAGAAATAATAATTACTTTAAAAACACTGCAATATTACCCACGAATAAATTACAAAGTCAGACAGCGAATAAAAATAAAACGCTAGCCACTGAACAAATATATACTACATTAAAATACGATGAACTGGAAGTGAATAGTCTGGCAATAATAATAAAGAAACTAATGTGTAGTGTTGTACTTGGAATCGATATTCTAACGAAATGTAAGGCTCAGATCGAGTTGGATAACGGTCTCAGGCATGGGATTGTAAGCGGTCGTAAAAATCAGCTGTACCGGAATTATATCGAGGTAAACAAATGTGCGCGACCTACAAACACTCCAATTGAGATACGGCGGCTTAGCATATCGATTAAACTTGACCATACAAGGGATACTAATAATTGGTTAAATGAACAACAAACAAATTTATTAGAAAATGTCATAGTGCATCATTGGGAAAATATTAATATCGTGAACTACCGAATCCATAAAAGAAAAAAAACCTTGAGTATAATACTGAGTATAAAACTGAGTATGACCCTGAGTAAAGTAATAAAAATAATAATAATACGATGGAATGCATCTACAGATACGCAACTCGCTCATAGAAAACTACAATGTATGAGTGGATTGACAGTATATTGGCTGAATGATAATATGAAAACCAATAGACATTGTTGCCACATTGCATAGTATTAATAAAGACATGAAATGAAGAATTAATTATGTTTTAGTTTGTGAAAATTTCTTGTTATGTTTTGGGTTATATTATTTGTTTAGAATGTTGAATTAGAAGAATGTTTTTAGTTGAACAAAAGAAAAATTAATTTTCGAAGAAAATAAAATTTTTTTTATTAACCTGGAGGCTTATGCAACGTGACAAACTGTCTCACTATAGGTAAATGTGGAGCATAATTATTATCAGCTGTTATGGGTGTCCAGAATGATAGAAGAATGCTTGGAAGTAAAATAATATTATTAAAAATTAAAGTTAATACGATAAATTAGTAATAAGACAATGTAAAAACTAAGAAGATATAATTTAATATGTGAGTGAAGTGTTGTGTAGCGTGGGTAGCAAATAGAAGGTTTTTTAACTCCTAAAGGCAATGCCTTGTCGCTGTCGCCACGTCACTCTATCCCTTGCGATATTCTTCATTTCTCCATAGGACCCACTATTCACGACACTCATTGTGCTGCGGAAGTATGCAGTTCTTAGTCTTCCTTTGGGCTTCTTCCCCACTACTTTGCCCTCAAAGATGTTAGTTAAAAAAGCACTATGTCTGATCACATGCCCTATCAACTTAATCTTCCTCACCTCTATACTCCTAAGCAGTGTTCTATTCTCATTTATTTCCTCTAAGATCTGTTCTTTCGTCTTCCTATCTGTCCAACTAGTTTTTGTCATTCTCCGCCAAATCCACATCTCCATTGCCTGAAGTCTGTCACTCTCCACCTTCCCTAAGGTCCACGATTCACACCCGTAAGTTAAAACACTCCATACAAATATCTTAACAAATAGAAGGTTATGGAAGTTTATTCATATGTAATAAAGCATTGTTCTAGAAAATTCAAGAATGAGGAAATCTGTGAGCACGTGGCCGGCCCGGAATATAATAGAATATATGGAAAATGCGCCTACGCGCATATCGGCGGTGACATCATTCGGTAGTGCCGCAACATACATTGAGCAGTATTATAAAAGCAGTGGCCGGTCTTCATCTAAGGCTTCTCTTAAACTCGTCTCTGTGAGTCTTCATACAGTACTCCGCGAAAGCAGTCGCGGTGGGCATCGTCCAGTCAACATCAATTCCAGGCAGTCCTTGGGCCCGTGGAGTCGTGATAGCAGCGAGTGTCGGCAGGAAACCAATACGGAGTACGAGATAGTCGGCTACCGTTCCTGAGCTTCATGTTGCTGATCGTGACGGCTGGGATACAGACACCTAGAGCAAAGCAGTTCCTGGAGGCGGTTGCTGAAACGTGGAACCAAGACGACGGATCGCTGGAGGCCGGATCAAGATCGTCGACAGGGAGGACAATGAAGACAACAGAACAGGAAAGCCAAAGTTAAATAAATTTGTTATCCAATTATAAAGCTTTAAAGTGTAAAGTAAAAAGAACATTTATTTAAAATATAATTTTGTTTAAAGGAGACTTTGAACAGTTAAAAATTAACAGCACTATTTAAATAAAGAGAACATTTATTTAAAAGATATTTTCAAAGCAGATTTTGAACTTTAATAAATCAATTTGTTTAAAATAATGAAAAAACATTTTGATATATTTGTGTGTAAAAGTAAAGGACAATAAATGTATGTATTTTCGCTAATTGTCCATTCTTTTCTGCAAGTCTGGTCTGGGTTATAACCTGTTACCTTGCAATATATATCCATCATTTTCTATATAAGTAACTCGACGTTTCTTGCAGTAATTATATAAATTTGTGATGTTATTCAATTTGTTTCTTCTGCAAGTAGTATGTTCTTTTTAACACCTTAAAAAAAATGCGAATTATACTACTTGCAGAAGAAACAAATTGAATAACATCACAAATTTATATATATTATGCAACGTTACAACAATTATACACAATTTATTACCATGTACTCAACGCAACTATAATATGTATTATACCGGCCAGGTCGCAGGATTTGTTATCTCGTTGCGTCAAGTATATGTAGTTGCACAATAATTAAATAATTTTTAAAGAGGTGTTACGGTACAGACCTATAGGGCTTTGTAAGTTAAATCTTTTCAATATTATCTGCAACCAAATACGTGTGGTGAATTGACTTTTGCGTCGTGACTGGTACAGCTCGGCCCAGGAATGTGAAATTGGTAACGAGGGGGCGTACGCGCTCGAGCGAGCGCACTCAGGCGGCGAACGTTCTCACGCTAACGGCACGTTTCAGAAATACCTTCGCGCAGTGTGCGCAGAAAACAACGTCTGTTGCATCCCAGCAAGTGAACCGCGCGGTTCTCAGTAAAAGGCCTGCGGGCCAAAACTTATTAAAACTTCCAAAATATGGACTAGAGAGTGATACAAATAAAGGTAGAAGCAGTGCTAATTCAATGAAGTAATAATTTTAAACGCTGATTTTTTTGGACAGAATAAAGTGAAAGTTTAAAGTGAGAACGAGACTAAATTTTAATTACGAAAACTTTTTTGGACGAAACAGTAAAGTATCAAAACGACAGAACCACAACAATTGACGTCTGGATCCACATTAAGGAAGTAGCCACACGTAAATCCCTTTTAATTGATTATAACATTTTTTTTATTAAATGAGCTCTTTAACATAAATGGGGTGTAACGGAATGAATGTGAGAGTGAGCAAAAAGCTGGGTTGTCTTTAGTTAATTCGTTAATAATATAATCTAGATATAAGGAATAAAATATGTTAAAATTTGTTGTTGGTAAAAAGGGGCTTCACCTCAATATTGAATACAGTTTAATTTAAATGTTGGAGAATCGAGTGAGAAGTCATAATTGTAGTTGATTAGAAAGAAAGGAGAACAAAGAATGTCACAACATAAAATAATAAATTAATACTTTATTTCACTTGATATATGTGTGTTAGAATAATCATTTCAAGTACCTAATTTCATTTTCTGTGCTGGTAAATTCGCTATACGAAATAGGGTTACACCACTAGACGATCTGGCCAGAGAAAGTACAAATTGAAGATAAGTTGGGAGGGTGTGATTATATAATTAATTATTTAAAAAGTTATAAAACGCGACAAATGGTGCCGTGACCAGGATTTGGAATAAATAATGTATTTATTCCAAATAAATTATTAAATGTATTAATATTTAAATAAATTATTAAATAAATTAGTATTAATGTATAAATTATTAAATAAATACATTATTTATTCCAAATTGGCCTATTTTAAAGCACAGAGAATGGAATAGGGTCGAAGCAGAATACGTAATAACTTACGTAAAATTTACGCAACATACGCAGAATAAGATTATGAGGTGTTGATCAATTGTGCATGTTAGACTACAAGTAAAATTTAATAAGTATTTAATAGAACAGTAAAATAGAACAATAAAATGTCTTAACAACGAAAAAGAAAATAATTTGATAGACTCAGTTATGAGTGAGAGTGGCCTTGGGTCAATGAACCCGTCACCGAGTGTGAGTGAATTAAGCCAGCCAATGCCAACAGCTGACTTGAGCAGTCAAGCAGTAACTAACGCTGACTTAACCGAATCAATTATAATAAATAATGCAGAAGCAAAATCTACTCCTGTAGTGATAAAAACAAATATAAAAGAAAAAGTATTGTCATTAGATGACATATTTGATTTTATGAAAGCCAATTTCAGTAAAGTAAATAGTAATTCCAATAAACAAAGTAATTATTTTAATTGTCGTTTTGATGCCAATGACACCAAATTTGATAAATTGAATAATGAAAGTAAAGAAATAAAGAGTAGTTTCGAAGTACAGAATAACAAATTTGATGAGTTAAGAAGCGAATTACATGAACAAAAATTAAAATGTGAAGGAAATTTCAATGAATTAAAAAAGCAAAATAATGAATTAAAAAACGATATTAAAGAAATCAATAAAAATGTTGAGAAAACCAATGAGATATTTACCAGTAACGTTAGCAAATTAGAACGAAATATTGAGAGAATGGGAGTGTGGGTAATAAATAAAGGTAAGAGCAAAATAAATGAAAATAACGGAGATATATTGTAATTAATCGTTTTCGACTGTGTTTAAATGTTATTAATAGTTAGGTTGGTTAAAATTTGTTTAAAAGGTTTAAAAGGAGTGTTAAAATTCTCTTGAAGCTCTGGTAGATTTACCGTTTCACTTACCAATGATGATAGTTGTCAGTCTTCCAAAATACGCCCTGTAATACACTGAAATGTCACAACACAGTTTGTAAAATATGTCACAGGTGTATATGTGTATGTACAGTAAATAAAATGACTTTGTATATTTGATACTGTTTTGAAGTTCAAACATTGGCCGCTCGTTTGCCGTACTGCCACTTTGGAAAATAATTGCTCTGTAAATATTTTTTCTTTTGCCTACTTTGAAATAAAAAAACTGATTCAAAGGTAAGAAAATTAGTATTTTATTAACAATAAGTTAATTTAAAATTATAATCCTTTAAAACAATTAATAATCATCAAAAAACAAGTTAGTTAGTTATTGAGATTCTTACAGCTCAGGGCTGGTAACACTGATTATTTTATATTGTATAGCTGTTAACCTAGTTTGGTTAGTTTTGTTTACAATTACCAAAAGTCGTGTGTTCTTTAAGTTAACATGATACAAGATACAAAAATGCTGAAATATAACAATAATACATTATAGAGAGTAATTAAAAATCAAGAAAACAAGTTTAATGAAAATTATCGTATTTGGTTCACCTGGTGTCAATTCACCAGCTATGTTGTGGAGTGTATGACACGATTGCAAATACTGTGTGTCAGAATAATATTACTTGGATGGTTATTAATAATAAAATATATTATAATTAATTCATAAACTCATTTTAACCGAGTATATTCAAGTGTGTATAAATTTAAAACACAATTCAGTATGACTGTTACAACTTTCGTAACTTATAGGTTAGATTGCCTTTTACTCAAAGTGAGTTAATAAAATATTTCAATTGATGGCATCAAAATCTTAAAACTATACATAACATTTATTCGTGGTAAGTATATTGTTTATTAACTATAATGATTATTCTCTGTTATTATTTGATAAATGATTTGACTTCGTACAATTATAGTCAAGTTAGCATCTATATTCAATCTTGTTTACTTCGATATTCATTATGATATTAAATTCATTTGTCATTTTCTTCAAAAAAAATTAATAATATTTTATTTAAATTAATAAAATCGAGAACTTCTGTTCAGATACTGGTTAATTAACAATCATAAATTAGTTTAGCCATGTACAACTGTACTTGACTAAAGTAGTACCAACGTAAAAATTTATTAGTTGGTAAATATTAGTTTTCATTAAAATATCGTTAATAATAAGTACTCCCTTAATTTCCCACTCATCATCGCCTTTATTATACACTGGCGATGGTTGGATTATTATTTCACATCATTCGTTGCACTTCACACGTAATGGGTTATGCACTTTAGTGAGGTTAGAGTTACTTGTTTATACTGGGGGGGCGCGCACATTTTTAAAATCTTGCTCCCGACGAATACTCGTTCCGTTCACTCTGATGGTAAAAAAACTAGTAATGCTTTCCTTCGAAGTTGCTGTCGGCGTCTAATGAAATCAGCTCTTCCTATTGGTTGATAATCTGTTAATCTCGACCCCATATGCCTTAATAAAGTCAGAAATTTTATTTTTTAGCATCGGTCTTTGGGTTCAAGAGTATGCGATGACGCGTTCAATTCTTTTTGGAATTGAAGGAAAACTTATTATTGTTTATAACTTTCTTATTACATTTCGAATTAAGAAATTAATGGTATTACTATTTTGCGGATGCTTGGCTCTTTATTTAGAGTCCACACAAGCTATAAATTCGTCCATAATTAACCTAAATAACTTTTCGATAATGCACTTTTTGTGGTTCTTAATCATACTTGAGTCCTTTCCACTTTATTATAATATATTCTAATTCTAATACTTATTGTAGGTGTTTAGAGTCATTTCCTCTTAATATCTACTTCTAAATACTAAAATATATACACCTCCTGTCAAATGCTTTTCAGGCGTGTAAGCCCTATATGTACTTGCATTTATATTTACTAATTCTAATACATATCTCATAATAATGCACTTCTCAGGTGTTTATGTTGTACCTTAAATATTCATACACCTTTGGTGAAGCTTGTAACGTCACAGAACGTTCCATAAAAAGAAATCATTTATATAGTAAGTTAGCATAAGAGGAAAGTGAAGTGAACAGTATCGAACCCAAGTAGTCCCAAAAATTGTGTAATTTTGTATAATAATTATTTCTATCAACTTGAAAAAACGACCAAACTATGACTAAGACAAAACCCCATATATATTATTAAAGTGAATAAGAGTGATAAAACCATAAGACACTATAAGAGAGAGAAATAATGTCAGAATCCACCAGAATAAAGTCAATAATTATTAAGTTTTATAACTATGAATATAAGCTTAGTATTAAAAACTATTTTTTGTGAATAAATGGACATGATCCATCATTATATTATGTGATGTAAATAAAATAAATGTATTAAATGACTTAAATACATTATTAGAAAGAGTTTAAGTTAAAATAAAAATTGTATATTTGCAATGACAAAAAAATATTAATGTGTTGGATTTGAGACCATACACCAAGATTTCATGAAAAAATTAATTATTATCAGATTTAAATAAAAACTATATGTAATTGTCAAGCAGACAACAGTGAACAATTTATCTTAAATAAAGGAAGCTGTCAAATGAATAAAAAGCAGTCAAAATAGCCAAAAACAGTGTTAACTAAAAACATGTAATAGGCATCTAATATTGTATAATTTATGAATTTAATGTTGTCAAAATGCAACCAAACTGTATTAGAAAGCTGTAATATGATATAAAGCAACTATACTAATATACCTGACCAACTTTAACATTGTAATAGTCAAGTCAGCAAAATATTTACTTATACCATGTATGGCTGAAGCCAATTATCCAGTACAAAAATAATCATATCTGGCTAAATACTTACATAATACTAACAAAAATAAGATAGAAAGGTACAATACATCAGAATACCTTAATAAGAAACAAACTCAGTTGAAAGTAAAGTCAATTCTAAAAGAATTTAACTAATTAGAGTGAGATTTGTCACACCATAAAAAATGACATCTCAAGACCAATCAATGATGCTATGTCATCTTGTGATAAATATAATATATGTACAAAGTAACCAGGTATCACAAAAGATAGACAAAATAATAAACTCTGTGTGTATAGTGGTGAAATAATACATATATTAAAGAAAAAGACTAATCTTTGTATTAGAAAACTGACAAGAATCTAGGCCATGAGCAGAGGCCATATAAAATTGTATTTATTTGTGTTTTATTGATGTTAAAATTTGTTTATTTTGTTGTAGGAAAGTAGTAGGATTAGATGTTCAGCTTGTGGCAGGAACTTTATAACTCCACAACAATTTTTGTTATAAATATTGAGTTTTCAATGACTACAACTCAAGGTGAGGGTTGTATATTGTAATGTTTATTAGACTTAAGTTAATTAGATACCAATCATATTTAGTATCGCTAGATTCAGTAAAAAACAAGGAATCTAAATACATTAATGGCATACAAATTGTAAGTACTAATGTGAAAATGTTTGATAAATACCAGTGTAAATTTTGAAATATCCATTGTATGAAGAATAAGAAATTCGTTCTAAAAGCTTCTACGGAAGTGAAAATTGTTCTATGACATTCCATTTCGTTTATTCTCGAACAATCTAGAAAGAATTTTTACACAAATATACCGGAAGTCGACGAAAACAGTCATCCCGATTTAGTATAAAAGCGAGACCAAATTCGACCCAAAAACACTTGAAGATTGAACTCCAGAACTGATGCATCTCACACAACACTGATCAACGCAGCTAAGGCGAAACCAAAGAGGCGAGAAATCGACAAGACACGGCAGGAAGGCTTTTCCCGTACATAGACATAACCGACTGACTTAACCTCAACGAGAGTCTACGCCAAAAAGTATCGCTGAAATAGAGCAGCGATACGGCAAATTTTAATAGAAATCACGCAGCCAGAACGTCGACGGCCCAGGAGGGACCAAACATTTAAATAGAGAACGAATTCTGCTGTGTTCGCATTGACTGACTAACGTGACAAATAATTCCCCCAAACGTAAACAAACAATACAACTAAGCCTTCCTCAACACTGCATGGGAATCAGCGCTGCGGTGGCAGATTTCTGAATCAACGCTAAACAGATGATTCGTAGTGGCGGCGTTTGAACGAGATTTTACTGCCAATCGTTTTGACAAAAAGTGCGGAAAAAGTAATGATCGCAAAATTTGACTTTAAATAGATTCAGTGTACACCCGAAGAGGCGAGATTGAGAAACTACCCGAAGGAAGTGTCCAGTGAGAGAATAAACGACCATTGGAACGTGAGTTACCAAAATTAAAGTCATTTGTTACCTGGTTACATTTATCACACAGTTGTACTTTACACGCCACACATACACCTTCAAATCACTTAGTTTTTTCTTGTAAGGCATCTAATTGATATGTCTTGGTAGTTCAAAGGAGTCACGTCCTGAGAGTAAAGATTTTTCACATATTAAACTCATGCTTGTCAACTGAGTCAAAATCTGAAATACTAGCCGATACTTGATTGGACATATAAAAAATTGTCAATAATAATAACTTGTAAAATTTTTTCTCTGCAATTTTATAATTTTTTATGAATGATAGTCCTTCAGACGATTTGTTGTTTTTAAAGAATCATTAAACTTAACTGATTTTTCAAAGCTAAACTGACTTGTTTAAATTTTTTCGTAGATTTAAAAATTTTATCAATCACATTTAATTTTTCTTGGAACAAACGTTTCCAAGTGGCGCCCACAAAAAGCATAGTTTTAAGTTGTGTTACAGGACTACATCACTGCAGAGGATCCAGTCAACAGAGTAAGTAACAAAAGTGCGCGGAGGTAACGCCCGACAGATTACAACACAAACATTTACCCACATCTTTTGTTATAAATTGGCAGCCCAACTAGTGAGGCTTGAAAAAGACGGAACAAGCCCGGCAACTACCAACATATTAAAATGCCGCAACCAAAGGGAAAGAAGGTGAAGAAGACTGCGGAACCCGAGTTAAGTGTGGAAGACGGAGAGGCAGTACAGGTCGAGGAAACGGAATTAGAACCGCCCACACTAGAAATGGAAAGACCGGTACAAACGGCAGAGGAATTAGAAGAACAAACGGGAGAAGAACCCATACAAATGGTAGAACAAACAGACAAACCCGAACCAGAAAAAATAACAGGGAGTGTTGACGCAAATATATTAATGATGATGCTCCAAAAAATGGAAGAAACAAACAAAAATACTAATGAAAAGATGTTCCAAACGCTAAACGAAAATATGAACAAAAATAAGCAAAGTAATGAGCAAATGTTCCAAAGGATGGAAGAAAATATGAACAAAAGTATAGAATCCCTGAAGGAGAATAATAATAAAAATAGACAGGAAGACAAGGCGGAAATAAAAGGAAGTATAGAATCATTGAAGGAGGATATTAACAAAAATACAGAATCCCTGAAGGAGGAGAATAAAAAATGTATAGAGTCCCTGAAAAAAGAAATTAGCATAAAATACGAAATAGTAAACAAAAGGATCGATGATAATAAGGTCGATAGTGACAGGAAGGTCGAAAACATGGAGAAACAATTGGAAAGGTTACGGGAGGGAAACAATACACGTTTCGAAAGTATAGAGGAACAAACAGTAGAGACCAAACAAGATGTTAGAAATCTCGAAAACAAGGTAAGACAGAACCAAGACGCCATCATGCAGGAAGTCCAGAAAGACGTTAGCGAGAGGATGCAGGAAACATATGACATCGCTAACAGGCTGGATGAACAAATAAAAACTAACAAAAATAGCATACTGGAAATAGACCAGAGAGAAAAAAACCTGCAGGAAAGATTAGAGGCGCTGAGAGACGCACCAATACTAAACACTCATACGTGTCATGGTGAAAACAGGGAAGTAATCCACTTCCAGGACTATCGACGAAACCCAATGGAATTTTTGGAAAGAATGGAGGAGGTTATTAAGAGAAGTAGAGAAACAAGGTGGGACAGGATAACAGAGATGCTTGACGAGACGTTTAAAAATACTAAGGATAACTGGTGGATAGCGGTACGACCCGAAATAACGAATTTAGCAGAGTTTAAACGCCAATTTAAGGAAAAGTATTGGTCAGAGACCGCACAAAACAGGGTAAGAATGGACATTTTCTATGGCAAATACGATGCGTCCTATGGACAGTCCCCGACGTCTTATTTCCTGGGAAAGGTATGTTTAGCACGGAAGTTGATACCGCCGATCCCAGAAGAATGTTTGGTAAGGCAGTTAGCTGGACATTACAGCTATGGTATCAAGGATGCCCAATTATACCAACAAATTAGCAAAATAGCCGATCTGGCCAAATTATTGGAAAATTGCGAATCCACAGGAAGGTTCCAGGATTACCAACCCCCCAATCGTAAGGTAGAGTACAACAACAATAACAACGGACCAAACCGGAATGGAGGTGGGAACGGTAATAATCTAAGCACCAATAATCAGAATAATAATATCCCACCAAATGGCCGAAATGATACCACTCAGGGCCCAATTAACCGCAACTATCCGGGACCAAACAGAGGTAATTACACCGGGAATAACTACGGTAGGAACTTCCACCGGGGAAACGGTTATCGCGGGAATAATTATAGAGGAAGTAATTTTGGTCAACGTAATGGTTATCGCAACGGGGGAAACCAAGGAGGAAGCGATAGGAGAAACCAAAATGAGTACAGGCCCCAGGTAAATTATACAATGGCCAATAACCGACGGCCATATCCACCTAATGTACCCACTTACATGTTTTACCCACAACAGGCGCCAGCTAGCCAGGGTAACGCGGCGAATAGCCAACCTATTAACGGTAATCCCGAGGTCAGGCAGGAAACACAGACGGGTCAGCAACCCAATGTTCCAGGAGACCGGGCCAATGAGACAGTGGCTCATTTAAACTAAACGCGGCAGTGAAAAAGGAAAACCGCCCTTCACTGAACCAATATTATGGGGTGACAAACGACGAACATAGACAGGACAAAGACGGGACTATATTAAGAATAAATAATTACCTTAAGGATATTAGAGAGGAGTTATTAGAAGAAGGTGACGATATCATTAAAAATAGTAACCAAGGGAATAATAGTATCGTGCAGATTAAAGCATATATCAATGGCATAGAAGCGATACTACTCATTGACACGGGGTCAAATGTGTCACTTATCGATAGCATTGAGTTAGAGCGGATTAAACAAAATAGTAATTTACCAATACCCACTCTACCGATAAATAACATTGTTTTAGTCGGAGCAACGGGGAGGCAAAATAAATCAATAAAGAAACAGGTGTTATTAGAGATGACTAGTAACGGGGTAACAATACCAATAGGGTTATTAGTGGCGAGTAATTTACCCATGAGTATACTAATAGGCTGCGATATACTTCGGCCATACAATGCTGTGATAGATTTGGAAAGTAAGGTGATAACTTTTAAGACTAACAAGGGGATTTGGACCAATAATTTGATCGATATCCAAGGAAGTGGTACAGACAATACACCTTATCAAGCGATAGTGAACCATTATTATTGTACCGATCGTCCAATCAATATGCCATTATATCAGGAGGAAAACCCAGAGTTGTGGTTAGAAAAGTTAGAAGAAATACGGGATTTCCAAAGGACGAAAGCAAGGGGTCTGGTCAGCGAAAAACAGGCGGAACAATTGATCGAGGTATACAACCATTGTAAACACATATTCTCGAACGCTCCAGGTAAAGCCAGAGATTATCAGTGCACCATAAAATTCAAAACTCCGGTGGAATTTAACAGGAAATCGTACCCGATCGCATACTCGCTAAAGAACGAAGTCAGGGAAGAATTGAACAGGATGATAGAGGACGACATAATCGAGTATAGTCATTCGCCCTTTACCAGCCCAATCATAGCGGTACCAAAAAAGAACGGAAAGGTACGTATATGTCTCGATGCTAGGGAGATTAACAAAATGATTGTTAACGACCGCACATCACCTGGGGAGATAGAGGAGATATTAAAAAAGTTCCACGGAATCAGATATATAAGCTCATGGGATACGGTATGCGGTTACTGGCAGATAGAACTCCACCCTGATAGTAGGAAATATATGGCATTCATATTCGAGGGCAGAAACTATCAGTTTAAGCGGTTACCTTTTGGCTTAATAAATTCTGTGGCGGTGTTTGTAAAGATAATGGACAGAATATTGGGGCAGGAAGTACTGAAGTTTACGACAGTGTACGTCGACGACCTACTGGTGACTTCAGCGAATTGGGACGACCATTGTAATAGGGTTGAACAGGTGCTACAGAAACTATCGGAGAATAATATCACCCTCAAATTAGACAAGTCCCAATTCATTGCAAATGAGGTGAAATTTTTAGGATTTAATTTAACAGAACAAGGGATTACTCCATCCAAGGAAAAGGTAGAGGCCATACAGAAGTTCCCCACCCCAAAGAATAGGAAACAGCTGCAGTCATTTTTAGGAATCTGCAACTATTACAGAAAGTTTCGGTCCAATTACTCAGAACTAACTGCCAGGTTCCAAAAGCAGTTATCAGCTAAAGACAAATGGACCTGGGGACCAGAGCAAGATGGAGTGCTCAATATCATAAAGGAAAAGTTTTTAGAAACCGTAATGTTGCATCATCCCGACTTTACAAAACCATTTTTTCTAAACTGCGATGCCAGTAACGTGAGTTTAGGTGCAGCCCTCTATCAGGAAGATCAGGACGGTAACCATTTAGTAATTAGCTTTGCTAGCCGCGTGCTGAACAGTTGCGAACGAAACTACAATACTACCGAAAAAGAACTTTTGAGTGTAGTTTTCGCATGCGGTAAATTTAGGACTTATATATTAGGGTACCCCATAACAGTTAGAAGCGACCACAAATCTATATCATTTTTAAAGCATTGTAAACTGAACCACGGAAGGCTGACTAGATGGGTTTTGGCCTTGCAAGAGTACAATATCACGTGGGAATATATACCCGGCAAACAGAACGTAGCCGCCGACGTCTTATCTCGCGTCAATATACCAGACCAAACCTTTGACGGCGAAAAGGAACAATTAGCCAAGGTTTATCACATTATTAAGAGCAGGGAGGATTTAAAAGATATTTTGCACGAAATAAAGTCACAACAAGAGGCCGATCCGAAATTAGGAGATATTAGAAAAAGGGTACAGGAAGGCGATGAGGTCATAAACAGATTTTATTGTATACACGATGACACTTTGTTTATTAGGAATACCCCGCACCAGGAGAGTTGGAAATTAGTGATTCCACCAGCGATAGAGAGACCGCTAATAATCGACTATCACGATAGGTACGGACATATGGGTGCCCTTAAAGTAAGGAAGGCATTGGAAGAACAAACATACATCAAGGGGATGAATAAAAAGGTGCAACTGGCGATACGGTCGTGCGATATTTGTCAAAAAGTAAAGTGTGATAACGAGAGGAAGGAAGGGGTCATGATACCCATATTATCTACCGAAAAATTGGAAAAGGTATTTCTCGATATCTGCGGACCCTTTCCACGCAGCGGTGGGAGACACCGATATAAATTTATCGTAATCATTTTCGACCACTTTAGCAAGTATACAAAGCTATACCCAATAACTAGGGCAACGACCAGGAAAATAATAGACATAATAATCAAGCGTTATATAATGGAAGTGGGCCGACCGTATTCTATAATTACGGACCACGGTACTCAGTTTAGGGGAAAACTTTGGAAGGAAAGCTTGGGAGAACACGGAATAAAAACGTACAAGACGTCCGTATATCACCCGAATAGTAACCCAGCCGAGAGAGTGTTAAGGGAGGTAGGACGGTTACTAAGAACATACTGCCATAACGAGCAGAAAAGATGGCATGAATATGTAGCCTCTACCGAGGATTTTCTCAATTTCTCGCATCACAATACCATCGAGATGTCGCCATACACGGTTATGTTCGAAAGACCCCCACCACGAGAGATAAAAGAAATTATTAATTTTCCCGACGAACCCGCATACCAATTTGAAGGGGCAAAATTTTATAATAAGGTGTTAGAAAAAACGGAACAGCAGCGGAAAAAATATATCAAATCACAGCCTGAGGCGATTAAATATGAGGTAGGTGAAAAGGTGTTAGTTAAAAATACAGAATTGCCCAGTGCTATACAAGGCATAACGAGGAAATTGCTACTCTTATATACAGGGCCTTTCACGATAACCAGAGATAATAAAAACAATACCTACGAGGTAACTGACACAATTAGGAACAAGGTAAAAGGTACGTATAACCAGACTTCATTAAAAAAGTACCATGATTAAAAAATCGCAAGTCGAATACTCAATCAGTAAGCAAGTACCATGACCAAAGACCCAAGTCAAATACAGCATCATAGAGAAGGTACCTTGACTAAACATGTCAACGTGAATTTTTTAACTTAGCCATAATTAGAAAGGAGGTAGAGATTTTTAAATAAATATAAATTTTATTGTATAATGATTACTATTAATAAATATTACGAGAAGGACACCTTACACCAAAGGCATAAAGATATAATATATAAAATATAGATTTATTTCCAATAGCCATGTCAACGTATATTTACCAGCTTACCCGTACTTAGAGAAGGAGAGAGATTGTTATTAATAAATACTACAAGATGGACACTTAGTAAAGGAGAAAAGAGGGAGAAATACTGTCATATATTTGATACTAAATGGACATGTTGAATGATAAATGAAAAAAAAAAAGGAGAGGAAAACAGTGTGTTACATAAGGAGGTAATGATGAATATGAATATAGCTATTAACATTGAATGATTTTAAACGATAATTTTAACCTGCGGAGAACGATATATTAATATAATTGTGAATTAATCAGAAGAGTTTAAGAAAGGGAATTTATGTGTAGGAGCCTATGATCTTTGAATATTGTATTTTTTTTATTATTATTATTATTTGTTGCAAAGGTGCAATTATTATTTTCTGAACAGGGATGTGTTGCCTCTGATTTCAGTAGTTATAGACAGGAAGGGACAGAGAATGTATGCCATAGCGAGCCACTCTGACTCCCAACCCTCTATGTAAGTTAGGGAATTGATAGGGAATTATATCAAAGATTAATTATAAAACATCAAGGTAAAAAGGAAAGGAATAGGTGATACGACAAAGAACGAACTAGGAATATTGAGTTGGATTAATATATTAAAGGAGTAGTACAGGAATTTAATTATAAGATATAAGAATGAAATATAAAGAAGCTAATAATAAAGGGTTATTATAGAGATGATAATTTCATCAAAACCAAAGATATGTTTTTCCAAAATTATCAACTTTAACGGTGAGGCATATGTAACGTCACAGAACGTTCCATAAAAAGAAATCATTTATATAGTAAGTTAGCATAAGAGGAAAGTGAAGTGAACAGTATCGAACCCAAGTAGTCCCAAAAATTGTGTAATTTTGTATAATAATTATTTCTATCAACTTGAAAAAACGACCAAACTATGACTAAGACAAAACCCCATATATATTATTAAAGTGAATAAGAGTGATAAAACCATAAGACACTATAAGAGAGAGAAATAATGTCAGAATCCACCAGAATAAAGTCAATAATTATTAAGTTTTATAACTATGAATATAAGCTTAGTATTAAAAACTATTTTTTGTGAATAAATGGACATGATCCATCATTATATTATGTGATGTAAATAAAATAAATGTATTAAATGACTTAAATACATTATTAGAAAGAGTTTAAGTTAAAATAAAAATTGTATATTTGCAATGACAAAAAAATATTAATGTGTTGGATTTGAGACCATACACCAAGATTTCATGAAAAAATTAATTATTATCAGATTTAAATAAAAACTATATGTAATTGTCAAGCAGACAACAGTGAACAATTTATCTTAAATAAAGGAAGCTGTCAAATGAATAAAAAGCAGTCAAAATAGCCAAAAACAGTGTTAACTAAAAACATGTAATAGGCATCTAATATTGTATAATTTATGAATTTAATGTTGTCAAAATGCAACCAAACTGTATTAGAAAGCTGTAATATGATATAAAGCAACTATACTAATATACCTGACCAACTTTAACATTGTAATAGTCAAGTCAGCAAAATATTTACTTATACCATGTATGGCTGAAGCCAATTATCCAGTACAAAAATAATCATATCTGGCTAAATACTTACATAATACTAACAAAAATAAGATAAAAAGGTACAATACATCAGAATACCTTAATAAGAAACAAACTCAGTTGAAAGTAAAGTCAATTCTAAAAGAATTTAACTAATTAGAGTGAGATTTGTCACACCATAAAAAATGACATCTCAAGACCAATCAATGATGCTATGTCATCTTGTGATAAATATAATATATGTACAAAGTAACCAGGTATCACAAAAGATAGACAAAATAATAAACTCTGTGTGTATAGTGGTGAAATAATACATATATTAAAGAAAAAGACTAATCTTTGTATTAGAAAACTGACAAGAATCTAGGCCATGAGCAGAGGCCATATAAAATTGTATTTATTTGTGTTTTATTGATGTTAAAATTTGTTTATTTTGTTGTAGGAAAGTAGTAGGATTAGATGTTCAGCTTGTGGCAGGAACTTTATAACTCCACAACAATTTTTGTTATAAATATTGAGTTTTCAATGACTACAACTCAAGGTGAGGGTTGTATATTGTAATGTTTATTAGACTTAAGTTAATTAGATACCAATCATATTTAGTATCGCTAGATTCAGTAAAAAACAAGGAATCTAAATACATTAATGGCATACAAATTGTAAGTACTAATGTGAAACTGTTTGATAAATACCAGTGTAAATTTTGAAATATCCATTGTATGAAGAATAAGAAATTCGTTCTAAAAGCTTCTACGGAAGTGAAAATTGTTCTATGACATTCCATTTCGTTTATTCTCGAACAATCTAGAAAGAATTTTTACACAAATATACCGGAAGTCGACGAAAACAGTCATCCCGATTTAGTATAAAAGCGAGACCAAATTCGACCCAAAAACACTTGAAGATTGAACTCCAGAACTGATGCATCTCACACAACACTGATCAACGCAGCTAAGGCGAAACCAAAGAGGCGAGAAATCGACAAGACACGGCAGGAAGGCTTTTCCCGTACATAGACATAACCGACTGACTTAACCTCAACGAGAGTCTACGCCAAAAAGTATCGCTGAAATAGAGCAGCGATACGGCAAATTTTAATAGAAATCACGCAGCCAGAACGTCGACGGCCCAGGAGGGACCAAACATTTAAATAGAGAACGAATTCTGCTGTGTTCGCATTGACTGACTAACGTGACAAATAATTCCCCCGAACGTAAACAAACAATACAACTAAGCCTTCCTCAACACTGCATGGGAATCAGCGCTGCGGTGGCAGATTTCTGAATCAACGCTAAACAGATGATTCGTAGTGGCGGCGTTTGAACGAGATTTTACTGCCAAACGTTTTGTCAAAAAGTGCGGAAAAAGTAATGATCGCAAAATTTGACTTTAAATAGATTCAGTGTACACCCGAAGAGGCGAGATTGAGAAACTACCCGAAGGAAGTGTCCAGTGAGAGAATAAACGACCATTGGAACGTGAGTTACCAAAATTGAAGTCATTTGTTACCTGGTTACATTTATCACACAGTTGTACTTTACACGCCACACATACACCTTCAAATCACTTAGTTTTTTCTTGTAAGGCATCTAATTGATATGTCTTGGTAGTTCAAAGGAGTCACGTCCTGAGAGTAAAGATTTTTCACATATTAAACTCATGCTTGTCAACTGAGTCAAAATCTGAAATACTAGCCGATACTTGATTGGACATATAAAAAATTGTCAATAATAATAACTTGTAAAATTTTTTCTCTGCAATTTTATAATTTTTTATGAATGATAGTCCTTCAGACGATTTGTTGTTTTTAAAGAATCATTAAACTTAACTGATTTTTCAAAGCTAAACTGACTTGTTTAAATTTTTTCGTAGATTTAAAAATTTTATCAATCACATTTAATTTTTCTTGGAACAAACGTTTCCAAGTGGCGCCCACAAAAAGCATAGTTTTAAGTTGTGTTACAGGACTACATCACTGCAGAGGATCCAGTCAACAGAGTAAGTAACAAAAGTGCGCGGAGGTAACGCCCGACAGATTACAACACAAACATTTACACACATCTTTTGTTATAAGCTTTGTTCGCCTTTATGGTGCTTCATTTATTTACATTTTATGGCTTTAATACAACATGTCATAGTTCTGTCATATTTATACACATATTTTATTATTATTTATTCTTTATGTATGTATTTTTATCCATTAATGTGTACTTAGATCTTGTACATTGTTTGTCTAGTGTGTATATTACTTCCTGCTATGTTCAACATTCATAAATTTCAGTAGGATTGCTATTTGCATCTAGTCCCATTGGTCATGTATATTTGTTTATTATTATTTTCATATAAATTTATGTATTTACTGTCTGTTAGAGGTTCTCATAGAGGTATTAGGTATTCTGGTTGGTACTGTCAAACTATTTTCCTCTCCTTTATCAAGTTTAAGTGAGTATTTTGTGTAACTCTGATAGTCCCCTTGTGTTTTGTTAATCTGGCTAAGCTTTGTTTAAACAATATAGATTATATAATTGTGTTTCTCAATTCATACTGGGTTCATTATGTTACTCATTTATCCTAGTTTGGTTGTTGATTTGAATAATTACTTTTGTCTGCATTTTTCTAATTGTTATTTGTGGTTCTGTGTTGCAGATTCTGTTCAGTTGAGGTTATGTGTCTCCTACTGAATTGACAACAATACTCATCTTGATTTGTTCATTTTCTTGCTTAATTATTATATTTTTACTATGATATGTTATTACTATTATCTATTACAATATTTTCACTATTTTATCCACATTATATACTATTTGTTTACACATTATCATTTAATTCTTACTTGTTATTGTCATACATATTATGTGTTTATATTTGGGTTTAGGTAAACTGCTTTGTCCTTCTATAACAGGTTGTCTTATTCTCAATACATTAATAATTACATTATATATTGGTTTTACCCTCTATTCTATTGATATTTAAACATATATCTTATTAATGATTTTATATTTAATTTCAGTTATTATTGAGCAATTATTTCTCTCTTTATTATCAGTACATTTGTGGTCTTTTTATGTTTTTATTTTATTATATTTTCGTTTCATAAATCATACACTAATTGTTTGTGTTGTTTATTTGGGGTTTACTATTTATTCTTGTTAACACTTCTTATCCTTCTCTTCCATAAACATTGCACTTTTATTGTTTGTGTTGCTTAGTTTGGGATTGTGATATTTATTATTAATCGATGCACTTATATAAGTCACTCACTATTATTGTTTGTGGCTGCTTATTAGTTTGTCGACACTTTGTTCTTGATCACCTTTTCTTCTTCATGTACTTCTTTGTTGGGGGTATTATAATTCACTTATTTGCATTCTTCATACATGCCTTATTAACTTCTTATTAGCTGGGTATTTGTTCCATCTAAAATACTTTCCTTATTTGTTGTGTCTTCCTCACACTAGTAACGTTATTGTCTCATCCTTGTTAAAGATTTTTTCATGGTTTATTATACATTTTTCTTCTTCTTAATTATATATACTTCTCCTCTTCTTATATTCAGATTTCTTCTTCTTCTTATGTACAGGTTTCTTCTTCTTCTTATATATATGTTTTTTCCACTTATAGGGTATTTTCCATCACTTGTATTATATGTCACATATATGATATGTTGTCTCATTTATATGGTGTGTCGTTTCAATTATATGATATGTTCCCTCACTTGTGTGATAAGTTGTTTCACTTATATTATATGTTCCCTCACTTGTGTGATATGTCGTCTCTTGTATGCTATATTCCCTCACTTATATGATCTATTGGGTCCTGGTTGCTAACGTATTTGTTTGGTTTATATTTTTCCTCTTCTTGTCATATTGATGATGCTTTCATTGATAATTCTTCCTTCTATTGTGTTGACTTACTTTGATATTATTTATCCATGGATACACGATTGGTTTTAATACTTTAGAGGTTTTTTATCATTTTGGCTTAGACATGTATGTGGTAGGTTCTTATTCTAGGTATTGGATATCATTTATAGGTAACTACAATTTTGTTACGTTACATATGCCTTCCTATAAGAATTGATTAATTCTGAATCCTTATACTTAACTCAATGAAGAATTTATCAATTGTTGTACTCTCTTTCATATTGAATCTTCTGTTCTTCTTATATCCTTCCATTTTCTTATATGAATCATATATTATATTTTTTCCTTTGTAATTGTCTTCCCTAGACTATTTAATTCCCTAATTCCCTAACATTTTTAGCTGGGGCAGCTCAAAGTGGTTCGCTTGACGTTCATTCTCTGCTGGCCATACTAACATCAAATAAATTCATAGGTAAATCGTCTCTGTTCAAAATACAAATGATTGCTGGAATAATTCTTCAGTCAATTCATATTATAAAATAAAAGTAGTCAATCTTCCGACTAATAATAAACATTCTTGGGATTACTTCATGCATTTGCGGTTTATACATAATTATATTCTTCTCTTCTTGATTCATCTTAACTTAATCTTCATATATTTCTGTAGGATAGTTCCGTTTACAGTTCTTCATTGGTATCTTCTCATCATTCTCTTCTTTAGTACGTTATTTTCATTATTCTTCGGTATCAATTAATCTTTCCTTTGGTAGTCTGCTTTATATCACTTTATATTCTTCTGTATCTTCTTTACCCACATATCTGTGTCATATTTCACTTAATAGACTCTCGTTTGGTTTTGTTTCATGCCTCGTATGTTGTATATCCATTTTATAATAATATTTATTTACTTTTGTCTTCCTACTTATCTTGTAATCTCATTGTAGGTTAGCTTTTCTTCTTTAAGTACGGGTAAGATGTTATTTACTTGTTGATTGGCTCTTGGAAATATATTTTTATGTGCCATAGATGGAGTGTGCCGTTCTCGAATATTATATTTCTTTAAGTAGTACAGGTAAGATGGTAATTACTGGTTGACTGGCTGTTGGAAATATTAATTCATGCCGTTGATGTTGGGTGTCCGTCTCGTATATTTCTTTCTTTATGTAGTACGGGTAAGATGTTACTTACTGTTGACTGGCTCTAGGAAATATTATATTTTATACCAAGTTGGAAGGTGTCTTTCTCGTATTTTATATTTCTTTAAGTAGTACGGGTAAGATGGTAATTACTGGTTGACTGGCTGTTGGAAATATTAATTCATGCCGTTGATGTTGGGTGTCTGTCTCGTATATTTCTTTCATATTAAGTACGGGTAAGATGTTATTTGCATACATTATTCATCATATTATACATTATTTCTTTGGGTACACATTATTATATTATTATATTAGTAGCTTGTCAACACTCATTTTTATACTTATAATTATCATTTTCACAATTAATATCATCATTTAGTATTTTTCACCATAATATTTTGGCTTTTTATGTTAGTTAATCTTCAATATACCTCTTCAGTGAGATTTGATTGTAATTTCCCTTGATTCTCTGTGTCACTTTTCTGGTTTGCTTCATTCGGTTATCTGTAACATCCGTCCTTCTTCTTCAATGGTGGATGGTTATTTGGTTTAACCATAGTCGATTATCCTTGTTGCTCTGTTCCCTCGGATTATATTTGTGTCCAGACCGGTTTCTGTACTGGTGAAGTATCTACTTATCATACGGTTCTTCCATCTGGCTGCTACTAATTCTTCATTTACTTTGGAGTCTGTAGTTGTGTTCGGAACTAATTCTGTCTCTGCTAATTCCTTTCCAGTGGATTGGCGTTGCCATTTTCTTTTTGTAGCCCTCCGAATGGTATTACCCTTTGGATCCATTGCCTTATCATCTGGTTTGCTTCCCAAATTCATTCCTGGTATCTCAATGACTGTTGGTGTCGTTGATCTGTTGATAAGCATCCCTTTTCTGGGTGTATTAATCTGATTACCCTCTTGGTAAAATTTTTTCTCCCTGTTGCATGGTGAGTTACTTCAAACATTTTCATGAAGTTCTTTTTATACTCCTTGCTATTGGTTATTGTTCTTTGATTAATAATTGGGTGGTTATTGAAGTTAACTAGACCACTCCTACTCATCTCTAATATTTCCCGCGTAATTCTCACCTTCTTGGGATGTATCATTCTTCTTTCTTCCGTCTTCTTAATTATTCGGTTCTTGATTCCATTATCTTTGGGTTTCGGGCTCACTTGTTCCGTGTTTTTATTTTCAGGTACCTCTTCAGTTTCTGGTTTGTTCTCTATTATTGATACTTCTCTTGTCTCCTTAACACTCTCTTCCGTTCCTTCGCAACATCTTTTTATTGTCTCTCCCAATCTCTTACAACCATCGTCTATTATCTTCCTTAACGATTCCATGTTCTTCTTGTGATTTTCCTCCATTTTCTTATTGGTTTCGTCTACTTTCTTAATTAGTGATTCTATGTCCTTCTTTTCGGATCGGCTGTCTTCCTTCAACGATTTCATCATCTTCTTCTTGTGATTTTCCTCCATTTTCTTATTGGTTTCGTCTACTTTCTTAATTAGCGATTCTATGTCCTTCTTTGTGGATCGGCTGTCTTCCTTCAACGACTCCATCATCTTCTTCATCCATTCCTGGAAGTCCGCGTCCCTTGTTTGCGTGGGCATTTCAGGTTGTTTTATTTCCAGTTGATTTTCTGGTTGCTGGATTTCCTCCACCTGTTCGGGTTGTCTATCTTCCACTGTGGTTAAAATTTCTTCCACATCTTCAGCTGATGTCGCTTCCTTCTCTTCAATCCTAGTTTCCTTTTCGGCTTCCGCCGCTCGCCTCTTGGAAGTCGCTCTCTTATGCATCTTTGTAGCCTTGTAATGTAACTGCTGTCCAAATTAGGTTTAATAATATTCGGTATTTATTTATTTAACTAGGTATTATCGACCTAATTCGCTGCTCAGACGTTGGGCGCCACGGTGTAATTAATCATTTTCGACTGTGTTTAAATATTATTAATAGTTAGGTTGGTTAAAATTTGTTTAAAAGGTTTAAAAGGAGTGTTAAATTTCTCTTGAAGCACTATTTCCAAAATAGGCCCTGTAATACACTGAAATGTCACAACACAGTTTATAAAATATGTCACAGGTGTATATGTGTATGTACAGTAAATAAAATGACTTTGTATATTTGATACTGTTTTGAAGTTCAAACATTGGCCGCTCGTTTGCCGTACTGCCACTTTGGAAAATAATTGCTCTGTAAATATTTTTTCTTTTGCCTACTTTGAAATAAAAAAACTGATTCAAAGGTAAGAAAATTATTTGACTTCGTACTAATTATAGTCAAGTTAGCATCTATATTCAATCTTGTTTACTTCGATATTCATTATGATATTAAATTCATTTGTCATTTTCTTCAAAAAAAAATCAATAATATTTTATTTAAATTAATAAAATCGAGAACTTCTGTTCAGATACTGGTTAATTAACAATCATAAATTAGTTTAGCCATGTACAACTGTACTTGACTAAAGTAGTACCAACGTAAAAATTTATTAGTTGGTAAATATTAGTTTTCATTAAAATATCGTTAATAATAAGTACTCCCTTAATTTCCCACTCATCATCGCCTTTATTATACACTGGCGATGGTTGGATTATTATTTCACATCACTCGTTGCACTTCACACGTAATGGGTTATGCACTTTAGTGAGGTTAGAGTTACTTGTTTATACTGGGGGGGCGCGCACATTTTTAAAATCTTGCTCCCGACGAATACTCGTTCCGTTCACTCTGATGGTAAAAAAACTAGTAATGCTTTCCTTCAAAGTTGCTGTCGGCGTCTAATGAAATCAGCTCTTCCTATTGGTTGATAATCTGTTAATCTCGACCCCATATGCCTTAATAAAATCAGAAATTTTATTTTTTAGCATCGATCTTTGGGTTCAAGAGTATGCGATGACGCGTTCAATTCTTTTTGGAATTGAAGGAAAACTTATTATTGTTTATAACTTTCTTATTACATTTCGAATTAAAAAATTAATGGTATTACTATTTTGCGGATGCTTGGCTCTTTATTTAGAGTCCACACAAGCTATAAATTCGTCCATAATTAACCTAAATAACTTTTCGATAATGCACTTTTTGTGGTTCTTAATCATACTTGAGTCCTTTCCACTTTATTATAATATATTCTAATTCTAATACTTATTGTAGGTGTTTAGACTCATTTCCTCTTAATATCTACTTCTAAATACTAAAATATTTACAACGCTTGTCAAATGCTTTTCAGGCGTGTAAGCCCTATATGTCTTTGCATTTATATTTACTAATTCTAATACATATCTCATAATAATGCACTTCTCAGGTGTTTATGTTGTACCTTAAATATTGTAAAGCAACAGAAATGCGGTCCCCGACGTTACATAAAGAAAAATATTAAAAATAGAATAGGGAAGTAAATATTTATATCCCACACTAATAAAAGGGTCAGATAAATAAATTCATCATTGTATAAAAGTAATAAGAATGCAAGGTAGTAATGATAATAAAAAATAAGCATGTAATAAAGATAACAGTGGTAAGTCTCAATGTTCAGTGAGAGGTAAATAAATAAAAAACATTGATAAAAATTGTAAGAAAGAAAACTGATATTGAATATTTTAAAGTAATTGATGGTGTAAAAATAGATAAGAATGAGTCAATAATGTACGTTATAAGTTGCTCAAAAATACTTATTATGAATTGTATAAAGTTATGTTGTTATCATAAATATGATGTTATAGTTTATGTTATCTTATGAAAGCTTACTTGTTGATAGAATATCAAATAATGAAGTAATATGTATTATTCGTTTACTGTTGTAGAAATGTGGTGGAACTCAGTTATTGAGTATTAATTAATTTCATTTTTCTTATGTGTTATCTATAGGTCAAGATAAAGTTATTGTTAAATATCATAAAGATAATTATTTGTGTACATGTACGTAGTTAAAAGTTGATTATGTTTGTAAACTTGTATAAAAAGGCTATAGTTGTTAACAAGTTAAATTCAAAAGTAGATCAAGGTATAATAATAGACCTAACAGCCAATAACACTGTATAATAACTCAGATCAGAAAGGTTAGGTAAAGAATTTAATAACAAATACTAAATATAATGCAATGAGTTAGTAGAAACCAATAATAATTAATAATAAATAATAAACACACTCAAAGTAAACAAATTATGATAATGCCATAGTGCAATGATACCGATAGATAATGTTTGGTAACGGAAAAATAACATTTATTAAAAGAAACAGGCTAAGAGTGAAAAACCAGCAGAATATAGGAATTAGTAAACAAGCTATAAATAAGATTATATTCTGATATAATGGAAGTTTAGTAAGAAATTATTTTGATGAGTGGAAGAATAATATATGAAATTATTACTATATAACAAAATATTGAATAAGAATAAAAAAAGTTGTTGCTATGGACGACAAAATGAATATATTTTGTTGATTTCGATTATTGAAATTTATGACATGAACGAGAAGAGATTAACCACGAGAGATGGTCAATAAAATACTGAATTAATCTAAATTATTAAATACGTCAACATTCACAATAAATGAAGGACTAATTACCATAATTTGGGCCAAATAAGCATTAACCAAATTGTCTAATTGGATAGTACAAAACGATAATAAGTAATTAAATTCAAAGGAATTACTTGGATTGCCCAATATCAGATCATGAAACGAATGTTAATTTAATGAAGTAATAAAACCAGATAAAAACTACCTGTGTAAGGATTTAATCCTCTAAACCAAACGAAAATAGAATAACCATCAAATCACATTGGACATCGCAGTTTACATCATACAATAGAAAAACGTATTTGGATTCGGAGTTTGTCGAAGCACGTAATCACAAGTTTGGCCGTTGGTGAACAAAAGGAGCGGTATTTCTGCATCAACCCAGTACCAAGGATTCCACTTTTATTACAACTTTGAAGACAAGACTGAAGAAAATCATCTCATCGGCGTTTGATACTGAATGACAACTAACAAGGTTAGATGCGAACAGCCTTCTCGAGTCGCATGGTCCAGCGAACGGTAAACGTCAATTATTTAAATAATATTAAATAAAATAAACTTTAATCTTGTAATATCTTGCATTCCTATTTATATATTTTCTAATCTTCCCAACAGTTGAAAGAACCTTCACGCCCTGTATCTAAAATAATTATAAAAACAATCATAACTGAATTTAATATAAAACATTGTACCGATCGATAATCGATTAACTCAGACTTATAGCCTTTTCGTATCTCAAGTAAGAACAATCTTATTGGATGTTAAATATTTGAACTAATAAAGAATCATTGCGTAATTTCAAGATCTTATCATTTATGTATTTTTTAATGAAGTGTGAATAAGAAACAAACCGATAGAGAGTTTAACCACTAATCACCGTACGCGGTGGGTTAACCTCTAAATTTCCTTTGTCTTGGACTTGCAGCGCTAGTTGCGGACTTCTCCGGTATTAAAGAGAGGAGAATTACATACGAAATTTCTCTTATTCTCTGCAAAGCACAATAGGCTTGAGCGGAATTTTTGAATAATACCAAACATACATAAGTTTCATTCACACCAACACTTTTAGATTAAATAGAGAGATAAGGTAGTCATAATTAACTATCCCACGACACCTAATAAATTAAGATATAGAAGAAATTGGTATATTAAATAAGTAAAGAGAGGAAGTAAAGAGAGGTACGTACTCGGTGCATAATAAATTGACGAACCCAACAGTGGGGCTTAAACCGAACACACAGGGTAACAAAATAATATTTATACACCTTTGGTGAAGCTTTGTTCGCCTTTATGGTGCTTCATTTATTTACGTTGTATGGCTTTAATACACCATGTCATAGTTCTGTCATATTTATAAACATATTTTATTATTATTTATTCTTTATGTATGTATTTTTATCCATTAATGTGTACTTAGATCTTGTACATTGTTTGTCTAGTGTGTATATTACTTCCTGCTATGTTCAACATTCATAAATTTCAGTAGGATTGCTATTTGCATCTAGTCCCATTGGTCATGTATATTTGTTTATTATTATTTTCATATAAATTTATGTATTTACTGTCTGTTAGAGGTTCTCATAGAGGTATTAGGTATTCTGGTTGGTACTGTCAAACTATTTTCCTCTCCTTTATCAAGTTTAAGTGAGTATTTTGTGTAACTCTGATAGTCCCCTTGTGTTTTGTTAATCTGGCTAAGCTTTGTTTAAACAATATAGATTATATAATTGTGTTTCTCAATTCATACTGGGTTCATTATGTTACTCATTTATCCTAGTTTGGTTGTTGATTTGAATAATTACTTTTGTCTGCATTTTTCTAATTGTTATTTGTGGTTCTGTGTTGCAGATTCTGTTCAGTTGAGGTTACGTGTCTCCTACTGAATTGACAACAATACTCATCTTGATTTGTTCATTTTCTTGCTTAATTATTATATTTTTACTATGATATGTTATTACTATTATCTATTACAATATTTTCACTATTTTATCCACATTATATACTATTTGTTTACACATTATCATTTAATTCTTACTTGTTATTGTCATACATATTATGTGTTTATATTTGGGTTTAGGTAAACTGCTTTGTCCTTCTATAACAGGTTGTCTTATTCTCAATACATTAATAATTACATTATATATTGGTTTTACCCTCTATTCTATTGATATTTAAACATATATCTTATTAATGATTTTATATTTAATTTCAGTTATTATTGAGCAATTATTTCTCTCTTTATTATCAGTACATTTGTGGTCTTTTTATGTTTTTATTTTATTATATTTTCGTTTCATAAATCATACACTAATTGTTTGTGTTGTTTATTTGGGGTTTACTATTTATTCTTGTTAACACTTCTTATCCTTCTCTTCCATAAACATTGCACTTTTATTGTTTGTGTTGCTTAGTTTGGGATTGTGATATTTAGTATTAATCGATGCACTTATATAAGTCACTCACTATTATTGTTTGTGGCTGCTTATTAGTTTGTCGACACTTTGTTCTTGATCACCTTTTCTTCTTCATGTTCTTCCTTGTTGGGGGTATTATAATTCACTTATTTGGCATTCTTCATACATGCCTTATTAACTTCTTATTAGCTGGGTATTTGTTCCATCTAAAATACTTTCCTTATTTGTTGTGTCTTCCTCACACTGGTAATGTTATTGTCTCATCCTTGTTAAAGATTTTTTCATGGTTTATTATACATTTTCCTTCTTCTTAATTATATACTTCTCCTCTTCTTATATTCAGATTTCTTCTTCTTCTTATGTACAGGTTTCTTCTTCTTCTTATATATATGTTTTTTCCACTTATAGGGTATTTTCCCTCACTTGTATTATATGTCACATATATGATATGTTGTCTCATTTATATGGTGTGTTGTTTCACTTATATGATATGTTCCCTCACTTGTGTGATCTATTGGGTCCTGGTTGCTAACGTATTTGTTTGGTTTATATTTTTCCTCTTCTTGTCATATTGATGATGCTTTCATTGATAATTCTTCCTTCTATTGTGTTGACTTACTTTGATATTATTTATCCATGGATACACGATTGGTTTTAATACTATAGAGGTTTTTTATCATTTTGGCTTAGACATGTACGTAGTAGGTTTTTATTCTAGGTATTGGATATCATTTATATGTAACTACAATTTTGTTACGTTACATATGCCTTCCTATAAGAATTGATTAATTCTGAATCCTTATACTTAACTTAATGAAGAATTTATCAATTGTTGTTGGACAGTAATGTGGTAATTTTCGCATTCATAGGTTGGCTAATCTGTACGCTTTCAAATTGTGCTTATCACGTTTTTACAACGACACAGTTCTACGAGCCTTGGCTGGCAGCAGACGTCATCACGTTTGCTGCCTGTTCTGTCTTTTTCATTTTCTTGTTGTCGCGACAATTATTTAGGCCTTAGGCCTCAACGTTTTTTCAATGTAAGCTGAGTGGCACACATTTACGCCTCATCTAAAATGTAGCTTCATTTACGAATCGGTTTCTTCAAATTTAAAAACTTTCAGACTTAGCCAATCTCAACACTATGATTTACGTGTAAAAAAGAAACCTAATAAATGTATTAATACAGTCCACTATTGTTATCATTCTGCATCCTGGCAATAGCACCTCAAACATCATTCTTACTGATAGAAAATTCTTAGTACACACGTGCCGACATCAACACACATTTTTTCGGTCCCACGGGCCGCATCATAACATTTTTAGGTCCACTCGGACCGGATCTCAACATATTTTTGGTCGCTCCGTGCCTGGATTCGTCATTCACTTTTTCATTATTTTTCTGCCCCAATTTCTGGCCATCACGGGCGACTCAGCATATTCGCTGATCCGACCGTGTCGGGACTTAACCAGCATTTCTTTCGTCGCCATTGAGCCTCGTGACGACATCACTGCAAGACCATCCATGTGCTAGCGTCAATACTCCAGTTTAAGCAGTCATCTCTCCGGTCTGTGTGTTTGCCATCTTCTCCACGGCCTCGACGCTTCAGGACATCGCATACCAGGTACCACATCATTAACATCATTAACAGGTGCGTACAATGGCTGAAGAAGGCCTCAAAGTGTTGGTCAGAAAGAGAGGCGGCTTAAAGTCTGCCATAGTGCGTATTAATTCGGCTATCATTAACTTTGACAAAAACACTAACACCAAACATTTTTTAACAGGCTTGAAAGTCTAAAAAGCTTGGCAACAAAATACGATGAGGTACAGTCCGAAATTGAACTCATTTCTAAAGACATAAACGCTGCTCAAGAAGACCGAGTTGAGGTCGAAGAGCTGTTATATTCAACAGAAGCCAATATCTTACAATTGATAGAAACCTTTAACGTTTAGACTGTATCTCCCGTATTAACAAGCAATATGCAACTAAAACCGATAAGTTTGCCCTGCTTCACAGGCAATATCTTAGAATGGCAGCATTTCTACTCAATATTTCTGGACTTGGTGCACGCCAGATCTGATCTAACGTCAGTGCAGAAATTACACTATTTGTATTCGTCTCTGAAAAATGAGCCGCTAGATTTAATTAAGGCACTACCTATTTGTAACGAAAACTATTCGATAGCGTTGAGTTTGCTGTCCGCTAGATATGACAACAAATTCATACTAGCTAAGTATTATATTCAAAATTTACTTGAAGTAAAGTCAACAATTAAAGACTCTGTCCAAAGTTTGGCAGAATTCATAAATACGATAACGTCTTCCGTTAATTCACTGGCGGCCATGCAACTGTCAGTGGATTCATTCGAGCTTATCACTGTACAATTATTGTCAGCAAAACTGGACCATACCACGTTTAAATTATGGAAGGAGTCTATAGACCCCGATAATCTTCCTAACTTTCAAGGTTTTACTCAGTTTTTAAACGCACGTAGACAGTTGTTAGAAAATACACTGCCTATCGATGCCGGACAGCAGCTCAACAAGCTAAGTTTAAGATTCAATAATAAATCTGACATACATAAATCACGAAACGCTGCTGGCAGCACTGCATTTAAAAGTTATCACTCAGCGTCAAATAATTATTCATGCTTATGCTGTAAATCTAATCATCCAATTTACATGTGTGATGAATTTCGTGCACTAAGCACATCAGAACGAGGACAATTTATATTAAATCATAAATGCTGTACCAATTGTTTAAGACCAGATCATTTCTCATCTAATTGTAAGATTAAACAATCATGTAAGATCTGCTCAAAACGACACCATACATTGTTGCACATAAACAATGTGTCAAAACCAGTTTCTGCCAGCAGCAGTAACTATTGTTCACTCAAATTACAATCTACAAATAATATTCTTTTATCAACAGCAATTGTGTTTGTCATCGACCGGGCTGGCAATAGACAACTCGCAAGAGTTCTATTGGATGCGGGTTCACAAATAAATTTTTGTACGGAATCATTTGCCAAGAAATTACGGCTTAACTTGACTAAATCTAACATACCGATTACAGGTATAAATAATACCGCGTGTTGTGCCACTAATCTAGCGTCTATACGCATTATTTCCCGCTATCAAAGATTTAGCTTCGAGGCAAAATGTGCGGTCTTACCTGCATTAACCCATAAACTGCCAGCACAATCTTTTGACATAAATCAATTTAACATTCCAGATAACGTTTTCCTCGCTGATCCACATTTCAACATACCAGCTGACATCGACATACTTTTAGGAGCGCAATTTTACCTAGATTTAATTTTAGCTAACAAATACGTACGCGGTTCTCATTTTCCTATTATACAGGAAACAAAGTTAGGCTACATTCTAGCAGGCAATCTGCCCAAACACTACCGTTATAAGGGTCCTGCTGTTTCGTTCCTGGCTAGGAACAACGACAGTCAAATTCTGGAGTCTCTCGAGAAATTTTGGGAGACCGAAACTGTCCCTGATAATGCACCTATTAATAACGAGTCAGCTTGTGAAGAGCATTTCGTTAAGTCTACTCATCGCAATCAAGAGGGTAGGTTCGTTGTTTCGCTACCATTTAAGTCTGACAATCCCCAGTTGGGTGAGTCCTATGCTAGCGCTGAAGCAAGATTCTTGAGTTTAGAACGCCGGTTCATGCGTGATTCTAAGCTTGCGCGCGAATACGCAAACTTTATTCAGGAGTATAAGGATCTTGGCCACATGACGCTTGTCGACGATTGCTCTATCAATTCCGGGGTTTCAAATACCTACTATCTGCCGTCAAATAGGTACCATGCCGTCTTAAAGCATTCTAGTTCTACGACAAAACTTTGCGTCGTTTTTGACGGCTCGTCCAAAACTACCAATGGCCCTTCTCTCAATGACATTTTGTTGGTAGGCCCAAACGTCCAACAAGACCTTTTTTCTATTCTTTTGCGATTTCGTATGCATAACTATGTTCTCATCGCCGATCGAGAAGATGTATAGACAAATTCTGGTAGCTGAGAAGGATTGTCATTATCAACGTATTCTGTGGCGTGACTCTCCCCTCGAACAGTTTAAACACTTTGTATTGCGAACTGTAACATACGGCACTGCTAGTGCTTCGTTTTTGGCTACTCGCTGTCTTAATCAGATTGGTAAGGATCATGAAGCTTCTTTTCCTGATGCAGCGTCAGCTATAACCAATGATTTCTATGTCGACGATTTGCTAACCGGTGCAGACATCATTTCTGATCTGACCAAGTTGAAATCTGACTTAGGTACGTTGTTGAGTCAATACGGTCTCACGCTGCATAAATGGGCATCAAATGAACCCAATGTGGTCGCAGATCATGACAATTTATCACTCCCTTTAAACAAACAGGGTAATGTGCGTACCTTGGGCATTCTCTGGAATAACACTACCGATTCATTTTTGTTTGACATCAAATCATTCCCCGTTGAATCAAGCATCTCCAAGAGGAAAATCCTATCGATTATCGCAGGCATATACGATCCACTCGGACTCGTCGGTCCCATTGTTTTCCTGTACAAACAGTTTATGCAGCAACTCTGGCTGTGCAATCTTGGTTGGGATGAGCCAATCTCCGGGCAATTACGCTTGCATTGGCATTCATTATGCGATAAATTATGTCTGATCAGTAAAATTATTGTCCCACGTTCTATTCGCTGCAAGTCTAAAGCAAAGATAGTTGAATTACATGTGTTTTCGGATGCTTCTGAAAGGGGATATGGGTGTTGTGTTTACATTAGAGTCATTTACCAAGATTCATCGGCCTCTTGTCACCTTCTGTGTTCTAAATCTCGCGTGGCCCCCCTACGACAGGTGCCATTACCTCGCATTGAACTCTGCGCTTGCTTGTTGTTATCGCGACTCGTATTCAAGGTCGTCCCTGCTCTTCATTCCTTTATTAATAGTGTTCATCTGTATTCTGACTCTATGGTGTCCCTTTACTGGATTCATGCCCAGTCATCGAGGTGGAAAACCTACGTCGCTAATCGTGTTGCCGAGATTCAGCGTCTTACGGAAGCCTACACATGGCATCACATCAATTCTCGACATAATCCTGCTGATATTATTTCTAGGGGATGTCACCCCGACGTTTTGCGCGATTGCTCGCTTTGGTGGCACGGTCCCGCCTGTTTGTCTCAATCTTCCGAGTCCAATCTTTTTCCACCCTTTTTACTTTCTAATCTGTCGTCTTCTGAATTCACTGCGGAGGAGAAACAAACCCCCAAACTTTCTCTAATGTCTACCCTGCCTATTGATCTTTCAAAGGACCTTTCTTCGTTGCACCGTCTGACTCGCGTATACGCTTACTGCTTTCGATTCATCAATAATATTAGACTCTCCAGTGCTGATAAAATATCGGGCGCTCTTACCCCCGTTGAAATTCATTCCACTCTTAATTTTTTCATAAAACAATCTCAGTCGATCCACTTCGCTGCCGAAATTAATTGTCTTCGTAATGGGTCTTCTGTCTCTATCAGGAGTAAGTTGTCTTCTCTGGACCCGTTTCTTGATGAGTCTGGAGTGATACGCGTCGGCGGGCGCTTACAGCAGTCGCAACTACCTTATGACAATAAGCATCCTATTGTCTTGCATCCATCGGCTCATATTACTCGCCTTATTATTGAACGCGAACACATTCGCCTACTCCACGCTGGTGCTCAACTCGTGCATCACTCACTTCGTCAACGTTGGTGGATTATTAACGCCAAGATAGTCATTCGCTCCATCATTCGTAGATGCGTCAAGTGCCTCAGGTTTAGTGCCAAACAACAGGTTCAGAGGCTTGGTATTTTACCATCTCCTAGAGTCACTCCTTCGCGGCCGTTTCTATTCTGCGCAGTTGATTATGGTGGTCCCTTCATGATTCGTCACGGCGGGCAGAAATCTAGGACGCTGTCAAAGGCGTACGTGTCTTTGTTCATCTGCTTAGCAACCAGGGCCATTCATTTGGAATTGGTTTCCGACCTTACAGCCAACGCGTTTATAGCTGCCTTACGTCGTTTTATGTCCCGTAGGGGCATACCCAGCCAGTTATATTCTGATAATGGCACGAACTTTAGGAAGGCCCGCAATGTTTTACATGACCTTTACAATCTTTGGCATAAAAAGGATGCCACCTCATCAATCAAATCCTTTACGACCTCTCAGGGTATTTCATGGTCATTTATTTCGCCCTCATCACCTCATTTTGGTCGTCTTTGGGAGAGCGGTATAAAGAGTTTAAAGTATCATTTGCGCCGCGTGGTAGGCAAGTCTATACTCACCTTCGAGGAGTTTACGACAGTTTTGTCTCAGATAGAGGCATGTCTAAACTCACGTCCATTATTTGCCATTTCATCGGATGTAAATGATCCGGTGACACTTACACCTGGCCATTTTTTGATTTGCGCACCATTGACGGCGATACCTGATCCAGACTTATCTCACGTTCCCATCTCTCGTCTTGGACGTTGGCAACTTCTCCAGAAGTTTGTCCAAGTCATTTGGAAGGCTTGGTCTCGCGACTACTTACATCAATTACAACAACGTCACAAATGGGAATTCGCCAAGGATAACGTTTCCATTGGTGACCTGGTTTTACTGATTGAGGATAACTTACCTCCATTAGCGTGGAAATTTGGTGTAATTACCGCCACATTTCCCGGCCCAGACAACCTAATTAGAGTAGTAGACATTCGCACGCCTACTGGTATTTTACGGAGACCAGTTCATAAGCTATGTTTGTTGCCAGCGCGGGACGAGGCTTAGACACAAGGTTACTATAATTATTTAGCACAATGCTATTTCACTTGGCCACTGGCTTTCATTACCTTATTGTCTGACAATTTGGTCAACTTAATTGTGATATGTATCATCACAACATTTTCACGTTAACTTGCATCATTGCGTGTTTTTATACTAAATTTGCATGTGACTTGTAATTTTACAACCATGCACTGTGCTATTATATCTATACTTATCATATTTTCATGGTGGTATACTTTGCTATTTTTGTATTTATATGTTAATAATTTGTGAGACATACTATGTCCTACACATTTACATTTTGATATTGGTATTGGGTTATGTGTCATGTCATTGGTGGTATTGTTTTTATATAAAAATTTTGTTACATAATACTTGCATGGTCTGCAGTTATACAAACCATGTATGCATTTTCTTGCACATTTGTCAATATGTGTGGTATTTATTACTCTATAAATGTATTTCTCGCAATTGTTCAACACATGTATTACATTTGTATAACCACATTGTTGTACTTGTCACTTATGCTATTGTGCCTTGCATTCATATATTTGTAATTATCTAAACCGATTTCTATTGTATTTATTATGTATAACTTGTATCTATGTAAAACACATTGTTTTTTTTCGCATCTACGGTCTATAACCACGCCACGCCTATATTTTTATTTTTATATTGTATTTTATATTGCATTTTGTATTTTGTGATCACGCATTGCACAATTGTTATTCATGCTTTAATCATGACATACATGTCATTACACTTTGTGCTTGCAATCATTCAACTATGTATAGCTTGTTTTCACATAATAATTTATTGTAAATTCCTGAAACTTCAGGTATAGCATGCCTCGTTCAAACTATATGGCGTCATGCTAAATTTATGTCTTTACATGTATAATCTTATAATACTTGTCTGTTCACTTTACACTCAATACTATTGTATAGGTCTACTGGCCTTAACTGGTTCAAGATAACCACTATGACTTGCATAAATGTTACAATTTATCGGGCCCATCATGTGATGAGTCACCGATTATTCATCATTAAACATTGTCAAATTATGTATTTTCATGTCTTATATCGTTTAATATTGTATACATACAATATATATTGGCAATACATTGCTAACTTTTACATTTATACTCATGCACAAATCAAGTTGCACGCCGACCTTGGCCTGCTCAACTCTTATCATCACTCAAGCTTATCGCTAAGCAGTTAATGTCATAACTGTTATCTAAAATTTCAAATCAAGGTTCAATACAACTTACTGAGATTGACCTTTATTATTAAGAACTCTGTATTTTCTACAATAAGTTATTAAAATGTATTAAAAAATCTTTTGATTTTTTGCGGGCAGTTATGGACAGTAATGTGGTAATTTTCGCATTCATATGTTGGCTAATCTGTACGCTTTCAAATTGTGCTTATCACGTTTTTACAACGACACAGTTCTACGAGCCTTGGCTGGCAGCGGACGTCATCACGTTTGCTGCCTGTTCTGTCTTTTTCATTTTCTTGTTGTCGCGACAATTATTTAGGCCTTAGGCCTCAACGTTTTTTCAATGTAAGCTGAGTGACACACATTTGCGCCTCATCTAAAATGTAACTTCATTTACGAATTGGTTTCTTCAAATTTAAAAACTTTCAGACTTAGCCAATCTCAACAATATGTTTTACGTGTAAAAAAGAAACCTAATAAATGTATTAATAAAGTCCACTATCGTTATCATTCTGCATCCTGGCAATAGCACCTCAAACATCATTCTTACTGATAGAAAATTTTTAGTACACACGTGCCGACATCAACAAACATTTTTTCGGTCCCACGGGCCGCATCATAACATTTTTTAGGTCCACTCGGACCGGATCTCAACAGTTGTACTCTCTTTCATATTGAATCTTCTGTTCTTCTTATATCCTTCCATTTTCTTTTATGAATCATAGATTATATTTTTTCCTTTGTAATTGTCTTCCCTAGACTATTTAATTCCCTAATTCCCTAACATTTTTAGCTGGGGCAGCTCAAAGTGGTTCGCTTGACGTTCATTCTCTGCTGGCCATACTAACATCAAATAAATTCATAGGTAAATCATCTCTGTTCAAAATACAAATGATTGCTGGAATAATTCTTCAGTCAATTCATATTATAAAATAAAAGTAGTCAATCTTCCGACTAATAATAAACATTCTTGGGATTACTTCACGCATTTGCGGTTTATACATAATTATATTCTTCTCTTCTTGATTCATCTTAACTTAATCTTCATATATTTCTGTAGGATAGTTCCGTTTACAGTTCTTCATTGGTATCTTCTCATCATTCTCTTCTTTAGTACGTTATTTTCATTATTCTTCGGTATCAATTAATCTTTCCTTTGGTAGTCCGCTTTATATCACTTTATATTCTTCTGTATCTTCTTTACCACATATCTGTGTCATATTTCACTAGACAAGGTGAGTACCGATAATTATAATAATGAGTTAACAAGTGATAACAACGAGATAATTAAAAATGTGTTAGAAAATAAAATGAATAATAATAGTGGAGATGAAGTTTTAGTGGAAATAGAGAGTAGTAATAAGATAGTGGTTGAAGAAAGGTTGGGTTTACAAAGGGCAAATTTTTCCCGTGATTTAAATGGAGTAAAGACTCCAATAGTGAGTTATGAGGACAGAGTTTCCTCACGTGGTTATAGAGACAAGGTGTCTCTAAGTAGGTCCCCTTTTGTGTATCATGAGTTCCCTGAAAGAATCAGGATGGGTTACGATAACGTTATGTTGCCTTTTGTGTGGAGTGATAGAGACAAAGTTAGATGGTGTCATGATGAGAGGTATCGTGAGAGAGTGGTAGAATTATTCACATTGAGAGAGAGAGAGATAATATTATTTGATGTTGTTAGAAGATATGAAGAGCTACTAGAGAAAATAAAGAGAGAGAGAGAGTTAGTAATATTGTTGACTTACCTTGTTATGAAGATAGTGCAGAAATAAATAATAATAACGTTGGTAATTATATTGAATGCTTACCTGTGCATAGACGTGGAGTATTAATAATAGATGATTCTGAAATTGAGAGGTTAAAATACTTAGGGGTGATAGATAATAATACAGACGGTGACAAGACCAAAATCAATGATTTAGACAGGGTATATGATTTGATAATAATGTGGGATAATCCAGTAGATTATTATGTGGGTTTTATGGAACAATTTGAAATATTAGAGAATTATTATATAAATAATAATAATGAATTGAGCGTGAGTAAAGAAGATAATTGTTATATAAAAATAAGACTATTATACGATGATGGGGATTAAATAAAAATTCAGTGAATGGACATTTTAAATATTTTAGTTTATGGTAATGACCTGGTTAAATTAGGAAATGAGGTGTGGTAAACAGAAAAATGATGACAAGAAATTGTAAATAAACTGATAGGGAAATTAATTGTTTATGTTGTACAAGGTATTCTATGTAAACAATGTGTGTACGTAGTAGAAATTATTAAAATGTTGTATAAAGAGATTTTGATAATGAATTTAAATGATTTTATATGGTTTATACTTGAGAATAAACAGTAAATGAAGAAATTTAAAATGTGTTTAGTTGTAGAGTCATATGATTGTTAAAATGTTTCAGAAGGTACATATGGTTGTACGGGATAATTGTGGTGATGAATGGTTTATATTTGGAATTAATGACAGTAATCATGTATTTATTAGATGGAGTGATAGACCATATGTAAGTATGAATTTGATAATGACCTTGAAGTAAAGTGTCTTATAATGGCACTAAATGAGTTTGAAAGAAGCTAACTTGGGTAAAATATTATTGTGAAAATGATGAATAGAAGTTCATAATTGACTTGTAATAATAAAATGTAACGGGATGAAAGGTTTATGGAGTTTGAAACTAAACCTAAAATTGAAATGTTTGTAATTTTATTCAGATGCAGATTAAATGTTTATTTTAATGGAGTGAGAGAGTGAATCCTTTTTATTAAATGGTCAATTAAGTTGTAATTAAAGATTCAATCGTTAGTTGATGATAGCCTATGTAAGTAGGAATAGAGTAATTTACGTGAATAAGTAAATGTTTTGTTGTACTCACTATTTTATGTTAATAAAAGTCAAAGTAGGAAAGTTAAGAAAGCAAATGAGTGGTGCCCGAGCACGTAATCAATATTAAGAATTTCATGCAATGTAAATTGTAAATTTTAAATGTAGCTATATCATAAACAAAGATATCTTTTACTTGTGATTCCCCAACTTTTCGGGCGGTCACGGCCTCACCGAACCCTGACCGTGGAGTTGGTTTAGCTTTGACAGCTATGGTCGTGGCTCATTGCGTCACGTTCTGCCTTAACTGGCCATAGCTGTTATCGTTGTGAGAGGTGAATTTAGAAATTGACAGGGGGACAACTCAGGGGAATCACCAAACTATGAAACAGCGGCTATCACCCTGTTCGTGTAGGAACAGTAAAACAGGTGATAGACCAGCATTAAGGTTATAAATATGTAAAATCTGATATTTTGATATCTGGCAGTTTAACATATAAGGCCAAAGCAAGGACAGGAGATGCCAAAATTCCTCCTCAGATTCAGTCCTTGTGGAAGCAACTGGACGCCACAGTCCAGGGGGCCATAGTGTGTGTGGTAAGGAGGTTACTCAGGGGAGTAACGAATTAAAACCTTAAACTGACGTAAACTGAATGAGCTGATACTCTGATCAAACGATTTTATGTTGAATCAAGAGATATTATGCCCAAGGGCAGATTATTACAGTATATGATTTGTACAAAAGTAGTTGACTGAAATATGTTTTGCTTTAATCATTAATTAAAAGATATTAACGACTTTTATCATATGTTTTGCTCTCTATGATATTTTGTAGACGACTTTACTGGTTTTTGAAAAGATTATTTCTAGGAAAAAAGGCGTTTATTGTGTTTTATTATGTTATTATTTTATTATGTTAGAGTGTAAGAATTGTAAACATATGTTATGCGCTTTACATTGTATAATTTTTGAGTGTATCTAGGGTAAGGTCATTCACCTGACCCAGAGAGACCAGCTGATGATGGGTGGTAGATATGTAGTATATTCCTTCTAATTGACTTGTAGATTTTTTTGGTAATCAATGTAATTAAATAATTTTGTTGTTTTTGGAATCGTTAAAAGAGATATTTTAAAAATTAAATTTTGTTTTTTTTTTAAATGTTAGTTTGAGTGAAATGCAGATTGTGGTCAATATATCTTGATTGTGTGTATGGATAATGTATTAATTGATTCGTAGTGTCCATATAATATGTTTTGTAAACAGATGTACTGATAAGAACATTTATAATAGAAAGCAGTTGTTCATTTTGTTGTTTATTCTGATTGATTATTATTTAGATAAGAGTGGAGAAATATAAGAGATATAAAATAAATTCATTTGAAGGCTTTAGGAGTTTTAAGAATTATGATGAAAATCAATTAATTGAAGTAGATAATATGAATTATCTTAAAAGAGAATCTTTGATAAGGGATTTGGGTTTATTGCATTATCGAACAAAATTTACATAATTGAGTTGATTTGAACCGTAACGTACAGCCAGTTAAATTAAAAAATGAAATTGAAAATAAAATAAAAAAATTTTTGTGAATTTTAAATCAAGAAGGTGGAGAGGTTGTGTTCAAGAAATAACAATGAGTATGTGTAAGCACCCACTATTTTGCTAAAGGCAACCCAGTATGTATGTAAGGGGAGACATATCGGTTGAGGATCTGGTATGGTATAAGGCCAGTTTCTGATTTTGGTGAAATGATAAAAGGTTAGGTGGTACTATGGTGAGTATCTGTCCGATTTTATGGTATTGGGATCTCGCACAGAGAAGTCCAGTGATGTCGTTCAGGTGCTGCCATGGTCGCCGAGCTAGGGGGGTAGTTTACCCATGACGTGTTAAGAACTAAAGGGGGGTTGTTGGCACCATATCCTCACTGATCCTCTTAGGGTTTAGCAATGAGAGTTTTTCTGTTTCGGCAGAAAACCTCTAATTGGGGGGGTATTGTAACGGTACAGACCTATAGGGCTTTGTAAGTTAAATCTTTTCAATATTATCTGCAACCAAATACGTGTGGTGAATTGACTTTTGCGTCGTGACTGGTACAGCTCGGCCCAGGAATGTGAAATTGGTAACGAGGGGGCGTACGCGCTCGAGCGAGCGCACTCAGGCGGCGAACGTTCTCACGCTAACGGCACGTTTCAGAAATACCTTCGCGCAGTGTGCGCAGAAAACAACGTCTGTTGCATCCCAGCAAGTGAACCGCGCGGTTCTCAATAAAAGGCCTGCGGGCCAAAACTTATTAAAACTTCCAAAATATGGACTAGAGAGTGATACAAATAAAGGTAGAAGCAGTGCTAATTCAATGAAGTAATAATTTTAAACGCTGATTTTTTTGGACAGAATAAAGTGAAAGTTTAAAGTGAGAACGAGACTAAATTTTAATTACGAAAACTTTTTTGGACGAAACAGTAAAGTATCAAAACTACAGAACCACAACAATTGACGTCTGGATCCACATTAAGGAAGTAGCCACACGTAAATCCCTTTTAATTGATTATAACATTTTTTTTATTAAATGAGCTCTTTAACATAAATGGGGTGTAACGGAATGAATGTGAGAGTGAGCAAAAAGCTGGGTTGTCTTTAGTTAATTCGTTAATAATATAATCTAGATATAAGGAATAAAATATGTTAAAATTTGTTGTTGGTAAAAAGGGGCTTCACCTCAATATTGAATACAGTTTAATTTAAATGTTGGAGAATCGAGTGAGAAGTCATAATTGTAGTTGATTAGAAAGAAAGGAGAACAAAGAATGTCACAACATAAAATAATAAATTAATACTTTATTTCACTTGATATATGTGTGTTAGAATAATCATTTCAAGTACCTAATTTCATTTTCTGTGCTGGTAAATTCGCTATACGAAATAGGGTTACACCACTAGACGATCTGGCCAGAGAAAGTACAAATTGAAGATAAGTTGGGAGGGTGTGATTATATAATTAATTATTTAAAAAGTTATAAAACACGACAGAGGAGTGAGATGTTGTTGACATGAAACAATCATTTAAAACCGTTTCAAAATAATCATTCTAAGATTTATTAATTGATAGAAAAATATTTGAATATTCAAAAATTCAAACATTAGATAGATCAAATATACACTTTTATAAGTTTCACACATATTAGGCTGTTCATAACATCTAAACAATCATGTACTCTTATTAACTAAACAGACATGTTAAATAAGTCATCTAAATTCTTTCATTTTTTTGTGTGTGTGTCTGACTTTGATTCAATCTTCAAATGCTAATAGCAACTCATTTAAAAAGAAAGAAAAATAATATTAAACTTAAGCATAAAATTACTAGTTGCTATAGACAAAATAAACTAATTACGAGGGACATTCAATAATTAAAGAGACAAACTGATCTAGAGAAAAAATGGTGTATTTTTACAAAATGACAATATTTTTCATATTTCCTATTTTTCAACATAATGCCCCCCAACACTAATACAGTTGTCCCAACGATTAATCAGCTTTTTTATGCCTGCAGCAAAGAATTCTTTAGCTTGACGTTTGAACCAGTCTCCCACAAATTTTTTGACTTCTTCGTTGTTGTTGAATTTTTTACCACGTAGCGATTCCTTGAGTGGGCCAAACCGGTGGAAATCTGATGGTGCCAAGTCTGGGCTATACGGGGGGTGTGGTAGTGTCTCCCATCCTGCTGATGTTTGAGTGCGGAACTTTTTTTTGACAGGTGAACTGATGTGCTTCCATTCCATGCTTTGCCTTTTGGATTCCGGTTCAAAATGGTGAACCCATGTTTCATCACATGTTAAAATTCTACTCAGAAAAGCTTCACCTTCCTGCAAATAGCGTTGCTTCAGCTCTGTGCACACTCTGAGTCTGTTGTCCTTGTGTTGTTGCGTTAACTCTTTTGTAACCCATCTTGCACTTGTTTTGCGGTACCTAAGCTTGTCACTGATAATGCTAACACTTACTTGCAAATTCTCAGCCATTTGTTCAACTGTAACACGACGGTCTTCACGAATTATATTGTCTATTCGAGATTCAAACGCAGGAGTTGAAACTTCCTTTGGACGTCCAGATCGCTGTTCGTCTGTCACTGAGGTTCGGCCGTTTTTGAACTGATCCACCCACTTGTAAAAATTTCCGCGATTCATGCAACTTTCACCATACTGTTTAGTCATTCTAGAATAGATATTAGAGGGTTTTTCAACTTCAGAAAGTAAAAATCGAATCACTGAACGTTGTTCAACTAATGTGGAAACTTCTAGCGGACTTGCCATTGTTAAATGAGATTTTGAGGTTATAAGCAAAACAATTTTCATGAAACAGCTGCTCAGAGATCATCCCAGGGATGCCAACATGAAGTCCTAAAAGTAACTAATTTTTCCTGCCAACCGTTTTTTCTCTAGATCAATTTGTCTCTTTAATTATTGAATGTCCCTCGTACATTTACTTTCAAACTATTATTTAACTCTATTGACACACCCAAATTTTTAACATATAACAAAAGATTTAGTAACTTTCAAATTTTCTTAGAAAATTAAATTATTGACTTTAACTATTATTTACATTTAAAATTTTTAAGTCTTACTGTTCATGTAAAATTGTCTTTCTGAAAGTTCTTTTCACAACAAAATTATAAATATTTAGTCATCACCTGCATACTGCTGCCGTTACCGTTGTGTGTGTGTGTGTGCGTCCTGAATCCTGATAATTTTGTGAAGATGATGATGATGCTGTGTTCTCTGTCTCTATGGGTTGTTGTTTTTGCTCCTGAGTTCCTCCATACGTCTTGTTTGAGTGTGGTAGTGTGCGTGCGTGCGTGCGTGCGTGTGTGTGTGTGTGTGTGTGTGTGTGTGTGTGTGTGTGTGTGTGTGTGTGTGTGTGTGTGTGTGTGTGTGTGTGTGTGTGTGTGTGTGTGTGTGTGTGTGTGTGTGTGTCCAAGTCGATCCGCAACGGGCAGCGTAACGTCGTCTGTAGATTTCTTGAGTCTGAGAATGCCCCAAAATTGTCGGTCGTATTTATACTGGACTCAATCTGACATGTCCAGGATTCCTGTGACATGTTAGAGATTGAAACTTTCAAGCAAAGTGTCCTTTTAATTACGAATCACTTTTTTTTGTTCGTTTTAGCGATTTCATAAACACACTTGTAGCATTTGCGATATCATTGTTTGCGTAATTTTTTTCTGTTCACGCACATATAACACACACGTTAATTACTCTTTAATTATACTAGTAATTAACATTAAACTCTTAGTGTCATTAATATTGCAAATTTCTGCAATATTTTTATATCACTGCATTCGTTAAAAATTCCTCAATGCAATGGTGTTTTTATAATTGGAGTACGTCTTTGCTTACAGGTTTAAAACATATTAATTAGTTTGTTTTTAAACGGTTAAAACCTGATTATATACAAAACAATAAATCGTTCGCACCACCCCATCGCGTCGTTCAAAACAGGTCACAGCTGGCAAACACACATATACACACAAACGCTGTAACTTACGCTGGCGAAGCAGGTGTCACTTTTTGATATGCTCCAGCCGGTCCATTCTCGCACAAAACTGTATAAAACTGTTCCTTATTCTATTTACGCTAATTACAATATAAAACATACCGCCCTGGTAAAATATGCAAATTTATGTATTGTTGCAATATATATATTATAACATAACAATGCAATATAAATTAATTTGGGGAGCCCCACGTTTTGGAGTGCCAAATTTACAACATAACAAAACAAATCTATTTAATTTATTTTGCATGTGTCATATATAACATAACAATGATGTTAGGTGTAATCGTAATATCAAGAATGCGTAATACGTTTTTTAAATATTTACATTATTTATCTAACAACATCTTTACTTATTTCGGAAATAGAAAAATTCATTATTCTTCGCTTGTGCGATCTTTTGCATGTGACTTCTGGTTGACAATTTACATTAAACAGGTTATACAGAAATCTTATTATCTAATCCTAACTATCAAATATTTTGCTCTCGGCTTACTCATTCAGTGTGGTTATCTTTGCAATTGCTTACCAATTTATGTCAACAAAGAATTTACTTTTATTTCAATTTCTTTAATCTTACTTTGCTTTAATTCTTTTCTACTGCATATGCATTTTTCTTTTACCAAATAAAGATTTTATTAATTACTTTAAATTATTTCAATTTCAAATCAAATATTGCTCTTACAGCATTTACGTTATATTCAAATCCTAATTGACATATATGAAATATTATTCTAAATTAAAAATCTGTCTTTACACTACTATGTACAAATTAATTACTTATAGCAACAGTTCGAATGTCTCTCATTATAGTTTTTAATTATTGTCTTTCAATTGTAGGTAATTATATGGCTTTTTACCACCTCGTATCATGTGGTACATTATCGGTGTGTCCTCCTTCGGTCCTCGGTCCGTGTCTTTCGGGTCCTCTTCCAGGATTCCACTGCATGTACTCCTTAACTGTTGTCTCTCCTCACATCATGGGCTGTAGGTGTGTCCATAGAACCTCTGCTTTGACTTCCAGTCTAACCTGTGACGCTTACTGTAGATTCGAGACAGCGCTGCTGACTGACATAGCCTCCTGTGGCAACGGTTGAATGAAGAAGAAGAGAGCTGATTAGCACAACTTGGTATTTATAGCCACATTGTGCAAAAGCTCCTGTCTGAACAATACTTGTCTTGCCAGAGTTTGTCGAAAGCGTCCTTACTCCCACTCTTGTTCGATTCACTAATTTCGCCGAGCTTCGCGAATTGCGAAGTCTGTTTTACACTACACGATACTCAATCGATCGCTAATTTTCATATGTTTATTATATGTAACTTACACTTCTTTATTGTAATTATTCAGAGAACTATTCACTTTTTAATTCATTGTATTTTACCTTTACGTCACTTTCTCACGGTTTTACAACCCTTTGTGCATCTTTATTTTCTACACACTTTGGTGTATTTTGTTTTACATTATTGTACATATTTTTCTTATAATTAAAATAATACTTAAAATCTAACATCATTTGAATAGGGTGTAACCCCTCTTTCAACTTTTAGACTTTATAAAAAAAAAAACCCTTTTTTTCTCTCTTTTATTTATTTATTTATCTTATTTTATTTTTTTTTTTTTTTGAAAGAGGAGCCACTAGTTATTTAAAACTAGGCAAGAGCCTAGGGAAGCCAAAACTGCGCTGGGTCCAGTATGACGGGACATGCAATTAAACTCGTTGTTAAGCAACAATAACAATTTTATTCAGCCATATCAAAGAACATGCAAGTATCACTCCCAGTATACAATATACTTTTATAGAATTGAAAAAAACTTCTGTTACAAACTTTTACTCCCTGTCATTACAATCCTCTGAAAATATGCACGTATAATCTCATCCAATTAGAATACATGTAGACATCAGCATAATAATATCTCCCAAATATAAATAAATATAACATCAATCAATATAAATACATAGATACACATAAATAAATAGTTACATAAATACACATAGCGCACACATATCGATATACACACATATATACTACACACATGTTCACCTGGCAGGCAGCTCATATACATTTCCCCATGCCGCCGAAGAATACAATCCTCAGTATCAGTGACCTAGGCCCCCATCCCAAACTACTGTAAAAGGGTAAAGTGCCCAGCCTCCATAAAAACCCTTCATAAACCAATCCATTAACCCGTCCGGCTATGACTGCTTGCAACCAATGAAATTATTACAAGTATTCAAAATTTTAGAAAGGTTCCCCCAGATAGGACTATGCCATCGCCAGGTCAACATGGCTGCACGGCCGTACGAAATGTATAACAGAATTTATGGTTGGAAGTAAGAATCAATAGTGTACTCATATTAACAACTGAACTAGTAGTACACTGGCTATGGCAGTAAAAGAAACTGAATGAAATTTCACTTATACTGAATTATTACTGAGTTAAGATAATTTTTATAAAATATATATAATACGGTTTATGATTGAACCGATAGTGTGCTCATATTAACAACTGAACTAGTAGTACACTGGCTATGGCAGTAAAAGAAACTGAATGAAATTTCACTTATACTGAATTATTACTGAGTTAAGATAATTTTTATAAAATATATATAATACGGTTTATGATTGAACCAATAGTGTGCTCATATTAACCACTGAACTAGTAGTACACTGGCTATGGCAGTAAAAGAAACTGAATGAAATTTCACTTATACTGAATTATTACTGAGTTAAGATAATTTTTATAAAATATATATATAATGACAATTTTAATTAAAAAAACTTTATAACATCAGCCCCTAATAAAACACATTTGAGGTGTTCCTACAGAATTGGCTTGGCCACAGGCGAGGCCATGCGCACCACCAGATCCAGCAACCTAAAACATGCTATAGACCTGTTACTAACGGCACCTACAGGTGACGTCCACAGGTTACAGCACCTCCCCAAACCTTTAAATCAACAAAAAAAAACGAAACCCATATAGCTATGAATACCCTTAATCAATGCAAGCATAATTCACCCCCCTATAAATCAGTAATCTTAAGTCACACACACTTTTACCCTTAAAGAAAATTTCGCAGCAAAATTCGGTAACGCATGACCCCGTCCGGGCTCACACTTACTCAGGGGGGCTTAAGCCTTAGTAAAATACACTGACAAAATTTACAAGCACTAATTGTCTCGCTGGACTTGTGTCCCAACAACTTTAACTGGAGATGTTCCAGGAAGAGAATAAGATGTTCTACATTGTAGAGGCCAAAATATATATAAATGGGTTAAATGTCACCTGGTAAAATCCGGCACAAAACCTGATGTATTGTCCATTTCTTCCTCCCGACGGCACAGACGGAGAATCACTCGTGTAATACCATTGGTGGCAGATGTTCGGCCACCCGCTGAAGTGAATCGAGAATCGTCTTAGGTCGGGAACCCTGAACAATTATATATATTGACAATTACTCAAATGTTACCCAATTCACGATCCCCCTAATATTCATGACTCCAGCATAATTCACACACTACCACATGCTCAGATTAAAGGAAAATTTTGAAATTTTAAGAAAGCATAGAAATTACCTTCAGTAAAAAAAAATTAGAATTAAATGACTAGTATTTATAGACAGTTCGTCAACTAAATAAACCCTTATTACAATTTCGAGATGAGTTGCAAACTTAAACAGGTTCATAATACATATACAGTTTCATATACCTCTACATTTAGTTCATAAAACATTCTCTTACGCCCCCCTTTGATTATAATGAAATTATTATGATATAATTAGGAAAAATACACAGCCATAATTACTTTATAAATACTTTAACTCAGCCAGTGTTAGCTTTCAAGACATGCATACACAGAATTTAACCCGCGATTGCCACGTGGTGACTTTCGTATATATATCGCATTGCATCGGCATTAATTTAAGCTAAATTACAATTCTTTTATTAAATAATAAGTAAGTTACCTTGAACAGACTTACCGGGGAGTCGCTTAGTAGATTATCTAATCACGATAGATTTTAGCAGACAAAAAAATCAAACTGGTGGCCGCCGGGAGAAATTGGTTGCTGCTTCGTGTTCGGCTGCCTGGCGAATACTGCACACCGCAGTCCCAAGAAAAATATTACGTATCGCTCCCGACAGAGAGAGCGCGGATCGGCAACAAAGCATGCAGATAACAGCGTATACTCCACTCAAATAATTAATTCACAAACCCCCGCAATGACAGTCACATAATTAACTGGGAAAGGGCCGAGTATTCCAAGACTCGGCACACCCCCACTCCAAAAGGGCAACATGGTTGCCCCAACTGGAACTCAGTGGTACCCTGCAGTGGACCACCCTTATATTCCATACTCGAGTTGGTATCGGTTTTCCCACCAGTCATAGCTCCCAGGAGAACAGAGGCTCAGAAGGAAAACGAAAGAGCAGAAGAAGACATGTAACGTGTAAGTGTGTAGCCACCGCAGGCTGACCTGATCAGGGCCAGTCTACGGCAAGAAAAGACAGCGAAGAAAAGGCGAAAGAAGATACGGGAGCTCCCTGAGCACTGGCCCCCCCGAGACATGCCCAACTATGTTTGAGAAACCGACACAACCACAACAGGGCGTCAAGCCCTATAGTTACCAGAGGGACTAGCCCCAAAACGACAAACAATAACCGTGTCTCAGAATCACCGAAGAAAAGGGGGATCTGGTCTCCATGACCCAATAATCTCACTTGCATGTATATGTATATATCCATAATCCCATACGTGTGTGTGCTCCAAGGGCTCTCTACTCTCTCTCTTTTTTTTTGGGGGGGGAGCAGGTTAGGAAAATCAGGAAGAAGGAAAGGGCAAGGATCATTGAAGATCAAGGCCTGGAACAGAAGGTAAGGACATGGCTCTCTCCAGAAATAAGGAAAATTGGAGAGAACCAAGGCTCGCGCAGGCAGGGGCGCATCCCTGAAGTAGACGAACACCACTGGGACTGTGGGGAACACCTACCTGCTACCATAATCATCTCCCCCCCCAGAGCACACACCTCCCCGAATAACCTCCATCCCTACCTAAATGGAGTCCGACAAGTTCCCCCCCTTTCTATCAGCCCGTCCACCCATTGTGACAGGGCTTCAACTTCGAAACGTGAGAGACTATCTCTTTAGAAGTACCTCCCGGTTTGCCCAACCTAGCCGTCACAGGCGACGCGAACCCCAGGATACAGTACGGCCCCGACCAGCGGTAACACAATTTGGCGGCTCTTTTATCGGCAGCTGAGCTGATCGGGTGGCTCTGGCAGTAGACCAAATCTCCTACCTTAAAGGGTTTTGGAATACGCCCCTGATTATACCGACTACGGACGCGCTCGTGCGCACGAAGCAAATTCTTCCGGGCCTCTTTCCACCTATCTGCCGTCCTAATGTCCGGATTACTCGGTAGAAGATCGTCTATGTTCCACAAGTTGGCCAAGGGAAGCGTAGGCGAGAAACCAAACATAACTTCAAAGGGAACGGCCTTATGACTGTCATGCAGGGCCGTATTGAAAGCTAGCTGTAACCACTTAAGATTCTGGTCCCAGGTGGTCTGTTGCTCTGCATGATAAGCAATAAGCGCGGACCTGAGATTCCTGTTGAATCTCTCCGCGTGGGACGGCTGTGGGTAATAGGGGGAAGTGGTTACATGTTTGATGCCATTGGCGAAGCACATTCGCCGAAAATCGCCTGAAATAAATTGTGGACCATTGTCCGAGACAATGATGGCCGGAAAACCGAAGTGCTGAAATACATGACTCTGGAGCGCGATTATGGTTAAACGAGCAGTTGCCTGCCGTAAGGGCAGTAGCCAGGCAAACTTCGAAAAAGCATCCACACAAACAAGCAGGTAAGAATTACCTGACTTGCTACGCGGGAAAGGTCCCACGTAGTCTATGAATAAATTCTCCATCGGTCTGCTCGCCACATCAGATGACAACAGCCCCAACTTGGTGTTCTGGGCAGGCTTGCTCAAGCCACAGAGATGACATGCCTTCACCCGAGTTGCTATGTCCCTATCCATGCCCTTCCAGATAAACTGTCTCCTAATACTGGAAATGGTCTTCAAAATCCCCTTATGTCCACCTACCGGGGAATTGTGGTAGTAGCTGAAGACCATGGGCACGAGTTTGCTAGGCAGCACTATCTTCGGGGCCCGTCCTTTTCTCTCTCTGCAACATAGGACGCCCCTGGACAAGAAGTAAGGGACCTGCACGTTAGCCTCTTTTAGATTTTGGATGATCGGACCCAACTCTTCATCATCTAACTGATGGGGTAACACATCAGTAAAAGCTAAAGGAAAGTCCAGTAAAACAGAACAGGGTTGCTCAGGCTGGGCTTCGCTGGGCTGGGAAAACATACGGGACAAAGCATCTGCAACCACATTTTGAGTTCCCCGAATGTGTTGCACCTTGAATTTAAAGGATGAGATCTTGACCACCCATCGTCCAATCTTACCCAGCTGCCGGGGATGAGCGAGAAGCCAAGAGAGAGCCTGGTTGTCGGTCTCGAGCAGGAACTCAGCTTGTTCCAAGAAACGCCTGAACTTGTCTAGAGCGTAAACAACAGCTAAACACTCTAGCTCATAGACTGAAGACTTCCGTTCTTGTTGGGTCAAAGTTCGAGATATAAAGGCCACAGGCTGCCTAGCACCATCAACAACTTGGGACAGAACCGCCCCGAGCGCAATGGAACTCGCATCCGTCTGGAGTATGAACGGCTTCGAGAAGTCTGGCATTCTCAGTACTGGAGGGGAAATGATGGCTTCCTTCAGGGTCTCGAAAGCCTTCTGTTGTTTTTCCCCCCATACAAATTTGGCGCCCTTTTTCCGGAGTTCATTCAGAGGTGCCGTAATCTCCGCCGCGTTTGGAATGAAACGTCTATAGAAATTCACCATCCCCAAAAATCTCGTGATGCCTTTGGCATCCTTTGGTGGGGGAAAGTCCCTGATTCCCTGTGTCCGCTCAGGATCCACAGTGACACCTCTATGGGAAATCAGGTGGCCCAGAAAAGAAATTTGTGTCTGGGCAAACTTCACCTTTTCGGGGTTGATAGTGAGGCCAGCACCCCTCAACCTGCACATCACCTCTTCGAGATGACCCAAATGTTCCTCGTACCCCTTGCTGTACACCAGCAAGTCGTCAAGATAATTGAAGACATACTTGAACTTGACATCGTGAAAAACGTTGTCAAGTAAACGGGTGAGAGTTTGGGCCCCTACCGCTAGACCCATGGGAACCCTAGTGTACTGATAGAGGTTCCACGGAACACAGAATGCCGTGTAGGGCCTACTTTCTTTCGTCAACGGAATCTGGTGATATGCAGAGTTGAGGTCAATGATGGTAAAATACCTCGCCTCACTGAACCAATCGAACGCGGAATGAAGGTCAGGAAGTGGGACCGAATCTACCTCAATGTTGGCGTTGAGCTTGCGGTAGTCAATGACCATCCTATGCTTACCTCCAGGCTTGGGCACTAGGAACGCTGGACTGGCATAACTGGACTGAGAAGGTTCAATCACCCCTTGATCTAATAACTCTTGAACCTTCTCCCTCAAGATGCTCATCTTCGGAGGGGCAAATTTATAAGGGTGGGAGCGCACCACCTTGGAGTCCGTTAGGCGGATCTTATACTCCAAGAGATGTGTGAGCCCAAGGGCCGGAGTTAATACAGTGGGGAAACGCTCACACAACTGATCTAATGCGGACCGCTGGGACTGGGAGAGGTGGTCTCTAGATGTGTCGGGGCACTTAACCTCTTGGATATCTTGCCTGGTCCCCTGATATCCAAGGAAAGGGATTACAACTCCCCGATTAAATTTAAAATAACTTTGGTGCTCTTGGATGTCAATAACGAGACCACTTTTGCAGATGAAATCGGCACCAATAATGCATTCAACTCCCAGAGCAGGAGAAACCAGAAAGCTCCACACCCAAGAAAATCCCTCGATTTTAAACTTAAATGAAACTACCCGGGAAATGGGCAGAATTTCCTGGGATGCCGTCCAGCACACCACGGAAGACTGTTCTGACCTTTTAATTAAACCCTGTCGTTCAAGGTCCTCGCACACTTTAGATGAAATGATAGATCTTGCTGATCCGGAGTCAACTAATGCTCTGAGTTGACTCCTTTTCAACTCCAACAGCAAGAAGGGGCATACGGAAGTGGGCCTAGAGATGGTTTGGAGGACTTTGATGCCCAAAGAACTGGGACCTACAACTGGCCTGGAGGCGCGTACCTTAGAAGACCCGCGACAGGTAGGGGAAGACCTCCGACATATCTTCCACTCATTGACCCTTTCTGAATGACCTTGGGCGCCTTGGGGAGGGACGTTGGACTCGACCTAACCCCGGTACAAAATCGTCTGATGTGGCCCAATCTACCACACCTAAAACAAGTCACATTAGTTGAACGACGGCGCCTCTCGTTACAAGAGTTTATAATTTCCACTTCAGCACCGCATGATGATGGAACAATTCGCCCTGCATGCGTCTCGTGTCTTACTTTATCCTTTACTACTTGATCACGGGACTCGTCAATTTCCTGGACCGTTCTGGAAACCACACACAGCCGTTCAAGGTCCGCAAAACAACGTGGACGGTCCGCGAACACCAAACGGGATCTTTCTTGGGGCGTCACCCCTTCTAGAATAACTCGAATAATATCCTTCTCTGGCAACCCCAACCTCAAAATCCGGGCAATTTTACGAATATCCTGCACAAAGTCCACCAACGCCTCTTCGTTGGCCTGTGCACGATAGAACCGACAACATTTCAACAGTTCACGTTGCCGACGGGATATGAAAGAGTCCAACACCTCCCCATGGAGAGAGTCGATACTGCCACCACGCCGCAGGGTGTCGGTGACCAGCTCAGCCAATGAACCCCGGCAATACGGATATATAACGGACAAGAGGACATCATCGGGCAGCCCCGGAAACTCCGCCAACTGCAGGACGATGTCCAGGAAAACCAACAATTTGCCCACATCTTCTCCATCCACCACCGGAAGTCTCTGGAGAATGCCGGAAATAGGGTTGGGTAGTTTCTGGTAACCTACCCCCGCCAGAATCACAATTCAACCCACAACAACAAACATAATTCCCACGAAACACCTAACACAAAACATGACTTACAAAGACTTACATCTTGAGTACTCTCTCTTCCATCAAGAGGACCCCCGGGTTCCCTAGCGCTGCGAAAACCCGATCCACTCCAGAACCAACTCTCCGTCAGCCGCCAGACTCAAAAGAAGAAACGACATCAGACACTAACACCAACATACAACATACAATCCACACCACCGAACAACTACCACAACATATAACAATTCAACAAGACATTTATTATAACTTCCGCGACTAAGTCGGGTCAATGACAGTACCGACTTCCGGTCAGGCCATACCGCATCCAGTTAACCTCTCGCGCTGTTACTTCATAACTATTTATATAAGGCAGCCATTCCCCCGGCAATCCCCGCCGCGCTCACCGGCAAGGTCCAATCTCAACAACAATAAAAACCCCAACTAAAACGCATGCCACGTGGCGGCACCAGGTTTACAATTGAAATCCCATAGCATCTACCAATTTTCATTTTCAAATATTGCTGATGTTTGATGTTCTTTCCAAACTATTTCCGAGTTTGCAAGCCCCGTCACACCCAAGGACCCAAGGGTTCGACCAAAGAATCGATCGCACTCTGCTACCATTTGTAACCCCTCTTTCAACTTTTAGACTTTATTTTAAAAAAAACTTTTTTTTCTCTTTTATTTATTTATTTATTTTTTTTATTTTATTTTTTTTGAAAGAGGAGCCACTAGTTATTTAAAACTAGGCAAGAGCCTAGGGAAGCCAAAACTGCGCTGGGTCCAGTATGACGGGACTTGCAATTAAACTCGTTGTTAAGCAACAATAACAATTTTATTCAGCCATATCAAAGAACATGCAAGTATCACTCCCAGTATACAATATACTTTTATAGAATTGAAAAAAACTTCTGTTACAAACTTTTACTCCCTGTCATTACAATCCTCTGAAAATATGCACGTATAATCTCATCCAATTAGAATACATGTAGACATCAGCATAATAATATCTCCCAAATATAAATAAATATAACATCAATCAATATAAATACATAGATACACATAAATAAATAGTTACATAAATACACATAGCGCACACATATCGATATACACACATATATACTACACACATGTTCACCTGGCAGGCAGCTCATATACATTTCCCCATGCCGCCGAAGAATACAATCCTCAGTATCAGTGACCTAGGCCCCCATCCCAAACTACTATAAAAGGGTAAAGTGCCCAGCCTCCATAAAAACCCTTCATAAACCAATCCATTAACCCGTCCGGCTATGACTGCTTGCAACCAATGAAATTATTACAAGTATTCAAAATTTTAGAAAGGTTCCCCCAGATAGGACTATGCCATCGCCAGGTCAACATGGCTGCACGGCCGTACGAAATGTATAACAGAATTTATGGTTGGAAGTAAGAATCAATAGTGTACTCATATTAACAACTGAACTAGTAGTACACTGGCTATGGCAGTAAAAGAAACTGAATGAAATTTCACTTATACTGAATTATTACTGAGTTAAGATAATTTTTATAAAATATATATAATACGGTTTATGATTGAACCAATAGTGTGCTCATATTAACCACTGAACTAGTAGTACACTGGCTATGGCAGTAAAAGAAACTGAATGAAATTTCACTTATACTGAATTATTACTGAGTTAAGATAATTTTTATAAAATATATATATAATGACAATTTTAATTAAAAAAACTTTATAACATCAGCCCCTAATAAAACACATTTGAGGTGTTCCTACAGAATTGGCTTGGCCACAGGCGAGGCCATGCGCACCACCAGATCCAGCAACCTAAAACATGCTATAGACCTGTTACTAACGGCACCTACAGGTGACGTCCACAGGTTACAGCACCTCCCCAAACCTTTAAATCAACAAAAAAAAACGAAACCCATATAGCTATGAATACCCTTAATCAATGCAAGCATAATTCACCCCCCTATAAATCAGTAATCTTAAGTCACACACACTTTTACCCTTAAAGAAAATTTCGCAGCAAAATTCGGTAACGCATGACCCCGTCCGGGCTCACACTTACTCAGGGGGGCTTAAGCCTTAGTAAAATACACTGACAAAATTTACAAGCACTAATTGTCTCGCTGGACTTGTGTCCCAACAACTTTAACTGGAGATGTTCCAGGAAGAGAATAAGATGTTCTACATTGTAGAGGCCAAAATATATATAAATGGGTTAAATGTCACCTGGTAAAATCCGGCACAAAACCTGATGTATTGTCCATTTCTTCCTCCCGACGGCACAGACGGAGAATCACTCGTGTAATACCATTGGTGGCAGATGTTCGGCCACCCGCTGAAGTGAATCGAGAATCGTCTTAGGTCGGGAACCCTGAACAATTATATATATTGACAATTACTCAAATGTTACCCAATTCACGATCCCCCTAATATTCATGACTCCAGCATAATTCACACACTACCACATGCTCAGATTAAAGGAAAATTTTGAAATTTTAAGAAAGCATAGAAATTACCTTCAGTAAAAAAAAATTAGAATTAAATGACTAGTATTTATAGACAGTTCGTCAACTAAATAAACCCTTATTACAATTTCGAGATGAGTTGCAAACTTAAACAGGTTCATAATACATATACAGTTTCATATACCTCTACATTTAGTTCATAAAACATTCTCTTACGCCCCCCTTTGATTATAATGAAATTATTATGATATAATTAGGAAAAATACACAGCCATAATTACTTTATAAATACTTTAACTCAGCCAGTGTTAGCTTTCAAGACATGCATACACAGAATTTAACCCGCGCTTGCCGCGTGGTGACTTTCGTATATATATCGCATTGCATCGGCATTAATTTAAGCTAAATTACAATTCTTTTATTAAATAATAAGTAAGTTACCTTGAACAGACTTACCGGCGAGTCGCGTAGTAGATTATCTAATCATGATAGATTTTAGCAGACAAAAAAAATCAAACTGGTGGCCGCCGGGAGAAATTGGTTGCTGCTTCGTGTTCGGCTGCCTGGCGAATACTGCACACCGCAGTCCCAAGAAAAATATTACGTATCGCTCCCGACAGAGAGAGCGCGGATCGGCAACAAAGCATGCAGATAACAGCGTATACTCCACTCAAATAATTAATTCACAAACCCCCGCAATGACAGTCACATAATTAACTGGGAAAGGGCCGAGTATTCCAAGACTCGGCACAAGGGGTTGTTACTGTCCAGGAACGAACAGGTTTCACACACACATATTAAATACACATGTACACACAGCTAGCGACAGGTGGCCAGATATGCGTGTCCATGCGTGAATTGTACTGTTCCCTATATTTTAAACAATCCAGCTTGCAATCTGAATCATGTTTATCAACCATACATTTATTTATTTTTATTAATTATTTTAATTATTTTGGCAATGCACAGTACCGTATATGGTTGTACTGTCGCATTATTTCCCTGCTTGGGCAAACAAATTTTAATAAATAGGTTCATTAAATTTTTTTCTCTGCCTTTTTATTAGACAAATAATATGGTATTATTTTTATTTACTAACTCATTTATTTATTTTATGTGCAAATAATAATGAATATGTGATTCTTCAAATTTACTCTTACTTGGTGGGTTGAGCAAATATTTCCCCCTTATGTATGTGGAGTTGATGCGGTGTTGTAGTATATCCGCTTCAATTGTTGCTCAACTGTAATTGTCCTAGTAACCCAGTTATTTATGAATGGAATTTCCTCAAAGAACTGGCATGATATTTACCTACTTCTCTCCCTCTTGCGTCGTCATTTCTGTCCTTTCTTATACTGTTATTCTCTTCGCTTATTCACTATTTTTACGCCTTAATCACACAGGATCTTCTTCATCTTGTCATATGCTGGAATATATTTCTTGAGTAGTATCTTCAGTACAGCTTTTGTTGTGGGTTGCATGATCGGATACAGCTGAACTGCCTTAGAAACAAGTCTATATAGACTATTATGTGTTAAACCCCCGACTTTATCGTGGTAATGGGTCCTAAGTAGTTTCTGCCCTTAACTCCCCCTTTCGCTTTCTTCTGAATACTCTGCATCTCAACATACGTGTGATGATTTGGCTGTTTTGCTGTTTGACAATCATAACACTTCTTTAACTCATTTCTAACATTCCAAAACATATTATTAATTAGCTTGTTGGTACATCCTCTTCATTCACTTATTAATATTTATATAAATATATATTAAAACTTTCACTGTGAACTTACTTTTAGGTTTTGATTACCCAGACGTTTCGACGTCGTATTCGTCTTTCTCAATGGGTTTTTAAATACTGAATGTCTCTACAGTAACGGTTATGATTACCCCCACCACACACACCCACATCCCATATGTGGTTATGTCATGGTTACATGCTAATTCTGATTGGTTAATCTTGGCTTATTACCATTGTTATCAAATTTGAGTTATTATTCAAAATAGCTGTATATCTTCTGATTGCTTATATTCTTCTGTCTTCCTCCCTACATATTAAATATTATCACTATTGTTATTATTTCCTTTCAAAGATTGTTTTGACACCACATAAGGTTGTGTTCTATAAGATATTAACTATTGTATAATTATGTTAACATTTGTTAATTACATTTCTTTTTTAATTTAAGTCCTTATTCTAACATTTTGCTTTTAGTGTGATTTACAAATTATCCTTGGTTAATTACTCGCCTCGGATTTGTTAATTTCTTTGTTCATTTGTTACAAATTGTAGTTGTTTGTTTTTTACAGTTAGGCATTTCCTAGGTCTAAGTAGCCATTGCTTATATTTACTTATTTCCTACAAATTACATTTCATTTTAACCTAATGAGTTTTGTTTTGTTATTATAATTGGTTGTGTTATTTGTTGATGTGTTTTGGATCTGTTTTTGTGTTATTTGTATGTTACTATTAATTTATACATCATGGATTGCTAATTATTTACCAACTGATTTTCTCGTTTTCTAAGTTCTGCATGTTTATTTAACTTGCCATTGCTAACAATATGGCTATTACTTACTATAAAATATAACATCTAGGCCTATGGTCTGTACAATTCCTCCAGCCATATCCTATTCATAAATTTGATTAAACAATTATTTAACAATTATTATGTAGTGTTAGTATACAATTCATTACTTTTTATACTATTTTTTGGGTGTTAATCAACATCACACCTTTTGAATTTACTTAAATAATTATCCCTTATAACATGGGGTGTTTATTGATTTTGTTTTTAACTTCTTATTTTTTTAAATAATCTTTACCTTCACTCCATGATAACACTATCTGTTTCCTCTTTCATGGGATTCTCCCTTTTAACTACGATTGTATTCAATTAGGCTAAACTTAACAATAAGATTCTTTTTTAATTAATACTGTTATCATCACTCTTCAGTGTTCATTACTTCTTAATTAATTGTTTACATCTAATACTATTCTTAACAACATTCTTAATTACTAATATAGTTCACCATTAATCATTTAGTGTTTCTTATTGATTTACTAAGTGTTTTTTCTATCCTTCACTATTTTTCATAACACTATCATTTACACTATTCTTATTTATTCATTACCTTCACTTTTAAATTATCTATTGTTTATTATAATTTATTTAGTGTTTTTTCTTTATCACTTTACTTTGGGGTTTTTACACTTCCACTTTTGCACTCCTTAAATGTTTTTTTTATTTTAAGTGTTTCTAAATGGGTAATCCCTGTAATTACTTTCTCTTTCTTATTTACTAAAGTTTATTTTCTCACTACTTTACTATCTCTTTCATTACAAATATCATTAATAATATTAACAAGTTTATGTCTCTATCGCTTTCATCATTACATCTAACTCTAATTTGTGGGTTAGTGTATTTTTATTTCTAATAGTATTTAATTGGGTTTCATCACATATCAGTTACCTTTATCAATTAACTGATAATAATATTTATTATTTACTTAGGTTAGTTTTGGTTTCGTTTCCAATATTACATTTGAGTGTACCATTTCTCCTGCTTGTATTCTATATTACTTGTTTGTGCCTTATCACTTGATTTCATTTTATTTCCCTTTATCGTTGGTTTGTTTCTTTTTCCTTTTTTCTCCTTCTTCACTTTCAGTGTATTTCCTTTATATCTTGGTTTTCCACCTTCTCCTTTGGGTTTATTTTATTATGTTGCATTGAGTCATTCAATTCCTTCAATTTGTTTCATTTTTGTTTGGTTTCGGTTTTTTCCCTTCTTCTTTTTGTTTCTTTTTATTTGGTCAATCACTTTTTTATTTGGTTTCGTCTTTTCCCTTCTTCCTTTGGTTCTTTTTATTTGGTCAATCACTTTTTTATTTTGTTTGTTTCTTGTTTGGTTTTGTTGTTTCCTTCTTCCTTTGGTTCTTTTTATTTGGTCAATCACTTGGGTTAGGTCATGTCGTCGTTTGTCGTGTCATCGTCATTTTATTTTCTTTATATTAAACATTTTATTTTATAAGAATTACTTTTTTATATTCAGATTGATCTTTTTTATCCCTGGTATTGGGGTGGCTTATTTGTGTTGTAACATTATGGCTTTTATGTTCACTACTATTACACTTGAAATCCTCAACCAATAAAAATGAAGTACTAGATGAGTCTACAAAATGTACATAGTAGTAACCATATTTTAATTCGAAAACTGAGTTGGTAAAAATAAAAAACGCAATAAAACCATCGTACACCCGATTTAGTATGTATTAAAATATAAACTGTCCTGCAAACATGACATTTTGTACAAAAATGTACATTCAGACTCATCTAATATTTCATTTTTATTGGTTGAGAATTTCAAGTCGTATAATAGTAGCGAACGTAAAACCCACAAGCGCAATGCATTTCCCTATTTTAGCCCATTGTCTCATCCGACTATGGAACCAAGAATACTTTGTGCTTGCGCACTTTGTGTGTGTGTGTGTGTGTGTGTGTGTGTGTGTGTGTGTGTGTGTGTGTGTGTGTGTGTGTGTGTGTGTGTGTGTGTGTGTGTGTGTGTGTGTGTGTGTGTGTGTGTGTGTGTGTGTGTGTGTGTGTGTGTGTGTGTGTGTGTGTGTGTGTGTGTGTGTGTGTGTGTGTGTGTGTGGGCTTCTTTTTTGTGTACTAGTTTTAAATATCTTTTTTTACGGATGTGTGGTTTTTTTTAATGTTTATAGCGTCAAAACAGAAACCAATTCATATGAAACATCGTAAGAGTGGACAATATAATACTAGTTAAACTGTATCTAAGTTGTAAATAACTAATGTATGACATAAAATAATTAACATTAAAAGGATATTTTATTTATTAACTAATTTTTATTTACATGAATAAACTACACACCAATTTCAGTTTATAATGCTGTCATAATCTGAATAAAATTACTATATGAATAATTTTTTTACAGAGGAGAAAAATACATCATGTACTGTAAGGGGTTTGGATGCTCACTTCTCACACCGATGGTGTGTCAAAATATCATGGATTAAAAAAAATGCCTTCTTTAGGCATTTCTCAGCTCTAGAACCACCAACTTTACTTTTGGTGGCACCTCTGAGCTACTATTTTCTATGTTACTTTAGCTTATGATGTCATTCTGTCTCTCTTATTTCCTCTGGAGGACTCCCTTGATGTAAGCTTAACATGGTTCCGGTGACCATCATTACTATGCCACTTCTGAACAATGTTACCTAACTCCACCTTTAGTCATCATCTTTCCACAAACCATACGCATGCTGTTGTGGTTTGTTGAACTTCCATACTGACGAACCAGGTTTCCAGGCTTACCCACTGCATTAAATCAGTGAAGAGCTGGGAGGGGGGATATAATAATTTACCACCTTATGCTTCATAGCTGGAGACAGATGAATTACAACATGCCAAGCAATAGTTGTGGCTGAATGTTAACTCTGCCACAAGTATTAAATGTCTTCTGAAAAGGCTAACACAGGCCAGAGCTCTAGATTTATATAACCCAGAAAATAAACATTTTTGATAAATTATAAATACCATAATTATGTTTATTTTGGATACGTTATGAATACAATAATTATGTTAATTTTGGATATTCTATTATTTATGTCTTGGTAAAAAAGTGATTATGTTGTCATCAATCAATAATATGAACTTTAGTTATTGATCAGAATTTAGTTATTGAGGAGTTTATTTTGTCTATTCTTCATGTTGTTTTGTAGTATAAGAGAATAACTACATTTGTACAACACAGCAAAGAAATAAGTTATCAAAGTTGTTATCAAACCTACCCACATTGAGTCTCCGGCTGCCTACAGTGGTAGGTAATGACGACGGTATGCCATAAGTTTCAAGCAGGGCCGTAACTAGGCGGTGGCTAGATGTGCCCCCGCCAAGGGCGCAGGTACAAAGAGGGCGCAAAATTGACCATGAAAAATATCTTTTTTTAGAGTTAGATTGGTACAATTTGTCAAGCAAATATAAACTCCACGTTATTGGAAAAATCTTTCAGTTTCAGATTGTTAAAGTTACTGCCTATATTTGTGTCTATTATACAATAAACAAAAAGCAGCTACGTAAATTTAGTAACTGCACTGGACCTTGCCCTACTGATGGGCGCGGAGTCGGGCCAGGCGCAAAGCGAAAATCCCTTCCCCTCCTCCCATCGCATGATGAGTCAGTCACTGGGTCACTGCACTGCACCTGCGCCTTCTTGGTTTTAGCAACGAATATAGACGTAACTAGAAGAACACTTCTTATGGAGCGAGTGGGGTCAGCTTTCTGGGGGTGATAAACCGTAGTTCATCACCCTGGCAACTAGATGGCGCTGGCGTTTCCAAGTCATTTTTTGTATTATACCGCGAAATTTAGTAAATTTCAAACATTTTCGTTAATATATAATTGGAAAAAGCTACAACTTATCAGATAAAAAGTGGTAGATGAAAAAATGTTTGTAGGGGTTAGACTAGACACAACCTCCAAAATTTTTTGACATTTGTTTGACACACTGGGTACGAAGGAATGAATCAAATAAATGCAGCCTACTCAAAAAATGCACTTTTGATGCATTCTTTATTATGCAGTGCGCAAAAGAATTTTAAAATATACAAGAACATGCGTCTTATTATTACAAACATTTTTTTCATCTACCACTCTTTTATACAAAAAGTAGTAGCATTGTTTCAACTACGCTTTTAATAACCCAGAAGTTTGCTTCTAGTAACGTCTATATTCGTTGGTTTTAGCAAGCTTGTCATAACTGACTCATACCCCTCCCCTGCCCCGGCCACCTCAGTCTATTGCTCTATTCTAGTTTGTTCTGTTGGTTTTGTTGAGACTCAGTCTAATTACAGTCGCTGGTATTATTTTCTATTGTAATTTGCGAACTAAGTGATTTTCACACTCAGCGATTAGACGACACTTATAGTGTTTGTGTTGTTACTTGTTGATGTTGGCGTTGCTTCTGTTGTACACGGTAAGAATGATTTCAATAAAATGTACCACAGCTTAGTCTACATTAACCCTAGAATTGGCGCATGTTATTCCCCGTGGTGGCGGCCTATTTTTTCCCTTTTTGTACAGTTTTTGAAAACACTACATATTATTATTATTATAACACGGTATTATTGCAAAACAATACATTAATTATACTATTTACTCTTCAACATCACGAAAACGTCAGTGAATCAAACAATCAATGGAGGTTACCGTGCGAAACTTGACTCCAGCTGTCAGAAATAATTTCCCAACATTCGTTCTGTCTTTACTGCCAGACTAACAAAGCCAAATAGGCCTAACTAATATCACTGTGTTCGCCGTTTCATTTTCTAGACCTACAGAAAATAAAAAAAATACCGGGAGAAAGAAGAAGAACGGGCCCGTTCCATTGGTATAACTTATATTTCTATTGGTTCATTTTTAGCGGAAGTGGTCGTGGTTAAAAATGTCCAATTTTCAGCAAGTGTCAGCTGATTTTGTTGCGCAAGTCTGCTGACTAAAATAGTCCCGATTTCAAAATTAGTTTACGTAAATATTTCAATCACAAGTTTCATGAATATGGTATCAATTTTATTTTTATAATTGGATGAGCGATCGCGTACACGGAAAACCCGAAGCACTGTAAATACAAGTGAGCCTCTCGCGGTAAGAAAAAAGAAACGATGTCTGCAAGTTTTAACGCTATCACCGAATTTTTCGGTAAACGCAACTGTCGGCACTGAACATTGTAACATTACATTTGGCATAGCTTGATATCGTACCAGATTTAATGAAGATCATGGATAAGAAACTTAACAAGAAGAAACATATCTGTTAAAAATGATAGTGAAGATGAACAAATGACAAATTTAAACTGACTTAGACTATACCTGACCGTACCCAAATTAATGTTTAGGTAAAGTGATGTAAAATACCCAGATGATGACATAAAATTCAAATAATTACAATAATAATACTTACAAAGCCAGAAACCATTATAGACCATTACCATCAGTAAACAAATTGTTTTGTTAAAAGTATCATATAATATAATAATAATCAAAATACAAATTGAGGGATAATAGGCCCAAATACATTAGAATGTAAAATAATATAATAACAAAATGTTAACTAACCTATATAATTGAATGATGCAAGAACACAATCATTATAGATACATGGAAACATACAATTAATAGTGTGAATAATGGTGGACCTAATGTTATAAACTAAATACTGTGCAATCAAATAATAATTATCAAATGTATATCAGATGAAAAAACAGTAAAGGTACCTAGTACAGCAATGGCTGAACTGCCTAAGAAAAATAGAAAAAATGGAAAATCATCATTAAATGATTAAACTTTTTATTTAAATGTTCAAAAGTAAGAATAAAGTTGTGTTTATGTTAGTTATAGTTTTGTTAAGTAATGAGTGGATGATATGTCTTATGCAGGATTTATGTAACCAGGCATATACAGATTGTTTGATCACAAAATGTGAATTATGTTTTTTTTATAATGTGCCAGTAATAATTATTGTTGTAATTTTAAATAATAATACTAATAGAGTTATAGGGAGTAGTTTTGATGGTAGTTGCATAGTTAATAGGTGTTACAATAACAGAAAATAGAAATTTAACATGTCAAGACATAGGCCTATAAAAACTTTGGAATTTTGTAAATTTTAGGAAATACATTTAGAATTTTATAAAACAAATGTTGTAATATGGATATGTTTATAATTAATAGTATACACAGTAAATATGGAATCGAAATAATCAGTTTTAAATTATTTAAGAAAATTCAAATAGCAAAAATGTAACATCAGAATTTCTTAAGCAAAAATATGCATGTTTGGTGACTATGTGTCACAAATGTTAAAACCAAAATAATGATGCTATTAGTTTTAAATTCCCAAATAGTATAAAAGAGTTATACTAATTTAAAAGTTTTGGCCAAGTTCATGCAATAAAACAATGAATTTGTATGACAATGTATATCTGAATCAACCAACCAGATTTCACGTTTTACCTTAGCAACCGAAAATTCAGATAAATAAAATAAGGACTTCTTTAACAACCATCATTGAAGACAGACGCGTTTTTAAAACGTCTTAACTAATTATAGTTTAAACAGTGTAAACCTAAACCAAACATAGTAAAGCGAATCAGGACAGTTATTGAAGAACATTATAGGAACCCAAGAACAACCAGACACCAATTCGGAAGAATACAAATCCTGGAAGAGGAATTGAGGAAGATTCGGACCTCACCTTCGTCCTGTACGAATAAAAGAAGAGGATCTGGGTGAATCTGAACAATTTTATAACCTTATTTAACAACAACACCCACATATGAGCACACGAACCACTTAGAAAACTAAATAATAAAAATCGCATACACTATAACATACACCAACACTAAAGAACACTTGAAGATACAAATTGATAATTACACCTTTTGAATACCATAAAACCTGAACGACAACTAATAAATATCTAAAACTGTTCATAACCTAAAACTGTGGATAACACACACACGACTATAGTTTGCACTATAAACATCAAAACCTTTTTATATCCTTCTATTGTAAAGTTTGTATTTTGATTTTAAGAGTTGTATTAATTGTTTAACCATAATATACGGACCAAATACGCCCTGAGATTATTTTATTTAATAGAAATAAAACGACGAGCATCATTGTCTTGGCTGAATCCAGTTCAGTTATCTAGTTACTACCAACTTATGAATGAAGACGATATAATTTGTCACAATTTGTATTTAAAATAAAGAAAAAAGAGAAAGTAATTTATTGATCAATCCTTCAATTGAATAAAGATTGATTGAAAGAGTACAGCTATTTGGTTTTATTTTTGCATTATTATTACTGTTTTAATTAAAAATACAACAGCACAGCAAAGCGGACGGAGCGGCAGTTGGTAGCTCCGCATTACGTCACTGGTTTTGGACGCCGAGGCGAGAGCGAACGGCGGGAATAGTGAATAAACGAATTCTCATTATACTAAATACAAAATAATAATAACTCGGCTCGTTAGTTATTGTTACAACATAAACACGAATTTCGTAATATTTCGTGTTTATGTTCAGTGCCGACAGTTGCGTTCACCGAAAAATTCGGTGATAGCGTTAAAACGTCGCAGACATCGTTTCTTTTTTCTTACCGCGAGAGGCTCACTTGTATTTACAGTGCTTCGGGTTTTCCGTGTAATCCTATTACTCAGGATTCAAAAAAAACATTTTGGCCGTCTGTGTGTCCGTAACAATGACAATGACAGCAGCAGCGCCCAAACAAATTTACCGATTATGACCAAACTTGGCACACAGGTCCTTGGGCAGTGGGCACAACATCTTGGCGGAGTTCGTTAATGTTTGAGATCGGTCGAGTAGTTTTTAAATGGCAGCCATTTACAACTGTAATACAATGTAAATTAAATGGGAATGGTTTGTTTCAGAAATGGGGCCAAAAAAAACCTTCTGGAAGTGAATTTAAAAAAATCAAAAAACGAAAAGAAGAAGGCAACGAAAAATTAGCATCGGCGCTTGGAAATTGGCTGCGAAATGAAGAGAAAGAAGTAGGTGAAAGTGATAGTGCCAGTAATAGTAATGCACTTCTAAAAGGAGAAGAAAAAGAAGACGACCAAGAAGAAAAGGAAGTAGAAAATGAAAAAGAAGATAGCAAGACTGAGACTGTTTCAGAAGACAACCACAGCCAGATCACTCCAATGGAGTTCGTCACAAACGTCATTGATTTTGAAGAAGGAAGTGATCCTGAGCTAAGTCATTCCACAATGGGCAGGCAATCTACTGATCTTGAAAAACCAAACCTAGCACATCTTGCACGTCTAATTATAATGAAAATGATGCATTAAATACTACTGATGTGGGAATAGAACTTATCTACGAGGATCCCAAAAAATGGCCAGCAAATTTTCGATCAGACACAGTTCGTTGTAAACTTGTTGAACGAGGCCCACAAACAATTGACTTAGATAGCTACAAATTCCCCTGTGCAGATGATGGAAGACACTTTTCTCAGAAATGGGTTTATAAAATTCTACCAAACGGGGAAAAAGTAAAAAGGCAATGGTTGTTGTACAGCCAGTCTAAGGACGCACTGTTTTGTTTCCCTTGCCTTCTCTTTTCAAAAGACGACAAAAAGGACAAGTCTGCTTTCTCTAATATTGATGAGGGATTCAATGATTGGAGACACTTGAACCCATCTATTGTCAATCACGAAAGGTCGATACCTCACCAACATTCTTATGTCGATTGGAAAGAATTAGAAATTGGACTGAAAACTAGTAGATCTGTTGATGCAGAACATCAAACATTGATACAAGCTGAAGCAGAAAAGTGGTGCAATGTTCTCAAATGTATTGTGGATGTAATTCTCCATTGTGCCAGGAATAACTTACCTTTAAGAGGAGGTTCCGATTCGATCAGTGACAGCAACTGTGGTGCATTTCTGAGTACATTAGAACTTATTAGTCACTACAATCATCAACTATCTAAGCACATAGAAAATGTTAAAAGTGGAAAACATGTCACAAGCTATTTTTCACCTCTAATTCGAAATGAGGTCATAGACATTTTGGGAAATAAGGTTCGATCTGAAATACTGAAGAATGTAAAAAGTGCCAAGTATTTCTCTATTATGTTTGACTGCACCCCGGACACAGCACATTTAGAACAAATGAGTGAAATAATAAGGTATGTTAACATTAAGGATGGGAAATGCTCAGTTGAAGAAAGTTTTGTGGACTGCATCATAAGTCACCAGAAAAAAGGAAGAGGGTTATCACAAGAAATATTGCAAAAGCTAAACAATGACGGCTTGGATATTCAGAACTGTCATGGTCAAGGCTTTGACAACGGCTCAAACATGGCAGGAAAATATGAAGGCGTTCAAGTGCACATATCCCAACTAAACGACCTTGCTAAATTTGTGCCTTGTGCAGCACACAGTCTTAACCTCGTTGGCGTGCACGCCGCGGAAGTGTCAATTATGATGACAAGTTTTTTTGGAAATGTGTTGGAGTTTTTCAACTTCTTTAGTAGCTCTACCTTAAGGTGGGAGGCTTTGATTGGTTGTCTCAAAACTACCCTTAAGAGACATTGTGATACAAGATGGTCTTCCAGGCATCAAGCTGTGACAGCTCTTAAGGAGAACTTATCATCTGTACACAAAGTTTTACAAAACATGGCTGATAGAGACAACAACTGGAACACTGACACACTGTCTGGTGCTATGAAACTTCTTAGACAAATTGATTATGAATTTGTGTGCCTTTTAGAGATGTGGTCTGATGTTTTGATAAGTTTGGACTGCACCAACAAGTCACTGCAAGGAAAGGGCACAACTCTTGACATAGCATCAAGTTTGCTCTCAGGTTTGGCAAAAAAAAGTTGAAGACCTACATAAAGAAGGAATTAAAAAATACACAGAAAAAGCCAAAGCTATTTGTGATTCCATGACCATCCAAAGCAGTTTTGCTGTTAAGAGGCTGAGAAAAGTCAAGAGGATGGCTGGGGAGACGGCTGAAGACGAAGCACACTTGTTGAGTTCTAATAAATCATTTGAGATAGAATGTTACACTGTATTTGATAGAATTGTAAGTGAAATGGAAAAAAGGGCACACATTTACCACACAGTTTCATCAGACTTCAGTTTTTTGTCAGGAAAGTCCTTAAGTGAATGCTCTGTTTCTTTTCTTGAAAAGTGTGCAGCTGATCTTGGTGCGATATATAGCAGAGACATTGATAGAATTGAGCTAGTTAACGAAGTAGCTGCTTTCAAGTTTCACGCAAAAGAGCTGGTGAAAAACATTTACAAGGCTTCCCATTTGGATATTCTGAAAGTTATTTCAAACTATGGATTAAGAGATGCTTATCCAAACATCGAAATAGCATTGAGGATATTTTTGACAATGCCCGTCAGTGTGGCGTCTTGCGAGCGTACTTTCAGCAAGCTGAAGGTAATCAAAAACTACTTACCGTCAAGTATGTGTGAAAACAGATTGACAAACTTAGCTATCCTGTCCATAGAATATGAGATTGCTTCAAAACTTGATTTTAGTGAAATAAATAGTGAGTTTGCCTTGCTGAAAGCAAGAAAGGTAAATGGCTTTTCTGCTGTATACTGTATGTAACAATTTGTAAAAGCAATATATTTGTTTACTGAAGAGTTTCAATTTGTTATTTACAGCCCCCAGAGCCAAAAAAATGGTACCTGCAGTTACAACAACAGAATGTTGTAAGTGCAAGTCCTGAAGTCCTGTGTAAAAAAAATCAAGATAAATTATAGTACTAAAGCACCGACTAAAGTTATGAATTATTTCTCTGGTAGTTTTTGTTATAATCAATACCTCATCAGTTACAGTAGTGTGATATAATCTAACTGTTAACTAAAGAAGGCCTACTGTAAATTGATGTAACTATCAATAAAAATATTTTGCATTTTTTTTCTCATTTTCTCATATTGCAGGTTGCAGAAGCTGCTATAGTTTACTTAAATACTGTTACTAGAAGTTTAGTTTTTATTCTGAAAAAAGTTTGTAATTGTATATTACCTACCTTAATGTAGTGTAAATATTAAGTTTTAGTAGGCCTTACCATGTACTGTACTTTGGTAACTACGTTTTTTTTTGTTTAGTTACTTTTTACATAGTTCAATCACCTGCAAATTAGGTTTTATACCTCCTACAGATTCCATCACTTTCAGTTAGTTTTTAAAAATAGTTTTAAGTTCAGTCTTTCTCTTACAATAGTAATGCTTTTATATTCAGATAATATAGAATTTCACAGAAATTCGACCAAAAAGTTACCTTGAAAAGAGGCAAAAACTTGGCTCAAAAAGCTTAAAAAACTACCATTTTTGCACTTTAATTTTAAAAATTTTCTAGGGGAGGAACCCCGGACTCCCCGCTACACTGGTGGGTATTCCAGACCCCCCGGTATTGGTATTGGGGGCGCAGCTTTGTCAAAATTGCCTTGGCGCAGGAGTACCTTGTTACAGCCCTGGTTTCAAGTAGTACCATGTAGATCAAATTGGCAGGTTATACTACACCACTTGAAATAATTTAAAAAATGTATTTTGTTCCTAAACAAAACAGTTTTAATACCAGAAAGTGCTTCCAAATAGAAGTGTTACTACTTTTTAAGTTTAATGGCTTAATCATTTGTTCAGGGATTTTCATAAAAAGTTAACAGTTTTGTTTAGAAAAAAAGTTATAAGTACAATGCAATGCTGTAGCTAAAAATCATTAAATCTACAATTTTCTTTTTCAAATTGTAATCAGATTCCAAGTTTTGGTTGCATGAAAAATCTCTTGGCAAAAACTGAAGTGGTGTTTCTGCCTGTTGTCCCAGTGTGATACTGTATTCAGAAGATAGGTGTGCTAACCAAAGTTTTATTTTGAAAAGAGAAAACACTTGATTTGAACAAATTTTTGTATAGCCATTTTAATATTGTTATAATGAACCAACTATAAACTACAGACTGTTATATGATATCTGCAAGTTTTACTATGTATAACATGTGCAGACATAGAAAGTTGTAAAAAAAAATAGTTTTAATATATAAGATACAATATCAATTATTGTCGTATAACCTTTTGTGCCGTACCTAGGTGTACCGCAAGTAGTGGTTATACGGATTCCGGGCGATATTTTCATGCATTTTGGTAGTTCGCCCCGGACAGGTTCACTTCGCTATCTGTGAGACGTTACGGCGACTGTTTGTTATTTCGAATCTTACCCCATCTAGGAGACGTTACGGTAACTTCGAACTATGGTATCTTTCGTTCCGTCTGCTAGAGGGAGTCTGCTGAACTTCGTCGTGATTTGTAGGCGCCTTTGGGAAATCTGTGAGCTGTGGAGTGAGTTTGTTTCGGACTCAAGTAGTGGCTGGCCTGTGGTTTTCTTTTCGTTGAGTGGAGAGTTGCGTTTTTGACTCGAGGGGTTGGTTCCGGTCAGCTGTTCTCATGAGGAGCTATTCACGACCACGTGTTGGGCTCATTGTGTAGAGCTGAAAAGTTTTGTGGTTTTTTTTTTATGCCGGCGTTTTTTTTTGAAATGATTATGTCTGGCTGAGGGAACAGTGTGCCAGGGGGTCCCTGGGGGCCGGCGTCCGTGATCATGTGAAGACCGGGATGTTAAATTGTGTGATATACGTGTGTAAGTATTGAGGGACACAACACGCGTGATTATGCACGCACTATGAACAGGTATGGAGAAATAAAATTTATTAAATTTTGCCCTGGGACTTTATGGGTCGAGTGGGGGTCTGGCTGATTTTTTTAACACTACAAAAAGAGAAAGAACTTTTTTTTCCTACAAAAAAAAAGAGAAAACAAAAAAAACACAAAATAAAACTTAAGAAAATGTGTTAGTTATTGGCCAAGGTGTTCATTTGGCCTAGTGGGGCAAAATTCAGCTGAGTTACTTAAATGCTCTTATTCCGTGTGTGCATGTAATTGTGTGGTGTTCCATATACGCATGCGATATTGAGTACAATTTTCCTTGTAATCTGTGTGGAACTTATATTGGTGGCTGTTTTAAACGGAAGGTGTAAAGTTGCTTGTGAAAAGAGTTTCAGTCCACCTACTGCGGTAACAACACATTCCCTTGTGCTATAACAGTAATTCCTATGTTGCCACAGATTTATAATATGGCATAGATTTATAATACCATTACATCTCAATGAATAATGATATTGTTTCATAAAAATAAAAATCCATACACAAAAAAAAAAAAAAAGAAAGAAGAAAACTAGGGAGTTTTACACTAAACAAACATTGTGATTTTTATAATATTTAAATTAGTATGAATTGTTGATATATACTTTATTTAGTAAAATTTATTTATTTTTAATGAATATGTTGAAAGGTGTAATATATTTTTAAAACTGTGAACCTGTTAAAACTATTTGCAAAAATCTATTGGAGACTGTTATTCTATTACTTTTATAATTGTTTAAATTGTTGTGGCTTTAATGATGTTGTACGATAGAATTGCTTGTGAAAGGGTTTAGAAAGTTGGTTATATTATTGAAAGCTGCATGTTAATAGTTTCAGTATGGCATGTAAGCGATTTTAAATGTTTTATATATTTTGCATAGTGTTCAGTATGGCATGTAATAGTTTTTAAATGTTTTATATATTTTGCATAGTTTTCAGTATGGCATGTCACAGATTTTAAATGTTTTATATATTTTGTATAGTGTTCAGTATGGCCTGTAAGAGTTTTAAATGTTTTATATATTTTGTATGATTTTCATGGAATATTTCTCGAATATTGAATATTGAATACTTTTACCTTTTAAATTTTGAATACCCTGTCATAGTTTAAATATTTACACATTTTCCATAATTCTAATGGAATAACTTACAGCCTGTGTTTTTGTATGAAATTTCATTGTCACAAAAGAAAAAAAAGATAGCCTCAATAAACTTGTTAATTTTTGAAGTTTTAAAACTGAGGTCACCTCATTCCTTCAATTACCCAAAGGTTATCCAGCATGCGGATATTCTTCCACTAGGAGGCTCTCCTAGTTCAAGTGAACAAGTGAGCCGGTCATCAAGGTAAGTTGTATTTTTTTTTTAATTTTTTCTTTTTGGATGTCAACTTAGAAAGTTTAAAATTTTGTCGTGACGTCATGGGTGATGAGCGGCTCACAAATGGTAGCAGAGCGTGGTTGGACGTAGTCCTGGCCACCTCTGAATCGGAATTTGGAAATGAATGAGGTGACCTCCATATCTTAGTGGGACATGTTATGTTAAGTATGACATGTTATTAGTGTTGTAAATCTTGGTCTTTGGGTGCGGTTGCCGGTCCGGGACCTCTAGGGGGGGTTGTGCACAGCCCGGCGATTTCTGATTGTGTCGTGGGATGTTCTTAAGTGTTTATCTGTTTGTTCGTGTTCTTGTGTGGTCATTGTTGTCTTTGTTGTCTTATGGCACTTCATCTTGGTCTTCATTGTTGGTCCGGTGTCGGGTCGGGACACCCCAACTAATTTTTTTGTTTTATGGGGATACGAGATATTGTCAGGGGTAGTTGTGTGGTGTATAAGTGCAAAAATACGTTGTTTGTCATTGTATCCGGAGTCTAGACATTGACAGAGTAACTTGTAACCAGCTGTATTGTTGTAATATTGTGTTATCTGGGCGAGTTGGACTATGAGCTGTTGATAGCCGGCTGCAGGGTGGAATGTTGTTGTTGTCGTTTGCGCAATCTGATAAACCCGTCCTTGTCTCTTGTATTGGTTCTAGGTTTGATATGTCAATTCACGGTCGACCTGGTGGGTGCATCAGCTGATTGGACCTTGTTATTAAATGGCCATGCCGTTTACCCCAGTCGGGATTAGTTAGGGTCCTCGGGTTTGGTTATCGGGGGGCTTCGCTGGAGGGATTGTGTTTTATGGATTTACTTTTTAGCGTTTTATTGTTTTAAAGTTTTATCGGTATTTTAGCTCCTTTCCTTTCCTTTCTTCTTTCTATTGCTTTAGGCCGCGGCCGCTCAAACTCCCCGTATATTCTACACTTACACACACTCAGCTACACACACACCCACATCTTGTCCTTCCTTCTGGTGTCCTTTCGTTTTCAACTTCCGCCTGGTTTTCTTTTTATTGGTTTTTAGTCAGTCCCCGCTTTTCCTCCAGGGGTGGCAGTCCCGGTGTCGTCCAACCCGTTGGACTCCTTTTTGTTGTGGGGGTGTGCCGTACCTAGGTGTACGGCAAGTAGTGGTTATACGGATTCCGGGCGATATTTTCATGCATTTGGGTAGTTCGCCCCGGACAGGATCACTTCGCTATCTGTGAGACGTTACGGCGACTGTTTGTTATTTCGAATCTTACCCCATCTAGGAGACGTTACGGTAACTTCGAACTATGGTATCTTTCGTTCCGTCTGCTAGAGGGAGTCTGCTGAACTTCGTCGTGATTTGTAGGCGCCTTTGGGAAATCTGTGAGCTGTGGAGTGAGTTTGTTTCGGACTCAAGTAGTGGCTGGCCTGTGGTTTTCTTTCCGTTGAGTGGAGAGTTGCGTTTTTGACTCGAGGGGTTGGTTCCGGTCAGCTGTTCTCATGAGGAGCTATTCACGACCACGTTTTGGGCTCATTGTGTAGAGCTGAAATGTTTTGTGGTTTTTTTTTATGCCGGCGTTTTTTTTTAAATGATTATGTCTGGCTGAGGGAACAGTGTGCCAGGGGGTCCCTGGGGGCCGGCGTCCGTGATCATGTGAAGACCGGGATGTTAAATTGTGTGATATACGTGTGTAAGTATTGAGGGACACAGCACGCGTGATTATGCACGCACTATGAACAGGTATGGAGAAATAAAATTTATTAAATTTTGCCCTGGGAATTTATGGGTCGAGTGGGGGTCTGGCTGATTTCTTTAACACTACAAAAAGAGAAAGAACATTTTTTTCCTACAAAAATAAAAGAGAAAACAAAAAAAAACATAAAATAAAACTTAAGAAAATGTGTTAGTTATTGGCCAAGGTGTTCATTTGGCCTAGTGGGGCAAAATTCAGCTGAGTTACTTAAATGCTCTTATTCCGTGTGTGCATGTAATTGTGTGGTGTTCCATATACGCATGCGATATTGAGTACAATTTTCCTTGTAATCTGTGTGGAACTTATATTGGTGGCTGTTTTAATCGGAAGGTGTAAAGTTGCTTGTGAAAAGAGTTTCAGTCCACCTACTGCGGTAACAACACATTCCCTTGTGCTATAACAGTAATTCCTATGTTGCCACAGATTTATAATATGGCATAGATTTATAATACTATTACATCTCAATGAATAATGATATTATTTCATAAAAATAGAAATCCATACACAAAAAAAAAAAGAAGAAAGAAGAAAACTTGGGAGTTTTACACTAAACAAACATTGTGATTTTTATAATATTTAAATTAGTATGAATTGTTGATATATACTTTATTTAGTAAAATTTATTTATTTTTAATGAATATGTTGAAAGGTGTAATATATTTTTAAAACTGTGAACCTGTTAAAACTATTTGCAAAAATCTATTGGAGACTGTTATTCTATTACTTTTATAATTGTTTAAATTGTTGTGGCTTTAATGATGTTGTACGATAGAATTGCTTGTGAAAGGGTTTAGAAAGTTGGTTATATTATTGAAAGCTGCATGTTAATAGTTTCAGTATGGCATGTAAGCGATTTTAAATGTTTTATATATTTTGCATAGTGTTCAGTATGGCATGTAAGAGTTTTTAAATGTTTTATATATTTGGATAGTTTTCAGTATGGCATGTCACAGATTTTAAATGTTTTATATATTTTGTATAGTGTTCAGTATGGCCTGTAAGAGTTTTAAATGTTTTATATATTTTGTATGATTTTCATGGAATATTTCTCGAATATTGAATATTGAATACTTTTACCTTTTAAATTTTGAATACCCTGTCATAGTTTAAATATTTACACATTTTCCATAATTCTAATGGAATAACTTACAGCCTGTGTTTTTGTATGAAATTTCATTGTCACAAAAGAAAAAAAAGATAGCCTCAATAAACTTGTTAATTTTTGAAGTTTTAAAACTGAGGTCACCTCATTCCTCCAATTACCCAAAGGTTATCCAGCATGCGGATATTCTTCCACTAGGAGGCTCTCCTAGTTCAAGTGAACAAGTGAGCCGGTCATCAAGGTAAGTTGTATTTTTTTTTTAATTTTTTCTTTTTGGATGTCAACTTAGAAAGTTTAAAATTTTGTCGTGACGTCATGGGTGATGAGCGGCTCACAAATGGTAGCAGAGCGTGGTTGGACGTAGTCCTGGCCACCTCTGAATCGGAATTTGGAAATGAATGAGGTGACCTCCATATCTTAGTGGGACATGTTATGTTAAGTATGACATGTTATTAGTGTTGTAAATCTTGGTCTTTGGGTGCCGTTGCCGGTCCGGGACCCCTAGGGGGGGTTGTGCACAGCCCGGCGATTTCTGATTGTGTCGTGGGATGTTCTTAAGTGTTTATCTGTTTGTTCGTGTTCTTGTGTGGTCATTGTTGTCTTTGTTGTCTTATGGCACTTCATCTTGGTCTTCATTGTTGGTCCGGTGTCGGGTCGGGACACCCCAACTAATTTTGTTGTTTTATGGGGATACGAGATATTGTCAGGGGTAGTTGTGTGGTGTATAAGTGCAAAAATACGTTGTTTGTCATTGTATCCGGAGTCTTGACATTGACAGAGTAACTTGTAACCAGCTGTATTGTTGTAATATTGTGTTATCTGGGCGAGTTGGACTATGAGCTGTTGATAGCCGGCTGCAGGGTGGAATGTTGTTGTTGTCGTTTGCGCAATCTGATAAACCCGTCCTTGTCTCTTGTATTGGTTCTAGGTTTGATATGTCAATTCACGGTCAACCTGGTGGGTGCATCAGCTGATTGGACCTTGTTATTAAAGGCCATTCCGTTTACCCCAGTCGGGATTAGTTAGGGTCCTCGGGTTTGGATTTCGGGGGGCTTCGCTGGAGGGATTGAGTTTTATGGTTTTACTTTTTAGCGTTTTATTGTTTTTAAGTTTTATCGGTATTTTAGCTCCTTTCCTTTCCTTTCCTTTCTTCTTTCTATTGCTTTAGGCCGCGGCCGCTCAAACTCCCCGTATATTCTACACTTACACACACTCAGCTACACACACACCCACATCTTGTCCTTCCTTCTGGTGTCCTTTCGTTTTCAACTTCCGCCTGGTTTTCTTTTTATTGGTTTTTAGTCAGTCCCCGCTTTTCCTCCAGGGGTGGCAGTCCCGGTGTCGTCCAACCCGTTGGACTCCTTTTTGTTGTGGGGGTGTGCCGTACCTAGGTGTACGGCAAGTAGTGGTTATACGGATTCCGGGCGATATTTTCATGCATTTGGGTAGTTCGCCCCGGACAGGATCACTTCGCTATCTGTGAGACGTTACGGCGACTGTTTGTTATTTCGAATCTTACCCCATCTAGGAGACGTTACGGTAACTTCGAACTATGGTATCTTTCGTTCCGTCTGCTAGAGGGAGTCTGCTGAACTTCGTCGTGATTTGTAGGCGCCTTTGGGAAATCTGTGAGCTGTGGAGTGAGTTTGTTTCGGACTCAAGTAGTGGCTGGCCTGTGGTTTTCTTTTCGTTGAGTGGAGAGTTGCGTTTTTGACTCGAGGGGTTGGTTCCGGTCAGCTGTTCTCATGAGGAGCTATTCACGACCACGTTTTGGGCTCATTGTGTAGAGCTGAAATGTTTTGTGGTTTTTTTTTATGCCGGCGTTTTTTTTTAAATGATTATGTCTGGCTGAGGGAACAGTGTGCCAGGGGGTCCCTGGGGGCCGGCGTCCGTGATCATGTGAAGACCGGGATGTTAAATTGTGTGATATACGTGTGTAAGTATTGAGGGACACAGCACGCGTGATTATGCACGCACTATGAACAGGTATGGAGAAATAAAATTTATTAAATTTTGCCCTGGGAATTTATGGGTCGAGTGGGGGTCTGGCTGATTTCTTTAACACTACAAAAAGAGAAAGAACATTTTTTTCCTACAAAAAGAAAAGAGAAAACAAAAAAAAAACATAAAATAAAACTTAAGAAAATGTGTTAGTTATTGGCCAAGGTGTTCATTTGGCCTAGTGGGGCAAAATTCAGCTGAGTTACTTAAATGCTCTTATTCCGTGTGTGCATGTAATTGTGTGGTGTTCCATATACGCATGCGATATTGAGTACAATTTTCCTTGTAATCTGTGTGGAACTTATATTGGTGGCTGTTTTAATCGGAAGGTGTAAAGTTGCTTGTGAAAAGAGTTTCAGTCCACCTACTGCGGTAACAACACATTCCCTTGTGCTATAACAGTAATTCCTATGTTGCCACAGATTTATAATATGGCATAGATTTATAATATCATTACATCTCAATGAATAATGATATTATTTCATAAAAATAAAAATCCATACACAAAAAAAAAAGAAGAAAGAAGAAAACTTGGGAGTTTTACACTAAACAAACATTGTGATTTTTATAATATTTAAATTAGTATGAATTGTTGATATATACTTTATTTAGTAAAATTTATTTATTTTTAATGAATATGTTGAAAGGTGTAATATATTTTTAAAACTGTGAACCTGTTAAAACTATTTGCAAAAATCTATTGGAGACTGTTATTCTATTACTTTTATAATTGTTTAAATTGTTGTGGCTTTAATGATGTTGTACGATAGAATTGCTTGTGAAAGGGTTTAGAAAGTTGGTTATATTATTGAAAGCTGCATGTTAATAGTTTCAGTATGGCATGTAAGCGATTTTAAATGTTTTATATATTTTGCATAGTGTTCAGTATGGCATGTAAGAGTTTTTAAATGTTTTATATATTTGGATAGTTTTCAGTATGGCATGTCACAGATTTTAAATGTTTTATATATTTTGTATAGTGTTCAGTATGGCCTGTAAGAGTTTTAAATGTTTTATATATTTTGTATGATTTTCATGGAATATTTCTCGAATATTGAATATTGAATACTTTTACCTTTTAAATTTTGAATACCCTGTCATAGTTTAAATATTTACACATTTTCCATAATTCTAATGGAATAACTTACAGCCTGTGTTTTTGTATGAAATTTCATTGTCACAAAAGAAAAAAAAGATAGCCTCAATAAACTTGTTAATTTTTGAAGTTTTAAAACTGAGGTCACCTCATTCCTCCAATTACCCAAAGGTTATCCAGCATGCGGATATTCTTCCACTAGGAGGCTCTCCTAGTTCAAGTGAACAAGTGAGCCGGTCATCAAGGTAAGTTGTATTTTTTTTTTAATTTTTCCTTTTTGGATGTCAACTTAGAAAGTTTAAAATTTTGTCGTGACGTCATGGGTGATGAGCGGCTCACAAATGGTAGCAGAGCGTGGTTGGACGTAGTCCTGGCCACCTCTGAATCGGAATTTGGAAATGAATGAGGTGACCTCCATATCTTAGTGGGACATGTTATGTTAAGTATGACATGTTATTAGTGTTGTAAATCTTGGTCTTTGGGTGCCGTTGCCGGTCCGGGACCCCTAGGGGGGGTTGTGCACAGCCCGGCGATTTCTGATTGTGTCGTGGGATGTTCTTAAGTGTTTATCTGTTTGTTCGTGTTCTTGTGTGGTCATTGTTGTCTTTGTTGTCTTATGGCACTTCATCTTGGTCTTCATTGTTGGTCCGGTGTCGGGTCGGGACACCCCAACTAATTTTGTTGTTTTATGGGGATACGAGATATTGTCAGGGGTAGTTGTGTGGTGTATAAGTGCAAAAATACGTTGTTTGTCATTGTATCCGGAGTCTTGACATTGACAGAGTAACTTGTAACCAGCTGTATTGTTGTAATATTGTGTTATCTGGGCGAGTTGGACTATGAGCTGTTGATAGCCGGCTGCAGGGTGGAATGTTGTTGTTGTCGTTTGCGCAATCTGATAAACCCGTCCTTGTCTCTTGTATTGGTTCTAGGTTTGATATGTCAATTCACGGTCAACCTGGTGGGTGCATCAGCTGATTGGACCTTGTTATTAAAGGCCATTCCGTTTACCCCAGTCGGGATTAGTTAGGGTCCTCGGGTTTGGATTTCGGGGGGCTTCGCTGGAGGGATTGAGTTTTATGGTTTTACTTTTTAGCGTTTTATTGTTTTAAAGTTTTATCGGTATTTTAGCTCCTTTCCTTTCCTTTCTTCTTTCTATTGCTTTAGGCCGCGGCCGCTCAAACTCCCCGTATATTCTACACTTACACACACTCAGCTACACACACACCCACATCTTGTCCTTCCTTCTGGTGTCCTTTCGTTTTCAACTTCCGCCTGGTTTTCTTTTTATTGGTTTTTAGTCAGTCCCCGCTTTTCCTCCAGGGGTGGCAGTCCCGGTGTCGTCCAACCCGTTGGACTCCTTTTTGTTGTGGGGGTGTGCCGTACCTAGGTGTACGGCAAGTAGTGGTTATACGGATTCCGGGCGATATTTTCATGCATTTGGGTAGTTCGCCCCGGACAGGTTCACTTCGCTATCTGTGAGACGTTACGGCGACTGTTTGTTATTTCGAATCTTACCCCATCTAGGAGACGTTACGGTAACTTCGAACTATGGTATCTTTCGTTCCGTCTGCTAGAGGGAGTCTGCTGAACTTCGTCGTGATTTGTAGGCGCCTTTGGGAAATCTGTGAGCTGTGGAGTGAGTTTGTTTCGGACTCAAGTAGTGGCTGGCCTGTGGTTTTCTTTTCGTTGAGTGGAGAGTTGCGTTTTTGACTCGAGGGGTTGGTGCCGGTCAGCTGCTCTCATGAGGAGCTATTCACGACCACGTGTTTGGCTCAATGTGTAGAGCTGAAAAGTTTTGTTTTTTTTTTTATGCCGGCGTTTTTTTTGAAATGATTATGTCTGGCTGAGGGAACAGTGTGCCAGGGGGTCCCTGGGGGCCGGCGTCCGTGATCATATGAAGACCGGGATGTTAAATTGTGTGATATACGTGTGTAAGTATTGAGGGACACAGCACGCGTGATTATGCACGCACTATGAACAGGTATGGAGAAATAAAATTTATTAAATTTTGCCCTGGGAATTTATGGGTCGAGTGGGGGTCTGGCTGATTTCTTTAACACTACAAAAAGAGAAAGAACATTTTTTTTCCTACAAAAAAAAAGAGAAAACAAAAAAAAATAAAATGAAACTTAAGAAAATGTGTTAGTTATTGGCCAAGGTGTTCATTTGGCCTAGTGGGGCAAAATTCAGCTGAGTTACTTAAATGCTCTTATTCCGTGTGTGCATGTAATTGTGTGGTGTTCCATATACGCATGCGATATTGAGTACAATTTTCCTTGTAATCTGTGTGGAACTTATATTGGTGGCTGTTTTAATCGGAAGGTGTAAAGTTGCTTGTGAAAAGAGTTTCAGTCCACCTACTGCGGTAACAACACATTCCCTTGTGCTATAACAGTAATTCCTATGTTGCCACAGATTTATAATATGGCATAGATTTATAATACCATTACATCTCAATGAATAATGATATTATTTCATAAAAATAAAAATCCATACACAAAAAAAAAAAGAAGAAAGAAGAAAACTTGGGAGTTTTACACTAAACAAACATTGTGATTTTTATAATATTTAAATTAGTATGAATTGTTGATATATACTTTATTTAGTAAAATTTATTTATTTTTAATGAATATGTTGAAAGGTGTAATATATTTTTAAAACTGTGAACCTGTTAAAACTATTTGCAAAAATCTATTGGAGACTGTTATTCTATTACTTTTATAATTGTTTAAATTGTTGTGGCTTTAATGATGTTGTACGATAGAATTGCTTGTGAAAGGGTTTAGAAAGTTGGTTATATTATTGAAAGCTGCATGTTAATAGTTTCAGTATGGCATGTAAGCGATTTTAAATGTTTTATATATTTTGCATAGTGTTCAGTATGGCATGTAATAGTTTTTAAATGTTTTATATATTTTGCATAGTTTTCAGTATGGCATGTCACAGATTTTAAATGTTTTATATATTTTGTATAGTGTTCAGTATGGCCTGTAAGAGTTTTAAATGTTTTATATATTTTGTATGATTTTCATGGAATATTTCTCGAATATTGAATATTGAATACTTTTACCTTTTAAATTTTGAATACCCTGTCATAGTTTAAATATTTACACATTTTCCATAATTCTAATGGAATAACTTACAGCCTGTGTTTTTGTATGAAATTTCATTGTCACAAAAGAAAAAAAAGATAGCCTCAATAAACTTGTTAATTTTTGAAGTTTTAAAACTGAGGTCACCTCATTCCTCCAATTACCCAAAGGTTATCCAGCATGCGGATATTCTTCCACTAGGAGGCTCTCCTAGTTCAAGTGAACAAGTGAGTCGGTCATCAAGGTAAGTTGTATTTTTTTTTTAATTTTTTCTTTTTGGATGTCAACTTAGAAAGTTTAAAATTTTGTCGTGACGTCATGGGTGATGAGCGGCTCACAAATGGTAGCAGAGCGTGGTTGGACGTAGTCCTGGCCACCTCTGAATCGGAATTTGGAAATGAATGAGGTGACCTCCATATCTTAGTGGGACATGTTATGTTAAGTATGACATGTTATTAGTGTTGTAAATCTTGTAGTCTTTGGGTGCCGTTGCCAGTCCGGGACCCCTAGGGGGGGTTGTGCACAGCCCGGCGATTTCTGATTGTGTCGTGGGATGTTCTTAAGTGTTTATCTGTTTGTTCGTGTTCTTGTGTGGTCATTGTTGTCTTTGTTGTCTTATGGCACTTCATCTTGGTCTTCATTGTTGGTCCGGTGTCGGGTCGGGACACCCCAACTAATTTTGTTGTTTTATGGGGATACGAGATATTGTCAGGGGTAGTTGTGTGGTGTATAAGTGCAAAAATACGTTGTTTGTCATTGTATCCGGAGTCTTGACATTGACAGAGTAACTTGTAACCAGCTGTATTGTTGTAATATTGTGTTATCTGGGCGAGTTGGACTATGAGCTGTTGATAGCCGGCTGCAGGGTGGAATGTTGTTGTTGTCGTTTGCGCAATCTGATAAACCCGTCCTTGTCTCTTGTATTGGTTCTAGGTTTGATATGTCAATTCACGGTCAACCTGGTGGGTGCATCAGCTGATTGGACCTTGTTATTAAAGGCCATTCCGTTTACCCCAGTCGGGATTAGTTAGGGTCCTCGGGTTTGGATTTCGGGGGGCTTCGCTGGAGGGATTGAGTTTTATGGTTTTACTTTTTAGCGTTTTATTGTTTTTAAGTTTTATCGGTATTTTAGCTCCTTTCCTTTCCTTTCCTTTCTTCTTTCTATTGCTTTAGGCCGCGGCCGCTCAAACTCCCCGTATATTCTACACTTACACACACTCAGCTACACACACACCCACATCTTGTCCTTCCTTCTGGTGTCCTTTCGTTTTCAACTTCCGCCTGGTTTTCTTTTTATTGGTTTTTAGTCAGTCCCCGCTTTTCCTCCAGGGGTGGCAGTCCCGGTGTCGTCCAACCCGTTGGACTCCTTTTTGTTGTGGGGGTGTGCCGTACCTAGGTGTACGGCAAGTAGTGGTTATACGGATTCCGGGCGATATTTTCATGCATTTGGGTAGTTCGCCCCGGACAGGATCACTTCGCTATCTGTGAGACGTTACGGCGACTGTTTGTTATTTCGAATCTTACCCCATCTAGGAGACGTTACGGTAACTTCGAACTATGGTATCTTTCGTTCCGTCTGCTAGAGGGAGTCTGCTGAACTTCGTCGTGATTTGTAGGCGCCTTTGGGAAATCTGTGAGCTGTGGAGTGAGTTTGTTTCGGACTCAAGTAGTGGCTGGCCTGTGGTTTTCTTTTCGTTGAGTGGAGAGTTGCGTTTTTGACTCGAGGGGTTGGTTCCGGTCAGCTGTTCTCATGAGGAGCTATTCACGACCACGTTTTGGGCTCATTGTGTAGAGCTGAAATGTTTTGTGGTTTTTTTTTATGCCGGCGTTTTTTTTTAAATGATTATGTCTGGCTGAGGGAACAGTGTGCCAGGGGGTCCCTGGGGGCCGGCGTCCGTGATCATGTGAAGACCGGGATGTTAAATTGTGTGATATACGTGTGTAAGTATTGAGGGACACAGCACGCGTGATTATGCACGCACTATGAACAGGTATGGAGAAATAAAATTTATTAAATTTTGCCCTGGGAATTTATGGGTCGAGTGGGGGTCTGGCTGATTTCTTTAACACTACAAAAAGAGAAAGAACATTTTTTTCCTACAAAAAGAAAAGAGAAAACAAAAAAAAAACATAAAATAAAACTTAAGAAAATGTGTTAGTTATTGGCCAAGGTGTTCATTTGGCCTAGTGGGGCAAAATTCAGCTGAGTTACTTAAATGCTCTTATTCCGTGTGTGCATGTAATTGTGTGGTGTTCCATATACGCATGCGATATTGAGTACAATTTTCCTTGTAATCTGTGTGGAACTTATATTGGTGGCTGTTTTAATCGGAAGGTGTAAAGTTGCTTGTGAAAAGAGTTTCAGTCCACCTACTGCGGTAACAACACATTCCCTTGTGCTATAACAGTAATTCCTATGTTGCCACAGATTTATAATATGGCATAGATTTATAATATCATTACATCTCAATGAATAATGATATTATTTCATAAAAATAAAAATCCATACACAAAAAAAAAAGAAGAAAGAAGAAAACTTGGGAGTTTTACACTAAACAAACATTGTGATTTTTATAATATTTAAATTAGTATGAATTGTTGATATATACTTTATTTAGTAAAATTTATTTATTTTTAATGAATATGTTGAAAGGTGTAATATATTTTTAAAACTGTGAACCTGTTAAAACTATTTGCAAAAATCTATTGGAGACTGTTATTCTATTACTTTTATAATTGTTTAAATTGTTGTGGCTTTAATGATGTTGTACGATAGAATTGCTTGTGAAAGGGTTTAGAAAGTTGGTTATATTATTGAAAGCTGCATGTTAATAGTTTCAGTATGGCATGTAAGCGATTTTAAATGTTTTATATATTTTGCATAGTGTTCAGTATGGCATGTAAGAGTTTTTAAATGTTTTATATATTTGGATAGTTTTCAGTATGGCATGTCACAGATTTTAAATGTTTTATATATTTTGTATAGTGTTCAGTATGGCCTGTAAGAGTTTTAAATGTTTTATATATTTTGTATGATTTTCATGGAATATTTCTCGAATATTGAATATTGAATACTTTTACCTTTTAAATTTTGAATACCCTGTCATAGTTTAAATATTTACACATTTTCCATAATTCTAATGGAATAACTTACAGCCTGTGTTTTTGTATGAAATTTCATTGTCACAAAAGAAAAAAAAGATAGCCTCAATAAACTTGTTAATTTTTGAAGTTTTAAAACTGAGGTCACCTCATTCCTCCAATTACCCAAAGGTTATCCAGCATGCGGATATTCTTCCACTAGGAGGCTCTCCTAGTTCAAGTGAACAAGTGAGCCGGTCATCAAGGTAAGTTGTATTTTTTTTTTAATTTTTCCTTTTTGGATGTCAACTTAGAAAGTTTAAAATTTTGTCGTGACGTCATGGGTGATGAGCGGCTCACAAATGGTAGCAGAGCGTGGTTGGACGTAGTCCTGGCCACCTCTGAATCGGAATTTGGAAATGAATGAGGTGACCTCCATATCTTAGTGGGACATGTTATGTTAAGTATGACATGTTATTAGTGTTGTAAATCTTGGTCTTTGGGTGCCGTTGCCGGTCCGGGACCCCTAGGGGGGGTTGTGCACAGCCCGGCGATTTCTGATTGTGTCGTGGGATGTTCTTAAGTGTTTATCTGTTTGTTCGTGTTCTTGTGTGGTCATTGTTGTCTTTGTTGTCTTATGGCACTTCATCTTGGTCTTCATTGTTGGTCCGGTGTCGGGTCGGGACACCCCAACTAATTTTGTTGTTTTATGGGGATACGAGATATTGTCAGGGGTAGTTGTGTGGTGTATAAGTGCAAAAATACGTTGTTTGTCATTGTATCCGGAGTCTTGACATTGACAGAGTAACTTGTAACCAGCTGTATTGTTGTAATATTGTGTTATCTGGGCGAGTTGGACTATGAGCTGTTGATAGCCGGCTGCAGGGTGGAATGTTGTTGTTGTCGTTTGCGCAATCTGATAAACCCGTCCTTGTCTCTTGTATTGGTTCTAGGTTTGATATGTCAATTCACGGTCAACCTGGTGGGTGCATCAGCTGATTGGACCTTGTTATTAAAGGCCATTCCGTTTACCCCAGTCGGGATTAGTTAGGGTCCTCGGGTTTGGATTTCGGGGGGCTTCGCTGGAGGGATTGAGTTTTATGGTTTTACTTTTTAGCGTTTTATTGTTTTAAAGTTTTATCGGTATTTTAGCTCCTTTCCTTTCCTTTCTTCTTTCTATTGCTTTAGGCCGCGGCCGCTCAAACTCCCCGTATATTCTACACTTACACACACTCAGCTACACACACACCCACATCTTGTCCTTCCTTCTGGTGTCCTTTCGTTTTCAACTTCCGCCTGGTTTTCTTTTTATTGGTTTTTAGTCAGTCCCCGCTTTTCCTCCAGGGGTGGCAGTCCCGGTGTCGTCCAACCCGTTGGACTCCTTTTTGTTGTGGGGGTGTGCCGTACCTAGGTGTACGGCAAGTAGTGGTTATACGGATTCCGGGCGATATTTTCATGCATTTGGGTAGTTCGCCCCGGACAGGTTCACTTCGCTATCTGTGAGACGTTACGGCGACTGTTTGTTATTTCGAATCTTACCCCATCTAGGAGACGTTACGGTAACTTCGAACTATGGTATCTTTCGTTCCGTCTGCTAGAGGGAGTCTGCTGAACTTCGTCGTGATTTGTAGGCGCCTTTGGGAAATCTGTGAGCTGTGGAGTGAGTTTGTTTCGGACTCAAGTAGTGGCTGGCCTGTGGTTTTCTTTTCGTTGAGTGGAGAGTTGCGTTTTTGACTCGAGGGGTTGGTGCCGGTCAGCTGCTCTCATGAGGAGCTATTCACGACCACGTGTTTGGCTCAATGTGTAGAGCTGAAAAGTTTTGTTTTTTTTTTTATGCCGGCGTTTTTTTTGAAATGATTATGTCTGGCTGAGGGAACAGTGTGCCAGGGGGTCCCTGGGGGCCGGCGTCCGTGATCATATGAAGACCGGGATGTTAAATTGTGTGATATACGTGTGTAAGTATTGAGGGACACAGCACGCGTGATTATGCACGCACTATGAACAGGTATGGAGAAATAAAATTTATTAAATTTTGCCCTGGGAATTTATGGGTCGAGTGGGGGTCTGGCTGATTTCTTTAACACTACAAAAAGAGAAAGAACATTTTTTTTCCTACAAAAAAAAAGAGAAAACAAAAAAAAATAAAATGAAACTTAAGAAAATGTGTTAGTTATTGGCCAAGGTGTTCATTTGGCCTAGTGGGGCAAAATTCAGCTGAGTTACTTAAATGCTCTTATTCCGTGTGTGCATGTAATTGTGTGGTGTTCCATATACGCATGCGATATTGAGTACAATTTTCCTTGTAATCTGTGTGGAACTTATATTGGTGGCTGTTTTAATCGGAAGGTGTAAAGTTGCTTGTGAAAAGAGTTTCAGTCCACCTACTGCGGTAACAACACATTCCCTTGTGCTATAACAGTAATTCCTATGTTGCCACAGATTTATAATATGGCATAGATTTATAATACCATTACATCTCAATGAATAATGATATTATTTCATAAAAATAAAAATCCATACACAAAAAAAAAAAGAAGAAAGAAGAAAACTTGGGAGTTTTACACTAAACAAACATTGTGATTTTTATAATATTTAAATTAGTATGAATTGTTGATATATACTTTATTTAGTAAAATTTATTTATTTTTAATGAATATGTTGAAAGGTGTAATATATTTTTAAAACTGTGAACCTGTTAAAACTATTTGCAAAAATCTATTGGAGACTGTTATTCTATTACTTTTATAATTGTTTAAATTGTTGTGGCTTTAATGATGTTGTACGATAGAATTGCTTGTGAAAGGGTTTAGAAAGTTGGTTATATTATTGAAAGCTGCATGTTAATAGTTTCAGTATGGCATGTAAGCGATTTTAAATGTTTTATATATTTTGCATAGTGTTCAGTATGGCATGTAATAGTTTTTAAATGTTTTATATATTTTGCATAGTTTTCAGTATGGCATGTCACAGATTTTAAATGTTTTATATATTTTGTATAGTGTTCAGTATGGCCTGTAAGAGTTTTAAATGTTTTATATATTTTGTATGATTTTCATGGAATATTTCTCGAATATTGAATATTGAATACTTTTACCTTTTAAATTTTGAATACCCTGTCATAGTTTAAATATTTACACATTTTCCATAATTCTAATGGAATAACTTACAGCCTGTGTTTTTGTATGAAATTTCATTGTCACAAAAGAAAAAAAAGATAGCCTCAATAAACTTGTTAATTTTTGAAGTTTTAAAACTGAGGTCACCTCATTCCTCCAATTACCCAAAGGTTATCCAGCATGCGGATATTCTTCCACTAGGAGGCTCTCCTAGTTCAAGTGAACAAGTGAGTCGGTCATCAAGGTAAGTTGTATTTTTTTTTTAATTTTTTCTTTTTGGATGTCAACTTAGAAAGTTTAAAATTTTGTCGTGACGTCATGGGTGATGAGCGGCTCACAAATGGTAGCAGAGCGTGGTTGGACGTAGTCCTGGCCACCTCTGAATCGGAATTTGGAAATGAATGAGGTGACCTCCATATCTTAGTGGGACATGTTATGTTAAGTATGACATGTTATTAGTGTTGTAAATCTTGTAGTCTTTGGGTGCCGTTGCCAGTCCGGGACCCCTAGGGGGGGTTGTGCACAGCCCGGCGATTTCTGATTGTGTCGTGGGATGTTCTTAAGTGTTTATCTGTTTGTTCGTGTTCTTGTGTGGTCATTGTTGTCTTTGTTGTCTTATGGCACTTCATCTTGGTCTTCATTGTTGGTCCGGTGTCGGGTCGGCACACCCCAACTAATTTTGTTGTTTTATGGGGATACGAGATATTGTCAGGGGTAGTTGTGTGGTGTATAAGTGCAAAAATACGTTGTTTGTCATTGTATCCGGAGTCTAGACATTGACAGAGTAACTTGTAACCAGCTGTATTGTTGTAATATTGTGTTATCTGGGCGAGTTGGACTATGAGCTGTTGATAGCCGGCTGCAGGGTGGAATGTTGTTGTTGTCGTTTGCGCAATCTGATAAACCCGTCCTTGTCTCTTGTATTGGTTCTAGGTTTGATATGTCAATTCACGGTCAACCTGGTGGGTGCATCAGCTGATTGGACCTTGTTATTAAAGGCCATTCCGTTTACCCCAGTCGGGATTAGTTAGGGTCCTCGGGTTTGGATTTCGGGGGGCTTCGCTGGAGGGATTGAGTTTTATGGTTTTACTTTTTAGCGTTTTATTGTTTTTAAGTTTTATCGGTATTTTAGCTCCTTTCCTTTCCTTTCTTCTTTCTATTGCTTTAGGCCGCGGCCGCTCAAACTCCCCGTATATTCTACACTTACACACACTCAGCTACACACACACCCACATCTTGTCCTTCCTTCTGGTGTCCTTTCGTTTTCAACTTCCGCCTGGTTTTCTTTTTATTGGTTTTTAGTCAGTCCCCGCTTTTCCTCCAGGGGTGGCAGTCCCGGTGTCGTCCAACCCGTTGGACTCCTTTTTGTTGTGGGGGTGTGCCGTACCTAGGTGTACGGCAAGTAGTGGTTATACGGATTCCGGGCGATATTTTCATGCATTTGGGTAGTTCGCCCCGGACAGGTTCACTTCGCTATCTGTGAGACGTTACGGCGACTGTTTGTTATTTCGAATCTTACCCCATCTAGGTGACGTTACGGTAACTTTGAACTATGGTATCTTTCGTTCCGTCTGCTAGAGGGAGTCTGCTGAACTTCGTCGTGATTTGTAGGCGCCTTTGGGAAATCTGTGAGCTGTGGAGTGAGTTTGTTTCGGACTCAAGTAGTGGCTGGCCTGTGGTTTTCTTTTCGTTGAGTGGAGAGTTGCGTTTTTGACTCGAGGGGTTGGTTCCGGTCAGCTGTTCTCATGAGGAGCTATTCACGACCACGTGTTGGGCTCATTGTGTAGAGCTGAAAAGTTTTGTGGTTTTTTTTTTATGCCGGCGTTTTTTTTGAAATGATTATGTCTGGCTGAGGGAACAGTGTGCCAGGGGGTCCCTGGGGGCCGGCGTCCGTGATCATGTGAAGACCGGGATGTTAAATTGTGTGATATACGTGTGTAAGTATTGAGGGACACAGCACGCGTGATTATGCACGCACTATGAACAGGTATGGAGAAATAAAATTTATTAAATTTTGCCCTGGGAATTTATGGGTCGAGTGGGGGTCTGGCTGATTTCTTTAACACTACAAAAAGAGAAAGAACATTTTTTTTCCTACAAAAAAAAAGAGAAAACAAAAAAAAAATAAAATAAAACTTAAGAAAATGTGTTAGTTATTGGCCAAGGTGTTCATTTGGCCTAGTGGGGCAAAATTCAGCTGAGTTACTTAAATGCTCTTATTCCGTGTGTGCATGTAATTGTGTGGTGTTCCATATACGCATGCGATATTGAGTACAATTTTCCTTGTAATCTGTGTGGAACTTATATTGGTGGCTGTTTTAATCGGAAGGTGTAAAGTTGCTTGTGAAAAGAGTTTCAGTCCACCTACTGCGGTAACAACACATTCCCTTGTGCTATAACAGTAATTCCTATGTTGCCACAGATTTATAATATGGCATAGATTTATAATACCATTACATCTCAATGAATAATGATATTATTTCATAAAAATAAAAATCCATACACAAAAAAAAAAAGAAGAAAGAAGAAAACTTGGGAGTTTTACACTAAACAAACATTGTGATTTTTATAATATTTAAATTAGTATGAATTGTTGATATATACTTTATTTAGTAAAATTTATTTATTTTTAATGAATATGTTGAAAGGTGTAATATATTTTTAAAACTGTGAACCTGTTAAAACTATTTGCAAAAATCTATTGGAGACTGTTATTCTATTACTTTTATAATTGTTTAAATTGTTGTTGCTTTAATGATGTTGTACGATAGAATTGCTTGTGAAAGGGTTTAGAAAGTTGGTTATATTATTGAAAGCTGCATGTTAATAGTTTCAGTATGGCATGTAAGCGATTTTAAATGTTTTATATATTTTGCATAGTGTTCAGTATGGCATGTAAGAGTTTTTAAATGTTTTATATATTTGGATAGTTTTCAGTATGGCATGTCACAGATTTTAAATGTTTTATATATTTTGTATAGTGTTCAGTATGGCCTGTAAGAGTTTTAAATGTTTTATATATTTTGTATGATTTTCATGGAATATTTCTCGAATATTGAATATTGAATACTTTTACCTTTTAAATTTTGAATACCCTGTCATAGTTTAAATATTTACACATTTTCCATAATTCTAATGGAATAACTTACAGCCTGTGTTTTTGTATGAAATTTCATTGTCACAAAAGAAAAAAAAGATAGCCTCAATAAACTTGTTAATTTTTGAAGTTTTAAAACTGAGGTCACCTCATTCCTCCAATTACCCAAAGGTTATCCAGCATGCGGATATTCTTCCACTAGGAGGCTCTCCTAGTTCAAGTGAACAAGTGAGCCGGTCATCAAGGTAAGTTGTATTTTTTTTTTAATTTTTTCTTTTTGGATGTCAACTTAGAAAGTTTAAAATTTTGTCGTGACGTCATGGGTGATGAGCGGCTCACAAATGGTAGCAGAGCGTGGTTGGACGTAGTCCTGGCCACCTCTGAATCGGAATTTGGAAATGAATGAGGTGACCTCCATATCTTAGTGGGACATGTTATGTTAAGTATGACATGTTATTAGTGTTGTAAATCTTGGTCTTTGGGTGCGGTTGCCGGTCCGGGACCCCTAGGGGGGGGTTGTGCACAGCCCGGCGATTTCTGATTGTGTCGTGGGATGTTCTTAAGTGTTTATCTGTTTGTTCGTGTTCTTGTGTGGTCATTGTTGTCTTTGTTGTCTTATGGCACTTCATCTTGGTCTTCATTGTTGGTCCGGTGTCGGGTCGGGACACCCCAACTAATTTTGTTGTTTTATGGGGATACGAGATATTGTCAGGGGTAGTTGTGTGGTGTATAAGTGCAAAAATACGTTGTTTGTCATTGTATCCGGAGTCTAGACATTGACAGAGTAACTTGTAACCAGCTCTATTGTTGTAATATTGTGTTATCTGGGCGAGTTGGACTATGAGCTGTTGATAGCCGGCTGCAGGGTGGAATGTTGTTGTTGTCGTTTGCGCAATCTGATAAACCCGTCCTTGTCTCTTGTATTGGTTCTAGGTTTGATATGTCAATTCACGGTCGACCTGGTGGGTGCATCAGCTGATTGGACCTTGTTATTAAAGGCCATGCCGTTTAACCCAGTCGGGATTAGTTAGGGTCCTCGGGTTTGGTTTTCGGTGGGCTTCGCTGGAGGGATTGTGTTTTATGGTTTTACTTTTTAGCGTTTTATTGTTTTAAAGTTTTATCGGTATTTTAGCTCCTTTCCTTTCCTTTCTTCTTTCTATTGCTTTAGGCCGCGGCCGCTCACACTCCCCGTATCTTCTACACTTACACACACTCAGCTACACACACACCCACATCTTGTCCTTCCTTCTGGTGTCCTTTCGTTTTCAACTTCCGCCTGGTTTTCTTTTTATTGGTTTTTAGTCAGTCCCCGCTTTTCCTCCAGGGGTGGCAGTCCCGGTGTCGTCCAACCCGTTGGACTCCTTTTTGTTGTGGGGGTGTGCCGTACCTAGGTGTACGGCAAGTAGTGGTTATACGGATTCCGGGCGATATTTTCATGCATTTGGGTAGTTCGCCCCGGACAGGTTCACTTCGCTATCTGTGAGACGTTACGGCGACTGTTTGTTATTTCGAATCTTACCCCATCTAGGTGACGTTACGGTAACTTTGAACTATGGTATCTTTCGTTCCGTCTGCTAGAGGGAGTCTGCTGAACTTCGTCGTGATTTGTAGGCGCCTTTGGGAAATCTGTGAGCTGTGGAGTGAGTTTGTTTCGGACTCAAGTAGTGGCTGGCCTGTGGTTTTCTTTTCGTTGAGTGGAGAGTTGCGTTTTTGACTCGAGGGGTTGGTTCCGGTCAGCTGTTCTCATGAGGAGCTATTCACGACCACGTGTTGGGCTCATTGTGTAGAGCTGAAAAGTTTTGTGGTTTTTTTTTTATGCCGGCGTTTTTTTTTTAAATGATTATGTCTGGCTGAGGGAACAGTGTGCCAGGGGGTCACTGGGGGCCGGCGTCCGTGATCATGTGAAGACCGGGATGTTAAATTGTGTGATATACGTGTGTAAGTATTGAGGGACACAGCACGCGTGATTATGCACGCACTATGAACAGGTATGGAGAAATAAAATTTATTAAATTTTGCCCTGGGAATTTATGGGTCGAGTGGGGGTCTGGCTGATTTCTTTAACACTACAAAAAGAGAAAGAACATTTTTTTCCTACAAAAAGAAAAGAGAAAACAAAAAAAAAACATAAAATAAAACTTAAGAAAATGTGTTAGTTATTGGCCAAGGTGTTCATTTGGCCTAGTGGGGCAAAATTCAGCTGAGTTACTTAAATGCTCTTATTCCGTGTGTGCATGTAATTGTGTGGTGTTCCATATACGCATGCGATATGGAGTACAATTTTCCTTGTAATCTGTGTGGAACTTATATTGGTGGCTGTTTTAATCGGAAGGTGTAAAGTTGCTTGTGAAAAGAGTTTCAGTCCACCTACTGCGGTAACAACACATTCCCTTGTGCTATAACAGTAATTCCTATGTTGCCACAGATTTATAATATGGCATAGATTTATAATACCATTACATCTCAATGAATAATGATATTATTTCATAAAAATAAAAATCCATACACAAAAAAAAAAAAGAAGAAAGAAGAAAACTTGGGAGTTTTACACTAAACAAACATTGTGATTTTTATAATATTTAAATTAGTATGAATTGTTGATATATACTTTATTTACTAAAATTTATTTATTTTTAATGAATATGTTGAAAGGTGTAATATATTTTTAAAACTGTGAACCTGTTAAAACTATTTGCAAAAATCTATTGGAGACTGTTATTCTATTACTTTTATAATTGTTTAAATTGTTGTGGCTTTAATGATGTTGTACGATAGAATTGCTTGTGAAAGGGTTTAGAAAGTTGGTTATATTATTGAAAGCTGCATGTTAATAGTTTCAGTATGGCATGTAAGCGATTTTAAATGTTTTATATATTTTGCATAGTGTTCAGTATGGCATGTAAGAGTTTTTAAATGTTTTATATATTTGGATAGTTTTCAGTATGGCATGTCACAGATTTTAAATGTTTTATATATTTTGTATAGTGTTCAGTATGGCCTGTAAGAGTTTTAAATGTTTTATATATTTTGTATGATTTTCATGGAATATTTCTCGAATATTGAATTTTGAATACTTTTACCTTTTAAATTTTGAATACCCTGTCATAGTTTAAATATTTACACATTTTCCATAATTCTAATGGAATAACTTACAGCCTGTGTTTTTGTATGAAATTTCATTGTCACAAAAGAAAAAAAAGATAGCCTCAATAAACTTGTTAATTTTTGAAGTTTTAAAACTGAGGTCACCTCATTCCTCCAATTACCCAAAGGTTATCCAGCATGCGGATATTCTTCCACTAGGAGGCTCTCCTAGTTCAAGTGAACAAGTGAGCCGGTCATCAAGGTAAGTTGTATTTTTTTTTTAATTTTTTCTTTTTGGATGTCAACTTAGAAAGTTTAAAATTTTGTCGTGACGTCATGGGTGATGAGCGGCTCACAAATGGTAGCAGAGCGTGGTTGGACGTAGTCCTGGCCACCTCTGAATCGGAATTTGGAAATGAATGAGGTGACCTCCATATCTTAGTGGGACATGTTATGTTAAGTATGACATGTTATTAGTGTTGTAAATCTTGGTCTTTGGGTGCCGTTGCCGGTCCGGGACCCCTAGGGGGGGTTGTGCACAGCCCGGCGATTTCTGATTGTGTCGTGGGATGTTCTTAAGTGTTTATCTGTTTGTTCGTGTTCTTGTGTGGTCATTGTTGTCTTTGTTGTCTTATGGCACTTCATCTTGGTCTTCATTGTTGGTCCGGTGTCGGGTCGGGACACCCCAACTAATTTTGTTGTTTTATGGGGATACGAGATATTGTCAGGGGTAGTTGTGTGGTGTATAAGTGCAAAAATACGTTGTTTGTCATTGTATCCGGAGTCTAGACATTGACAGAGTAACTTGTAACCAGCTCTATTGTTGTAATATTGTGTTATCTGGGCGAGTTGGACTATGAGCTGTTGATAGCCGGCTGCAGGGTGGAATGTTGTTGTTGTCGTTTGCGCAATCTGATAAACCCGTCCTTGTCTCTTGTATTGGTTCTAGGTTTGATATGTCAATTCACGGCCGACCTGGTGGGTGCATCAGCTGATTGGACCTTGTTATTAAAGGCCATGCCGTTTACCCCAGTCGGGATTAGTTAGGGTCCTCGGGTTTGGTTTTCGGTGGGCTTCGCTGGAGGGATTGTGTTTTATGGTTTTACTTTTTAGCGTTTTATTGTTTTAAAGTTTTATCGGTATTTTAGCTCCTTTCCTTTCCTTTCTTCTTTCTATTGCTTTAGGCCGCGGCCGCTCAAACTCCCCGTATATTCTACACTTACACACACTCAGCTACACACACACCCACATCTTGTCCTTCCTTCTGGTGTCCTTTCGTTTTCAACTTCCGCCTGGTTTTCTTTTTATTGGTTTTTAGTCAGTCCCCGCTTTTCCTCCAGGGGTGGCAGTCCCGGTGTCGTCCAACCCGTTGGACTCCTTTTTGTTGTGGGGGTGTGCCGTACCTAGGTGTACGGCAAGTAGTGGTTATACGGATTCCGGGCGATATTTTCATGCATTTGGGTAGTTCGCCCCGGACAGGTTCACTTCGCTATCTGTGAGACGTTACGGCGACTGTTTGTTATTTCGAATCTTACCCCATCTAGGAGACGTTACGGTAACTTCGAACTATGGTATCTTTCGTTCCGTCTGCTAGAGGGAGTCTGCTGAACTTCATCGTGATTTGTAGGCGCCTTTGGGAAATCTCTGAGCTGTGGAGTGAGTTTGTTTCGGACTCAAGTAGTGGCTGGCCTGTGGTTTTCTTTTCGTTGAGTGGAGAGTTGCGTTTTTGACTCGAGGGGTTGGTTCCGGTCAGCTGCTCTCATGAGGAGCTATTCACGACCACATGTTGGGCTCATTGTGTAGAGCTGAAAAGTTTTGTGGTTTTTTTTTATGCCGGCGTTTTTTTTGAAATGATTATGTCTGGCTGAGGGAACAGTGTGCCAGGGGGGTCCCTGGGGGCCGGCGTCCGTGATCATGTGAAGACCGGGATGTTAAATTGTGTGATATACGTGTGTAAGTATTGAGGGACACAGCACGCGTGATTATGCACGCACTATGAACAGGTATGGAGAAATAAAATTTATTAAATTTTGCCCTGGGAATTTATGGGTCGAGTGGGGGTCTGGCTGATTTCTTTAACACTACAAAAAGAGAAAGAACATTTTTTTTCCTACAAAAAAAAAGAGAAAACAAAAAAAAAATAAAATAAAACTTAAGAAAATGTGTTAGTTATTGGCCAAGGTGTTCATTTGGCCTAGTGGGGCAAAATTCAGCTGAGTTACTTAAATGCTCTTATTCCGTGTGTGCATGTAATTGTGTGGTGTTCCATATACGCATGCGATATTGAGTACAATTTTCCTTGTAATCTGTGTGGAACTTATATTGGTGGCTGTTTTAATCGGAAGGTGTAAAGTTGCTTGTGAAAAGAGTTTCAGTCCACCTACTGCGGTAACAACACATTCCCTTGTGCTATAACAGTAATTCCTATGTTGCCACAGATTTATAATATGGCATAGATTTATAATACCATTACATCTCAATGAATAATGATATTATTTCATAAAAATAAAAATCCATACACAAAAAAAAAAAGAAGAAAGAAGAAAACTTGGGAGTTTTACACTAAACAAACATTGTGATTTTTATAATATTTAAATTAGTATGAATTGTTGATATATACTTTATTTAGTAAAATTTATTTATTTTTAATGAATATGTTGAAAGGTGTAATATATTTTTAAAACTGTGAACCTGTTAAAACTATTTGCAAAAATCTATTGGAGACTGTTATTCTATTACTTTTATAATTGTTTAAATTGTTGTTGCTTTAATGATGTTGTACGATAGAATTGCTTGTGAAAGGGTTTAGAAAGTTGGTTATATTATTGAAAGCTGCATGTTAATAGTTTCAGTATGGCATGTAAGCGATTTTAAATGTTTTATATATTTTGCATAGTGTTCAGTATGGCATGTAAGAGTTTTTAAATGTTTTATATATTTGGATAGTTTTCAGTATGGCATGTCACAGATTTTAAATGTTTTATATATTTTGTATAGTGTTCAGTATGGCCTGTAAGAGTTTTAAATGTTTTATATATTTTGTATGATTTTCATGGAATATTTCTCGAATATTGAATATTGAATACTTTTACCTTTTAAATTTTGAATACCCTGTCATAGTTTAAATATTTACACATTTTCCATAATTCTAATGGAATAACTTACAGCCTGTGTTTTTGTATGAAATTTCATTGTCACAAAAGAAAAAAAAGATAGCCTCAATAAACTTGTTAATTTTTGAAGTTTTAAAACTGAGGTCACCTCATTCCTCCAATTACCCAAAGGTTATCCAGCATGCGGATATTCTTCCACTAGGAGGCTCTCCTAGTTCAAGTGAACAAGTGAGCCGGTCATCAAGGTAAGTTGTATTTTTTTTTTAATTTTTTCTTTTTGGATGTCAACTTAGAAAGTTTAAAATTTTGTCGTGACGTCATGGGTGATGAGCGGCTCACAAATGGTAGCAGAGCGTGGTTGGACGTAGTCCTGGCCACCTCTGAATCGGAATTTGGAAATGAATGAGGTGACCTCCATATCTTAGTGGGACATGTTATGTTAAGTATGACATGTTATTAGTGTTGTAAATCTTGGTCTTTGGGTGCGGTTGCCGGTCCGGGACACCTAGGGGGGGGTTGTGCACAGCCCGGCGATTTCTGATTGTGTCGTGGGATGTTCTTAAGTGTTTATCTGTTTGTTCGTGTTCTTGTGTGGTCATTGTTGTCTTTGTTGTCTTATGGCACTTCATCTTGGTCTTCATTGTTGGTCCGGTGTCGGGTCGGGACACCCCAACTAATTTTGTTGTTTTATGGGGATACGAGATATTGTCAGGGGTAGTTGTGTGGTGTATAAGTGCAAAAATACGTTGTTTGTCATTGTATCCGGAGTCTAGACATTGACAGAGTAACTTGTAACCAGCTCTATTGTTGTAATATTGTGTTATCTGGGCGAGTTGGACTATGAGCTGTTGATAGCCGGCTGCAGGGTGGAATGTTGTTGTTGTCGTTTGCGCAATCTGATAAACCCGTCCTTGTCTCTTGTATTGGTTCTAGGTTTGATATGTCAATTCACGGTCGACCTGGTGGGTGCATCAGCTGATTGGACCTTGTTATTAAAGGCCATGCCGTTTAACCCAGTCGGGATTAGTTAGGGTCCTCGGGTTTGGTTTTCGGTGGGCTTCGCTGGAGGGATTGTGTTTTATGGTTTTACTTTTTAGCGTTTTATTGTTTTAAAGTTTTATCGGTATTTTAGCTCCTTTCCTTTCCTTTCTTCTTTCTATTGCTTTAGGCCGCGGCCGCTCACACTCCCCGTATCTTCTACACTTACACACACTCAGCTACACACACACCCACATCTTGTCCTTCCTTCTGGTGTCCTTTCGTTTTCAACTTCCGCCTGGTTTTCTTTTTATTGGTTTTTAGTCAGTCCCCGCTTTTCCTCCAGGGGTGGCAGTCCCGGTGTCGTCCAACCCGTTGGACTCCTTTTTGTTGTGGGGGTGTGCCGTACCTAGGTGTACGGCAAGTAGTGGTTATACGGATTCCGGGCGATATTTTCATGCATTTGGGTAGTTCGCCCCGGACAGGTTCACTTCGCTATCTGTGAGACGTTACGGCGACTGTTTGTTATTTCGAATCTTACCCCATCTAGGTGACGTTACGGTAACTTTGAACTATGGTATCTTTCGTTCCGTCTGCTAGAGGGAGTCTGCTGAACTTCGTCGTGATTTGTAGGCGCCTTTGGGAAATCTGTGAGCTGTGGAGTGAGTTTGTTTCGGACTCAAGTAGTGGCTGGCCTGTGGTTTTCTTTTCGTTGAGTGGAGAGTTGCGTTTTTGACTCGAGGGGTTGGTTCCGGTCAGCTGTTCTCATGAGGAGCTATTCACGACCACGTGTTGGGCTCATTGTGTAGAGCTGAAAAGTTTTGTGGTTTTTTTTTTATGCCGGCGTTTTTTTTGAAATGATTATGTCTGGCTGAGGGAACAGTGTGCCAGGGGGTCCCTGGGGGCCGGCGTCCGTGATCATGTGAAGACCGGGATGTTAAATTGTGTGATATACGTGTGTAAGTATTGAGGGACACAGCACGCGTGATTATGCACGCACTATGAACAGGTATGGAGAAATAAAATTTATTAAATTTTGCCCTGGGAATTTATGGGTCGAGTGGGGGTCTGGCTGATTTCTTTAACACTACAAAAAGAGAAAGAACATTTTTTTTCCTACAAAAAAAAAGAGAAAACAAAAAAAAAATAAAATAAAACTTAAGAAAATGTGTTAGTTATTGGCCAAGGTGTTCATTTGGCCTAGTGGGGCAAAATTCAGCTGAGTTACTTAAATGCTCTTATTCCGTGTGTGCATGTAATTGTGTGGTGTTCCATATACGCATGCGATATTGAGTACAATTTTCCTTGTAATCTGTGTGGAACTTATATTGGTGGCTGTTTTAATCGGAAGGTGTAAAGTTGCTTGTGAAAAGAGTTTCAGTCCACCTACTGCGGTAACAACACATTCCCTTGTGCTATAACAGTAATTCCTATGTTGCCACAGATTTATAATATGGCATAGATTTATAATACCATTACATCTCAATGAATAATGATATTATTTCATAAAAATAAAAATCCATACACAAAAAAAAAAAGAAGAAAGAAGAAAACTTGGGAGTTTTACACTAAACAAACATTGTGATTTTTATAATATTTAAATTAGTATGAATTGTTGATATATACTTTATTTAGTAAAATTTATTTATTTTTAATGAATATGTTGAAAGGTGTAATATATTTTTAAAACTGTGAACCTGTTAAAACTATTTGCAAAAATCTATTGGAGACTGTTATTCTATTACTTTTATAATTGTTTAAATTGTTGTTGCTTTAATGATGTTGTACGATAGAATTGCTTGTGAAAGGGTTTAGAAAGTTGGTTATATTATTGAAAGCTGCATGTTAATAGTTTCAGTATGGCATGTAAGCGATTTTAAATGTTTTATATATTTTGCATAGTGTTCAGTATGGCATGTAAGAGTTTTTAAATGTTTTATATATTTGGATAGTTTTCAGTATGGCATGTCACAGATTTTAAATGTTTTATATATTTTGTATAGTGTTCAGTATGGCCTGTAAGAGTTTTAAATGTTTTATATATTTTGTATGATTTTCATGGAATATTTCTCGAATATTGAATATTGAATACTTTTACCTTTTAAATTTTGAATACCCTGTCATAGTTTAAATATTTACACATTTTCCATAATTCTAATGGAATAACTTACAGCCTGTGTTTTTGTATGAAATTTCATTGTCACAAAAGAAAAAAAAGATAGCCTCAATAAACTTGTTAATTTTTGAAGTTTTAAAACTGAGGTCACCTCATTCCTCCAATTACCCAAAGGTTATCCAGCATGCGGATATTCTTCCACTAGGAGGCTCTCCTAGTTCAAGTGAACAAGTGAGCCGGTCATCAAGGTAAGTTGTATTTTTTTTTTAATTTTTTCTTTTTGGATGTCAACTTAGAAAGTTTAAAATTTTGTCGTGACGTCATGGGTGATGAGCGGCTCACAAATGGTAGCAGAGCGTGGTTGGACGTAGTCCTGGCCACCTCTGAATCGGAATTTGGAAATGAATGAGGTGACCTCCATATCTTAGTGGGACATGTTATGTTAAGTATGACATGTTATTAGTGTTGTAAATCTTGGTCTTTGGGTGCGGTTGCCGGTCCGGGACCCCTAGGGGGGGGTTGTGCACAGCCCGGCGATTTCTGATTGTGTCGTGGGATGTTCTTAAGTGTTTATCTGTTTGTTCGTGTTCTTGTGTGGTCATTGTTGTCTTTGTTGTCTTATGGCACTTTATCTTGGTCTTCATTGTTGGTCCGGTGTCGGGTCGGGACACCCCAACTAATTTTGTTGTTTTATGGGGATACGAGATATTGTCAGGGGTAGTTGTGTGGTGTATAAGTGCAAAAATACGTTGTTTGTCATTGTATCCGGAGTCTAGACATTGACAGAGTAACTTGTAACCAGCTCTATTGTTGTAATATTGTGTTATCTGGGCGAGTTGGACTATGAGCTGTTGATAGCCGGCTGCAGGGTGGAATGTTGTTGTTGTCGTTTGCGCAATCTGATAAACCCGTCCTTGTCTCTTGTATTGGTTCTAGGTTTGATATGTCAATTCACGGTCGACCTGGTGGGTGCATCAGCTGATTGGACCTTGTTATTAAAGGCCATGCCGTTTAACCCAGTCGGGATTAGTTAGGGTCCTCGGGTTTGGTTTTCGGTGGGCTTCGCTGGAGGGATTGTGTTTTATGGTTTTACTTTTTAGCGTTTTATTGTTTTAAAGTTTTATCGGTATTTTAGCTCCTTTCCTTTCCTTTCTTCTTTCTATTGCTTTAGGCCGCGGCCGCTCACACTCCCCGTATCTTCTACACTTACACACACTCAGCTACACACACACCCACATCTTGTCCTTCCTTCTGGTGTCCTTTCGTTTTCAACTTCCGCCTGGTTTTCTTTTTATTGGTTTTTAGTCAGTCCCCGCTTTTCCTCCAGGGGTGGCAGTCCCGGTGTCGTCCAACCCGTTGGACTCCTTTTTGTTGTGGGGGTGTGCCGTACCTAGGTGTACGGCAAGTAGTGGTTATACGGATTCCGGGCGATATTTTCATGCATTTGGGTAGTTCGCCCCGGACAGGTTCACTTCGCTATCTGTGAGACGTTACGGCGACTGTTTGTTATTTCGAATCTTACCCCATCTAGGTGACGTTACGGTAACTTTGAACTATGGTATCTTTCGTTCCGTCTGCTAGAGGGAGTCTGCTGAACTTCGTCGTGATTTGTAGGCGCCTTTGGGAAATCTGTGAGCTGTGGAGTGAGTTTGTTTCGGACTCAAGTAGTGGCTGGCCTGTGGTTTTCTTTTCGTTGAGTGGAGAGTTGCGTTTTTGACTCGAGGGGTTGGTTCCGGTCAGCTGTTCTCATGAGGAGCTATTCACGACCACGTGTTGGGCTCATTGTGTAGAGCTGAAAAGTTTTGTGGTTTTTTTTTTATGCCGGCGTTTTTTTTTTAAACGATTATGTCTGGCTGAGGGAACAGTGTGCCAGGGGGTCACTGGGGGCCGGCGTCCGTGATCATGTGAAGACCGGGATGTTAAATTGTGTGATATACGTGTGTAAGTATTGAGGGACACAGCACGCGTGATTATGCACGCACTATGAACAGGTATGGAGAAATAAAATTTATTAAATTTTGCCCTGGGAATTTATGGGTCGAGTGGGGGTCTGGCTGATTTCTTTAACACTACAAAAAGAGAAAGAACATTTTTTTCCTACAAAAAGAAAAGAGAAAACAAAAAAAAAACATAAAATAAAACTTAAGAAAATGTGTTAGTTATTGGCCAAGGTGTTCATTTGGCCTAGTGGGGCAAAATTCAGCTGAGTTACTTAAATGCTCTTATTCCGTGTGTGCATGTAATTGTGTGGTGTTCCATATACGCATGCGATATGGAGTACAATTTTCCTTGTAATCTGTGTGGAACTTATATTGGTGGCTGTTTTAATCGGAAGGTGTAAAGTTGCTTGTGAAAAGAGTTTCAGTCCACCTACTGCGGTAACAACACATTCCCTTGTGCTATAACAGTAATTCCTATGTTGCCACAGATTTATAATATGGCATAGATTTATAATACCATTACATCTCAATGAATAATGATATTATTTCATAAAAATAAAAATCCATACACAAAAAAAAAAAGAAGAAAGAAGAAAACTTGGGAGTTTTACACTAAACAAACATTGTGATTTTTATAATATTTAAATTAGTATGAATTGTTGATATATACTTTATTTAGTAAAATTTATTTATTTTTAATGAATATGTTGAAAGGTGTAATATATTTTTAAAACTGTGAACCTGTTAAAACTATTTGCAAAAATCTATTGGAGACTGTTATTCTATTACTTTTATAATTGTTTAAATTGTTGTGGCTTTAATGATGTTGTACGATAGAATTGCTTGTGAAAGGGTTTAGAAAGTTGGTTATATTATTGAAAGCTGCATGTTAATAGTTTCAGTATGGCATGTAAGCGATTTTAAATGTTTTATATATTTTGCATAGTGTTCAGTATGGCATGTAAGAGTTTTTAAATGTTTTATATATTTGGATAGTTTTCAGTATGGCATGTCACAGATTTTAAATGTTTTATATATTTTGTATAGTGTTCAGTATGGCCTGTAAGAGTTTTAAATGTTTTATATATTTTGTATGATTTTCATGGAATATTTCTCGAATATTGAATTTTGAATACTTTTACCTTTTAAATTTTGAATACCCTGTCATAGTTTAAATATTTACACATTTTCCATAATTCTAATGGAATAACTTACAGCCTGTGTTTTTGTATGAAATTTCATTGTCACAAAAGAAAAAAAAGATAGCCTCAATAAACTTGTTAATTTTTGAAGTTTTAAAACTGAGGTCACCTCATTCCTCCAATTACCCAAAGGTTATCCAGCATGCGGATATTCTTCCACTAGGAGGCTCTCCTAGTTCAAGTGAACAAGTGAGCCGGTCATCAAGGTAAGTTGTATTTTTTTTTTAATTTTTTCTTTTTGGATGTCAACTTAGAAAGTTTAAAATTTTGTCGTGACGTCATGGGTGATGAGCGGCTCACAAATGGTAGCAGAGCGTGGTTGGACGTAGTCCTGGCCACCTCTGAATCGGAATTTGGAAATGAATGAGGTGACCTCCATATCTTAGTGGGACATGTTATGTTAAGTATGACATGTTATTAGTGTTGTAAATCTTGGTCTTTGGGTGCCGTTGCCGGTCCGGGACCCCTAGGGGGGGTTGTGCACAGCCCGGCGATTTCTGATTGTGTCGTGGGATGTTCTTAAGTGTTTATCTGTTTGTTCGTGTTCTTGTGTGGTCATTGTTGTCTTTGTTGTCTTATGGCACTTCATCTTGGTCTTCATTGTTGGTCCGGTGTCGGGTCGGGACACCCCAACTAATTTTGTTGTTTTATGGGGATACGAGATATTGTCAGGGGTAGTTGTGTGGTGTATAAGTGCAAAAATACGTTGTTTGTCATTGTATCCGGAGTCTAGACATTGACAGAGTAACTTGTAACCAGCTGTATTGTTGTAATATTGTGTTATCTGGGCGAGTTGGACTATGAGCTGTTGATAGCCGGCTGCAGGGTGGAATGTTGTTGTTGTCGTTTGCGCAATCTGATAAACCCGTCCTTGTCTCTTGTATTGGTTCTAGGTTTGATATGTCAATTCACGGTCGACCTGGTGGGTGCATCAGCTGATTGGACCTTGTTATTAAAGGCCATGCCGTTTACCCCAGTCGGGATTAGTTAGGGTCCTCGGGTTTGGTTTTCGGTGGGCTTCGCTGGAGGGATTGTGTTTTATGGTTTTACTTTTTAGCGTTTTATTGTTTTAAAGTTTTATCGGTATTTTAGCTCCTTTCCTTTCCTTTCTTCTTTCTATTGCTTTAGGCCGCGGCCGCTCAAACTCCCCGTATATTCTACACTTACACACACTCAGCTACACACACACCCACATCTTGTCCTTCCTTCTGGTGTCCTTTCGTTTTCAACTTCCGCCTGGTTTTCTTTTTATTGGTTTTTAGTCAGTCCCCGCTTTTCCTCCAGGGGTGGCAGTCCCGGTGTCGTCCAACCCGTTGGACTCCTTTTTGTTGTGGGGGTGTGCCGTACCTAGGTGTACGGCAAGTAGTGGTTATACGGATTCCGGGCGATATTTTCATGCATTTGGGTAGTTCGCCCCGGACAGGTTCACTTCGCTATCTGTGAGACGTTACGGCGACTGTTTGTTATTTCGAATCTTACCCCATCTAGGAGACGTTACGGTAACTTCGAACTATGGTATCTTTCGTTCCGTCTGCTAGAGGGAGTCTGCTGAACTTCATCGTGATTTGTAGGCGCCTTTGGGAAATCTCTGAGCTGTGGAGTGAGTTTGTTTCGGACTCAAGTAGTGGCTGGCCTGTGGTTTTCTTTTCGTTGAGTGGAGAGTTGCGTTTTTGACTCGAGGGGTTGGTTCCGGTCAGCTGCTCTCATGAGGAGCTATTCACGACCACATGTTGGGCTCATTGTGTAGAGCTGAAAAGTTTTGTGGTTTTTTTTTATGCCGGCGTTTTTTTTGAAATGATTATGTCTGGCTGAGGGAACAGTGTGCCAGGGGGGTCCCTGGGGGCCGGCGTCCGTGATCATGTGAAGACCGGGATGTTAAATTGTGTGATATACGTGTGTAAGTATTGAGGGACACAGCACGCGTGATTATGCACGCACTATGAACAGGTATGGAGAAATAAAATTTATTAAATTTTGCCCTGGGAATTTATGGGTCGAGTGGGGTTCTGGCTGATTTCTTTAACACTACAAAAAGAGAAAGAACATTTTTTTTCCTACAAAAAAAAGAGAAAACAAAAAAAAACACAAAATAAAACTTAAGAAAATGTGTTAGTTATTGGCCAAGGTGTTCATTTGGCCTAGTGGGGCAAAATTCAGCTGAGTTACTTAAATGCTCTTATTCCGTGTGTGCATGTAATTGTGTGGTGTTCCATATACGCATGCGATATTGAGTACAATTTTCCTTGTAATCTGTGTGGAACTTATATTGGTGGCTGTTTTAATCGGAAGGTGTAAAGTTGCTTGTGAAAAGAGTTTCAGTCCACCTACTGCGGTAACAACACATTCCCTTGTGCTATAACAGTAATTCCTATGTTGCCACAGATTTATAATATGGCATAGATTTATAATACCATTACATCTCAATGAATAATGATATTATTTCATAAAAATAAAAATTCATACACAAAAAAAAAAAAAAAGAAAGAAGAAAACTAGGGAGTTTTACACTAAACAAACATTGTGATTTTTATAATATTTAAATTAGTATGAATTGTTGATATATACTTTATTTAGTAAAATTTATTTATTTTTAATGAATATGTTGAAAGGTGTAATATATTTTTAAAACTGTGAACCTGTTAAAACTATTTGCAAAAATCTATTGGAGACTGTTATTCTATTACTTTTATAATTGTTTAAATTGTTGTGGCTTTAATGATGTTGTACGATAGAATTGCTTGTGAAAGGGTTTAGAAAGTTGGTTATATTATTGAAAGCTGCATGTTAATAGTTTCAGTATGGCATGTAAGCGATTTTAAATGTTTTATATATTTTGCATAGTGTTCAGTATGGCATGTAAGAGTTTTTAAATGTTTTATATATTTGGATAGTTTTCAGTATGGCATGTCACAGATTTTAAATGTTTTATATATTTTGTATAGTGTTCAGTATGGCCTGTAAGAGTTTTAAATGTTTTATATATTTTGTACGATTTTCATGGAATATTTCTCGAATATTGAATTTTGAATACTTTTACCTTTTAAATTTTGAATACCCTGTCATAGTTTAAATATTTACACATTTTCCATAATTCTAATGGAATAACTTACAGCCTGTGTTTTTGTATGAAATTTCATTGTCACAAAAGAAAAAAAAGATAGCCTCAATAAACTTGTTAATTTTTGAAGTTTTAAAACTGAGGTCACCTCATTCCTCCAATTACCCAAAGGTTATCCAGCATGCGGATATTCTTCCACTAGGAGGCTCTCCTAGTTCAAGTGAACAAGTGAGCCGGTCATCAAGGTAAGTTGTATTTTTTTTTTAATTTTTTCTTTTTGGATGTCAACTTAGAAAGTTTAAAATTTTGTCGTGACGTCATGGGTGATGAGCGGCTCACAAATGGTAGCAGAGCGTGGTTGGACGTAGTCCTGGCCACCTCTGAATCGGAATTTGGAAATGAATGAGGTGACCTCCATATCTTAGTGGGACATGTTATGTTAAGTATGACATGTTATTAGTGTTGTAAATCTTGGTCTTTGGGTGCGGTTGCCGGTCCGGGACCCCTAGGGGGGGGTTGTGCACAGCCCGGCGATTTCTGATTGTGTCGTGGGATGTTCTTAAGTGTTTATCTGTTTGTTCGTGTTCTTGTGTGGTCATTGTTGTCTTTGTTGTCTTATGGCACTTCATCTTGGTCTTCATTGTTGGTCCGGTGTCGGGTCGGGACACCCCAACTAATTTTGTTGTTTTATGGGGATACGAGATATTGTCAGGGGTAGTTGTGTGGTGTATAAGTGCAAAAATACGTTGTTTGTCATTGTATCCGGAGTCTAGACATTGACAGAGTAACTTGTAACCAGCTCTATTGTTGTAATATTGTGTTATCTGGGCGAGTTGGACTATGAGCTGTTGATAGCCGGCTGCAGGGTGGAATGTTGTTGTTGTCGTTTGCGCAATCTGATAAACCCGTCCTTGTCTCTTGTATTGGTTCTAGGTTTGATATGTCAATTCACGGTCGACCTGGTGGGTGCATCAGCTGATTGGACCTTGTTATTAAAGGCCATGCCGTTTAACCCAGTCGGGATTAGTTAGGGTCCTCGGGTTTGGTTTTCGGTGGGCTTCGCTGGAGGGATTGTGTTTTATGGTTTTACTTTTTAGCGTTTTATTGTTTTAAAGTTTTATCGGTATTTTAGCTCCTTTCCTTTACTTTCTTCTTTCTATTGCTTTAGGCCGCGGCCGCTCACACTCCCCGTATCTTCTACACTTACACACACTCAGCTACACACACACCCACATCTTGTCCTTCCTTCTGGTGTCCTTTCGTTTTCAACTTCCGCCTGGTTTTCTTTTTATTGGTTTTTAGTCAGTCCCCGCTTTTCCTCCAGGGGTGGCAGTCCCGGTGTCGTCCAACCCGTTGGACTCCTTTTTGTTGTGGGGGTGTGCCGTACCTAGGTGTACGGCAAGTAGTGGTTATACGGATTCCGGGCGATATTTTCATGCATTTGGGTAGTTCGCCCCGGACAGGTTCACTTCGCTATCTGTGAGACGTTACGGCGACTGTTTGTTATTTCGAATCTTACCCCATCTAGGTGACGTTACGGTAACTTTGAACTATGGTATCTTTCGTTCCGTCTGCTAGAGGGAGTCTGCTGAACTTCGTCGTGATTTGTAGGCGCCTTTGGGAAATCTGTGAGCTGTGGAGTGAGTTTGTTTCGGACTCAAGTAGTGGCTGGCCTGTGGTTTTCTTTTCGTTGAGTGGAGAGTTGCGTTTTTGACTCGAGGGGTTGGTTCCGGTCAGCTGTTCTCATGAGGAGCTATTCACGACCACGTGTTGGGCTCATTGTGTAGAGCTGAAAAGTTTTGTGGTTTTTTTTTTATGCCGGCGTTTTTTTTGAAATGATTATGTCTGGCTGAGGGAACAGTGTGCCAGGGGGTCCCTGGGGGCCGGCGTCCGTGATCATGTGAAGACCGGGATGTTAAATTGTGTGATATACGTGTGTAAGTATTGAGGGACACAGCACGCGTGATTATGCACGCACTATGAACAGGTATGGAGAAATAAAATTTATTAAATTTTGCCCTGGGAATTTATGGGTCGAGTGGGGGTCTGGCTGATTTCTTTAACACTACAAAAAGAGAAAGAACATTTTTTTTCCTACAAAAAAAAAGAGAAAACAAAAAAAAAATAAAATAAAACTTAAGAAAATGTGTTAGTTATTGGCCAAGGTGTTCATTTGGCCTAGTGGGGCAAAATTCAGCTGAGTTACTTAAATGCTCTTATTCCGTGTGTGCATGTAATTGTGTGGTGTTCCATATACGCATGCGATATTGAGTACAATTTTCCTTGTAATCTGTGTGGAACTTATATTGGTGGCTGTTTTAATCGGAAGGTGTAAAGTTGCTTGTGAAAAGAGTTTCAGTCCACCTACTGCGGTAACAACACATTCCCTTGTGCTATAACAGTAATTCCTATGTTGCCACAGATTTATAATATGGCATAGATTTATAATACCATTACATCTCAATGAATAATGATATTATTTCATAAAAATAAAAATCCATACACAAAAAAAAAAAGAAGAAAGAAGAAAACTTGGGAGTTTTACACTAAACAAACATTGTGATTTTTATAATATTTAAATTAGTATGAATTGTTGATATATACTTTATTTAGTAAAATTTATTTATTTTTAATGAATATGTTGAAAGGTGTAATATATTTTTAAAACTGTGAACCTGTTAAAACTATTTGCAAAAATCTATTGGAGACTGTTATTCTATTACTTTTATAATTGTTTAAATTGTTGTTGCTTTAATGATGTTGTACGATAGAATTGCTTGTGAAAGGGTTTAGAAAGTTGGTTATATTATTGAAAGCTGCATGTTAATAGTTTCAGTATGGCATGTAAGCGATTTTAAATGTTTTATATATTTTGCATAGTGTTCAGTATGGCATGTAAGAGTTTTTAAATGTTTTATATATTTGGATAGTTTTCAGTATGGCATGTCACAGATTTTAAATGTTTTATATATTTTGTATAGTGTTCAGTATGGCCTGTAAGAGTTTTAAATGTTTTATATATTTTGTATGATTTTCATGGAATATTTCTCGAATATTGAATATTGAATACTTTTACCTTTTAAATTTTGAATACCCTGTCATAGTTTAAATATTTACACATTTTCCATAATTCTAATGGAATAACTTACAGCCTGTGTTTTTGTATGAAATTTCATTGTCACAAAAGAAAAAAAAGATAGCCTCAATAAACTTGTTAATTTTTGAAGTTTTAAAACTGAGGTCACCTCATTCCTCCAATTACCCAAAGGTTATCCAGCATGCGGATATTCTTCCACTAGGAGGCTCTCCTAGTTCAAGTGAACAAGTGAGCCGGTCATCAAGGTAAGTTGTATTTTTTTTTTAATTTTTTCTTTTTGGATGTCAACTTAGAAAGTTTAAAATTTTGTCGTGACGTCATGGGTGATGAGCGGCTCACAAATGGTAGCAGAGCGTGGTTGGACGTAGTCCTGGCCACCTCTGAATCGGAATTTGGAAATGAATGAGGTGACCTCCATATCTTAGTGGGACATGTTATGTTAAGTATGACATGTTATTAGTGTTGTAAATCTTGGTCTTTGGGTGCGGTTGCCGGTCCGGGACCCCTAGGGGGGGGTTGTGCACAGCCCGGCGATTTCTGATTGTGTCGTGGGATGTTCTTAAGTGTTTATCTGTTTGTTCGTGTTCTTGTGTGGTCATTGTTGTCTTTGTTGTCTTATGGCACTTCATCTTGGTCTTCATTGTTGGTCCGGTGTCGGGTCGGGACACCCCAACTAATTTTGTTGTTTTATGGGGATACGAGATATTGTCAGGGGTAGTTGTGTGGTGTATAAGTGCAAAAATACGTTGTTTGTCATTGTATCCGGAGTCTAGACATTGACAGAGTAACTTGTAACCAGCTCTATTGTTGTAATATTGTGTTATCTGGGCGAGTTGGACTATGAGCTGTTGATAGCCGGCTGCAGGGTGGAATGTTGTTGTTGTCGTTTGCGCAATCTGATAAACCCGTCCTTGTCTCTTGTATTGGTTCTAGGTTTGATATGTCAATTCACGGTCGACCTGGTGGGTGCATCAGCTGATTGGACCTTGTTATTAAAGGCCATGCCGTTTAACCCAGTCGGGATTAGTTAGGGTCCTCGGGTTTGGTTTTCGGTGGGCTTCGCTGGAGGGATTGTGTTTTATGGTTTTACTTTTTAGCGTTTTATTGTTTTAAAGTTTTATCGGTATTTTAGCTCCTTTCCTTTACTTTCTTCTTTCTATTGCTTTAGGCCGCGGCCGCTCACACTCCCCGTATCTTCTACACTTACACACACTCAGCTACACACACACCCACATCTTGTCCTTCCTTCTGGTGTCCTTTCGTTTTCAACTTCCGCCTGGTTTTCTTTTTATTGGTTTTTAGTCAGTCCCCGCTTTTCCTCCAGGGGTGGCAGTCCCGGTGTCGTCCAACCCGTTGGACTCCTTTTTGTTGTGGGGGTGTGCCGTACCTAGGTGTACGGCAAGTAGTGGTTATACGGATTCCGGGCGATATTTTCATGCATTTGGGTAGTTCGCCCCGGACAGGTTCACTTCGCTATCTGTGAGACGTTACGGCGACTGTTTGTTATTTCGAATCTTACCCCATCTAGGTGACGTTACGGTAACTTTGAACTATGGTATCTTTCGTTCCGTCTGCTAGAGGGAGTCTGCTGAACTTCGTCGTGATTTGTAGGCGCCTTTGGGAAATCTGTGAGCTGTGGAGTGAGTTTGTTTCGGACTCAAGTAGTGGCTGGCCTGTGGTTTTCTTTTCGTTGAGTGGAGAGTTGCGTTTTTGACTCGAGGGGTTGGTTCCGGTCAGCTGTTCTCATGAGGAGCTATTCACGACCACGTGTTGGGCTCATTGTGTAGAGCTGAAAAGTTTTGTGGTTTTTTTTTATGCCGGCGTTTTTTTTTTAAATGATTATGTCTGGCTGAGGGAACAGTGTGCCAGGGGGTCACTGGGGGCCGGCGTCCGTGATCATGTGAAGACCGGGATGTTAAATTGTGTGATATACGTGTGTAAGTATTGAGGGACACAGCACGCGTGATTATGCACGCACTATGAACAGGTATGGAGAAATAAAATTTATTAAATTTTGCCCTGGGAATTTATGGGTCGAGTGGGGGTCTGGCTGATTTCTTTAACACTACAAAAAGAGAAAGAACATTTTTTTCCTACAAAAAGAAAAGAGAAAACAAAAAAAAAACATAAAATAAAACTTAAGAAAATGTGTTAGTTATTGGCCAAGGTGTTCATTTGGCCTAGTGGGGCAAAATTCAGCTGAGTTACTTAAATGCTCTTATTCCGTGTGTGCATGTAATTGTGTGGTGTTCCATATACGCATGCGATATGGAGTACAATTTTCCTTGTAATCTGTGTGGAACTTATATTGGTGGCTGTTTTAATCGGAAGGTGTAAAGTTGCTTGTGAAAAGAGTTTCAGTCCACCTACTGCGGTAACAACACATTCCCTTGTGCTATAACAGTAATTCCTATGTTGCCACAGATTTATAATATGGCATAGATTTATAATACCATTACATCTCAATGAATAATGATATTATTTCATAAAAATAAAAATCCATACACAAAAAAAAAAAAGAAGAAAGAAGAAAACTTGGGAGTTTTACACTAAACAAACATTGTGATTTTTATAATATTTAAATTAGTATGAATTGTTGATATATACTTTATTTAGTAAAATTTATTTATTTTTAATGAATATGTTGAAAGGTGTAATATATTTTTAAAACTGTGAACCTGTTAAAACTATTTGCAAAAATCTATTGGAGACTGTTATTCTATTACTTTTATAATTGTTTAAATTGTTGTGGCTTTAATGATGTTGTACGATAGAATTGCTTGTGAAAGGGTTTAGAAAGTTGGTTATATTATTGAAAGCTGCATGTTAATAGTTTCAGTATGGCATGTAAGCGATTTTAAATGTTTTATATATTTTGCATAGTGTTCAGTATGGCATGTAAGAGTTTTTAAATGTTTTATATATTTGGATAGTTTTCAGTATGGCATGTCACAGATTTTAAATGTTTTATATATTTTGTATAGTGTTCAGTATGGCCTGTAAGAGTTTTAAATGTTTTATATATTTTGTATGATTTTCATGGAATATTTCTCGAATATTGAATTTTGAATACTTTTACCTTTTAAATTTTGAATACCCTGTCATAGTTTAAATATTTACACATTTTCCATAATTCTAATGGAATAACTTACAGCCTGTGTTTTTGTATGAAATTTCATTGTCACAAAAGAAAAAAAAGATAGCCTCAATAAACTTGTTAATTTTTGAAGTTTTAAAACTGAGGTCACCTCATTCCTCCAATTACCCAAAGGTTATCCAGCATGCGGATATTCTTCCACTAGGAGGCTCTCCTAGTTCAAGTGAACAAGTGAGCCGGTCATCAAGGTAAGTTGTATTTTTTTTTTAATTTTTTCTTTTTGGATGTCAACTTAGAAAGTTTAAAATTTTGTCGTGACGTCATGGGTGATGAGCGGCTCACAAATGGTAGCAGAGCGTGGTTGGACGTAGTCCTGGCCACCTCTGAATCGGAATTTGGAAATGAATGAGGTGACCTCCATATCTTAGTGGGACATGTTATGTTAAGTATGACATGTTATTAGTGTTGTAAATCTTGGTCTTTGGGTGCCGTTGCCGGTCCGGGACCCCTAGGGGGGGTTGTGCACAGCCCGGCGATTTCTGATTGTGTCGTGGGATGTTCTTAAGTGTTTATCTGTTTGTTCGTGTTCTTGTGTGGTCATTGTTGTCTTTGTTGTCTTATGGCACTTCATCTTGGTCTTCATTGTTGGTCCGGTGTCGGGTCGGGACACCCCAACTAATTTTGTTGTTTTATGGGGATACGAGATATTGTCAGGGGTAGTTGTGTGGTGTATAAGTGCAAAAATACGTTGTTTGTCATTGTATCCGGAGTCTAGACATTGACAGAGTAACTTGTAACCAGCTGTATTGTTGTAATATTGTGTTATCTGGGCGAGTTGGACTATGAGCTGTTGATAGCCGGCTGCAGGGTGGAATGTTGTTGTTGTCGTTTGCGCAATCTGATAAACCCGTCCTTGTCTCTTGTATTGGTTCTAGGTTTGATATGTCAATTCACGGTCGACCTGGTGGGTGCATCAGCTGATTGGACCTTGTTATTAAAGGCCATGCCGTTTACCCCAGTCGGGATTAGTTAGGGTCCTCGGGTTTGGTTTTCGGTGGGCTTCGCTGGAGGGATTGTGTTTTATGGTTTTACTTTTTAGCGTTTTATTGTTTTAAAGTTTTATCGGTATTTTAGCTCCTTTCCTTTCCTTTCTTCTTTCTATTGCTTTAGGCCGCGGCCGCTCAAACTCCCCGTATATTCTACACTTACACACACTCAGCTACACACACACCCACATCTTGTCCTTCCTTCTGGTGTCCTTTCGTTTTCAACTTCCGCCTGGTTTTCTTTTTATTGGTTTTTAGTCAGTCCCCGCTTTTCCTCCAGGGGTGGCAGTCCCGGTGTCGTCCAACCCGTTGGACTCCTTTTTGTTGTGGGGGTGTGCCGTACCTAGGTGTACGGCAAGTAGTGGTTATACGGATTCCGGGCGATATTTTCATGCATTTGGGTAGTTCGCCCCGGACAGGTTCACTTCGCTATCTGTGAGACGTTACGGCGACTGTTTGTTATTTCGAATCTTACCCCATCTAGGAGACGTTACGGTAACTTCGAACTATGGTATCTTTCGTTCCGTCTGCTAGAGGGAGTCTGCTGAACTTCATCGTGATTTGTAGGCGCCTTTGGGAAATCTCTGAGCTGTGGAGTGAGTTTGTTTCGGACTCAAGTAGTGGCTGGCCTGTGGTTTTCTTTTCGTTGAGTGGAGAGTTGCGTTTTTGACTCGAGGGGTTGGTTCCGGTCAGCTGCTCTCATGAGGAGCTATTCACGACCACATGTTGGGCTCATTGTGTAGAGCTGAAAAGTTTTGTGGGTTTTTTTTATGCCGGCGTTTTTTTTGAAATGATTATGTCTGGCTGAGGGAACAGTGTGCCAGGGGGGTCCCTGGGGGCCGGCGTCCGTGATCATGTGAAGACCGGGATGTTAAATTGTGTGATATACGTGTGTAAGTATTGAGGGACACAGCACGCGTGATTATGCACGCACTATGAACAGGTATGGAGAAATAAAATTTATTAAATTTTGCCCTGGGAATTTATGGGTCGAGTGGGGTTCTGGCTGATTTCTTTAACACTACAAAAAGAGAAAGAACATTTTTTTTCCTACAAAAAAAAGAGAAAACAAAAAAAACACAAAATAAAACTTAAGAAAATGTGTTAGTTATTGGCCAAGGTGTTCATTTGGCCTAGTGGGGCAAAATTCAGCTGAGTTACTTAAATGCTCTTATTCCGTGTGTGCATGTAATTGTGTGGTGTTCCATATACGCATGCGATATTGAGTACAATTTTCCTTGTAATCTGTGTGGAACTTATATTGGTGGCTGTTTTAATCGGAAGGTGTAAAGTTGCTTGTGAAAAGAGTTTCAGTCCACCTACTGCGGTAACAACACATTCCCTTGTGCTATAACAGTAATTCCTATGTTGCCACAGATTTATAATATGGCATAGATTTATAATACCATTACATCTCAATGAATAATGATATTATTTCATAAAAATAAAAATTCATACACAAAAAAAAAAAAAAAGAAAGAAGAAAACTAGGGAGTTTTACACTAAACAAACATTGTGATTTTTATAATATTTAAATTAGTATGAATTGTTGATATATACTTTATTTAGTAAAATTTATTTATTTTTAATGAATATGTTGAAAGGTGTAATATATTTTTAAAACTGTGAACCTGTTAAAACTATTTGCAAAAATCTATTGGAGACTGTTATTCTATTACTTTTATAATTGTTTAAATTGTTGTGGCTTTAATGATGTTGTACGATAGAATTGCTTGTGAAAGGGTTTAGAAAGTTGGTTATATTATTGAAAGCTGCATGTTAATAGTTTCAGTATGGCATGTAAGCGATTTTAAATGTTTTATATATTTTGCATAGTGTTCAGTATGGCATGTAAGAGTTTTTAAATGTTTTATATATTTGGATAGTTTTCAGTATGGCATGTCACAGATTTTAAATGTTTTATATATTTTGTATAGTGTTCAGTATGGCCTGTAAGAGTTTTAAATGTTTTATATATTTTGTACGATTTTCATGGAATATTTCTCGAATATTGAATACTTTTACCTTTTAAATTTTGAATACCCTGTCATAGTTTAAATATTTACACATTTTCCATAATTCTAATGGAATAACTTACAGCCTGTGTTTTTGTATGAAATTTCATTGTCACAAAAGAAAAAAAAGATAGCCTCAATAAACTTGTTAATTTTTGAAGTTTTAAAACTGAGGTCACCTCATTCCTCCAATTACCCAAAGGTTATCCAGCATGCGGATATTCTTCCACTAGGAGGCTCTCCTAGTTCAAGTGAACAAGTGAGCCGGTCATCAAGGTAAGTTGTATTTTTTTTTTAATTTTTTCTTTTTGGATGTCAACTTAGAAAGTTTAAAATTTTGTCGTGACGTCATGGGTGATGAGCGGCTCACAAATGGTAGCAGAGCGTGGTTGGACGTAGTCCTGGCCACCTCTGAATCGGAATTTGGAAATGAATGAGGTGACCTCCATATCTTAGTGGGACATGTTATGTTAAGTATGACATGTTATTAGTGTTGTAAATCTTGGTCTTTGGGTGCGGTTGCCGGTCCGGGACCCCTAGGGGGGGGTTGTGCACAGCCCGGCGATTTCTGATTGTGTCGTGGGATGTTCTTAAGTGTTTATCTGTTTGTTCGTGTTCTTGTGTGGTCATTGTTGTCTTTGTTGTCTTATGGCACTTCATCTTGGTCTTCATTGTTGGTCCGGTGTCGGGTCGGGACACCCCAACTAATTTTGTTGTTTTATGGGGATACGAGATATTGTCAGGGGTAGTTGTGTGGTGTATAAGTGCAAAAATACGTTGTTTGTCATTGTATCCGGAGTCTAGACATTGACAGAGTAACTTGTAACCAGCTCTATTGTTGTAATATTGTGTTATCTGGGCGAGTTGGACTATGAGCTGTTGATAGCCGGCTGCAGGGTGGAATGTTGTTGTTGTCGTTTGCGCAATCTGATAAACCCGTCCTTGTCTCTTGTATTGGTTCTAGGTTTGATATGTCAATTCACGGTCGACCTGGTGGGTGCATCAGCTGATTGGACCTTGTTATTAAAGGCCATGCCGTTTAACCCAGTCGGGATTAGTTAGGGTCCTCGGGTTTGGTTTTCGGTGGGCTTCGCTGGAGGGATTGTGTTTTATGGTTTTACTTTTTAGCGTTTTATTGTTTTAAAGTTTTATCGGTATTTTAGCTCCTTTCCTTTACTTTCTTCTTTCTATTGCTTTAGGCCGCGGCCGCTCACACTCCCCGTATCTTCTACACTTACACACACTCAGCTACACACACACCCACATCTTGTCCTTCCTTCTGGTGTCCTTTCGTTTTCAACTTCCGCCTGGTTTTCTTTTTATTGGTTTTTAGTCAGTCCCCGCTTTTCCTCCAGGGGTGGCAGTCCCGGTGTCGTCCAACCCGTTGGACTCCTTTTTGTTGTGGGGGTGTGCCGTACCTAGGTGTACGGCAAGTAGTGGTTATACGGATTCCGGGCGATATTTTCATGCATTTGGGTAGTTCGCCCCGGACAGGTTCACTTCGCTATCTGTGAGACGTTACGGCGACTGTTTGTTATTTCGAATCTTACCCCATCTAGGTGACGTTACGGTAACTTTGAACTATGGTATCTTTCGTTCCGTCTGCTAGAGGGAGTCTGCTGAACTTCGTCGTGATTTGTAGGCGCCTTTGGGAAATCTGTGAGCTGTGGAGTGAGTTTGTTTCGGACTCAAGTAGTGGCTGGCCTGTGGTTTTCTTTTCGTTGAGTGGAGAGTTGCGTTTTTGACTCGAGGGGTTGGTTCCGGTCAGCTGTTCTCATGAGGAGCTATTCACGACCACGTGTTGGGCTCATTGTGTAGAGCTGAAAAGTTTTGTGGTTTTTTTTTTATGCCGGCGTTTTTTTTTTAAATGATTATGTCTGGCTGAGGGAACAGTGTGCCAGGGGGTCACTGGGGGCCGGCGTCCGTGATCATGTGAAGACCGGGATGTTAAATTGTGTGATATACGTGTGTAAGTATTGAGGGACACAGCACGCGTGATTATGCACGCACTATGAACAGGTATGGAGAAATAAAATTTATTAAATTTTGCCCTGGGAATTTATGGGTCGAGTGGGGGTCTGGCTGATTTCTTTAACACTACAAAAAGAGAAAGAACATTTTTTTCCTACAAAAAGAAAAGAGAAAACAAAAAAAAAACATAAAATAAAACTTAAGAAAATGTGTTAGTTATTGGCCAAGGTGTTCATTTGGCCTAGTGGGGCAAAATTCAGCTGAGTTACTTAAATGCTCTTATTCCGTGTGTGCATGTAATTGTGTGGTGTTCCATATACGCATGCGATATGGAGTACAATTTTCCTTGTAATCTGTGTGGAACTTATATTGGTGGCTGTTTTAATCGGAAGGTGTAAAGTTGCTTGTGAAAAGAGTTTCAGTCCACCTACTGCGGTAACAACACATTCCCTTGTGCTATAACAGTAATTCCTATGTTGCCACAGATTTATAATATGGCATAGATTTATAATACCATTACATCTCAATGAATAATGATATTATTTCATAAAAATAAAAATCCATACACAAAAAAAAAAAAGAAGAAAGAAGAAAACTTGGGAGTTTTACACTAAACAAACATTGTGATTTTTATAATATTTAAATTAGTATGAATTGTTGATATATACTTTATTTACTAAAATTTATTTATTTTTAATGAATATGTTGAAAGGTGTAATATATTTTTAAAACTGTGAACCTGTTAAAACTATTTGCAAAAATCTATTGGAGACTGTTATTCTATTACTTTTATAATTGTTTAAATTGTTGTGGCTTTAATGATGTTGTACGATAGAATTGCTTGTGAAAGGGTTTAGAAAGTTGGTTATATTATTGAAAGCTGCATGTTAATAGTTTCAGTATGGCATGTAAGCGATTTTAAATGTTTTATATATTTTGCATAGTGTTCAGTATGGCATGTAAGAGTTTTTAAATGTTTTATATATTTGGATAGTTTTCAGTATGGCATGTCACAGATTTTAAATGTTTTATATATTTTGTATAGTGTTCAGTATGGCCTGTAAGAGTTTTAAATGTTTTATATATTTTGTATGATTTTCATGGAATATTTCTCGAATATTGAATATTGAATACTTTTACCTTTTAAATTTTGAATACCCTGTCATAGTTTAAATATTTACACATTTTCCATAATTCTAATGGAATAACTTACAGCCTGTGTTTTTGTATGAAATTTCATTGTCACAAAAGAAAAAAAAGATAGCCTCAATAAACTTGTTAATTTTTGAAGTTTTAAAACTGAGGTCACCTCATTCCTCCAATTACCCAAAGGTTATCCAGCATGCGGATATTCTTCCACTAGGAGGCTCTCCTAGTTCAAGTGAACAAGTGAGCCGGTCATCAAGGTAAGTTGTATTTTTTTTTTAATTTTTTCTTTTTGGATGTCAACTTAGAAAGTTTAAAATTTTGTCGTGACGTCATGGGTGATGAGCGGCTCACAAATGGTAGCAGAGCGTGGTTGGACGTAGTCCTGGCCACCTCTGAATCGGAATTTGGAAATGAATGAGGTGACCTCCATATCTTAGTGGGACATGTTATGTTAAGTATGACATGTTATTAGTGTTGTAAATCTTGGTCTTTGGGTGCCGTTGCCGGTCCGGGACCCCTAGGGGGGGTTGTGCACAGCCCGGCGATTTCTGATTGTGTCGTGGGATGTTCTTAAGTGTTTATCTGTTTGTTCGTGTTCTTGTGTGGTCATTGTTGTCTTTGTTGTCTTATGGCACTTCATCTTGGTCTTCATTGTTGGTCCGGTGTCGGGTCGGGACACCCCAACTAATTTTGTTGTTTTATGGGGATACGAGATATTGTCAGGGGTAGTTGTGTGGTGTATATGTGCAAAAATACGTTGTTTGTCATTGTATCCGGAGTCTAGACATTGACAGAGTAACTTGTAACCAGCTGTATTGTTGTAATATTGTGTTATCTGGGCGAGTTGGACTATGAGCTGTTGATAGCCGGCTGCAGGGTGGAATGTTGTTGTTGTCGTTTGCGCAATCTGATAAACCCGTCCTTGTCTCTTGTATTGGTTCTAGGTTTGATATGTCAATTCACGGTCGACCTGGTGGGTGCATCAGCTGATTGGACCTTGTTATTAAAGGCCATGCCGTTTACCCCAGTCGGGATTAGTTAGGGTCCTCGGGTTTGGTTTTCGGTGGGCTTCGCTGGAGGGATTGTGTTTTATGGTTTTACTTTTTAGCGTTTTATTGTTTTAAAGTTTTATCGGTATTTTAGCTCCTTTCCTTTCCTTTCTTCTTTCTATTGCTTTAGGCCGCGGCCGCTCAAACTCCCCGTATATTCTACACTTACACACACTCAGCTACACACACACCCACATCTTGTCCTTCCTTCTGGTGTCCTTTCGTTTTCAACTTCCGCCTGGTTTTCTTTTTATTGGTTTTTAGTCAGTCCCCGCTTTTCCTCCAGGGGTGGCAGTCCCGGTGTCGTCCAACCCGTTGGACTCCTTTTTGTTGTGGGGGTGTGCCGTACCTAGGTGTACGGCAAGTAGTGGTTATACGGATTCCGGGCGATATTTTCATGCATTTGGGTAGTTCGCCCCGGACAGGTTCACTTCGCTATCTGTGAGACGTTACGGCGACTGTTTGTTATTTCGAATCTTACCCCATCTAGGAGACGTTACGGTAACTTCGAACTATGGTATCTTTCGTTCCGTCTGCTAGAGGGAGTCTGCTGAACTTCATCGTGATTTGTAGGCGCCTTTGGGAAATCTCTGAGCTGTGGAGTGAGTTTGTTTCGGACTCAAGTAGTGGCTGGCCTGTGGTTTTCTTTTCGTTGAGTGGAGAGTTGCGTTTTTGACTCGAGGGGTTGGTTCCGGTCAGCTGCTCTCATGAGGAGCTATTCACGACCACATGTTGGGCTCATTGTGTAGAGCTGAAAAGTTTTGTGGTTTTTTTTTATGCCGGCGTTTTTTTTGAAATGATTATGTCTGGCTGAGGGAACAGTGTGCCAGGGGGGTCCCTGGGGGCCGGCGTCCGTGATCATGTGAAGACCGGGATGTTAAATTGTGTGATATACGTGTGTAAGTATTGAGGGACACAGCACGCGTGATTATGCACGCACTATGAACAGGTATGGAGAAATAAAATTTATTAAATTTTGCCCTGGGAATTTATGGGTCGAGTGGGGTTCTGGCTGATTTCTTTAACACTACAAAAAGAGAAAGAACATTTTTTTTCCTACAAAAAAAAGAGAAAACAAAAAAAAACACAAAATAAAACTTAAGAAAATGTGTTAGTTATTGGCCAAGGTGTTCATTTGGCCTAGTGGGGCAAAATTCAGCTGAGTTACTTAAATGCTCTTATTCCGTGTGTGCATGTAATTGTGTGGTGTTCCATATACGCATGCGATATTGAGTACAATTTTCCTTGTAATCTGTGTGGAACTTATATTGGTGGCTGTTTTAATCGGAAGGTGTAAAGTTGCTTGTGAAAAGAGTTTCAGTCCACCTACTGCGGTAACAACACATTCCCTTGTGCTATAACAGTAATTCCTATGTTGCCACAGATTTATAATATGGCATAGATTTATAATACCATTACATCTCAATGAATAATGATATTATTTCATAAAAATAAAAATTCATACACAAAAAAAAAAAGAAGAAAGAAGAAAACTTGGGAGTTTTACACTAAACAAACATTGTGATTTTTATAATATTTAAATTAGTATGAATTGTTGATATATACTTTATTTAGTAAAATTTATTTATTTTTAATGAATATGTTGAAAGGTGTAATATATTTTTAAAACTGTGAACCTGTTAAAACTATTTGCAAAAATCTATTGGAGACTGTTATTCTATTACTTTTATAATTGTTTAAATTGTTGTGGCTTTAATGATGTTGTACGATAGAATTGCTTGTGAAAGGGTTTAGAAAGTTGGTTATATTATTGAAAGCTGCATGTTAATAGTTTCAGTATGGCATGTAAGCGATTTTAAATGTTTTATATATTTTGCATAGTGTTCAGTATGGCATGTAAGAGTTTTTAAATGTTTTATATATTTGGATAGTTTTCAGTATGGCATGTCACAGATTTTAAATGTTTTATATATTTTGTATAGTGTTCAGTATGGCCTGTAAGAGTTTTAAATGTTTTATATATTTTGTACGATTTTCATGGAATATTTCTCGAATATTGAATACTTTTACCTTTTAAATTTTGAATACCCTGTCATAGTTTAAATATTTACACATTTTCCATAATTCTAATGGAATAACTTACAGCCTGTGTTTTTGTATGAAATTTCATTGTCACAAAAGAAAAAAAAGATAGCCTCAATAAACTTGTTAATTTTTGAAGTTTTAAAACTGAGGTCACCTCATTCCTCCAATTACCCAAAGGTTATCCAGCATGCGGATATTCTTCCACTAGGAGGCTCTCCTAGTTCAAGTGAACAAGTGAGCCGGTCATCAAGGTAAGTTGTATTTTTTTTTTAATTTTTTCTTTTTGGATGTCAACTTAGAAAGTTTAAAATTTTGTCGTGACGTCATGGGTGATGAGCGGCTCACAAATGGTAGCAGAGCGTGGTTGGACGTAGTCCTGGCCACCTCTGAATCGGAATTTGGAAATGAATGAGGTGACCTCCATATCTTAGTGGGACATGTTATGTTAAGTATGACATGTTATTAGTGTTGTAAATCTTGGTCTTTGGGTGCGGTTGCCGGTCCGGGACCCCTAGGGGGGGTTGTGCACAGCCCGGCGATTTCTGATTGTGTCGTGGGATGTTCTTAAGTGTTTATCTGTTTGTTCGTGTTCTTGTGTGGTCATTGTTGTCTTTGTTGTCTTATGGCACTTCATCTTGGTCTTCATTGTTGGTCCGGTGTCGGGTCGGGACACCCCAACTAATTTTGTTGTTTTATGGGGATACGAGATATTGTCAGTGGTAGTTGTGTGGTGTATAAGTGCAAAAATACGTTGTTTGTCATTGTATCCGGAGTCTAGACATTGACAGAGTAACTTGTAACCAGCTGTATTGTTGTAATATTGTGTTATCTGGGCGAGTTGGACTATGAGCTGTTGATAGCCGGCTGCAGGGTGGAATGTTGTTGTTGTCGTTTGCGCAATCTGATAAACCCGTCCTTGTCTCTTGTATTGGTTCTAGGTTTGATATGTCAATTCACGGTCGACCTGGTGGGTGCATCAGCTGATTGGACCTTGTTATTAAAGGCCATGCCGTTTAACCCAGTCGGGATTAGTTAGGGTCCTCGGGTTTGGTTTTCGGTGGGCTTCGCTGGAGGGATTGTGTTTTATGGTTTTACTTTTTAGCGTTTTATTGTTTTAAAGTTTTATCGGTATTTTAGCTCCTTTCCTTTACTTTCTTCTTTCTATTGCTTTAGGCCGCGGCCGCTCACACTCCCCGTATCTTCTACACTTACACACACTCAGCTACACACACACCCACATCTTGTCCTTCCTTCTGGTGTCCTTTCGTTTTCAACTTCCGCCTGGTTTTCTTTTTATTGGTTTTTAGTCAGTCCCCGCTTTTCCTCCAGGGGTGGCAGTCCCGGTGTCGTCCAACCCGTTGGACTCCTTTTTGTTGTGGGGGTGTGCCGTACCTAGGTGTACGGCAAGTAGTGGTTATACTGATTCCGGGCGATATTTTCATGCATTTGGGTAGTTCGCCCCGGACAGGTTCACTTCGCTATCTGTGAGACGTTACGGCGACTGTTTGTTATTTCGAATCTTACCCCATCTAGGAGACGTTACGGTAACTTCGAACTATGGTATCTTTCGTTCCGTCTGCTAGAGGGAGTCTGCTGAACTTCGTCGTGATTTGTAGGCGCCTTTGGGAAATCTGTGAGCTGTGGAGTGAGTTTGTTTCGGACTCAAGTAGTGGCTGGCCTGTGGTTTTCTTTTCGTTGAGTGGAGAGTTGCGTTTTTGACTCGAGGGGTTGGTTCCGGTCAGCTGTTCTCATGAGGAGCTATTCACGACCACGTGTTGGGCTCATTGTGTAGAGCTGAAAAGTTTTGTGGTTTTTTTTTATGCCGGCGTTTTTTTTTTAAATGATTAGGTCTGGCTGAGGGAACAGTGTGCCAGGGGGTCCCTGGGGGCCGGCGTCCGTGATCATGTGAAGACCGGGATGTTAAATTGTGTGATATACGTGTGTAAGTATTGAGGGACACAGCACGCGTGATTATGCACGCACTATGAACAGGTATGGAGAAATAAAATTTATTAAATTTTGCCCTGGGAATTTATGGGTCGAGTGGGGTTCTGGCTGATTTCTTTAACACTACAAAAAGAGAAAGAACATTTTTTTTCCTACAAAAAAAAGAGAAAACAAAAAAAAACACAAAATAAAACTTAAGAAAATGTGTTAGTTATTGGCCAAGGTGTTCATTTGGCCTAGTGGGGCAAAATTCAGCTGAGTTACTTAAATGCTCTTATTCCGTGTGTGCATGTAATTGTGTGGTGTTCCATATACGCATGCGATATTGAGTACAATTTTCCTTGTAATCTGTGTGGAACTTATATTGGTGGCTGTTTTAATCGGAAGGTGTAAAGTTGCTTGTGAAAAGAGTTTCAGTCCACCTACTGCGGTAACAACACATTCCCTTGTGCTATAACAGTAATTCCTATGTTGCCACAGATTTATAATATGGCATAGATTTATAATACCATTACATCTCAATGAATAATGATATTATTTCATAAAAATAAAAATTCATACACAAAAAAAAAAAGAAGAAAGAAGAAAACTTGGGAGTTTTACACTAAACAAACATTGTGATTTTTATAATATTTAAATTAGTATGAATTGTTGATATATACTTTATTTAGTAAAATTTATTTATTTTTAATGAATATGTTGAAAGGTGTAATATATTTTTAAAACTGTGAACCTGTTAAAACTATTTGCAAAAATCTATTGGAGACTGTTATTCTATTACTTTTATAATTGTTTAAATTGTTGTGGCTTTAATGATGTTGTACGATAGAATTGCTTGTGAAAGGGTTTAGAAAGTTGGTTATATTATTGAAAGCTGCATGTTAATAGTTTCAGTATGGCATGTAAGCGATTTTAAATGTTTTATATATTTTGCATAGTGTTTAGTATGGCATGTAAGAGTTTTTAAATGTTTTATATATTTGGATAGTTTTCAGTATGGCATGTCACAGATTTTAAATTATTTATATATTTTGTATAGTGTTCAGTATGGCCTGTAAGAGTTTTAAATGTTTTATATATTTTGTACGATTTTCATGGAATATTTCTCGAATATTGAATACTTTTACCTTTTAAATTTTGAATACCCTGTCATAGTTTAAATATTTACACATTTTCCATAATTCTAATGGAATAACTTACAGCCTGTGTTTTTGTATGAAATTTCATTGTCACAAAAGAAAAAAAAGATAGCCTCAATAAACTTGTTAATTTTTGAAGTTTTAAAACTGAGGTCACCTCATTCCTCCAATTACCCAAAGGTTATCCAGCATGCGGATATTCTTCCACTAGGAGGCTCTCCTAGTTCAAGTGAACAAGTGAGCCGGTCATCAAGGTAAGTTGTATTTTTTTTTTAATTTTTTCTTTTTGGATGTCAACTTAGAAAGTTTAAAATTTTGTCGTGACGTCATGGGTGATGAGCGGCTCACAAATGGTAGCAGAGCGTGGTTGGACGTAGTCCTGGCCACCTCTGAATCGGAATTTGGAAATGAATGAGGTGACCTCCATATCTTAGTGGGACATGTTATGTTAAGTATGACATGTTATTAGTGTTGTAAATCTTGGTCTTTGGGTGCGGTTGCCGGTCCGGGACCCCTAGGGGGGGTTGTGCACAGCCCGGCGATTTCTGATTGTGTCGTGGGATGTTCTTAAGTGTTTATCTGTTTGTTCGTGTTCTTGTGTGGTCATTGTTGTCTTTGTTGTCTTATGGCACTTCATCTTGGTCTTCATTGTTGGTCCGGTGTCGGGTCGGGACACCCCAACTAATTTTGTTGTTTTATGGGGATACGAGATATTGTCAGTGGTAGTTGTGTGGTGTATAAGTGCAAAAATACGTTGTTTGTCATTGTATCCGGAGTCTAGACATTGACAGAGTAACTTGTAACCAGCTGTATTGTTGTAATATTGTGTTATCTGGGCGAGTTGGACTATGAGCTGTTGATAGCCGGCTGCAGGGTGGAATGTTGTTGTTGTCGTTTGCGCAATCTGATAAACCCGTCCTTGTCTCTTGTATTGGTTCTAGGTTTGATATGTCAATTCACGGTCGACCTGGTGGGTGCATCAGCTGATTGGACCTTGTTATTAAAGGCCATGCCGTTTAACCCAGTCGGGATTAGTTAGGGTCCTCGGGTTTGGTTTTCGGTGGGCTTCGCTGGAGGGATTGTGTTTTATGGTTTTACTTTTTAGCGTTTTATTGTTTTAAAGTTTTATCGGTATTTTAGCTCCTTTCCTTTACTTTCTTCTTTCTATTGCTTTAGGCCGCGGCCGCTCACACTCCCCGTATCTTCTACACTTACACACACTCAGCTACACACACACCCACATCTTGTCCTTCCTTCTGGTGTCCTTTCGTTTTCAACTTCCGCCTGGTTTTCTTTTTATTGGTTTTTAGTCAGTCCCCGCTTTTCCTCCAGGGGTGGCAGTCCCGGTGTCGTCCAACCCGTTGGACTCCTTTTTGTTGTGGGGGTGTGCCGTACCTAGGTGTACGGCAAGTAGTGGTTATACGGATTCCGGGCGATATTTTCATGCATTTGGGTAGTTCGCCCCGGACAGGTTCACTTCGCTATCTGTGAGACGTTACGGCGACTGTTTGTTATTTCGAATCTTACCCCATCTAGGTGACGTTACGGTAACTTTGAACTATGGTATCTTTCGTTCCGTCTGCTAGAGGGAGTCTGCTGAACTTCGTCGTGATTTGTAGGCGCCTTTGGGAAATCTGTGAGCTGTGGAGTGAGTTTGTTTCGGACTCAAGTAGTGGCTGGCCTGTGGTTTTCTTTTCGTTGAGTGGAGAGTTGCGTTTTTGACTCGAGGGGTTGGTTCCGGTCAGCTGTTCTCATGAGGAGCTATTCACGACCACGTGTTGGGCTCATTGTGTAGAGCTGAAAAGTTTTGTGGTTTTTTTTTTATGCCGGCGTTTTTTTTTTAAATGATTATGTCTGGCTGAGGGAACAGTGTGCCAGGGGGTCACTGGGGGCCGGCGTCCGTGATCATGTGAAGACCGGGATGTTAAATTGTGTGATATACGTGTGTAAGTATTGAGGGACACAGCACGCGTGATTATGCACGCACTATGAACAGGTATGGAGAAATAAAATTTATTAAATTTTGCCCTGGGAATTTATGGGTCGAGTGGGGGTCTGGCTGATTTCTTTAACACTACAAAAAGAGAAAGAACATTTTTTTCCTACAAAAAGAAAAGAGAAAACAAAAAAAAAACATAAAATAAAACTTAAGAAAATGTGTTAGTTATTGGCCAAGGTGTTCATTTGGCCTAGTGGGGCAAAATTCAGCTGAGTTACTTAAATGCTCTTATTCCGTGTGTGCATGTAATTGTGTGGTGTTCCATATACGCATGCGATATGGAGTACAATTTTCCTTGTAATCTGTGTGGAACTTATATTGGTGGCTGTTTTAATCGGAAGGTGTAAAGTTGCTTGTGAAAAGAGTTTCAGTCCACCTACTGCGGTAACAACACATTCCCTTGTGCTATAACAGTAATTCCTATGTTGCCACAGATTTATAATATGGCATAGATTTATAATACCATTACATCTCAATGAATAATGATATTATTTCATAAAAATAAAAATCCATACACAAAAAAAAAAAAGAAGAAAGAAGAAAACTTGGGAGTTTTACACTAAACAAACATTGTGATTTTTATAATATTTAAATTAGTATGAATTGTTGATATATACTTTATTTAGTAAAATTTATTTATTTTTAATGAATATGTTGAAAGGTGTAATATATTTTTAAAACTGTGAACCTGTTAAAACTATTTGCAAAAATCTATTGGAGACTGTTATTCTATTACTTTTATAATTGTTTAAATTGTTGTGGCTTTAATGATGTTGTACGATAGAATTGCTTGTGAAAGGGTTTAGAAAGTTGGTTATATTATTGAAAGCTGCATGTTAATAGTTTCAGTATGGCATGTAAGCGATTTTAAATGTTTTATATATTTTGCATAGTGTTCAGTATGGCATGTAAGAGTTTTTAAATGTTTTATATATTTGGATAGTTTTCAGTATGGCATGTCACAGATTTTAAATGTTTTATATATTTTGTATAGTGTTCAGTATGGCCTGTAAGAGTTTTAAATGTTTTATATATTTTGTATGATTTTCATGGAATATTTCTCGAATATTGAATTTTGAATACTTTTACCTTTTAAATTTTGAATACCCTGTCATAGTTTAAATATTTACACATTTTCCATAATTCTAATGGAATAACTTACAGCCTGTGTTTTTGTATGAAATTTCATTGTCACAAAAGAAAAAAAAGATAGCCTCAATAAACTTGTTAATTTTTGAAGTTTTAAAACTGAGGTCACCTCATTCCTCCAATTACCCAAAGGTTATCCAGCATGCGGATATTCTTCCACTAGGAGGCTCTCCTAGTTCAAGTGAACAAGTGAGCCGGTCATCAAGGTAAGTTGTATTTTTTTTTTAATTTTTTCTTTTTGGATGTCAACTTAGAAAGTTTAAAATTTTGTCGTGACGTCTTGGGTGATGAGCGGCTCACAAATGGTAGCAGAGCGTGGTTGGACGTAGTCCTGGCCACCTCTGAATCGGAATTTGGAAATGAATGAGGTGACCTCCATATCTTAGTGGGACATGTTATGTTAAGTATGACATGTTATTAGTGTTGTAAATCTTGGTCTTTGGGTGCCGTTGCCGGTCCGGGACCCCTAGGGGGGGTTGTGCACAGCCCGGCGATTTCTGATTGTGTCGTGGGATGTTCTTAAGTGTTTATCTGTTTGTTCGTGTTCTTGTGTGGTCATTGTTGTCTTTGTTGTCTTATGGCACTTCATCTTGGTCTTCATTGTTGGTCCGGTGTCGGGTCGGGACACCCCAACTAATTTTGTTGTTTTATGGGGATACGAGATATTGTCAGGGGTAGTTGTGTGGTGTATAAGTGCAAAAATACGTTGTTTGTCATTGTATCCGGAGTCTAGACATTGACAGAGTAACTTGTAACCAGCTGTATTGTTGTAATATTGTGTTATCTGGGCGAGTTGGACTATGAGCTGTTGATAGCCGGCTGCAGGGTGGAATGTTGTTGTTGTCGTTTGCGCAATCTGATTACCCCGTCCTTGTCTCTTGTATTGGTTCTAGGTTTGATATGTCAATTCACGGTCGACCTGGTGGGTGCATCAGCTGATTGGACCTTGTTATTAAAGGCCATGCCGTTTACCCCAGTCGGGATTAGTTAGGGTCCTCGGGTTTGGTTTTCGGTGGGCTTCGCTGGAGGGATTGTGTTTTATGGTTTTACTTTTTAGCGTTTTATTGTTTTAAAGTTTTATCGGTATTTTAGCTCCTTTCCTTTACTTTCTTCTTTCTATTGCTTTAGGCCGCGGCCGCTCAAACTCCCCGTATATTCTACACTTACACACACTCAGCTACACACACACCCACATCTTGTCCTTCCTTCTGGTGTCCTTTCGTTTTCAACTTCCGCCTGGTTTTCTTTTTATTGGTTTTTAGTCAGTCCCCGCTTTTCCTCCAGGGGTGGCAGTCCCGGTGTCGTCCAACCCGTTGGACTCCTTTTTGTTGTGGGGGTGTGCCGTACCTAGGTGTACGGCAAGTAGTGGTTATACGGATTCCGGGCGATATTTTCATGCATTTGGGTAGTTCGCCCCGGACAGGTTCACTTCGCTATCTGTGAGACGTTACGGCGACTGTTTGTTATTTCGAATCTTACCCCATCTAGGAGACGTTACGGTAACTTCGAACTATGGTATCTTTCGTTCCGTCTGCTAGAGGGAGTCTGCTGAACTTCATCGTGATTTGTAGGCGCCTTTGGGAAATCTCTGAGCTGTGGAGTGAGTTTGTTTCGGACTCAAGTAGTGGCTGGCCTGTGGTTTTCTTTTCGTTGAGTGGAGAGTTGCGTTTTTGACTCGAGGGGTTGGTTCCGGTCAGCTGCTCTCATGAGGAGCTATTCACGACCACATGTTGGGCTCATTGTGTAGAGCTGAAAAGTTTTGTGGTTTTTTTTTATGCCGGCGTTTTTTTTGAAATGATTATGTCTGGCTGAGGGAACAGTGTGCCAGGGGGGTCCCTGGGGGCCGGCGTCCGTGATCATGTGAAGACCGGGATGTTAAATTGTGTGATATACGTGTGTAAGTATTGAGGGACACAGCACGCGTGATTATGCACGCACTATGAACAGGTATGGAGAAATAAAATTTATTAAATTTTGCCCTGGGAATTTATGGGTCGAGTGGGGTTCTGGCTGATTTCTTTAACACTACAAAAAGAGAAAGAACATTTTTTTTCCTACAAAAAAAAGAGAAAACAAAAAAAAACACAAAATAAAACTTAAGAAAATGTGTTAGTTATTGGCCAAGGTGTTCATTTGGCCTAGTGGGGCAAAATTCAGCTGAGTTACTTAAATGCTCTTATTCCGTGTGTGCATGTAATTGTGTGGTGTTCCATATACGCATGCGATATTGAGTACAATTTTCCTTGTAATCTGTGTGGAACTTATATTGGTGGCTGTTTTAATCGGAAGGTGTAAAGTTGCTTGTGAAAAGAGTTTCAGTCCACCTACTGCGGTAACAACACATTCCCTTGTGCTATAACAGTAATTCCTATGTTGCCACAGATTTATAATATGGCATAGATTTATAATACCATTACATCTCAATGAATAATGATATTATTTCATAAAAATAAAAATTCATACACAAAAAAAAAAAAAAAGAAAGAAGAAAACTAGGGAGTTTTACACTAAACAAACATTGTGATTTTTATAATATTTAAATTAGTATGAATTGTTGATATATACTTTATTTAGTAAAATTTATTTATTTTTAATGAATATGTTGAAAGGTGTAATATATTTTTAAAACTGTGAACCTGTTAAAACTATTTGCAAAAATCTATTGGAGACTGTTATTCTATTACTTTTATAATTGTTTAAATTGTTGTGGCTTTAATGATGTTGTACGATAGAATTGCTTGTGAAAGGGTTTAGAAAGTTGGTTATATTATTGAAAGCTGCATGTTAATAGTTTCAGTATGGCATGTAAGCGATTTTAAATGTTTTATATATTTTGCATAGTGTTCAGTATGGCATGTAAGAGTTTTTAAATGTTTTATATATTTGGATAGTTTTCAGTATGGCATGTCACAGATTTTAAATGTTTTATATATTTTGTATAGTGTTCAGTATGGCCTGTAAGAGTTTTAAATGTTTTATATATTTTGTACGATTTTCATGGAATATTTCTCGAATATTGAATACTTTTACCTTTTAAATTTTGAATACCCTGTCATAGTTTAAATATTTACACATTTTCCATAATTCTAATGGAATAACTTACAGCCTGTGTTTTTGTATGAAATTTCATTGTCACAAAAGAAAAAAAAGATAGCCTCAATAAACTTGTTAATTTTTGAAGTTTTAAAACTGAGGTCACCTCATTCCTCCAATTACCCAAAGGTTATCCAGCATGCGGATATTCTTCCACTAGGAGGCTCTCCTAGTTCAAGTGAACAAGTGAGCCGGTCATCAAGGTAAGTTGTATTTTTTTTTTAATTTTTTCTTTTTGGATGTCAACTTAGAAAGTTTAAAATTTTGTCGTGACGTCATGGGTGATGAGCGGCTCACAAATGGTAGCAGAGCGTGGTTGGACGTAGTCCTGGCCACCTCTGAATCGGAATTTGGAAATGAATGAGGTGACCTCCATATCTTAGTGGGACATGTTATGTTAAGTATGACATGTTATTAGTGTTGTAAATCTTGGTCTTTGGGTGCGGTTGCCGGTCCGGGACCCCTAGGGGGGGGTTGTGCACAGCCCGGCGATTTCTGATTGTGTCGTGGGATGTTCTTAAGTGTTTATCTGTTTGTTCGTGTTCTTGTGTGGTCATTGTTGTCTTTGTTGTCTTATGGCACTTCATCTTGGTCTTCATTGTTGGTCCGGTGTCGGGTCGGGACACCCCAACTAATTTTGTTGTTTTATGGGGATACGAGATATTGTCAGGGGTAGTTGTGTGGTGTATAAGTGCAAAAATACGTTGTTTGTCATTGTATCCGGAGTCTAGACATTGACAGAGTAACTTGTAACCAGCTCTATTGTTGTAATATTGTGTTATCTGGGCGAGTTGGACTATGAGCTGTTGATAGCCGGCTGCAGGGTGGAATGTTGTTGTTGTCGTTTGCGCAATCTGATAAACCCGTCCTTGTCTCTTGTATTGGTTCTAGGTTTGATATGTCAATTCACGGTCGACCTGGTGGGTGCATCAGCTGATTGGACCTTGTTATTAAAGGCCATGCCGTTTAACCCAGTCGGGATTAGTTAGGGTCCTCGGGTTTGGTTTTCGGTGGGCTTCGCTGGAGGGATTGTGTTTTATGGTTTTACTTTTTAGCGTTTTATTGTTTTAAAGTTTTATCGGTATTTTAGCTCCTTTCCTTTACTTTCTTCTTTCTATTGCTTTAGGCCGCGGCCGCTCACACTCCCCGTATCTTCTACACTTACACACACTCAGCTACACACACACCCACATCTTGTCCTTCCTTCTGGTGTCCTTTCGTTTTCAACTTCCGCCTGGTTTTCTTTTTATTGGTTTTTAGTCAGTCCCCGCTTTTCCTCCAGGGGTGGCAGTCCCGGTGTCGTCCAACCCGTTGGACTCCTTTTTGTTGTGGGGGTGTGCCGTACCTAGGTGTACGGCAAGTAGTGGTTATACGGATTCCGGGCGATATTTTCATGCATTTGGGTAGTTCGCCCCGGACAGGTTCACTTCGCTATCTGTGAGACGTTACGGCGACTGTTTGTTATTTCGAATCTTACCCCATCTAGGTGACGTTACGGTAACTTTGAACTATGGTATCTTTCGTTCCGTCTGCTAGAGGGAGTCTGCTGAACTTCGTCGTGATTTGTAGGCGCCTTTGGGAAATCTGTGAGCTGTGGAGTGAGTTTGTTTCGGACTCAAGTAGTGGCTGGCCTGTGGTTTTCTTTTCGTTGAGTGGAGAGTTGCGTTTTTGACTAGAGGGGTTGGTTCCGGTCAGCTGTTCTCATGAGGAGCTATTCACGACCACGTGTTGGGCTCATTGTGTAGAGCTGAAAAGTTTTGTGGTTTTTTTTTTATGCCGGCGTTTTTTTTTTAAATGATTATGTCTGGCTGAGGGAACAGTGTGCCAGGGGGTCACTGGGGGCCGGCGTCCGTGATCATGTGAAGACCGGGATGTTAAATTGTGTGATATACGTGTGTAAGTATTGAGGGACACAGCACGCGTGATTATGCACGCACTATGAACAGGTATGGAGAAATAAAATTTATTAAATTTTGCCCTGGGAATTTATGGGTCGAGTGGGGGTCTGGCTGATTTCTTTAACACTACAAAAAGAGAAAGAACATTTTTTTCCTACAAAAAGAAAAGAGAAAACAAAAAAAAAACATAAAATAAAACTTAAGAAAATGTGTTAGTTATTGGCCAAGGTGTTCATTTGGCCTAGTGGGGCAAAATTCAGCTGAGTTACTTAAATGCTCTTATTCCGTGTGTGCATGTAATTGTGTGGTGTTCCATATACGCATGCGATATGGAGTACAATTTTCCTTGTAATCTGTGTGGAACTTATATTGGTGGCTGTTTTAATCGGAAGGTGTAAAGTTGCTTGTGAAAAGAGTTTCAGTCCACCTACTGCGGTAACAACACATTCCCTTGTGCTATAACAGTAATTCCTATGTTGCCACAGATTTATAATATGGCATAGATTTATAATACCATTACATCTCAATGAATAATGATATTATTTCATAAAAATAAAAATCCATACACAAAAAAAAAAAAGAAGAAAGAAGAAAACTTGGGAGTTTTACACTAAACAAACATTGTGATTTTTATAATATTTAAATTAGTATGAATTGTTGATATATACTTTATTTACTAAAATTTATTTATTTTTAATGAATATGTTGAAAGGTGTAATATATTTTTAAAACTGTGAACCTGTTAAAACTATTTGCAAAAATCTATTGGAGACTGTTATTCTATTACTTTTATAATTGTTTAAATTGTTGTGGCTTTAATGATGTTGTACGATAGAATTGCTTGTGAAAGGGTTTAGAAAGTTGGTTATATTATTGAAAGCTGCATGTTAATAGTTTCAGTATGGCATGTAAGCGATTTTAAATGTTTTATATATTTTGCATAGTGTTCAGTATGGCATGTAAGAGTTTTTAAATGTTTTATATATTTGGATAGTTTTCAGTATGGCATGTCACAGATTTTAAATGTTTTATATATTTTGTATAGTGTTCAGTATGGCCTGTAAGAGTTTTAAATGTTTTATATATTTTGTATGATTTTCATGGAATATTTCTCGAATATTGAATATTGAATACTTTTACCTTTTAAATTTTGAATACCCTGTCATAGTTTAAATATTTACACATTTTCCATAATTCTAATGGAATAACTTACAGCCTGTGTTTTTGTATGAAATTTCATTGTCACAAAAGAAAAAAAAGATAGCCTCAATAAACTTGTTAATTTTTGAAGTTTTAAAACTGAGGTCACCTCATTCCTCCAATTACCCAAAGGTTATCCAGCATGCGGATATTCTTCCACTAGGAGGCTCTCCTAGTTCAAGTGAACAAGTGAGCCGGTCATCAAGGTAAGTTGTATTTTTTTTTTAATTTTTTCTTTTTGGATGTCAACTTAGAAAGTTTAAAATTTTGTCGTGACGTCATGGGTGATGAGCGGCTCACAAATGGTAGCAGAGCGTGGTTGGACGTAGTCCTGGCCACCTCTGAATCGGAATTTGGAAATGAATGAGGTGACCTCCATATCTTAGTGGGACATGTTATGTTAAGTATGACATGTTATTAGTGTTGTAAATCTTGGTCTTTGGGTGCCGTTGCCGGTCCGGGACCCCTAGGGGGGGTTGTGCACAGCCCGGCGATTTCTGATTGTGTCGTGGGATGTTCTTAAGTGTTTATCTGTTTGTTCGTGTTCTTGTGTGGTCATTGTTGTCTTTGTTGTCTTATGGCACTTCATCTTGGTCTTCATTGTTGGTCCGGTGTCGGGTCGGGACACCCCAACTAATTTTGTTGTTTTATGGGGATACGAGATATTGTCAGGGGTAGTTGTGTGGTGTATATGTGCAAAAATACGTTGTTTGTCATTGTATCCGGAGTCTAGACATTGACAGAGTAACTTGTAACCAGCTGTATTGTTGTAATATTGTGTTATCTGGGCGAGTTGGACTATGAGCTGTTGATAGCCGGCTGCAGGGTGGAATGTTGTTGTTGTCGTTTGCGCAATCTGATAAACCCGTCCTTGTCTCTTGTATTGGTTCTAGGTTTGATATGTCAATTCACGGTCGACCTGGTGGGTGCATCAGCTGATTGGACCTTGTTATTAAAGGCCATGCCGTTTACCCCAGTCGGGATTAGTTAGGGTCCTCGGGTTTGGTTTTCGGTGGGCTTCGCTGGAGGGATTGTGTTTTATGGTTTTACTTTTTAGCGTTTTATTGTTTTAAAGTTTTATCGGTATTTTAGCTCCTTTCCTTTCCTTTCTTCTTTCTATTGCTTTAGGCCGCGGCCGCTCAAACTCCCCGTATATTCTACACTTACACACACTCAGCTACACACACACCCACATCTTGTCCTTCCTTCTGGTGTCCTTTCGTTTTCAACTTCCGCCTGGTTTTCTTTTTATTGGTTTTTAGTCAGTCCCCGCTTTTCCTCCAGGGGTGGCAGTCCCGGTGTCGTCCAACCCGTTGGACTCCTTTTTGTTGTGGGGGTGTGCCGTACCTAGGTGTACGGCAAGTAGTGGTTATACGGATTCCGGGCGATATTTTCATGCATTTGGGTAGTTCGCCCCGGACAGGTTCACTTCGCTATCTGTGAGACGTTACGGCGACTGTTTGTTATTTCGAATCTTACCCCATCTAGGAGACGTTACGGTAACTTCGAACTATGGTATCTTTCGTTCCGTCTGCTAGAGGGAGTCTGCTGAACTTCATCGTGATTTGTAGGCGCCTTTGGGAAATCTCTGAGCTGTGGAGTGAGTTTGTTTCGGACTCAAGTAGTGGCTGGCCTGTGGTTTTCTTTTCGTTGAGTGGAGAGTTGCGTTTTTGACTCGAGGGGTTGGTTCCGGTCAGCTGCTCTCATGAGGAGCTATTCACGACCACATGTTGGGCTCATTGTGTAGAGCTGAAAAGTTTTGTGGTTTTTTTTTATGCCGGCGTTTTTTTTGAAATGATTATGTCTGGCTGAGGGAACAGTGTGCCAGGGGGGTCCCTGGGGGCCGGCGTCCGTGATCATGTGAAGACCGGGATGTTAAATTGTGTGATATACGTGTGTAAGTATTGAGGGACACAGCACGCGTGATTATGCACGCACTATGAACAGGTATGGAGAAATAAAATTTATTAAATTTTGCCCTGGGAATTTATGGGTCGAGTGGGGTTCTGGCTGATTTCTTTAACACTACAAAAAGAGAAAGAACATTTTTTTTCCTACAAAAAAAAGAGAAAACAAAAAAAAACACAAAATAAAACTTAAGAAAATGTGTTAGTTATTGGCCAAGGTGTTCATTTGGCCTAGTGGGGCAAAATTCAGCTGAGTTACTTAAATGCTCTTATTCCGTGTGTGCATGTAATTGTGTGGTGTTCCATATACGCATGCGATATTGAGTACAATTTTCCTTGTAATCTGTGTGGAACTTATATTGGTGGCTGTTTTAATCGGAAGGTGTAAAGTTGCTTGTGAAAAGAGTTTCAGTCCACCTACTGCGGTAACAACACATTCCCTTGTGCTATAACAGTAATTCCTATGTTGCCACAGATTTATAATATGGCATAGATTTATAATACCATTACATCTCAATGAATAATGATATTATTTCATAAAAATAAAAATTCATACACAAAAAAAAAAAGAAGAAAGAAGAAAACTTGGGAGTTTTACACTAAACAAACATTGTGATTTTTATAATATTTAAATTAGTATGAATTGTTGATATATACTTTATTTAGTAAAATTTATTTATTTTTAATGAATATGTTGAAAGGTGTAATATATTTTTAAAACTGTGAACCTGTTAAAACTATTTGCAAAAATCTATTTGAGACTGTTATTCTATTACTTTTATAATTGTTTAAATTGTTGTGGCTTTAATGATGTTGTACGATAGAATTGCTTGTGAAAGGGTTTAGAAAGTTGGTTATATTATTGAAAGCTGCATGTTAATAGTTTCAGTATGGCATGTAAGCGATTTTAAATGTTTTATATATTTTGCATAGTGTTCAGTATGGCATGTAAGAGTTTTTAAATGTTTTATATATTTGGATAGTTTTCAGTATGGCATGTCACAGATTTTAAATGTTTTATATATTTTGTATAGTGTTCAGTATGGCCTGTAAGAGTTTTAAATGTTTTATATATTTTGTACGATTTTCATGGAATATTTCTCGAATATTGAATACTTTTACCTTTTAAATTTTGAATACCCTGTCATAGTTTAAATATTTACACATTTTCCATAATTCTAATGGAATAACTTACAGCCTGTGTTTTTGTATGAAATTTCATTGTCACAAAAGAAAAAAAAGATAGCCTCAATAAACTTGTTAATTTTTGAAGTTTTAAAACTGAGGTGACCTCATTCCTCCAATTACCCAAAGGTTATCCAGCATGCGGATATTCTTCCACTAGGAGGCTCTCCTAGTTCAAGTGAACAAGTGAGCCGGTCATCAAGGTAAGTTGTATTTTTTTTTTAATTTTTTCTTTTTGGATGTCAACTTAGAAAGTTTAAAATTTTGTCGTGACGTCATGGGTGATGAGCGGCTCACAAATGGTAGCAGAGCGTGGTTGGACGTAGTCCTGGCCACCTCTGAATCGGAATTTGGAAATGAATGAGGTGACCTCCATATCTTAGTGGGACATGTTATGTTAAGTATGACATGTTATTAGTGTTGTAAATCTTGGTCTTTGGGTGCGGTTGCCGGTCCGGGACCCCTAGGGGGGGTTGTGCACAGCCCGGCGATTTCTGATTGTGTCGTGGGATGTTCTTAAGTGTTTATCTGTTTGTTCGTGTTCTTGTGTGGTCATTGTTGTCTTTGTTGTCTTATGGCACTTCATCTTGGTCTTCATTGTTGGTCCGGTGTCGGGTCGGGACACCCCAACTAATTTTGTTGTTTTATGGGGATACGAGATATTGTCAGTGGTAGTTGTGTGGTGTATAAGTGCAAAAATACGTTGTTTGTCATTGTATCCGGAGTCTAGACATTGACAGAGTAACTTGTAACCAGCTGTATTGTTGTAATATTGTGTTATCTGGGCGAGTTGGACTATGAGCTGTTGATAGCCGGCTGCAGGGTGGAATGTTGTTGTTGTCGTTTGCGCAATCTGATAAACCCGTCCTTGTCTCTTGTATTGGTTCTAGGTTTGATATGTCAATTCACGGTCGACCTGGTGGGTGCATCAGCTGATTGGACCTTGTTATTAAAGGCCATGCCGTTTAACCCAGTCGGGATTAGTTAGGGTCCTCGGGTTTGGTTTTCGGTGGGCTTCGCTGGAGGGATTGTGTTTTATGGTTTTACTTTTTAGCGTTTTATTGGTTTAAATTTTTATCGGTATTTTAGCTCCTTTCCTTTACTTTCTTCTTTCTATTGCTTTAGGCCGCGGCCGCTCACACTCCCCGTATCTTCTACACTTACACACACTCAGCTACACACACACCCACATCTTGTCCTTCCTTCTGGTGTCCTTTCGTTTTCAACTTCCGCCTGGTTTTCTTTTTATTGGTTTTTAGTCAGTCCCCGCTTTTCCTCCAGGGGTGGCAGTCCCGGTGTCGTCCAACCCGTTGGACTCCTTTTTGTTGTGGGGGTGTGCCGTACCTAGGTGTACGGCAAGTAGTGGTTATACTGATTCCGGGCGATATTTTCATGCATTTGGGTAGTTCGCCCCGGACAGGTTCACTTCGCTATCTGTGAGACGTTACGGCGACTGTTTGTTATTTCGAATCTTACCCCATCTAGGAGACGTTACGGTAACTTCGAACTATGGTATCTTTCGTTCCGTCTGCTAGAGGGAGTCTGCTGAACTTCGTCGTGATTTGTAGGCGCCTTTGGGAAATCTGTGAGCTGTGGAGTGAGTTTGTTTCGGACTCAAGTAGTGGCTGGCCTGTGGTTTTCTTTTCGTTGAGTGGAGAGTTGCGTTTTTGACTCGAGGGGTTGGTTCCGGTCAGCTGTTCTCATGAGGAGCTATTCACGACCACGTGTTGGGCTCATTGTGTAGAGCTGAAAAGTTTTGTGGTTTTTTTTTATGCCGGCGTTTTTTTTTTAAATGATTAGGTCTGGCTGAGGGAACAGTGTGCCAGGGGGTCCCTGGGGGCCGGCGTCCGTGATCATGTGAAGACCGGGATGTTAAATTGTGTGATATACGTGTGTAAGTATTGAGGGACACAGCACGCGTGATTATGCACGCACTATGAACAGGTATGGAGAAATAAAATTTATTAAATTTTGCCCTGGGAATTTATGGGTCGAGTGGGGTTCTGGCTGATTTCTTTAACACTACAAAAAGAGAAAGAACATTTTTTTTCCTACAAAAAAAAGAGAAAACAAAAAAAAACACAAAATAAAACTTAAGAAAATGTGTTAGTTATTGGCCAAGGTGTTCATTTGGCCTAGTGGGGCAAAATTCAGCTGAGTTACTTAAATGCTCTTATTCCGTGTGTGCATGTAATTGTGTGGTGTTCCATATACGCATGCGATATTGAGTACAATTTTCCTTGTAATCTGTGTGGAACTTATATTGGTGGCTGTTTTAATCGGAAGGTGTAAAGTTGCTTGTGAAAAGAGTTTCAGTCCACCTACTGCGGTAACAACACATTCCCTTGTGCTATAACAGTAATTCCTATGTTGCCACAGATTTATAATATGGCATAGATTTATAATACCATTACATCTCAATGAATAATGATATTATTTCATAAAAATAAAAATTCATACACAAAAAAAAAAAGAAGAAAGAAGAAAACTTGGGAGTTTTACACTAAACAAACATTGTGATTTTTATAATATTTAAATTAGTATGAATTGTTGATATATACTTTATTTAGTAAAATTTATTTATTTTTAATGAATATGTTGAAAGGTGTAATATATTTTTAAAACTGTGAACCTGTTAAAACTATTTGCAAAAATCTATTGGAGACTGTTATTCTATTACTTTTATAATTGTTTAAATTGTTGTGGCTTTAATGATGTTGTACGATAGAATTGCTTGTGAAAGGGTTTAGAAAGTTGGTTATATTATTGAAAGCTGCATGTTAATAGTTTCAGTATGGCATGTAAGCGATTTTAAATGTTTTATATATTTTGCATAGTGTTTAGTATGGCATGTAAGAGTTTTTAAATGTTTTATATATTTGGATAGTTTTCAGTATGGCATGTCACAGATTTTAAATTATTTATATATTTTGTATAGTGTTCAGTATGGCCTGTAAGAGTTTTAAATGTTTTATATATTTTGTACGATTTTCATGGAATATTTCTCGAATATTGAATACTTTTACCTTTTAAATTTTGAATACCCTGTCATAGTTTAAATATTTACACATTTTCCATAATTCTAATGGAATAACTTACAGCCTGTGTTTTTGTATGAAATTTCATTGTCACAAAAGAAAAAAAAGATAGCCTCAATAAACTTGTTAATTTTTGAAGTTTTAAAACTGAGGTCACCTCATTCCTCCAATTACCCAAAGGTTATCCAGCATGCGGATATTCTTCCACTAGGAGGCTCTCCTAGTTCAAGTGAACAAGTGAGCCGGTCATCAAGGTAAGTTGTATTTTTTTTTTAATTTTTTCTTTTTGGATGTCAACTTAGAAAGTTTAAAATTTTGTCGTGACGTCATGGGTGATGAGCGGCTTACAAATGGTAGCAGAGCGTGGTTGGACGTAGTCCTGGCCACCTCTGAATCGGAATTTGGAAATGAATGAGGTGACCTCCATATCTTAGTGGGACATGTTATGTTAAGTATGACATGTTATTAGTGTTGTAAATCTTGGTCTTTGGGTGCGGTTGCCGGTCCGGGACCCCTAGGGGGGGTTGTGCACAGCCCGGCGATTTCTGATTGTGTCGTGGGATGTTCTTAAGTGTTTATCTGTTTGTTCGTGTTCTTGTGTGGTCATTGTTGTCTTTGTTGTCTTATGGCACTTCATCTTGGTCTTCATTGTTGGTCCGGTGTCGGGTCGGGACACCCCAACTAATTTTGTTGTTTTATGGGGATACGAGATATTGTCAGTGGTAGTTGTGTGGTGTATAAGTGCAAAAATACGTTGTTTGTCATTGTATCCGGAGTCTAGACATTGACAGAGTAACTTGTAACCAGCTGTATTGTTGTAATATTGTGTTATCTGGGCGAGTTGGACTATGAGCTGTTGATAGCCGGCTGCAGGGTGGAATGTTGTTGTTGTCGTTTGCGCAATCTGATAAACCCGTCCTTGTCTCTTGTATTGGTTCTAGGTTTGATATGTCAATTCACGGTCGACCTGGTGGGTGCATCAGCTGATTGGACCTTGTTATTAAAGGCCATGCCGTTTAACCCAGTCGGGATTAGTTAGGGTCCTCGGGTTTGGTTTTCGGTGGGCTTCGCTGGAGGGATTGTGTTTTATGGTTTTACTTTTTAGCGTTTTATTGTTTTAAAGTTTTATCGGTATTTTAGCTCCTTTCCTTTACTTTCTTCTTTCTATTGCTTTAGGCCGCGGCCGCTCACACTCCCCGTATCTTCTACACTTACACACACTCAGCTACACACACACCCACATCTTGTCCTTCCTTCTGGTGTCCTTTCGTTTTCAACTTCCGCCTGGTTTTCTTTTTATTGGTTTTTAGTCAGTCCCCGCTTTTCCTCCAGGGGTGGCAGTCCCGGTGTCGTCCAACCCGTTGGACTCCTTTTTGTTGTGGGGGTGTGCCGTACCTAGGTGTACGGCAAGTAGTGGTTATACTGATTCCGGGCGATATTTTCATGCATTTGGGTAGTTCGCCCCGGACAGGTTCACTTCGCTATCTGTGAGACGTTACGGCGACTGTTTGTTATTTCGAATCTTACCCCATCTAGGAGACGTTACGGTAACTTCGAACTATGGTATCTTTCGTTCCGTCTGCTAGAGGGAGTCTGCTGAACTTCGTCGTGATTTGTAGGCGCCTTTGGGAAATCTGTGAGCTGTGGAGTGAGTTTGTTTCGGACTCAAGTAGTGGCTGGCCTGTGGTTTTCTTTTCGTTGAGTGGAGAGTTGCGTTTTTGACTCGAGGGGTTGGTTCCGGTCAGCTGTTCTCATGAGGAGCTATTCACGACCACGTGTTGGGCTCATTGTGTAGAGCTGAAAAGTTTTGTGGTTTTTTTTTATGCCGGCGTTTTTTTTTTAAATGATTAGGTCTGGCTGAGGGAACAGTGTGCCAGGGGGTCCCTGGGGGCCGGCGTCCGTGATCATGTGAAGACCGGGATGTTAAATTGTGTGATATACGTGTGTAAGTATTGAGGGACACAGCACGCGTGATTATGCACGCACTATGAACAGGTATGGAGAAATAAAATTTATTAAATTTTGCCCTGGGACTTTATGGGTCGAGTGGGGGTCTGGCTGATTTTTTCAACACTACAAAAAGAGAAAGAACATTTTTTTTTCTGCAAAAAAAAAAGTGAAAAAAAAAACACAAAATAAAACTTAAGAAAATGTGTTAGTTATTGGCCAAGGTGTTCATTTGGCCTAGTGGGGCAAAATTCAGCTGAGTTACTTAAATGCTCTTATTCCGTGTGTGCATGTAATTGTGTGGTGTTCCATATACGCATGCGATATTGAGTACAATTTTCCTTGTAATCTGTGTGGAACTTATATTGGTGGCTGTTTTAATCGGAAGGTGTAAAGTTGCTTGTGAAAAGAGTTTCAGTCCACCTACTGCGGTAACAACACATTCCCTTGTGCTATAACAGTAATTCCTATGTTGCCACAGATTTATAATATGGCATAGATTTATAATACCATTACATCTCAATGAATAATGATATTATTTCATAAAAATAAAAATTCATACACAAAAAAAAAAAGAAGAAAGAAGAAAACTTGGGAGTTTTACACTAAACAAACATTGTGATTTTTATAATATTTAAATTAGTATGAATTGTTGATATATACTTTATTTAGTAAAATTTATTTATTTTTAATGAATATGTTGAAAGGTGTAATATATTTTTAAAACTGTGAACCTGTTAAAACTATTTGCAAAAATCTATTGGAGACTGTTATTCTATTACTTTTATAATTGTTTAAATTGTTGTGGCTTTAATGATGTTGTACGATAGAATTGCTTGTGAAAGGGTTTAGAAAGTTGGTTATATTATTGAAAGCTGCATGTTAATAGTTTCAGTATGGCATGTAAGCGATTTTAAATGTTTTATATATTTTGCATAGTGTTCAGTATGGCATGTAAGAGTTTTTAAATGTTTTATATATTTGGATAGTTTTCAGTATGGCATGTCACAGATTTTAAATGTTTTATATATTTTGTATAGTGTTCAGTATGGCCTGTAAGAGTTTTAAATGTTTTATATATTTTGTACGATTTTCATGGAATATTTCTCGAATATTGAATACTTTTACCTTTTAAATTTTGAATACCCTGTCATAGTTTAAATATTTACACATTTTCCATAATTCTAATGGAATAACTTACAGCCTGTGTTTTTGTATGAAATTTCATTGTCACAAAAGAAAAAAAAGATAGCCTCAATAAACTTGTTAATTTTTGAAGTTTTAAAACTGAGGTCACCTCATTCCTCCAATTACCCAAAGGTTATCCAGCATGCGGATATTCTTCCACTAGGAGGCTCTCCTAGTTCAAGTGAACAAGTGAGCCGGTCATCAAGGTAAGTTGTATTTTTTTTTTAATTTTTTCTTTTTGGATGTCAACTTAGAAAGTTTAAAATTTTGTCGTGACGTCATGGGTGATGAGCGGCTAACAAATGGTAGCAGAGCGTGGTTGGACGTAGTCCTGGCCACCTCTGAATCGGAATTTGGAAATGAATGAGGTGACCTCCATATCTTAGTGGGACATGTTATGTTAAGTATGACATGTTATTAGTGTTGTAAATCTTGGTCTTTGGGTGCGGTTGCCGGTCCGGGACCCCTAGGGGGGGGTTGTGCACAGCCCGGCGATTTCTGATTGTGTCGTGGGATGTTCTTAAGTGTTTATCTGTTTGTTCGTGTTCTTGTGTGGTCATTGTTGTCTTTGTTGTCTTATGGCACTTCATCTTGGTCTTCATTGTTGGTCCGGTGTCGGGTCGGGACACCCCAACTAATTTTGTTGTTTTATGGGGATACGAGATATTGTCAGGGGTAGTTGTGTGGTGTATAAGTGCAAAAATACGTTGTTTGTCATTGTATCCGGAGTCTAGACATTGACAGAGTAACTTGTAACCAGCTCTATTGTTGTAATATTGTGTTATCTGGGCGAGTTGGACTATGAGCTGTTGATAGCCGGCTGCAGGGTGGAATGTTGTTGTTGTCGTTTGCGCAATCTGATAAACCCGTCCTTGTCTCTTGTATTGGTTCTAGGTTTGATATGTCAATTCACGGTCGACCTGGTGGGTGCATCAGCTGATTGGACCTTGTTATTAAAGGCCATGCCGTTTAACCCAGTCGGGATTAGTTAGGGTCCTCGGGTTTGGTTTTCGGTGGGCTTCGCTGGAGGGATTGTGTTTTATGGTTTTACTTTTTAGCGTTTTATTGTTTTAAAGTTTTATCGGTATTTTAGCTCCTTTCCTTTACTTTCTTCTTTCTATTGCTTTAGGCCGCGGCCGCTCACACTCCCCGTATCTTCTACACTTACACACACTCAGCTACACACACACCCACATCTTGTCCTTCCTTCTGGTGTCCTTTCGTTTTCAACTTCCGCCTGGTTTTCTTTTTATTGGTTTTTAGTCAGTCCCCGCTTTTCCTCCAGGGGTGGCAGTCCCGGTGTCGTCCAACCCGTTGGACTCCTTTTTGTTGTGGGGGTGTGCCGTACCTAGGTGTACGGCAAGTAGTGGTTATACGGATTCCGGGCGATATTTTCATGCATTTGGGTAGTTCGCCCCGGACAGGTTCACTTCGCTATCTGTGAGACGTTACGGCGACTGTTTGTTATTTCGAATCTTACCTCATCTAGGTGACGTTACGGTAACTTTGAACTATGGTATCTTTCGTTCCGTCTTCTAGAGGGAGTCTGCTGAACTTCGTCGTGATTTGTAGGCGCCTTTGGGAAATCTGTGAGCTGTGGAGTGAGTTTGTTTCGGACTCAAGTAGTGGCTGGCCTGTGGTTTTCTTTTCGTTGAGTGGAGAGTTGCGTTTTTGACTCGAGGGGTTGGTTCCGGTCAGCTGTTCTCATGAGGAGCTATTCACGACCACGTGTTGGGCTCATTGTGTAGAGCTGAAAAGTTTTGTGGTTTTTTTTTTATGCCGGCGTTTTTTTTTTAAATGATTATGTCTGGCTGAGGGAACAGTGTGCCAGGGGGTCACTGGGGGCCGGCGTCCGTGATCATGTGAAGACCGGGATGTTAAATTGTGTGATATACGTGTGTAAGTATTGAGGGACACAGCACGCGTGATTATGCACGCACTATGAACAGGTATGGAGAAATAAAATTTATTAAATTTTGCCCTGGGAATTTATGGGTCGAGTGGGGGTCTGGCTGATTTCTTTAACACTACAAAAAGAGAAAGAACATTTTTTTCCTACAAAAAGAAAAGAGAAAACAAAAAAAAAACATAAAATAAAACTTAAGAAAATGTGTTAGTTATTGGCCAAGGTGTTCATTTGGCCTAGTGGGGCAAAATTCAGCTGAGTTACTTAAATGCTCTTATTCCGTGTGTGCATGTAATTGTGTGGTGTTCCATATACGCATGCGATATGGAGTACAATTTTCCTTGTAATCTGTGTGGAACTTATATTGGTGGCTGTTTTAATCGGAAGGTGTAAAGTTGCTTGTGAAAAGAGTTTCAGTCCACCTACTGCGGTAACAACACATTCCCTTGTGCTATAACAGTAATTCCTATGTTGCCACAGATTTATAATATGGCATAGATTTATAATACCATTACATCTCAATGAATAATGATATTATTTCATAAAAATAAAAATCCATACACAAAAAAAAAAAAGAAGAAAGAAGAAAACTTGGGAGTTTTACACTAAACAAACATTGTGATTTTTATAATATTTAAATTAGTATGAATTGTTGATATATACTTTATTTAGTAAAATTTATTTATTTTTAATGAATATGTTGAAAGGTGTAATATATTTTTAAAACTGTGAACCTGTTAAAACTATTTGCAAAAATCTATTGGAGACTGTTATTCTATTACTTTTATAATTGTTTAAATTGTTGTGGCTTTAATGATGTTGTACGATAGAATTGCTTGTGAAAGGGTTTAGAAAGTTGGTTATATTATTGAAAGCTGCATGTTAATAGTTTCAGTATGGCATGTAAGCGATTTTAAATGTTTTATATATTTTGCATAGTGTTCAGTATGGCATGTAAGAGTTTTTAAATGTTTTATATATTTGGATAGTTTTCAGTATGGCATGTCACAGATTTTAAATGTTTTATATATTTTGTATAGTGTTCAGTATGGCCTGTAAGAGTTTTAAATGTTTTATATATTTTGTATGATTTTCATGGAATATTTCTCGAATATTGAATATTGAATACTTTTACCTTTTAAATTTTGAATACCCTGTCATAGTTTAAATATTTACACATTTTCCATAATTCTAATGGAATAACTTACAGCCTGTGTTTTTGTATGAAATTTCATTGTCACAAAAGAAAAAAAAGATAGCCTCAATAAACTTGTTAATTTTTGAAGTTTTAAAACTGAGGTCACCTCATTCCTCCAATTACCCAAAGGTTATCCAGCATGCGGATATTCTTCCACTAGGAGGCTCTCCTAGTTCAAGTGAACAAGTGAGCCGGTCATCAAGGTAAGTTGTATTTTTTTTTTAATTTTTTCTTTTTGGATGTCAACTTAGAAAGTTTAAAATTTTGTCGTGACGTCATGGGTGATGAGCGGCTCACAAATGGTAGCAGAGCGTGGTTGGACGTAGTCCTGGCCACCTCTGAATCGGAATTTGGAAATGAATGAGGTGACCTCCATATCTTAGTGGGACATGTTATGTTAAGTATGACATGTTATTAGTGTTGTAAATCTTGGTCTTTGGGTGCCGTTGCCGGTCCGGGACCCCTAGGGGGGGTTGTGCACAGCCCGGCGATTTCTGATTGTGTCGTGGGATGTTCTTAAGTGTTTATCTGTTTGTTCGTGTTCTTGTGTGGTCATTGTTGTCTTTGTTGTCTTATGGCACTTCATCTTGGTCTTCATTGTTGGTCCGGTGTCGGGTCGGGACACCCCAACTAATTTTGTTGTTTTATGGGGATACGAGATATTGTCAGGGGTAGTTGTGTGGTGTATATGTGCAAAAATACGTTGTTTGTCATTGTATCCGGAGTCTAGACATTGACAGAGTAACTTGTAACCAGCTGTATTGTTGTAATATTGTGTTATCTGGGCGAGTTGGACTATGAGCTGTTGATAGCCGGCTGCAGGGTGGAATGTTGTTGTTGTCGTTTGCGCAATCTGATAAACCCGTCCTTGTCTCTTGTATTGGTTCTAGGTTTGATATGTCAATTCACGGTCGACCTGGTGGGTGCATCAGCTGATTGGACCTTGTTATTAAAGGCCATGCCGTTTACCCCAGTCGGGATTAGTTAGGGTCCTCGGGTTTGGTTTTCGGTGGGCTTCGCTGGAGGGATTGTGTTTTATGGTTTTACTTTTTAGCGTTTTATTGTTTTAAAGTTTTATCGGTATTTTAGCTCCTTTCCTTTCCTTTCTTCTTTCTATTGCTTTAGGCCGCGGCCGCTCAAACTCCCCGTATATTCTACACTTACACACACTCAGCTACACACACACCCACATCTTGTCCTTCCTTCTGGTGTCCTTTCGTTTTCAACTTCCGCCTGGTTTTCTTTTTATTGGTTTTTAGTCAGTCCCCGCTTTTCCTCCAGGGGTGGCAGTCCCGGTGTCGTCCAACCCGTTGGACTCCTTTTTGTTGTGGGGGTGTGCCGTACCTAGGTGTACGGCAAGTAGTGGTTATACGGATTCCGGGCGATATTTTCATGCATTTGGGTAGTTCGCCCCGGACAGGTTCACTTCGCTATCTGTGAGACGTTACGGCGACTGTTTGTTATTTCGAATCTTACCCCATCTAGGAGACGTTACGGTAACTTCGAACTATGGTATCTTTCGTTCCGTCTGCTAGAGGGAGTCTGCTGAACTTCATCGTGATTTGTAGGCGCCTTTGGGAAATCTCTGAGCTGTGGAGTGAGTTTGTTTCGGACTCAAGTAGTGGCTGGCCTGTGGTTTTCTTTTCGTTGAGTGGAGAGTTGCGTTTTTGACTCGAGGGGTTGGTTCCGGTCAGCTGCTCTCATGAGGAGCTATTCACGACCACATGTTGGGCTCATTGTGTAGAGCTGAAAAGTTTTGTGGTTTTTTTTTATGCCGGCGTTTTTTTTGAAATGATTATGTCTGGCTGAGGGAACAGTGTGCCAGGGGGGTCCCTGGGGGCCGGCGTCCGTGATCATGTGAAGACCGGGATGTTAAATTGTGTGATATACGTGTGTAAGTATTGAGGGACACAGCACGCGTGATTATGCACGCACTATGAACAGGTATGGAGAAATAAAATTTATTAAATTTTGCCCTGGGAATTTATGGGTCGAGTGGGGTTCTGGCTGATTTCTTTAACACTACAAAAAGAGAAAGAACATTTTTTTTCCTACAAAAAAAAGAGAAAACAAAAAAAAACACAAAATAAAACTTAAGAAAATGTGTTAGTTATTGGCCAAGGTGTTCATTTGGCCTAGTGGGGCAAAATTCAGCTGAGTTACTTAAATGCTCTTATTCCGTGTGTGCATGTAATTGTGTGGTGTTCCATATACGCATGCGATATTGAGTACAATTTTCCTTGTAATCTGTGTGGAACTTATATTGGTGGCTGTTTTAATCGGAAGGTGTAAAGTTGCTTGTGAAAAGAGTTTCAGTCCACCTACTGCGGTAACAACACATTCCCTTGTGCTATAACAGTAATTCCTATGTTGCCACAGATTTATAATATGGCATAGATTTATAATACCATTACATCTCAATGAATAATGATATTATTTCATAAAAATAAAAATTCATACACAAAAAAAAAGAAGAAAGAAGAAAACTTGGGAGTTTTACACTAAACAAACATTGTGATTTTTATAATATTTAAATTAGTATGAATTGTTGATATATACTTTATTTAGTAAAATTTATTTATTTTTAATGAATATGTTGAAAGGTGTAATATATTTTTAAAACTGTGAACCTGTTAAAACTATTTGCAAAAATCTATTGGAGACTGTTATTCTATTACTTTTATAATTGTTTAAATTGTTGTGGCTTTAATGATGTTGTACGATAGAATTGCTTGTGAAAGGGTTTAGAAAGTTGGTTATATTATTGAAAGCTGCATGTTAATAGTTTCAGTATGGCATGTAAGCGATTTTAAATGTTTTATATATTTTGCATAGTGTTCAGTATGGCATGTAAGAGTTTTTAAATGTTTTATATATTTGGATAGTTTTCAGTATGGCATGTCACAGATTTTAAATGTTTTATATATTTTGTATAGTGTTCAGTATGGCCTGTAAGAGTTTTAAATGTTTTATATATTTTGTACGATTTTCATGGAATATTTCTCGAATATTGAATACTTTTACCTTTTAAATTTTGAATACCCTGTCATAGTTTAAATATTTACACATTTTCCATAATTCTAATGGAATAACTTACAGCCTGTGTTTTTGTATGAAATTTCATTGTCACAAAAGAAAAAAAAGATAGCCTCAATAAACTTGTTAATTTTTGAAGTTTTAAAACTGAGGTCACCTCATTCCTCCAATTACCCAAAGGTTATCCAGCATGCGGATATTCTTCCACTAGGAGGCTCTCCTAGTTCAAGTGAACAAGTGAGCCGGTCATCAAGGTAAGTTGTATTTTTTTTTTTATTTTTTCTTTTTGGATGTCAACTTAGAAAGTTTAAAATTTTGTCGTGACGTCATGGGTGATGAGCGGCTCACAAATGGTAGCAGAGCGTGGTTGGACGTAGTCCTGGCCACCTCTGAATCGGAATTTGGAAATGAATGAGGTGACCTCCATATCTTAGTGGGACATGTTATGTTAAGTATGACATGTTATTAGTGTTGTAAATCTTGGTCTTTGGGTGCGGTTGCCGGTCCGGGACCCCTAGGGGGGGTTGTGCACAGCCCGGCGATTTCTGATTGTGTCGTGGGATGTTCTTAAGTGTTTATCTGTTTGTTCGTGTTCTTGTGTGGTCATTGTTGTCTTTGTTGTCTTATGGCACTTCATCTTGGTCTTCATTGTTGGTCCGGTGTCGGGTCGGGACACCCCAACTAATTTTGTTGTTTTATGGGGATACGAGATATTGTCAGTGGTAGTTGTGTGGTGTATAAGTGCAAAAATACGTTGTTTGTCATTGTATCCGGAGTCTAGACATTGACAGAGTAACTTGTAACCAGCTGTATTGTTGTAATATTGTGTTATCTGGGCGAGTTGGACTATGAGCTGTTGATAGCCGGCTGCAGGGTGGAATGTTGTTGTTGTCGTTTGCGCAATCTGATAAACCCGTCCTTGTCTCTTGTATTGGTTCTAGGTTTGATATGTCAATTCACGGTCGACCTGGTGGGTGCATCAGCTGATTGGACCTTGTTATTAAAGGCCATGCCGTTTAACCCAGTCGGGATTAGTTAGGGTCCTCGGGTTTGGTTTTCGGTGGGCTTCGCTGGAGGGATTGTGTTTTATGGTTTTACTTTTTAGCGTTTTATTGTTTTAAAGTTTTATCGGTATTTTAGCTCCTTTCCTTTACTTTCTTCTTTCTATTGCTTTAGGCCGCGGCCGCTCACACTCCCCGTATCTTCTACACTTACACACACTCAGCTACACACACACCCACATCTTGTCCTTCCTTCTGGTGTCCTTTCGTTTTCAACTTCCGCCTGGTTTTCTTTTTATTGGTTTTTAGTCAGTCCCCGCTTTTCCTCCAGGGGTGGCAGTCCCGGTGTCGTCCAACCCGTTGGACTCCTTTTTGTTGTGGGGGTGTGCCGTACCTAGGTGTACGGCAAGTAGTGGTTATACTGATTCCGGGCGATATTTTCATGCATTTGGGTAGTTCGCCCCGGACAGGTTCACTTCGCTATCTGTGAGACGTTACGGCGACTGTTTGTTATTTCGAATCTTACCCCATCTAGGAGACGTTACGGTAACTTCGAACTATGGTATCTTTCGTTCCGTCTGCTAGAGGGAGTCTGCTGAACTTCGTCGTGATTTGTAGGCGCCTTTGGGAAATCTGTGAGCTGTGGAGTGAGTTTGTTTCGGACTCAAGTAGTGGCTGGCCTGTGGTTTTCTTTTCGTTGAGTGGAGAGTTGCGTTTTTGACTCGAGGGGTTGGTTCCGGTCAGCTGTTCTCATGAGGAGCTATTCACGACCACGTGTTGGGCTCATTGTGTAGAGCTGAAAAGTTTTGTGGTTTTTTTTTATGCCGGCGTTTTTTTTTTAAATGATTAGGTCTGGCTGAGGGAACAGTGTGCCAGGGGGTCCCTGGGGGCCGGCGTCCGTGATCATGTGAAGACCGGGATGTTAAATTGTGTGATATACGTGTGTAAGTATTGAGGGACACAGCACGCGTGATTATGCACGCACTATGAACAGGTATGGAGAAATAAAATTTATTAAATTTTGCCCTGGGAATTTATGGGTCGAGTGGGGTTCTGGCTGATTTCTTTAACACTACAAAAAGAGAAAGAACATTTTTTTTCCTACAAAAAAAAGAGAAAACAAAAAAAAACACAAAATAAAACTTAAGAAAATGTGTTAGTTTTTGGCCAAGGTGTTCATTTGGCCTAGTGGGGCAAAATTCAGCTGAGTTACTTAAATGCTCTTATTCCGTGTGTGCATGTAATTGTGTGGTGTTCCATATACGCATGCGATATTGAGTACAATTTTCCTTGTAATCTGTGTGGAACTTATATTGGTGGCTGTTTTAATCGGAAGGTGTAAAGTTGCTTGTGAAAAGAGTTTCAGTCCACCTACTGCGGTAACAACACATTCCCTTGTGCTATAACAGTAATTCCTATGTTGCCACAGATTTATAATATGGCATAGATTTATAATACCATTACATCTCAATGAATAATGATATTATTTCATAAAAATAAAAATTCATACACAAAAAAAAAAGAAGAAAGAAGAAAACTTGGGAGTTTTACACTAAACAAACATTGTGATTTTTATAATATTTAAATTAGTATGAATTGTTGATATATACTTTATTTAGTAAAATTTATTTATTTTTAATGAATATGTTGAAAGGTGTAATATATTTTTAAAACTGTGAACCTGTTAAAACTATTTGCAAAAATCTATTGGAGACTGTTATTCTATTACTTTTATAATTGTTTAAATTGTTGTGGCTTTAATGATGTTGTACGATAGAATTGCTTGTGAAAGGGTTTAGAAAGTTGGTTATATTATTGAAAGCTGCATGTTAATAGTTTCAGTATGGCATGTAAGCGATTTTAAATGTTTTATATATTTTGCATAGTGTTCAGTATGGCATGTAAGAGTTTTTAAATGTTTTATATATTTGGATAGTTTTCAGTATGGCATGTCACAGATTTTAAATGTTTTATATATTTTGTATAGTGTTCAGTATGGCCTGTAAGAGTTTTAAATGTTTTATATATTTTGTACGATTTTCATGGAATATTTCTCGAATATTGAATACTTTTACCTTTTAAATTTTGAATACCCTGTCATAGTTTAAATATTTACACATTTTACATAATTCTAATGGAATAACTTACAGCCTGTGTTTTTGTATGAAATTTCATTGTCACAAAAGAAAAAAAAGATAGCCTCAATAAACTTGTTAATTTTTGAAGTTTTAAAACTGAGGTCACCTCATTCCTCCAATTACCCAAAGGTTATCCAGCATGCGGATATTCTTCCACTAGGAGGCTCTCCTAGTTCAAGTGAACAAGTGAGCCGGTCATCAAGGTAAGTTGTATTTTTTTTTTTATTTTTTCTTTTTGGATGTCAACTTAGAAAGTTTAAAATTTTGTCGTGACGTCATGGGTGATGAGCGGCTCACAAATGGTAGCAGAGCGTGGTTGGACGTAGTCCTGGCCACCTCTGAATCGGAATTTGGAAATGAATGAGGTGACCTCCATATCTTAGTGGGACATGTTATGTTAAGTATGACATGTTATTAGTGTTGTAAATCTTGGTCTTTGGGTGCCGTTGCCGGTCCGGGACCCCTAGGGGGGGTTGTGCACAGCCCGGCGATTTCTGATTGTGTCGTGGGATGTTCTTAAGTGTTTATCTGTTTGTTCGTGTTCTTGTGTGGTCATTGTTGTCTTTGTTGTCTTATGGCACTTCATCTTGGTCTTCATTGTTGGTCCGGTGTCGGGTCGGGACACCCCAACTAATTTTGTTGTTTTATGGGGATACGAGATATTGTCAGTGGTAGTTGTGTGGTGTATAAGTGCAAAAATACGTTGTTTGTCATTGTATCCGGAGTCTAGACATTGACAGAGTAACTTGTAACCAGCTGTATTGTTGTAATATTGTGTTATCTGGGCGAGTTGGACTATGAGCTGTTGATAGCCGGCTGCAGGGTGGAATGTTGTTGTTGTCGTTTGCGCAATCTGATAAACCCGTCCTTGTCTCTTGTATTGGTTCTAGGTTTGATATGTCAATTCACGGTCGACCTGGTGGGTGCATCAGCTGATTGGACCTTGTTATTAAAGGCCATGCCGTTTAACCCAGTCGGGATTAGTTAGGGTCCTCGGGTTTGGTTTTCGGTGGGCTTCGCTGGAGGGATTGTGTTTTATGGTTTTACTTTTTAGCGTTTTATTGTTTTAAAGTTTTATCGGTATTTTAGCTCCTTTCCTTTACTTTCTTCTTTCTATTGCTTTAGGCCGCGGCCGCTCACACTCCCCGTATCTTCTACACTTACACACACTCAGCTACACACACACCCACATCTTGTCCTTCCTTCTGGTGTCCTTTCGTTTTCAACTTCCGCCTGGTTTTCTTTTTATTGGTTTTTAGTCAGTCCCCGCTTTTCCTCCAGGGGTGGCAGTCCCGGTGTCGTCCAACCCGTTGGACTCCTTTTTGTTGTGGGGGTGTGCCGTACCTAGGTGTACGGCAAGTAGTGGTTATACTGATTCCGGGCGATATTTTCATGCATTTGGGTAGTTCGCCCCGGACAGGTTCACTTCGCTATCTGTGAGACGTTACGGCGACTGTTTGTTATTTCGAATCTTACCCCATCTAGGAGACGTTACGGTAACTTCGAACTATGGTATCTTTCGTTCCGTCTGCTAGAGGGAGTCTGCTGAACTTCGTCGTGATTTGTAGGCGCCTTTGGGAAATCTGTGAGCTGTGGAGTGAGTTTGTTTCGGACTCAAGTAGTGGCTGGCCTGTGGTTTTCTTTTCGTTGAGTGGAGAGTTGCGTTTTTGACTCGAGGGGTTGGTTCCGGTCAGCTGTTCTCATGAGGAGCTATTCACGACCACGTGTTGGGCTCATTGTGTAGAGCTGAAAAGTTTTGTGGTTTTTTTTTATGCCGGCGTTTTTTTTTTAAATGATTAGGTCTGGCTGAGGGAACAGTGTGCCAGGGGGTCCCTGGGGGCCGGCGTCCGTGATCATGTGAAGACCGGGATGTTAAATTGTGTGATATACGTGTGTAAGTATTGAGGGACACAGCACGCGTGATTATGCACGCACTATGAACAGGTATGGAGAAATAAAATTTATTAAATTTTGCCCTGGGGCTTTATGGGTCGAGTGGGGGTCTGGCTGATTTTTTCAACACTACAAAAAGAGAAAAAACATTTTTTTTTCTGCAAAAAAAAAGTGAAAAAAAAAACACAAAATAAAACTTAAGAAAATGTGTTAGTTATTGGCCAAGGTGTTCATTTGGCCTAGTGGGGCAAAATTCAGCTGAGTTACTTAAATGCTCTTATTCCGTGTGTGCATGTAATTGTGTGGTGTTCCATATACGCATGCGATATTGAGTACAATTTTCCTTGTAATCTGTGTGGAACTTATATTGGTGGCTGTTTTAATCGGAAGGTGTAAAGTTGCTTGTGAAAAGAGTTTCAGTCCACCTACTGCGGTAACAACACATTCCCTTGTGCTATAACAGTAATTCCTATGTTGCCACAGATTTATAATATGGCATAGATTTATAATACCATTACATCTCAATGAATAATGATATTATTTCATAAAAATAAAAATTCATACACAAAAAAAAAAAAGAAGAAAGGAGAAAACTTGGGAGGTTTACACTAAACAAACATTGTGATTTTTATAATATTTAAATTAGTATGAATTGTTGATATATACTTTATTTAGTAAAATTTATTTATTTTTAATGAATATGTTGAAAGGTGTAATATATTTTTAAAACTGTGAACCTGTTAAAACTATTTGCAAAAATCTATTGGAGACTGTTATTCTATTACTTTTATAATTGTTTAAATTGTTGTGGCTTTAATGATGTTGTACGATAGAATTGCTTGTGAAAGGGTTTAGAAAGTTGGTTATATTATTGAAAGCTGCATGTTAATAGTTTCAGTATGGCATGTAAGCGATTTTAAATGTTTTATATATTTTGCATAGTGTTCAGTATGGCATGTAAGAGTTTTTAAATGTTTTATATATTTGGATAGTTTTCAGTATGGCATGTCACAGATTTTAAATGTTTTATATATTTTGTATAGTGTTCAGTATGGCCTGTAAGAGTTTTAAATGTTTTATATATTTTGTACGATTTTCATGGAATATTTCTCGAATATTGAATACTTTTACCTTTTAAATTTTGAATACCCTGTCATAGTTTAAATATTTACACATTTTCCATAATTCTAATGGAATAACTTACAGCCTGTGTTTTTGTATGAAATTTCATTGTCACAAAAGAAAAAAAAGATAGCCTCAATAAACTTGTTAATTTTTGAAGTTTTAAAACTGAGGTCACCTCATTCCTCCAATTACCCAAAGGTTATCCAGCATGCGGATATTCTTCCACTAGGAGGCTCTCCTAGTTCAAGTGAACAAGTGAGCCGGTCATCAAGGTAAGTTGTATTTTTTTTTTAATTTTTTCTTTTTGGATGTCAACTTAGAAAGTTTAAAATTTTGTCGTGACGTCATGGGTGATGAGCGGCTCACAAATGGTAGCAGAGCGTGGTTGGACGTAGTCCTGGCCACCTCTGAATCGGAATTTGGAAATGAATGAGGTGACCTCCATATCTTAGTGGGACATGTTATGTTAAGTATGACATGTTATTAGTGTTGTAAATCTTGGTCTTTGGGTGCCGTTGCCGGTCCGGGACCCCTAGGGGGGGTTGTGCACAGCCCGGCGATTTCTGATTGTGTCGTGGGATGTTCTTAAGTGTTTATCTGTTTGTTCGTGTTCTTGTGTGGTCATTGTTGTCTTTGTTGTCTTATGGCACTTCATCTTGGTCTTCATTGTTGGTCCGGTGTCGGGTCGGGACACCCCAACTAATTTTGTTGTTTTATGGGGATACGAGATATTGTCAGTGGTAGTTGTGTGGTGTATAAGTGCAAAAATACGTTGTTTGTCATTGTATCCGGAGTCTAGACATTGACAGAGTAACTTGTAACCAGCTGTATTGTTGTAATATTGTGTTATCTGGGCGAGTTGGACTATGAGCTGTTGATAGCCGGCTGCAGGGTGGAATGTTGTTGTTGTCGTTTGCGCAATCTGATAAACCCGTCCTTGTCTCTTGTATTGGTTCTAGGTTTGATATGTCAATTCACGGTCGACCTGGTGGGTGCATCAGCTGATTGGACCTTGTTATTAAAGGCCATGCCGTTTAACCCAGTCGGGATTAGTTAGGGTCCTCGGGTTTGGTTTTCGGTGGGCTTCGCTGGAGGGATTGTGTTTTATGGTTTTACTTTTTAGCGTTTTATTGTTTTAAAGTTTTATCGGTATTTTAGCTCCTTTCCTTTACTTTCTTCTTTCTATTGCTTTAGGCCGCGGCCGCTCACACTCCCCGTATCTTCTACACTTACACACACTCAGCTACACACACACCCACATCTTGTCCTTCCTTCTGGTGTCCTTTCGTTTTCAACTTCCGCCTGGTTTTCTTTTTATTGGTTTTTAGTCAGTCCCCGCTTTTCCTCCAGGGGTGGCAGTCCCGGTGTCGTCCAACCCGTTGGACTCCTTTTTGTTGTGGGGGTGTGCCGTACCTAGGTGTACGGCAAGTAGTGGTTATACTGATTCCGGGCGATATTTTCATGCATTTGGGTAGTTCGCCCCGGACAGGTTCACTTCGCTATCTGTGAGACGTTACGGCGACTGTTTGTTATTTCGAATCTTACCCCATCTAGGAGACGTTACGGTAACTTCGAACTATGGTATCTTTCGTTCCGTCTGCTAGAGGGAGTCTGCTGAACTTCGTCGTGATTTGTAGGCGCCTTTGGGAAATCTGTGAGCTGTGGAGTGAGTTTGTTTCGGACTCAAGTAGTGGCTGGCCTGTGGTTTTCTTTTCGTTGAGTGGAGAGTTGCGTTTTTGACTCGAGGGGTTGGTTCCGGTCAGCTGTTCTCATGAGGAGCTATTCACGACCACGTGTTGGGCTCATTGTGTAGAGCTGAAAAGTTTTGTGGTTTTTTTTTATGCCGGCGTTTTTTTTTTAAATGATTAGGTCTGGCTGAGGGAACAGTGTGCCAGGGGGTCCCTGGGGGCCGGCGTCCGTGATCATGTGAAGACCGGGATGTTAAATTGTGTGATATACGTGTGTAAGTATTGAGGGACACAGCACGCGTGATTATGCACGCACTATGAACAGGTATGGAGAAATAAAATTTATTAAATTTTGCCCTGGGACTTTATGGGTCGAGTGGGGGTCTGGCTGATTTTTTTAACACTACAAAAAGAGAAAGAACATTTTTTTTTCTTACAAAAAAAAAGAGAAAACAAAAAAAACACAAAATAAAACTTAAGAAAATGTGTTAGTTATTGGCCAAGGTGTTCATTTGGCCTAGTGGGGCAAAATTCAGCTGAGTTACTTAAATGCTCTTATTCCGTGTGTGCATGTAATTGTGTGGTGTTCCATATACGCATGCGATATTGAGTACAATTTTCCTTGTAATCTGTGTGGAACTTATATTGGTGGCTGTTTTAATCGGAAGGTATAAAGTTGTTTGTGAAAAGAGTTTCAGTCCACCTACTGCGGTAACAACACATTCCCTTGTGCTATAACAGTAATTCCTATGTTGCCACAGATTTATAATATGGCATAGATTTATAATACCATTACATCTCAATGAATAATGATATTATTTCATAAAAATAAAAATTCATACACAAAAAAAAAAAGAAGAAAGAAGAAAACTTGGGAGTTTTACACTAAACAAACATTGTGATTTTTATAATATTTAAATTAGTATGAATTGTTGATATATACTTTATTTAGTAAAATTTATTTATTTCTAATAAATATGTTGAAAGGTGTAATATATTTTTAAAACTGTGAACCTGTTAAAACTATTTGCAAAAATCTATTGGAGACTGTTATTCTATTACTTTTATAATTGTTTAAATTGTTGTGGCTTTAATGATGTTGTACGATAGAATTGCTTGTGAAAGGGTTTAGAAAGTTGGTTATATTATTGAAAGCTGCATGTTAATAGTTTCAGTATGGCATGTAAGCGATTTTAAATGTTTTATATATTTTGCATAGTGTTCAGTATGGCATGTAAGAGTTTTTAAATGTTTTATATATTTGGATAGTTTTCAGTATGGCATGTCACAGATTTTAAATGTTTTATATATTTTGTATAGTCTTCAGTATGGCCTGTAAGAGTTTTAAATGTTTTATATATTTTGTATGATTTTCATGGAATATTTCTCGAATATTGAATATTGAATACTTTTACCTTTTAAATTTTGAATACCCTGTCATAGTTTAAATATTTACACATTTTCCATAATTCTAATGGAATAACTTACAGCCTGTGTTTTTGTATGAAATTTCATTGTCACAAATGAAAAAAAAGATAGCCTCAATAAACTTGTTAATTTTTGAAGTTTTAAAACTGAGGTCACCTCATTCCTCCAATTACCCAAAGGTTATCCAGCATGCGGATATTCTTCCACTAGGAGGCTCTCCTAGTTCAAGTGAACAAGTGAGCCGGTCATCAAGGTAAGTTGTATTTTTTTTTTAATTTTTTCTTTTTGGATGTCAACTTAGAAAGTTTAAAATTTTGTCGTGACGTCATGGGTGATGAGCGGCTCACAAATGGTAGCAGAGCGTGGTTGGACGTAGTCCTGGATTCCTCTGAATCGGAATTTGGAAATGAATGAGGTGACCTCCATATCTTAGTGGGACATGTTATGTTAAGTATGACATGTTATTAGTGTTGTAAATCTTGGTCTTTGGGTGCGGTTGCCGGTCCGGGACCTCTAGGGGGGGTTGTGCACAGCCCGGCGATTTCTGATTGTGTCGTGGGATGTTCTTAAGTGTTTATCTGTTTGTTCGTGTTCTTGTGTGGTCATTGTTGTCTTTGTTGTCTTATGGCACTTCATCTTGGTCTTCATTGTTGGTCCGGTGTCGGGTCGGGACACCCCAACTAATTTTGTTGTTTTATGGGGATACGAGATATTGTCAGGGGTAGTTGTGTGGTGTATAAGTGCAAAAATACGTTGTTTGTCATTGTATCCGGAGTCTAGACATTGACAGAGTAACTTGTAACCAGCTGTATTTTTGTAATATTGTGTTATCTGGGCGAGTTGGACTATGAGCTGTTGATAGCCGGCTGCAGGGTGGAATGTTGTTGTTGTCGTTTGCGCAATCTGATAAACCCGTCCTTGTCTCTTGTATTGGTTCTAGGTTTGATATGTCAATTCACGGTCAACCTGGTGGGTGCATCAGCTGATTGGACCTTGTTATTAAATGGCCATGCCGTTTACCCCAGTCGGGATTAGTTAGGGTCCTCGGGTTTGGTTTTCGGGGGGCTTCGCTGGAGGGATTGTGTTTTATGGTTTTACTTTTTAGCGTTTTATTGTTTTAAAGTTTTATCGGTATTTTAGCTCCTTTCCTTTCCTTTCTTCTTTCTATTGCTTTAGGCCGCGACCGCTCATACTCCCCGTATCTTCTACACTTACACACACTCAGCTACACACACACCCACATCTTGTCCTTCCTTCTGGTGTCCTTTCTTTTTCAACTTCCGCCTGGTTTTCTTTTTATTGGTTTTTAGTCAGTCCCCGCATTCCCACCAGGGGTGGCAGTCCCGGTGTCGTCCAACCCGTTGGACTCCTTTTTGTTGTGGGGGTGTGCCGTACCTAGGTGTACGGCAAGTAGTGGTTATACGGATTCCGGGCGATATTTTCATGCATTTTGGTAGTTCGCCCCGGACAGGTTCACTTCGCTATCTGTGAGACGTTACGGCGACTGTTTGTTATTTCGAATCTTACCCCATCTAGGAGACGTTACGGTAACTTCGAACTACGGTATCTTTCGTTCCGTCTGCTAGAGGGAGTCTGCTGAACTTCGTCGTGATTTGTAGGCGCCTTTGGGAAATCTGTGAGCTGTGGAGTGAGTTTGTTTCGGACTCAAGTAGTGGCTGGCCTGTGGTTTTCTTTTCGTTGAGTGGAGAGTTGCGTTTTTGACTCGAGGGGTTGGTTCCGGTCAGCTGTTCTCATGAGGAGCTATTCACGACCACGTGTTGGGCTCATTGTGTAGAGCTGAAAAGTTTTGTGGTTTTTTTTTATGCCGGCGTTTTTTTTTTAAATGATTATGTCTGGCTGAGGGAACAGTGTGCCAGAGGGTCCCTGGGGGCCGGCGTCCGTGATCATGTGAAGACCGGGATGTTAAATTGTGTGATATACGTGTGTAAGTATTGAGGGACACAGCACGCGTGATTATGCACGCACTATGAACAGGTATGGAGAAATAAAATTTATTAAATTTTGCCCTGGGACTTTATGGGTCGAGTGGGGGTCTGGCTGATTTTTTCAACACTACAAAAAGAGAAAGAACATTTTTTTTTCTGCAAAAAAAAAGTGAAAAAAAAACACAAAATAAAACTTAAGAAAATGTGTTAGTTATTGGCCAAGGTGTTCATTTGGCCTAGTGGGGCAAAATTCAGCTGAGTTACTTAAATGCTCTTATTCCGTGTGTGCATGTAATTGTGTGGTGTTCCATATACGCATGCGATATTGAGTACAATTTTCCTTGTAATCTGTGTGGAACTTATATTGGTGGCTGTTTTAATCGGAAGGTGTAAAGTTGCTTGTGAAAACAGTTTCAGTCCACCTACTGCGGTAACAACACATTCCCTTGTGCTATAACAGTAATTCCTATGTTGCCACAGATTTATAATATGGCATAGATTTATAATACCATTACATCTCAATGAATAATGATATTGTTTCATAAAAATAAAAATCCATACACAAAAAAAAAAAAAAAGAAGGAAAATTGGGAGTTTTACACTAAACAAACATTGTGATTTTTATAATATTTAAATTAGTATGAATTGTTGATATATACTTTATTTAGTAAAATTTATTTATTTCTAATGAATATGTTGAAAGGTGTAATATATTTTTAAAACTGTGAACCTGTTAAAACTATTTGCAAAAATCTATTGGAGACTGTTATTCTATTACTTTTATAATTGTTTAAATTGTTGTGGCTTTAATGATGTTGTACGATAGAATTGCTTGTGAAAGGGTTTAGAAAGTTGGTTATATTATTGAAAGCTGCATGTTAATAGTTTCAGTATGGCATGTAAGCGATTTTAAATGTTTTATATATTTTGCATAGTGTTCAGTATGGCATGTAAGAGTTTTTAAATGTTTTATATATTTGGATAGTTTTCAGTATGGCATGTCACAGATTTTAAATGTTTTATATATTTTGTATAGTGTTCAGTATGGCCTGTAAGAGTTTTAAATGTTTTATATATTTTGTATGATTTTCATGGAATATTTCTCGAATATTGAATATTGAATACTTTTACCTTTTAAATTTTGAATACCCTGTCATAGTTTAAATATTTACACATTTTCCATAATTCTAATGGAATAACTTACAGCCTGTTTTTGTATGAAATTTCATTGTCACAAAAGAAAAAAAAGATAGCCTCAATAAACTTGTTAATTTTTGAAGTTTTAAAACTGAGGTCACCTCATTCCACCAATTACCCAAAGGTTATCCAGCATGCGGATATTCTTCCACTAGGAGGCTCTCCTAGTTCAAGTGAACAAGTGAGGCGGTCATCAAGGTAAGTTGTATTTTTTTTTTAATTTTTTCTTTTTGGATGTCAACTTAGAAAGTTTAAAATTTTGTCGTGACGTCATGGGTGATGAGCGGCTCACAAATGGTAGCAGAGCGTGGTTGGACGTAGTCCTGGCCACCTCTGAATCGGAATTTGGAAATGAATGAGGTGACCTCCATATCTTAGTGGGACATGTTATGTTAAGTATGACATGTTATTAGTGTTGTAAATCTTGGTCTTTGGGTGCGGTTGCCGGTCCGGGACCCCTAGGGGGGGTTGTGCACAGCCCGGCGATTTCTGATTGTGTCGTGGGATGTTCTTAAGTGTTTATCTGTTTGTTCGTGTTCTTGTGTGGTCATTGTTGTCTTTGTTGTCTTATGGCACTTCATCTTGGTCTTCATTGTTGGTCCGGTGTCGGGTCGGGACACCCCAACTAATTTTGTTGTTTTATGGGGATACGAGATATTGTCAGGGGTAGTTGTGTGGTGTATAAGTGCAAAAATACGTTGTTTGTCATTGTATCCGAAGTCTAGACATTGACAGAGTAACTTGTAACCAGCTGTATTGTTGTAATATTGTGTTATCTGGGCGAGTTGGACTATGAGCTGTTGATAGCCGGCTGCAGGGTGGAATGTTGTTGTTGTCGTTTGCGCAATCTGATAAACCCGTCCTTGTCTCTTGTATTGGTTCTAGGTTTGATATGTCAATTCACGGTCGACCTGGTGGGTGCATCAGCTGATTGGACCTTGTTATTAAATGGCCATGCCGTTTACCCCAGTCGGGATTAGTTAGGGTCCTCGGGTTTGGTTTTCGGGGGGCTTCGCTGGAGGGATTGTGTTTTATGGTTTTACTTTTTAGCGTTTTATTGTTTTAAAGTTTTATCGGTATTTTAGCTCCTTTCCTTTCCTTTCTTCTTTCTATTGCTTTAGGCCGCGGCCGCTCACACTCCCCGTATCTTCTACACTTACACACACTCAGCTACACACACACCCACATCTTGTCCTTCCTTCTGGTGTCCTTTCGTTTTCAACTTCCGCCTGGTTTTCTTTTTATTGGTTTTTAGTCAGTCCCCGCTTTTCCTCCAGGGCTGGCAGTCCCGGTGTCGTCCAACCCGTTGGACTCCTTTTTGTTGTGGGGGTGTGCCGTACCTAGGTGTACGGCAAGTAGAGGTTATACGGATTCCGGGCGATATTTTCATGCATTTGGGTAGTTCGCCCCGGACAGGTTCACTTCGCTATCTGTGAGATGTTACGGCGACTGTTTGTTATTTCGAATCTTACGCCATCTAGGAGACGTTACGGTAACTTCGAACTATGGTATCTTTCGTTCCGTCTGCTAGAGGGAGTCTGCTGAACTTCGTCGTGATTTGTAGGCGCCTTTGGGAAATCTGTGAGCTGTGGAGTGAGTTTGTTTCGGACTCAAGTAGTGGCTGGCCTGTGGTTTTCTTTTCGTTGAGTGGAGAGTTGCGTTTTTGACTCGAGGGGTTGGTTCCGGTCAGCTGTTCTCATGAGGAGCTATTCACGACCACGTGTTGGGCTCATTGTGTAGAGCTGAAAAGTTTTGTGGTTTTTTTTTTATGCCGGCGTTTTTTTTTTAAATGATTATGTCTGGCTGAGGGAACAGTGTGCCAGGGGGTCCCTGGGGGCCGGCCTCCGTGATCATGTGAAGACCGGGATGTTAAATTGTGTGATATACGTGTGTAAGTATTGAGGGACACAGCACGCGTGTTTATGCACGCACTATGAACAGGTATGGAGAAATAAAATTTATTAAATTTTGCCCTGGGACTTTATGGGTCGAGTGGGGGTCTGGCTGATTTTTTTAACACTACAAAAAGAGAAAGAACATTTTTTTTTCTTACAAAAAAAAAAGAGAAAACAAAAAAAACACAAAATAAAACTTAAGAAAATGTGTTAGTTATTGGCCAATGTGTTCATTTGGCCTAGTGGGGCAAAATTCAGCTGAGTTACTTAAATGCTCTTAGTCCGTGTGTGCATGTAATTGTGTGGTGTTCCATATACGCATGCGATATTGAGTACAATTTTCCTTGTAATCTGTGTGGAACTTATATTGGTGGCTGTTTTAATCGGAAGGTGTAAAGTTGCTTGTGAAAAGAGTTTCAGTCCACCTACTGCGGTAACAACACATTCCCTTGTGCTATAACAGTAATTCCTATGTTGCCACAGATTTATAATATGGCATAGATTTATAATACCATTACATCTCAATGAATAATGATATTGTTTCATAAAAATAAAAATCCATACACAAAAAAAAAAAAGAAAGAAGAAAAATTGGGAGTTTTACACTAAACAAACATTGTGATTTTTATAATATTTAAATTAGTATGAATTGTTGATATATACTTTATTTAGTAAAATTTATTTATTTCTAATGAATATGTTGAAAGGTGTAATATATTTTTAAAACTGTGAACCTGTTAAAACTATTTGCAAAAATCTATTGGAGACTGTTATTCTATTACTTTTATAATTGTTTAAATTGTTGTGGCTTTAATGATGTTGTACGATAGAATTGCTTGTGAAAGGGTTTAGAAAGTTGGTTATATTATTGAAAGCTGCATGTTAATAGTTTCAGTATGGCATGTAAGCGATTTTAAATGTTTTATATATTTTGCATAGTGTTCAGTATGGCATGTAAGAGTTTTTAAATGTTTTATATATTTGGATAGTTTTCAGTATGGCATGTCACAGATTTTAAATGTTTTATATATTTTGTATAGTGTTCAGTATGGCCTGTAAGAGTTTTAAATGTTTTATATATTTTGTATGATTTTCATGGAATATTTCTCGAATATTGAATATTGAATACTTTTACCTTTTAAATTTTGAATACCCTGTCATAGTTTAAATATTTACACATTTTCCATAATTCTAATGGAATAACTTACAGCCTGTGTTTTTGTATGAAATTTCATTGTCACAAATGAAAAAAAAGATAGCCTCAATAAACTTGTTAATTTTTGAAGTTTTAAAACTGAGGTCACCTCATTCCTCCAATTACCCAAAGGTTATCCAGCATGCGGATATTCTTCCACTAGGAGGCTCTCCTAGTTCAAGTGAACAAGTGAGCCGGTCATCAAGGTAAGTTGTTTTTTTTTTTTAATTTTTTCTTTTTGGATGTCAACTTAGAAAGTTTAAAATTTTGTCGTGACGTCATGGGTGATGAGTGGCTCACAAATGGTAGCAGAGCGTGGTTGGACGTAGTCCTGGATTCCTCTGAATCGGAATTTGGAAATGAATGAGGTGACCTCCATATCTTAGTGGGACATGTTATGTTAAGTATGACATGTTATTAGTGTTGTAAATCTTGGTCTTTGGGTGCGGTTGCCGGTCCGGGACCTCTAGGGGGGGTTGTGCACAGCCCGGCGATTTCTGATTGTGTCGTGGGATGTTCTTAAGTGTTTATCTGTTTGTTCGTGTTCTTGTGTGGTCATTGTTGTCTTTGTTGTCTTATGGCACTTCATCTTGGTCTTCATTGTTGGTCCGGTGTCGGGTCGGGACACCCCAACTAATTTTGTTGTTTTATGGGGATACGAGATATTGTCAGGGGTAGTTGTGTGGTGTATAAGTGCAAAAATACGTTGTTTGTCATTGTATCCGGAGTCTAGACATTGACAGAGTAACTTGTAACCAGCTGTATTTTTGTAATATTGTGTTATCTGGGCGAGTTGGACTATGAGCTGTTGATAGCCGGCTGCAGGGTGGAATGTTGTTGTTGTCGTTTGCGCAATCTGATAAACCCGTCCTTGTCTCTTGTATTGGTTCTAGGTTTGATATGTCAATTCACGGTCAACCTGGTGGGTGCATCAGCTGATTGGACCTTGTTATTAAATGGCCATGCCGTTTACCCCAGTCGGGATTAGTTAGGGTCCTCGGGTTTGGTTTTCGAGGGGCTTCGCTGGAGGGATTGTGTTTTATGGTTTTACTTTTTAGCGTTTTATTGTTTTAAAGTTTTATCGGTATTTTAGCTCCTTTCCTTTCCTTTCTTCTTTCTATTGCTTTAGGCCGCGACCGCTCACACTCCCCGTATCTTCTACACTTACACACACTCAGCTACACACACACCCACATGTTGTCCTTCCTTCTGATGTCCTTTCTTTTTCAACTTCCGCCTGGTTTTCTTTTTATTGGTTTTTAGTCAGTCCCCGCATTCCCTCCAGGGGTGGCAGTCCCGGTGTCGTCCAACCCGTTGGACTCCTTTTTGTTGTGGGGTGTGCCGTACCTAGGTGTACGGCAAGTAGTGGTTATACGGATTCCGGGCGATATTTTCATGCATTTTGGTAGTTCGCCCCGGACAGGTTCACTTCGCTATCTGTGAGACGTTACGGCGACTGTTTGTTATTTCGAATCTTACCCCATCTAGGAGACGTTACGGTAACTTCGAACTACGGTATCTTTCGTTCCGTCTGCTAGAGGGAGTCTGCTGAACTTCGTCGTGATTTGTAGGCGCCTTTGGGAAATCTGTGAGCTGTGGAGTGAGTTTGTTTCGGACTCAAGTAGTGGCTGGCCTGTGGTTTTCTTTTCGTTGAGTGGAGAGTTGCGTTTTTGACTCGAGGGGTTGGTTCCGGTCAGCTGTTCTCATGAGGAGCTATTCACGACCACGTGTTGGGCTCATTGTGTAGAGCTGAAAAGTTTTGTGGTTTTTTTTTATGCCGGCGTTTTTTTTTTAAATGATTATGTCTGGCTGAGGGAACAGTGTGCCAGAGGGTCCCTGGGGGCCGGCGTCCGTGATCATGTGAAGACCGGGATGTTAAATTGTGTGATATACGTGTGTAAGTATTGAGGGACACAGCACGCGTGATTATGCACGCACTATGAACAGGTATGGAGAAATAAAATTTATTAAATTTTGCCCTGGGACTTTATGGGTCGAGTGGGGGTCTGGCTGATTTTTTCAACACTACAAAAAGAGAAAGAACATTTTTTTTTCTGCAAAAAAAAAAGTGAAAAAAAAAACACAAAATAAAACTTAAGAAAATGTGTTAGTTATTGGCCAAGGTGTTCATTTGGCCTAGTGGGGCAAAATTCAGCTGAGTTACTTAAATGCTCTTATTCCGTGTGTGCATGTAATTGTGTGGTGTTCCATATACGCATGCGATATTGAGTACAATTTTCCTTGTAATCTGTGTGGAACTTATATTGGTGGCTGTTTTAATCGGAAGGTGTAAAGTTGCTTGTGAAAAGAGTTTCAGTCCACCTACTGCGGTAACAACACATTCCCTTGTGCTATAACAGTAATTCCTATGTTGCCACAGATTTATAATATGGCATAGATTTATAATACCATTACATCTCAATGAATAATGATATTGTTTCATAAAAATAAAAATCCATACACAAAAAAAAAAAAAAAAAAAAAAGAAGAAAATTGGGAGTTTTACACTAAACAAACATTGTGATTTTTATAATATTTAAATTAGTATGAATTGTTGATATATACTTTATTTAGTAAAATTTATTTATTTCTAATGAATATGTTGAAAGGTGTAATATATTTTTAAAACTGTGAACCTGTTAAAACTATTTGCAAAAATCTATTGGAGACTGTTATTCTATTACTTTTATAATTGTTTAAATTGTTGTGGCTTTAATGATGTTGTACGATAGAATTGCTTGTGAAAGGGTTTAGAAAGTTGGTTATATTATTGAAAGCTGCATGTTAATAGTTTCAGTATGGCATGTAAGCGATTTTAAATGTTTTATATATTTTGCATAGTGTTCAGTATGGCATGTAAGAGTTTTTAAATGTTTTATATATTTGGATAGTTTTCAGTATGGCATGTCACAGATTTTAAATGTTTTATATATTTTGTATAGTGTTCAGTATGGCCTGTAAGAGTTTTAAATGTTTTATATATTTTGTATGATTTTCATGGAATATTTCTCGAATATTGAATATTGAATACTTTTACCTTTTAAATTTTGAATACCCTGTCATAGTTTAAATATTTACACATTTTCCATAATTCTAATGGAATAACTTACAGCCTGTGTTTTTGTATGAAATTTCATTGTCACAAAAGAAAAAAAAGATAGCCTCAATAAACTTGTTAATTTTTGAAGTTTTAAAACTGAGGTCACCTCATTCCTCCAATTACCCAAAGGTTATCCAGCATGCGGATATTCTTCCACTAGGAGGCTCTCCTAGTTCAAGTGAACAAGTGAGCCGGTCATCAAGGTAAGTTGTTTTTTTTTTTTAATTTTTTCTTTTTGGATGTCAACTTAGAAAGTTTAAAATTTTGTCGTGACGTCATGGGTGATGAGTGGCTCACAAATGGTAGCAGAGCGTGGTTGGACGTAGTCCTGGATTCCTCTGAATCGGAATTTGGAAATGAATGAGGTGACCTCCATATCTTAGTGGGACATGTTATGTTAAGTATGACATGTTATTAGTGTTGTAAATCTTGGTCTTTGGGTGCGGTTGCCGGTCCGGGACCTCTAGGGGGGGTTGTGCACAGCCCGGCGATTTCTGATTGTGTCGTGGGATGTTCTTAAGTGTTTATCTGTTTGTTCGTGTTCTTGTGTGGTCATTGTTGTCTTTGTTGTCTTATGGCACTTCATCTTGGTCTTCATTGTTGGTCCGGTGTCGGGTCGGGACACCCCAACTAATTTTGTTGTTTTATGGGGATACGAGATATTGTCAGGGGTAGTTGTGTGGTGTATAAGTGCAAAAATACGTTGTTTGTCATTGTATCCGGAGTCTAGACATTGACAGAGTAACTTGTAACCAGCTGTATTTTTGTAATATTGTGTTATCTGGGCGAGTTGGACTATGAGCTGTTGATAGCCGGCTGCAGGGTGGAATGTTGTTGTTGTCGTTTGCGCAATCTGATAAACCCGTCCTTGTCTCTTGTATTGGTTCTAGGTTTGATATGTCAATTCACGGTCAACCTGGTGGGTGCATCAGCTGATTGGACCTTGTTATTAAATGGCCATGCCGTTTACCCCAGTCGGGATTAGTTAGGGTCCTCGGGTTTGGTTTTCGAGGGGCTTCGCTGGAGGGATTGTGTTTTATGGTTTTACTTTTTAGCGTTTTATTGTTTTAAAGTTTTATCGGTATTTTAGCTCCTTTCCTTTCCTTTCTTCTTTCTATTGCTTTAGGCCGCGACCGCTCACACTCCCCGTATCTTCTACACTTACACACACTCAGCTACACACACACCCACATGTTGTCCTTCCTTCTGATGTCCTTTCTTTTTCAACTTCCGCCTGGTTTTCTTTTTATTGGTTTTTAGTCAGTCCCCGCATTCCCTCCAGGGGTGGCAGTCCCGGTGTCGTCCAACCCGTTGGACTCCTTTTTGTTGTGGGGTGTGCCGTACCTAGGTGTACGGCAAGTAGTGGTTATACGGATTCCGGGCGATATTTTCATGCATTTTGGTAGTTCGCCCCGGACAGGTTCACTTCGCTATCTGTGAGACGTTACGGCGACTGTTTGTTATTTCGAATCTTACCCCATCTAGGAGACGTTACGGTAACTTCGAACTACGGTATCTTTCGTTCCGTCTGCTAGAGGGAGTCTGCTGAACTTCGTCGTGATTTGTAGGCGCCTTTGGGAAATCTGTGAGCTGTGGAGTGAGTTTGTTTCGGACTCAAGTAGTGGCTGGCCTGTGGTTTTCTTTTCGTTGAGTGGAGAGTTGCGTTTTTGACTCGAGGGGTTGGTTCCGGTCAGCTGTTCTCATGAGGAGCTATTCACGACCACGTGTTGGGCTCATTGTGTAGAGCTGAAAAGTTTTGTGGTTTTTTTTTATGCCGGCGTTTTTTTTTTAAATGATTATGTCTGGCTGAGGGAACAGTGTGCCAGAGGGTCCCTGGGGGCCGGCGTCCGTGATCATGTGAAGACCGGGATGTTAAATTGTGTGATATACGTGTGTAAGTATTGAGGGACACAGCACGCGTGATTATGCACGCACTATGAACAGGTATGGAGAAATAAAATTTATTAAATTTTGCCCTGGGACTTTATGGGTCGAGTGGGGGTCTGGCTGATTTTTTCAACACTACAAAAAGAGAAAGAACATTTTTTTTTCTGCAAAAAAAAAAGTGAAAAAAAAAACACAAAATAAAACTTAAGAAAATGTGTTAGTTATTGGCCAAGGTGTTCATTTGGCCTAGTGGGGCAAAATTCAGCTGAGTTACTTAAATGCTCTTATTCCGTGTGTGCATGTAATTGTGTGGTGTTCCATATACGCATGCGATATTGAGTACAATTTTCCTTGTAATCTGTGTGGAACTTATATTGGTGGCTGTTTTAATCGGAAGGTGTAAAGTTGCTTGTGAAAAGAGTTTCAGTCCACCTACTGCGGTAACAACACATTCCCTTGTGCTATAACAGTAATTCCTATGTTGCCACAGATTTATAATATGGCATAGATTTATAATACCATTACATCTCAATGAATAATGATATTGTTTCATAAAAATAAAAATCCATACACAAAAAAAAAAAAAAAAAAAAGAAGAAAATTGGGAGTTTTACACTAAACAAACATTGTGATTTTTATAATATTTAAATTAGTATGAATTGTTGATATATACTTTATTTAGTAAAATTTATTTATTTCTAATGAATATGTTGAAAGGTGTAATATATTTTTAAAACTGTGAACCTGTTAAAACTATTTGCAAAAATCTATTGGAGACTGTTATTCTATTACTTTTATAATTGTTTAAATTGTTGTGGCTTTAATGATGTTGTACGATAGAATTGCTTGTGAAAGGGTTTAGAAAGTTGGTTATATTATTGAAAGCTGCATGTTAATAGTTTCAGTATGGCATGTAAGCGATTTTAAATGTTTTATATATTTTGCATAGTGTTCAGTATGGCATGTAAGAGTTTTTAAATGTTTTATATATTTGGATAGTTTTCAGTATGGCATGTCACAGATTTTAAATGTTTTATATATTTTGTATAGTGTTCAGTATGGCCTGTAAGAGTTTTAAATGTTTTATATATTTTGTATGATTTTCATGGAATATTTCTCGAATATTGAATATTGAATACTTTTACCTTTTAAATTTTGAATACCCTGTCATAGTTTAAATATTTACACATTTTCCATAATTCTAATGGAATAACTTACAGCCTGTTTTTGTATGAAATTTCATTGTCACAAAAGAAAAAAAAGATAGCCTCAATAAACTTGTTAATTTTTGAAGTTTTAAAACTGAGGTCACCTCATTCCACCAATTACCCAAAGGTTATCCAGCATGCGGATATTCTTCCACTAGGAGGCTCTCCTAGTTCAAGTGAACAAGTGAGGCGGTCATCAAGGTAAGTTGTATTTTTTATTTTATTTTTTATTTTTGGATGTCAACTTAGAAAGTTTAAAATTTTGTCGTGACGTCATGGGTGATGAGCGGCTCACAAATGGTAGCAGAGCGTGGTTGGACGTAGTCCTGGCCACCTCTGAATCGGAATTTGGAAATGAATGAGGTGACCTCCATATCTTAGTGGGACATGTTATGTTAAGTATGACATGTTATTAGTGTTGTAAATCTTGGTCTTTGTGTGCGGTTGCCGGTCCGGGACCCCTAGGGGGGGTTGTGCACAGCCCGGCGATTTCTGATTGTGTCGTGGGATGTTCTTAAGTGTTTATCTGTTTGTTCGTGTTCTTGTGTGGTCATTGTTGTCTTTGTTGTCTTATGGCACTTCATCTTGGTCTTCATTGTTGGTCCGGTGTCGGGTCGGGACACCCCAACTAATTTTGTTGTTTTATGGGGATACGAGATATTGTCAGGGGTAGTTGTGTGGTGTATAAGTGCAAAAATACGTTGTTTGTCATTGTATCCGGAGTCTAGACATTGACAGAGTAACTTGTAACCAGCTGTATTGTTGTAATATTGTGTTATCTGGGCGAGTTGGACTATGAGCTGTTGATAGCCGGCTGCAGGGTGGAATGTTGTTGTTGTCGTTTGCGCAATCTGATAAACCCGTCCTTGTCTCTTGTATTGGTTCTAGGTTTGATATGTCAATTCACGGTCGACCTGGTGGGTGCATCAGCTGATTGGACCTTGTTATTAAAGGCCATGCCGTTTAACCCAGTCGGGATTAGTTAGGGTCCTCGGGTTTGGTTTTCGGTGGGCTTCGCTGGAGGGATTGTGTTTTATGGTTTTACTTTTTAGCGTTTTATTGTTTTAAAGTTTTATCGGTATTTTAGCTCCTTTCCTTTCCTTTCTTCTTTCTATTGCTTTAGGCCGCGGCCGCTCACACTCCCCGTATCTTCTACACTTACACACACTCAGCTACACACACACCCACATCTTGTCCTTCCTTCTGGTGTCCTTTCGTTTTCAACTTCCGCCTGGTTTTCTTTTTATTGGTTTTTAGTCAGTCCCCGCTTTTCCTCCAGGGCTGGCAGTCCCGGTGTCGTCCAACCCGTTGGACTCCTTTTTGTTGTGGGGGTGTGCCGTACCTAGGTGTACGGCAAGTAGAGGTTATACGGATTCCGGGCGATATTTTCATGCATTTGGGTAGTTCGCCCCGGACAGGTTCACTTCGCTATCTGTGAGACGTTACGGCGACTGTTTGTTATTTCGAATCTTACCCCATCTAGGAGACGTTACGGTAACTTCGAACTACGGTATCTTTCGTTCCGTCTGCTAGAGGGAGTCTGCTGAACTTCGTCGTGATTTGTAGGCGCCTTTGGGAAATCTGTGAGCTGTGGAGTGAGTTTGTTTCGGACTCAAGTAGTGGCTGGCCTGTGGTTTTCTTTTCGTTGAGTGGAGAGTTGCGTTTTTGACTCGAGGGGTTGGTTCCGGTCAGCTGTTCTCATGAGGAGCTATTCACGACCACGTGTTGGGCTCATTGTGTAGAGCTGAAAAGTTTTGTGGTTTTTTTTTATGCCGGCGTTTTTTTTTTAAATGATTATGTCTGGCTGAGGGAACAGTGTGCCAGAGGGTCCCTGGGGGCCGGCGTCCGTGATCATGTGAAGACCGGGATGTTAAATTGTGTGATATACGTGTGTAAGTATTGAGGGACACAGCACGCGTGATTATGCACGCACTATGAACAGGTATGGAGAAATAAAATTTATTAAATTTTGCCCTGGGACTTTATGGGTCGAGTGGGGGTCTGGCTGATTTTTTCAACACTACAAAAAAGAGAAAGAACTTTTTTTTTTCTGCAAAAAAAAAAGTGAAAAAAAAAACACAAAATAAAACTTAAGAAAATGTGTTAGTTATTGGCCAAGGTGTTCATTTGGCCTAGTGGGGCAAAATTCAGCTGAGTTACTTAAATACTCTTATTCCGTGTGTGCATGTAATTGTGTGGTGTTCCATATACGCATGCGATATTGAGTACAATTTTCCTTGTAATCTGTGTGGAACTTATATTGGTGGCTGTTTTAATCGGAAGGTGTAAAGTTGCTTGTGAAAAGAGTTTCAGTCCACCTACTGCGGTAACAACACATTCCCTTGTGCTATAACAGTAATTCCTATGTTGCCACAGATTTATAATATGGCATAGATTTATAATACCATTACATCTCAATGAATAATGATATTGTTTCATAAAAATAAAAATCCATACACAAAAAAAAAAAAAAAAAAAAGAAGAAAATTGGGAGTTTTACACTAAACAAACATTGTGATTTTTATAATATTTAAATTAGTATGAATTGTTGATATATACTTTATTTAGTAAAATTTATTTATTTCTAATGAATATGTTGAAAGGTGTAATATATTTTTAAAACTGTGAACCTGTTAAAACTATTTGCAAAAATCTATTGGAGACTGTTATTCTATTACTTTTATAATTGTTTAAATTGTTGTGGCTTTAATGATGTTGTACGATAGAATTGCTTGTGAAAGGGTTTAGAAAGTTGGTTATATTATTGAAAGCTGCATGTTAATAGTTTCAGTATGGCATGTAAGCGATTTTAAATGTTTTATATATTTTGCATAGTGTTCAGTATGGCATGTAAGAGTTTTTAAATGTTTTATATATTTGGATAGTTTTCAGTATGGCATGTCACAGATTTTAAATGTTTTATATATTTTGTATAGTGTTCAGTATGGCCTGTAAGAGTTTTAAATGTTTTATATATTTTGTATGATTTTCATGGAATATTTCTCGAATATTGAATATTGAATACTTTTACCTTTTAAATTTTGAATACCCTGTCATAGTTTAAATATTTACACATTTTCCATAATTCTAATGGAATAACTTACAGCCTGTTTTTGTATGAAATTTCATTGTCACAAAAGAAAAAAAAGATAGCTTCAATAAACTTGTTAATTTTTGAAGTTTTAAAACTGAGGTCACCTCATTCCACCAATTACCCAAAGGTTATCCAGCATGCGGATATTCTTCCACTAGGAGGCTCTCCTAGTTCAAGTGAACAAGTGAGGCGGTCATCAAGGTAAGTTGTATTTTTTATTTTATTTTTTATTTTTGGATGTCAACTTAGAAAGTTTAAAATTTTGTCGTGACGTCATGGGTGATGAGCGGCTCACAAATGGTAGCAGAGCGTGGTTGGACGTAGTCCTGGCCACCTCTGAATCGGAATTTGGAAATGAATGAGGTGACCTCCATATCTTAGTGGGACATGTTATGTTAAGTATGACATGTTATTAGTGTTGTAAATCTTGGTCTTTGTGTGCGGTTGCCGGTCCGGGACCCCTAGGGGGGGTTGTGCACAGCCCGGCGATTTCTGATTGTGTCGTGGGATGTTCTTAAGTGTTTATCTGTTTGTTCGTGTTCTTGTGTGGTCATTGTTGTCTTTGTTGTCTTATGGCACTTCATCTTGGTCTTCATTGTTGGTCCGGTGTCGGGTCGGGACACCCCAACTAATTTTGTTGTTTTATGGGGATACGAGATATTGTCAGGGGTAGTTGTGTGGTGTATAAGTGCAAAAATACGTTGTTTGTCATTGTATCCGGAGTCTAGACATTGACAGAGTAACTTGTAACCAGCTGTATTGTTGTAATATTGTGTTATCTGGGCGAGTTGGACTATGAGCTGTTGATAGCCGGCTGCAGGGTGGAATGTTGTTGTTGTCGTTTGCGCAATCTGATAAACCCGTCCTTGTCTCTTGTATTGGTTCTAGGTTTGATATGTCAATTCACGGTCGACCTGGTGGGTGCATCAGCTGATTGGACCTTGTTATTAAATGGCCATGCCGTTTACCCCAGTCGGGATTAGTTAGGGTCCTCGGGTTTGGTTTTCGGGGGGCTTCGCTGGAGGGATTGTGTTTTATGGTTTTACTTTTTAGCGTTTTATTGTTTTAAAGTTTTATCGGTATTTTAGCTCCTTTCCTTTCCTTTCTTCTTTCTATTGCTTTAGGCCGCGGCCGCTCACACTCCCCGTATCTTCTACACTTACACACACTCAGCTACACACACACCCACATCTTGTCCTTCCTTCTGGTGTCCTTTCGTTTTCAACTTCCGCCTGGTTTTCTTTTTATTGGTTTTTAGTCAGTCCCCGCTTTTCCTCCAGGGCTGGCAGTCCCGGTGTCGTCCAACCCGTTGGACTCCTTTTTGTTGTGGGGGTGTGCCGTACCTAGGTGTACGGCAAGTAGAGGTTATACGGATTCCGGGCGATATTTTCATGCATTTGGGTAGTTCGCCCCGGACAGGTTCACTTCGCTATCTGTGAGACGTTACGGCGACTGTTTGTTATTTCGAATCTTACCCCATCTAGGAGACGTTACGGTAACTTCGAACTATGGTATCTTTCGTTCCGTCTGCTAGAGGGAGTCTGCTGAACTTCGTCGTGATTTGTAGGCGCCTTTGGGAAATCTGTGAGCTGTGGAGTGAGTTTGTTTCGGACTCAAGTAGTGGCTGGCCTGTGGTTTTCTTTTCGTTGAGTGGAGAGTTGCGTTTTTGACTCGAGGGGTTGGTTCCGGTCAGCTGTTCTCATGAGGAGCTATTCACGACCACGTGTTGGGCTCATTGTGTAGAGCTGAAAAGTTTTGTGGTTTTTTTTTTATGCCGGCGTTTTTTTTTTAAATGATTATGTCTGGCTGAGGGAACAGTGTGCCAGGGGGTCCCTGGGGGCCGGCCTCCGTGATCATGTGAAGACCGGGATGTTAAATTGTGTGATATACGTGTGTAAGTATTGAGGGACACAGCACGCGTGATTATGCACGCACTATGAACAGGTATGGAGAAATAAAATTTATTAAATTTTGCCCTGGGACTTTATGGGTCGAGTGGGGGTCTGGCTGATTTTTTTAACACTACAAAAAGAGAAAGAACATTTTTTTTTCTTACAAAAAAAAAAGAGAAAACAAAAAAAAACACAAAATAAAACTTAAGAAAATGTGTTAGTTATTGGCCAATGTGTTCATTTGGCCTAGTGGGGCAAAATTCAGCTGAGTTACTTAAATGCTCTTATTCCGTGTGTGCATGTAATTGTGTGGTGTTCCATATACGCATGCGATATTGAGTACAATTTTCCTTGTAATCTGTGTGGAACTTATATTGGTGGCTGTTTTAATCGGAAGGTGTAAAGTTGCTTGTGAAAAGAGTTTCAGTCCACCTACTGCGGTAACAACACATTCCCTTGTGCTATAACAGTAATTCCTATGTTGCCACAGATTTATAATATGGCATAGATTTATAATACCATTACATCTCAATGAATAATGATATTGTTTCATAAAAATAAAAATCCATACACAAAAAAAAAAAAAAAAAAAAGAAGAAAAATTGGGAGTTTTACACTAAACAAACATTGTGATTTTTATAATATTTAAATTAGTATGAATTGTTGATATATACTTTATTTAGTAAAATTTATTTATTTCTAATGAATATGTTGAAAGGTGTAATATATTTTTAAAACTGTGAACCTGTTAAAACTATTTGCAAAAATCTATTGGAGACTGTTATTCTATTACTTTTATAATTGTTTAAATTGTTGTGGCTTTAATGATGTTGTACGATAGAATTGCTTGTGAAAGGGTTTAGAAAGTTGGTTATATTATTGAAAGCTGCATGTTAATAGTTTCAGTATGGCATGTAAGCGATTTTAAATGTTTTATATATTTTGCATAGTGTTCAGTATGGCATGTAAGAGTTTTTAAATGTTTTATATATTTGGATAGTTTTCAGTATGGCATGTCACAGATTTTAAATGTTTTATATATTTTGTATAGTGTTCAGTATGGCCTGTAAGAGTTTTAAATGTTTTATATATTTTGTATGATTTTCATGGAATATTTCTCGAATATTGAATATTGAATACTTTTACCTTTTAAATTTTGAATACCCTGTCATAGTTTAAATATTTACACATTTTCCATAATTCTAATGGAATAACTTACAGCCTGTGTTTTTGTATGAAATTTCATTGTCACAAATGAAAAAAAAGATAGCCTCAATAAACTTGTTAATTTTTGAAGTTTTAAAACTGAGGTCACCTCATTCCTCCAATTACCCAAAGGTTATCCAGCATGCGGATATTCTTCCACTAGGAGGCTCTCCTAGTTCAAGTGAACAAGTGAGCCGGTCATCAAGGTAAGCTGTATTTTTTTTTTAATTTTTTCTTTTTGGATGTCAACTTAGAAAGTTTAAAATTTTGTCGTGACGTCATGGGTGATGAGCGGCTCACAAATGGTAGCAGAGCGTGGTTGGACGTAGTCCTGGATTCCTCTAAAAATCGGAATTTGGAAATGAATGAGGTGACCTCCATATCTTAGTGGGACATGTTATGTTAAGTATGACATGTTATTAGTGTTGTAAATCTTGGTCTTTGGGTGCGGTTGCCGGTCCGGGACCTCTAGGGGGGGTTGTGCACAGCCCGGCGATTTCTGATTGTGTCGTGGGATGTTCTTAAGTGTTTATCTGTTTGTTCGTGTTCTTGTGTGGTCATTGTTGTCTTTGTTGTCTTATGGCACTTCATCTTGGTCTTCATTGTTGGTCCGGTGTCGGGTCGGGACACCCCAACTAATTTTGTTGTTTTATGGGGATACGAGATATTGTCAGGGGTAGTTGTGTGGTGTATAAGTGCAAAAATACGTTGTTTGTCATTGTATCCGGAGTCTAGACATTGACAGAGTAACTTGTAACCAGCTGTATTTTTGTAATATTGTGTTATCTGGGCGAGTTGGACTATGAGCTGTTGATAGCCGGCTGCAGGGTGGAATGTTGTTGTTGTCGTTTGCGCAATCTGATAAACCCGTCCTTGTCTCTTGTATTGGTTCTAGGTTTGATATGTCAATTCACGGTCAACCTGGTGGGTGCATCAGCTGATTGGACCTTGTTATTAAATGGCCATGCCGTTTACCCCAGTCGGGATTAGTTAGGGTCCTCGGGTTTGGTTTTCGGGGGGCTTCGCTGGAGGGATTGTGTTTTATGGTTTTACTTTTTAGCGTTTTATTGTTTTAAAGTTTTATCGGTATTTTAGCTCCTTTCCTTTCCTTTCTTCTTTCTATTGCTTTAGGCCGCGACCGCTCACACTCCCCGTATCTTCTACACTTACACACACTCAGCTACACACACACCCACATCTTGTCCTTCCTTCTGATGTCCTTTCTTTTTCAACTTCCGCCTGGTTTTCTTTTTATTGGTTTTTAGTCAGTCCCCGCATTCCCTCCAGGGGTGGCAGTCCCGGTGTCGTCCAACCCGTTGGACTCCTTTTTGTTGTGGGGTGTGCCGTACCTAGGTGTACGGCAAGTAGTGGTTATACGGATTCCGGGCGATATTTTCATGCATTTTGGTAGTTCGCCCCGGACAGGTTCACTTCGCTATCTGTGAGACGTTACGGCGACTGTTTGTTATTTCGAATCTTACCCCATCTAGGAGACGTTACGGTAACTTCGAACTACGGTATCTTTCGTTCCGTCTGCTAGAGGGAGTCTGCTGAACTTCGTCGTGATTTGTAGGCGCCTTTGGGAAATCTGTGAGCTGTGGAGTGAGTTTGTTTCGGACTCAAGTAGTGGCTGGCCTGTGGTTTTCTTTTCGTTGAGTGGAGAGTTGCGTTTTTGACTCGAGGGGTTGGTTCCGGTCAGCTGTTCTCATGAGGAGCTATTCACGACCACGTGTTGGGCTCATTGTGTAGAGCTGAAAAGTATTGTGGTTTTTTTTTATGCCGGCGTTTTTTTTTTAAATGATTATGTCTGGCTGAGGGAACAGTGTGCCAGAGGGTCCCTGGGGGCCGGCCTCCGTGATCATGTGAAGACCGGGATGTTAAATTGTGTGATATACGTGTGTAAGTATTGAGGGACACAGCACGCGTGATTATGCACGCACTATGAACAGGTATGGAGAAATAAAATTTATTAAATTTTGCCCTGGGACTTTATGGGTCGAGTGGGGGTCTGGCTGATTTTTTCAACACTACAAAAAGAGAAAGAACATTTTTTTTTCTGCAAAAAAAAAAGTGAAAAAAAAAACACAAAATAAAACTTAAGAAAATGTGTTAGTTATTGGCCAAGGTGTTCATTTGGCCTAGTGGGGCAAAATTCAGCTGAGTTACTTAAATGCTCTTATTCCGTGTGTGCATGTAATTGTGTGGTGTTCCATATACGCATGCGATATTGAGTACAATTTTCCTTGTAATCTGTGTGGAACTTATATTGGTGGCTGTTTTAATCGGAAGGTGTAAAGTTGCTTGTGAAAAGAGTTTCAGTCCACCTACTGCGGTAACAACACATTCCCTTGTGCTATAACAGTAATTCCTATGTTGCCACAGATTTATAATATGGCATAGATTTATAATACCATTACATCTCAATGAATAATGATATTGTTTCATAAAAATAAAAATCCATACACAAAAAAAAAAGAAAGAAGAAAACTTGGGAGTTTTACACTAAACAAACATTGTGATTTTTATAATATTTAAATTAGTATGAATTGTTGATATATACTTTATTTAGTAAAATTTATTTATTTCTAATGAATATGTTGAAATGTGTAATATATTTTTAAAACTGTGAACCTGTTAAAACTATTTGCAAAAATCTATTGGAGACTGTTATTCTATTACTTTTATAATTGTTTAAATTGTTGTGGCTTTAATGATGTTGTACGATAGAATTGCTTGTGAAAGGGTTTAGAAAGTTGGTTATATTATTGAAAGCTGCATGTTAATAGTTTCAGTATGGCATGTAAGCGATTTTAAATGTTTTATATATTTTGCATAGTGTTCAGTATGGCATGTAAGAGTTTTTAAATGTTTTATATATTTGGATAGTTTTCAGTATGGCATGTCACAGATTTTAAATGTTTTATATATTTTGTATAGTGTTCAGTATGGCCTGTAAGAGTTTTAAATGTTTTATATATTTTGTATGATTTTCATGGAATATTTCTCGAATATTGAATATTGAATACTTTTACCTTTTAAATTTTGAATACCCTGTCATAGTTTAAATATTTACACATTTTCCATAATTCTAATGGAATAACTTACAGCCTGTTTTTGTATGAAATTTCATTGTCACAAAAGAAAAAAAAGATAGCCTCAATAAACTTGTTAATTTTTGAAGTTTTAAAACTGAGGTCACCTCATTCCACCAATTACCCAAAGGTTATCCAGCATGCGGATATTCTTCCACTAGGAGGCTCACCTAGTTCAAGTGAACAAGTGAGGTGGTCATCAAGGTAAGTTGTATTTTTTATTTTATTTTTTATTTTTGGATGTCAACTTAGAAAGTTTAAAATTTTGTCGTGACGTCATGGGTGATGAGCGGCTCACAAATGGTAGCAGAGCGTGGTTGGACGTAGTCCTGGCCACCTCTGAATCGGAATTTGGAAATGAATGAGGTGACCTCCATATCTTATTGGGACATGTTATGTTAAGTATGACATGTTATTAGTGTTGTAAATCTTGGTCTTTGGGTGCGGTTGCCGGTCCGGGACCCCTAGGGGGGGTTGTGCACAGCCCGGCGATTTCTGATTGTGTCGTGGGATGTTCTTAAGTGTTTATCTGTTTGTTCGTGTTCTTGTGTGGTCATTGTTGTCTTTGTTGTCTTATGGCACTTCATCTTGGTCTTCATTGTTGGTCCGGTGTCGGGTCGGGACACCCCAACTAATTTTGTTGTTTTATGGGGATACGAGATATTTTCAGGGGTAGTTGTGTGGTGTATAAGTGCAAAAATACGTTGTTTGTCATTGTATCCGGAGTCTAGACATTGACAGAGTAACTTGTAACCAGCTGTATTGTTGTAATATTGTGTTATCTGGGCGAGTTGGACTATGAGCTGTTGATAGCCGGCTGCAGGGTGGAATGTTGTTGTTGTCGTTTGCGCAATCTGATAAACCCGTCCTTGTCTCTTGTATTGGTTCTAGGTTTGATATGTCAATTCACGGTCGACCTGGTGGGTGCATCAGCTGATTGGACCTTGTTATTAAATGGCCATGCCGTTCACCCCAGTCGGGATTAGTTAGGGTCCTCGGGTTTGGTTTTCGGGGGGCTTCGCTGGAGGGATTGTGTTTTATGGTTTTACTTTTTAGCGTTTTATTGTTTTAAAGTTTTATCGGTATTTTAGCTCCTTTCCTTTCCTTTCTTCTTTCTATTGCTTTAGGCCGCGGCCGCTCACACTCCCCGTATCTTCTACACTTACACACACTCAGCTACACACACACCCACATCTTGTCCTTCCTTCTGGTGTCCTTTCGTTTTCAACTTCCGCCTGGTTTTCTTTTTATTGGTTTTTAGTCAGTCCCCGCTTTTCCTCCAGGGCTGGCAGTCCCGGTGTCGTCCAACCCGTTGGACTCCTTTTTGTTGTGGGGGTGTGCCGTACCTAGGTGTACGGCAAGTAGAGGTTATACGGATTCCGGGCGATATTTTCATGCATTTGGGTAGTTCGCCCCGGACAGGTTCACTTCGCTATCTGTGAGACGTTACGGCGACTGTTTGTTATTTCGAAACTTACCCCATCTAGGAGACGTTACGGTAACTTCGAACTATGGTATCTTTCGTTCCGTCTGCTAGAGGGAGTCTGCTGAACTTCGTCGTGATTTGTAGGCGCCTTTGGGAAATCTGTGAGCTGTGGAGTGAGTTTGTTTCGGACTCAAGTAGTGGCTGGCCTGTGGTTTTCTTTTCGTTGAGTGGAGAGTTGCGTTTTTGACTCGAGGGGTTGGTTCCGGTCAGCTGTTCTCATGAGGAGCTATTCACGACCACGTGTTGGGCTCATTGTTTAGTGCTGAAAAGTTTTGTGGTTTTTTTTTTATGCCGGCGTTTTTTTTTTAAATGATTATGTCTGGCTGAGGGAACAGTGTGCCAGGGGGTCCCTGAGGGCCGGCCTCCGTGATCATGTGAAGACCGGGATGTTAAATTGTGTGATATACGTGTGTAAGTATTGAGGGACACAGCACGCGTGATTATGCACGCACTATGAACAGGTATGGAGAAATAAAATTTATTAAATTTTGCCCTGGGACTTTATGGGTCGAGTGGGGGTCTGGCTGATTTTTTTAACACTACAAAAAGAGAAAGAACATTTTTTTTTCTTACAAAAAAAAAAGAGAAAACAAAAAAAACACAAAATAAAACTTAAGAAAATGTGTTAGTTATTGGCCAATGTGTTCATTTGGCCTAGTGGGGCAAAATTCAGCTGAGTTACTTAAATGCTCTTATTCCGTGTGTGCATGTAATTGTGTGGTGTTCCATATACGCATGCGATATTGAGTACAATTTTCCTTGTAATCTGTGTGGAACTTATATTGGTGGCTGTTTTAATCGGAAGGTGTAAAGTTGCTTGTGAAAAGAGTTTCAGTCCACCTACTGCGGTAACAACACATTCCCTTGTGCTATAACAGTAATTCCTATGTTGCCACAGATTTATAATATGGCATAGATTTATAATACCATTACATCTCAATGAATAATGATATTGTTTCATAAAAATAAAAATCCATACACAAAAAAAAAAAGAAAGAAGAAAAATTGGGAGTTTTACACTAAACAAACATTGTGATTTTTATAATATTTAAATTAGTATGAATTGTTGATATATACTTTATTTAGTAAAATTTATTTATTTCTAATGAATATGTTGAAAGGTGTAATATATTTTTAAAACTGTGAACCTGTTAAAACTATTTGCAAAAATCTATTGGAGACTGTTATTCTATTACTTTTATAATTGTTTAAATTGTTGTGGCTTTAATGATGTTGTACGATAGAATTGCTTGTGAAAGGGTTTAGAAAGTTGGTTATATTATTGAAAGCTGCATGTTAATAGTTTCAGTATGGCATGTAAGCGATTTTAAATGTTTTATATATTTTGCATAGTGTTCAGTATGGCATGTAAGAGTTTTTAAATGTTTTATATATTTGGATAGTTTTCAGTATGGCATGTCACAGATTTTAAATGTTTTATATATTTTGTATAGTGTTCAGTATGGCCTGTAAGAGTTTTAAATGTTTTATATATTTTGTATGATTTTCATGGAATATTTCTCGAATATTGAATATTGAATACTTTTACCTTTTAAATTTTGAATACCCTGTCATAGTTTAAATATTTACACATTTTCCATAATTCTAATGGAATAACTTACAGCCTGTGTTTTTGTATGAAATTTCATTGTCACAAATGAAAAAAAAGATAGCCTCAATAAACTTGTTAATTTTTGAAGTTTTAAAACTGAGGTCACCTCATTCCTCCAATTACCCAAAGGTTATCCAGCATGCGGATATTCTTCCACTAGGAGGCTCTCCTAGTTCAAGTGAACAAGTGAGCCGGTCATCAAGGTAAGTTGTATTTTTTTTTTAATTTTTTCTTTTTGGATGTCAACTTAGAAAGTTTAAAATTTTGTCGTGACGTCATGGGTGATGAGCGGCTCACAAATGGTAGCAGAGCGTGGTTGGACGTAGTCCTGGATTCCTCTGAATCGGAATTTGGAAATGAATGAGGTGACCTCCATATCTTAGTGGGACATGTTATGTTAAGTATGACATGTTATTAGTGTCGTAAATCTTGGTCTTTGGGTGCGGTTGCCGGTCCGGGACCCCTAGGGGGGGTTGTGCACAGCCCGGCGATTTCTGATTGTGTCGTGGGATGTTCTTAAGTGTTTATCTGTTTGTTCGTGTTCTTGTGTGGTCATTGTTGTCTTTGTTGTCTTATGGCACTTCATCTTGGTCTTCATTGTTGGTCCGGTGTCGGGTCGGGACACCCCAACTAATTTTGTTGTTTTATGGGGATACGAGATATTGTCAGGGGTAGTTGTGTGGTGTATAAGTGCAAAAATACGTTGTTTGTCATTGTATCCGGAGTCTAGACATTGACAGAGTAACTTGTAACCAGCTGTATTTTTGTAATATTGTGTTATCTGGGCGAGTTGGACTATGAGCTGTTGATAGCCGGCTGCAGGGTGGAATGTTGTTGTTGTCGTTTGCGCAATCTGATAAACCCGTCCTTGTCTCTTGTATTGGTTCTAGGTTTGATATGTCAATTCACGGTCAACCTGGTGGGTGCATCAGCTGATTGGACCTTGTTATTAAATGGCCATGCCGTTTACCCCAGTCGGGATTAGTTAGGGTCCTCGGGTTTGGTTTTCGGGGGGTTTCGCTGGAGGGATTGTGTTTTATGGTTTTACTTTTTAGCGTTTTATTGTTTTAAAGTTTTATCGGTATTTTAGCTCCTTTCCTTTCCTTTCTTCTTTCTATTGCTTTAGGCCGCGACCGCTCACACTCCCCGTATCTTCTACACTTACACACACTCAGCTACACACACACCCACATCTTGTCCTTCCTTCTGGTGTCCTTTCTTTTTCAACTTCCGCCTGGTTTTCTTTTTATTGGTTTTTAGTCAGTCCCCGCATTCCCTCCAGGGGTGGCAGTCCCGGTGTCGTCCAACCCGTTGGACTCCTTTTTGTTGTGGGGTGTGCCGTACCTAGGTGTACGGCAAGTAGTGGTTATACGGATTCCGGGCGATATTTTCATGCATTTTGGTAGTTCGCCCCGGACAGGTTCACTTCGCTATCTGTGAGACGTTACGGCGACTATTTGTTATTTCGAATCTTACCCCATCTAGGAGACGTTACGGTAACTTCGAACTACGGTATCTTTCGTTCCGTCTGCTAGAGGGAGTCTGCTGAACTTCGTCGTGATTTGTAGGCGCCTTTGGGAAATCTGTGAGCTGTGGAGTGAGTTTGTTTCGGACTCAAGTAGTGGCTGGCCTGTGGTTTTCTTTTCGTTGAGTGGAGAGTTGCGTTTTTGACTCGAGGGGTTGGTTCCGGTCAGCTGTTCTCATGAGGAGCTATTCACGACCACGTGTTGGGCTCATTGTGTAGAGCTGAAAAGTTTTGTGGTTTTTTTTTATGCCGGCGTTTTTTTTTTAAATGATTATGTCTGGCTGAGGGAACAGTGTGCCAGAGGGTCCCTGGGGGCCGGCGTCCGTGATCATGTGAAGACCGGGATGTTAAATTGTGTGATATACGTGTGTAAGTATTGAGGGACACAGCACGCGTGATTATGCACGCACTATGAACAGGTATGGAGAAATAAAATTTATTAAATTTTGCCCTGGGACTTTATGGGTCGAGTGGGGGTCTGGCTGATTTTTTCAACACTACAAAAAGAGAAAGAACATTTTTTTTCTGCAAAAAAAAAAGTGAAAAAAAAACACAAAATAAAACTTAAGAAAATGTGTTAGTTATTGGCCAAGGTGTTCATTTGGCCTAGTGGGGCAAAATTCAGCTGAGTTACTTAAATGCTCTTATTCCGTGTGTGCATGTAATTGTGTGGTGTTCCATATACGCATGCGATATTGAGTACAATTTTCCTTGTAATCTGTGTGGAACTTATATTGGTGGCTGTTTTAATCGGAAGGTGTAAAGTTGCTTGTGAAAAGAGTTTCAGTCCACCTACTGCGGTAACAACGCATTCCCTTGTGCTATAACAGTAATTCCTATGTTGCCACAGATTTATAATATGGCATAGATTTATAATACCATTACATCTCAATGAATAATGATATTGTTTCATAAAAATAAAAATCCATACACAAAAAAAAAAAAGAAAGAAGAAAACTTGGGAGTTTTACACTAAACAAACATTGTGATTTTTATAATATTTAAATTAGTATGAATTGTTGATATATACTTTATTTAGTAAAATTTATTTATTTCTAATGAATATGTTGAAAGGTGTAATATATTTTTAAAACTGTGAACCTGTTAAAACTATTTGCAAAAATCTATTGGAGACTGTTATTCTATTACTTTTATAATTGTTTAAATTGTTGTGGCTTTAATGAAGTTGTACGATAGAATTGCTTGTGAAAGGGTTTAGAAAGTTGGTTATATTATTGAAAGCTGCATGTTAATAGTTTCAGTATGGCATGTAAGCGATTTTAAATGTTTTATATATTTTGCATAGTGTTCAGTATGGCATGTAAGAGTTTTTAAATGTTTTATATATTTGGATAGTTTTCAGTATGGCATGTCACAGATTTTAAATGTTTTATATATTTTGTATAGTGTTCAGTATGGCCTGTAAGAGTTTTAAATGTTTTATATATTTTGTATGATTTTCATGGAATATTTCTCGAATATTGAATATTGAATACTTTTACCTTTTAAATTTTGAATACCCTGTCATAGTTTAAATATTTACACATTTTCCATAATTCTAATGGAATAACTTACAGCCTGTTTTTGTATGAAATTTCATTGTCACAAAAGAAAAAAAAGGTAGCCTCAATAAACTTGTTAATTTTTGAAGTTTTAAAACTGAGGTCACCTCATTCCTCCAATTGCCCAAAGGTTATCCAGCATGCGGATATTCTTCCACTAGGAGGCTCTCCTAGTTCAAGTGAACAAGTGAGGCGGTCACCAAGGTAAGTTGTATTTTTTTTTTAATTTTTTCTTTTTGGATGTCAACTTAGAAAGTTTAAAATTTTGTCGTGACGTCATGGGTGATGAGCGGCTCACAAATGGTAGCAGAGCGTGGTTGGACGTAGTCCTGGCCACCTCTGAATCGGAATTTGGAAATGAATGAGGTGACCTCCATATCTTAGTGGGACATGTTATGTTAAGTATGACATGTTATTAGTGTTGTAAATCTTGGTCTTTGGGTGCGGTTGCCGGTCCGGGACCCCTAGGGGGGGTTGTGCACAGCCCGGCGATTTCTGATTGTGTCGTGGGATGTTCTTAAGTGTTTATCTGTTTGTTCGTGTTCTTGTGTGGTCATTGTTGTCTTTGTTGTCTTATGGCACTTCATCTTGGTCTTCATTGTTGGTCCGGTGTCGGGTCGGGACACCCCAACTAATTTTGTTGTTTTATGGGGATACGAGATATTGTCAGGGGTAGTTGTGTGGTGTATAAGTGCAAAAATACGTTGTTTGTCATTGTATCCGGAGTCTAGACATTGACAGAGTAACTTGTAACCAGCTGTATTGTTGTAATATTGTGTTATCTGGGCGAGTTGGACTATGAGCTGTTGATAGCCGGCTGCAGGGTGGAATGTTGTTGTTGTCGTTTGCGCAATCTGATAAACCCGTCCTTGTCTCTTGTATTGGTTCTAGGTTTGATATGTCAATTCACGGTCGACCTGGTGGGTGCATCAGCTGATTGGACCTTGTTATTAAGTGGCCATGCCGTTTACCCCAGTCGGGATTAGTTAGGGTCCTCGGGTTTGGTTTTCTGGGGGCTTCGCTGGAGGGATTGTGTTTTATGGTTTTACTTTTTAGCGTTTTATTGTTTTAAAGTTTTATAGGTATTTTAGCTCCTTTCCTTTCCTTTCTTCTTTCTATTGCTTTAGGCCGCGGCCGCTCACACTCCCCGTATCTTCTACACTTACACACACTCAGCTACACACACACCCACATCTTGTCCTTCCTTCTGGTGTCCTTTCGTTTTCAACTTCCGCCTGGTTTTCTTTTTATTGGTTTTTAGTCAGTCCCCGCTTTTCCTCCAGGGGTGGCAGTCCCGGTGTCGTCCAACCCGTTGGACTCCTTTTTGTTGTGGGGGTGTGCCGTACGTAGGTGTACGGCAAGTAGTGGTTATACGGATTCAGGGCGATATTTTCATGCATTTGGGTAGTTCGCCCCGGACAGGTTCACTTCGCTATCTGTGAGACGTTACGGCGACTGTTTGTTATTTCGAATCTTACCCCATCTAGGAGACGTTACGGTAACTTCGAACTACGGTATCTTTCGTTCCGTCTGCTAGAGGGAGTCTGCTGAACTTCGTCGTGATTTGTAGGCGCCTTTGGGAAATCTGTGAGCTGTGGAGTGAGTTTGTTTCGGACTCAAGTAGTGGCTGGCCTGTGGTTTTCTTTTCGTTGAGTGGAGAGTTGCGTTTTTGACTCGAGGGGTTGGTTCCGGTCAGCTGTTCTCATGAGGAGCTATTCACGACCACGTGTTGGGCTCATTGTGTAGAGCTGAAAAGTTTTGTGGTTTTTTTTTTTATGCCGGCGTTTTTTTTTTAAATGATTATGTCTGGCTGAGGGAACAGTGTGCCAGGGGGTCCCTGGGGGCCGGCGTCCGTGATCATGTGAAGACCGGGATGTTAAATTGTGTGATATACGTGTGTAAGTATTGAGGGACACAGCACGCGTGATTATGCACGCACTATGAACAGGTATGGAGAAATAAAATTTATTAAATTTTGCCCTGGGACTTTATGGGTCGAGTGGGGGTCTGGCTGATTTTTTTAACACTACAAAAAGAGAAAGAACATTTTTTTTTCCTACAAAAAAAAAGAGAAAACAAAAAAAACACAAAATAAAACTTAAGAAAATGTGTTAGTTATTGGCCAAGGTGTTCATTTGGCCTAGTGGGGCAAAATTCAGCTGAGTTACTTAAATGCTCTTATTCCGTGTGTGCATGTAATTGTGTGGTGTTCCATATACGCATGCGATATTGAGTACAATTTTCCTTGTAATCTGTGTGGAACTTATATTGGTGGCTGTTTTAATCGGAAGGTGTAAAGTTGCTTGTGAAAAGAGTTTCAGTCCACCTACTGCGGTAACAACACATTCCCTTGTGCTATAACAGTAATTCCTATGTTGCCACAGATTTATAATATGGCATAGATTTATAATACCATTACATCTCAATGAATAATGATATTGTTTCATAAAAATAAAAATCCATACACAAAAAAAAAAAGAAAGAAGAAAACTTGGGAGTTTTACACTAAACAAACATTGTGATTTTTATAATATTTAAATTAGTATGAATTGTTGATATATACTTTATTTAGTAAAATTTATTTATTTCTAATGAATATGTTGAAAGGTGTAATATATTTTTAAAACTGTGAACCTGTTAAAACTATTTGCAAAAATCTATTGGAGACTGTTATTCTATTACTTTTATAATTGTTTAAATTGTTGTGGCTTTAATGATGTTGTACGATAGAATTGCTTGTGAAAGGGTTTAGAAAGTTGGTTATATTATTGAAAGCTGCATGTTAATAGTTTCAGTATGGCATGTAAGCGATTTTAAATGTTTTATATATTTTGCATAGTGTTCAGTATGGCATGTAAGAGTTTTTAAATGTTTTATATATTTGGATAGTTTTCAGTATGGCATGTCACAGATTTTAAATGTTTTATATATTTTGTATAGTGTTCAGTATGGCCTGTAAGAGTTTTAAATGTTTTATATATTTTGTATGATTTTCATGGAATATTTCTCGAATATTGAATATTGAATACTTTTACCTTTTAAATTTTGAATACCCTGTCATAGTTTAAATATTTACACATTTTCCATAATTCTAATGGAATAACTTACAGCCTGTTTTTGTATGAAATTTCATTGTCACAAAAGAAAAAAAAGGTAGCCTCAATAAACTTGTTAATTTTTGAAGTTTTAAAACTGAGGTCACCTCATTCCTCCAATTGCCCAAAGGTTATCCAGCATGCGGATATTCTTCCACTAGGAGGCTCTCCTAGTTCAAGTGAACAAGTGAGGCGGTCACCAAGGTAAGTTGTATTTTTTTTTTAATTTTTTCTTTTTGGATGTCAACTTAGAAAGTTTAAAATTTTGTCGTGACGTCATGGGTGATGAGCGGCTCACAAATGGTAGCAGAGCGTGGTTGGACGTAGTCCTGGCCACCTCTGAATCGGAATTTGGAAATGAATGAGGTGACCTCCATATCTTAGTGGGACATGTTATGTTAAGTATGACATGTTATTAGTGTTGTAAATCTTGGTCTTTGGGTGCGGTTGCCGGTCCGGGACCCCTAGGGGGGGTTGTGCACAGCCCGGCGATTTCTGATTGTGTCGTGGGATGTTCTTAAGTGTTTATCTGTTTGTTCGTGTTCTTGTGTGGTCATTGTTGTCTTTGTTGTCTTATGGCACTTCATCTTGGTCTTCATTGTTGGTCCGGTGTCGGGTCGGGACACCCCAACTAATTTTGTTGTTTTATGGGGATACGAGATATTGTCAGGGGTAGTTGTGTGGTGTATAAGTGCAAAAATACGTTGTTTGTCATTGTATCCGGAGTCTAGACATTGACAGAGTAACTTGTAACCAGCTGTATTGTTGTAATATTGTGTTATCTGGGCGAGTTGGACTATGAGCTGTTGATAGCCGGCTGCAGGGTGGAATGTTGTTGTTGTCGTTTGCGCAATCTGATAAACCCGTCCTTGTCTCTTGTATTGGTTCTAGGTTTGATATGTCAATTCACGGTCGACCTGGTGGGTGCATCAGCTGATTGGCCCTTGTTATTAAGTGGCCATGCCGTTTACCCCAGTCGGGATTAGTTAGGGTCCTCGGGTTTGGTTTTCGGGGGGCTTCGCTGGAGGGATTGTGTTTTATGGTTTTACTTTTTAGCGTTTTATTGTTTTAAAGTTTTATCGGTATTTTAGCTCCTTTCCTTTCCTTTCTTCTTTCTATTGCGTTAGGCCGCGGCCGCTCACACTCCCCGTATCTTCTACACTTACACACACTCAGCTACACACACACCCACATCTTGTCCTTCCTTCTGGTGTCCTTTCGTTTTCAACTTCCGCCTGGTTTTCTTTTTATTGGTTTTTAGTCAGTCCCCGCTTTTCCTCCAGGGGTGGCAGTCCCGGTGTCGTCCAACCCGTTGGACTCCTTTTTGTTGTGGGGGTGTGCCGTACCTAGGTGTACGGCAAGTAGTGATTATACGGATTCCGGGCGATATTTTCATGCATTTGGGTAGTTCGCCCCGGACAGGTTCACTTCGCTATCTGTGAGACGTTACGGCGACTGTTTGTTATTTCGAATCTTACCCCATCTAGGAGACGTTACGGTAACTTCGAACTACGGTATCTTTCGTTCCGTCTGCTAGAGGGAGTCTGCTGAACTTCGTCGTGATTTGTAGGCGCCTTTGGGAAATCTGTGAGCTGTGGAGTGAGTTTGTTTCGGACTCAAGTAGTGGCTGGCCTGTGGTTTTCTTTTCGTTGAGTGGAGAGTTGCGTTTTTGACTCGAGGGGTTGGTTCCGGTCAGCTGTTCTCATGAGGAGCTATTCACGACCACGTGTTGGGCTCATTGTGTAGAGCTGAAAAGTTTTGTGGTTTTTTTTTTATGCCGGCGTTTTTTTTTTAAATGATTATGTCTGGCTGAGGGAACAGTGTGCCAGGGGGTCCCTGGGGGCCGGCGTCCGTGATCATGTGAAGACCGGGATGTTAAATTGTGTGATATACGTGTGTAAGTATTGAGGGACACAGCACGCGTGATTATGCACGCACTATGAACAGGTATGGAGAAATAAAATTTATTAAATTTTGCCCTGGGACTTTATGGGTCGAGTGGGGGTCTGGCTGATTTTTTTAACACTACAAAAAGAGAAAGAACATTTTTTTTTCCTACAAAAAAAAAGAGAAAACAAAAAAAACACAAAATAAAACTTAAGAAAATGTGTTAGTTATTGGCCAAGGTGTTCATTTGGCCTAGTGGGGCAAAATTCAGCTGAGTTACTTAAATGCTCTTATTCCGTGTGTGCATGTAATTGTGTGGTGTTCCATATACGCATGCGATATTGAGTACAATTTTCCTTGTAATCTGTGTGGAACTTATATTGGTGGCTGTTTTAATCGGAAGGGTGTAAAGTTGCTTGTGAAAAGAGTTTCAGTCCACCTACTGCGGTAACAACACATTCCCTTGTGCTATAACAGTAATTCCTATGTTGCCACAGATTTATAATATGGCATAGATTTATAATACCATTACATCTCAATGAATAATGATATTGTTTCATAAAAATAAAAATCCATACACAAAAAAAAAAAAGAAAGAAGAAAACTTGGGAGTTTTACACTAAACAAACATTGTGATTTTTATAATATTTAAATTAGTATGAATTGTTGATATATACTTTATTTAGTAAAATTTATTTATTTCTAATGAATATGTTGAAAGGTGTAATATATTTTTAAAACTGTGAACCTGTTAAAACTATTTGCAAAAATCTATTGGAGACTGTTATTCTATTACTTTTATAATTGTTTAAATTGTTGTGGCTTTAATGATGTTGTACGATAGAATTGCTTGTGAAAGGGTTTAGAAAGTTGGTTATATTATTGAAAGCTGCATGTTAATAGTTTCAGTATGGCATGTAAGCGATTTTAAATGTTTTATATATTTTGCATAGTGTTCAGTATGGCATGTAAGAGTTTTTAAATGTTTTATATATTTGGATAGTTTTCAGTATGGCATGTCACAGATTTTAAATGTTTTATATATTTTGTATAGTGTTCAGTATGGCCTGTAAGAGTTTTAAATGTTTTATATATTTTGTATGATTTTCATGGAATATTTCTCGAATATTGAATATTGAATACTTTTACCTTTTAAATTTTGAATACCCTGTCATAGTTTAAATATTTACACATTTTCCATAATTCTAATGGAATAACTTACAGCCTGTTTTTGTATGAAATTTCATTGTCACAAAAGAAAAAAAAGATAGCCTCAATAAACTTGTTAATTTTTGAAGTTTTAAAACTGAGGTCACCTCATTCCTCCAATTACCCAAAGGTTATCCAGCATGCGGATATTCTTCCACTAGGAGGCTCTCCTAGTTCAAGTGAACAAGTGAGGCGGTCATCAAGGTAAGTTGTATTTTTTTTTTTATTTTTTTTTTTGATGTCAACTTAGAAAGTTTAAAATTTTGTCGTGACGTCATGGGTGATGAGCGGCTCACAAATGGTAGCAGAGCGTGGTTGGACGTAGTCCTGGCCACCTCTGAATCGGAATTTGGAAATGAATGAGGTGACCTCCATATCTTAGTGGGACATGTTATGTTAAGTATGACATGTTATTAGTGTTGTAAATCTTGGTCTTTGGGTGCGGTTGCCGGTCCGGGACCCCTAGGGGGGGTTGTGCACAGCCCGGCGATTTCTGATTGTGTCGTGGGATGTTCTTAAGTGTTTATCTGTTTGTTCGTGTTCTTGTGTGGTCATTGTTGTCTTTGTTGTCTTATGGCACTTCATCTTGGTCTTCATTGTTGGTCCGGTGTCGGGTCGGGACACCCCAACTAATTTTGTTGTTTTATGGGGATACGAGATATTTTCAGGGGTAGTTGTGTGGTGTATAAGTGCAAAAATACGTTGTTTGTCATTGTATCCGGAGTCTAGACATTGACAGAGTAACTTGTAACCAGCTGTATTGTTGTAATATTGTGTTACCTGGGCGAGTTGGGCTATGAGCTGTTGATAGCCGGCTGCAGGGTGGAATGTTGTTGTTGTCGTTTGCGCAATCTGATAAACCCGTCCTTGTCTCTTGTATTGGTTCTAGGTTTGATATGTCAATTCACGGTCGACCTGGTGGGTGCATCAGCTGATTGGACCTTGTTATTAAATGGCCATGCCGTTTACCCCAGTCGGGATTAGTTAGGGTCCTCGGGTTTGGTTTTCGGGGGGCTTCGCTGGAGGGATTGTGTTTTATGGTTTTACTTTTTAGCGTTTTATTGTTTTAAAGTTTTATCGGTATTTTAGCTCCTTTCCTTTCCTTTCTTCTTTCTATTGCTTTAGGCCGCGGCCGCTCACACTCCCCGTATCTTCTACACTTACACACACTCAGCTACACACACACCCACATCTTGTCCTTCCTTCTGGTGTCCTTTCGTTTTCAACTTCCGCCTGGTTTTCTTTTTATTGGTTTTTAGTCAGTCCCCGCTTTTCCTCCAGGGGTGGCAGTCCCGGTGTCGTCCAACCCGTTGGACTCCTTTTTGTTGTGGGGGTGTGCCGTACCTAGGTGTACGGCAAGTAGTGGTTATACGGATTCCGGGCGATATTTTCATGCATTTGGGTAGTTCGCCCCGGACAGGTTCACTTCGCTATCTGTGAGACGTTACGGCGACTGTTTGTTATTTCGAATCTTACCCCATCTAGGAGACGTTACGGTAACTTCGAACTACGGTATCTTTCGTTCCGTCTGCTAGAGGGAGTCTGCTGAACTTCGTTGTGATTTGTAGGCGCCTTTGGGAAATCTGTGAGCTGTGGAGTGAGTTTGTTTCGGACTCAAGTAGTGGCTGGCCTGTGGTTTTCTTTTCGTTGAGTGGAGAGTTGCGTTTTTGACTCGAGGGGTTGGTTCCGGTCAGCTGTTCTCATGAGGAGCGATTCACGACCACGTGTTGGGCTCATTGTGTAGAGCTGAAAAGTTTTGTGGTTTTTTTTTTATGCCGGCGTTTTTTTTTTAAATGATTATATCTGGCTGAGGGAACAGTGTGCCAGGGGGTCCCTGGGGGCCGGCGTCCGTGATCATGTGAAGACCGGGATGTTAAATTGTGTGATATACGTGTGTAAGTATTGAGGGACACAGCACGCGTGATTATGCACGCACTATGAACAGGTATGGAGAAATAAAATTTATTAAATTTTGCCCTGGGACTTTATGGGTCGAGTGGGGGTCTGGCTGATTTTTTTAACACTACAAAAAGAGAAAGAACATTTTTTTTCCTACAAAAAAAAAGAGAAAACAAAAAAAACACAAAATAAAACTTAAGAAAATGTGTTAGTTATTGGCCAAGGTGTTCATTTGGCCTAGTGGGGCAAAATTCAGCTGAGTTACTTAAATACTCTTATTCCGTGTGTGCATGTAATTGTGTGGTGTTCCATATACGCATGCGATATTGAGTACAATTTTCCTTGTAATCTGTGTGGAACTTATATTGGTGGCTGTTTTAATCGGAAGGTGTAAAGTTGCTTGTGAAAAGAGTTTCAGTCAACCTACTGCGGTAACAACGCATTCCCTTGTGCTATAACAGTAATTCCTATGTTGCCACAGATTTATAATATGGCATAGATTTATAATACCATTACATCTCAATGAATAATGATATTGTTTCATAAAAATAAAAATCCATACACAAAAAAAAAAAAGAAAGAAGAAAACTTGGGAGTTTTACACTAAACAAACATTGTGATTTTTATAATATTTAAATTAGTATGAATTGTTGATATATACTTTATTTAGTAAAATTTATTTATTTCTAATGAATATGTTGAAAGGTGTAATATATTTTTAAAACTGTGAACCTGTTAAAACTATTTGCAAAAATCTATTGGAGACTGTTATTCTATTACTTTTATAATTGTTTAAATTGTTGTGGCTTTAATTAAGTTGTTCGATAGAATTGCTTGTGAAAGGGTTTAGAAAGTTGGTTATATTATTGAAAGCTGCATGTTAATAGTTTCAGTATGGCATGTAAGCGATTTTAAATGTTTTATATATTTTGCATAGTGTTCAGTATGGCATGTAAGAGTTTTTAAATGTTTTATATATTTGGATAGTTTTCAGTATGGCATGTCACAGATTTTAAATGTTTTATATATTTTGTATAGTGTTCAGTATGGCCTGTAAGAGTTTTAAATGTTTTATATATTTTGTATGATTTTCATGGAATACTTCTCGAATATTGAATATTGAATACTTTTACCTTTTAAATTTTGAATACCCTGTCATAGTTTAAATATTTACACATTTTCCATAATTCTAATGGAATAACTTACAGCCTGTTTTTGTATGAAATTTCATTGTCACAAAAGAAAAAAAAGGTAGCCTCAATAAACTTGTTAATTTTTGAAGTTTTAAAACTGAGGTCACCTCATTCCTCCAATTGCCCAAAGGTTATCCAGCATGCGGATATTCTTCCACTAGGAGGCTCTCCTAGTTCAAGTGAACAAGTGAGCCGGTCATCAAGGTAAGTTGTGTTTTTTTTTTAATTTTTTCTTTTTGGATGTCAACTTAGAAAGTTTAAAATTTTGTCGTGACGTCATGGGTGATGAGCGGCTCACTTTTTACAGTAAAACCATTAATGGCCACTTTTACTGGAAAGCGTTTGGGTACACCAAATCCAAACAATCATTTTCATGTTAATAAAAGTTTAATGATAATAATAAATTAATAAATACTTAAATGCGCACTGTTGTCTTCACTGTTGGTTGGTCTTCTTCTTCTTCTTCTTCTTCTTCTTCTTCTTCTTCTTCTTCTTCTTCTTCTTCTTCTTCTTCTTCTTCTTCTTCTTCTTCTTCTTCTAATTCTTCTTCTTCTTCTTCTTATCACGTGTTACCGGATTGTTCTCCGATGACACGATGTCTCCTGTAGATGTTCTCCGCCATTGTCCAATATGAGTTGTTAACTGTTGGTTGACGGAATGCAGTATTCGATACTCAAGAGGAGAGCTACCACCTTGGCGAGCACCTTTACCTGTACTGATAAGAAGTGCAGCAACTCAACTGGAGAGGAACTGGAATATATTACTGTATTGAAAATATGAACACATATTTGCCCACTATCTTGTTTGCAAACATGTTCGTTTTCTCAGTGTGGATGAAAATTCATAATGCCTATGATTTTTTTTATATTTTTATAACTCAACGTGCAAATCACGTTCTACATTGTAACTTGACTGTTTGGCATTTGTCTACCTATTTACATGAGGATGTCTCACAATAATTTCCAATGCATCAACTGATTTTTGTAAAACTTTGAATGTGTGGTCACATTTTTACCCCACAGACCCTATTGTATTGTATTGTATTGATCCACCCCCCTCAAATAGAAGGCAGAAAAAAAATTTGTGGTGGGGTCAAAATTTTGAGAAAAGTTGTAAAAATCTATGTAGGGTAACAAATCAAATAGGTTTTTTAAACAAAATCTGAAGCCGCTGTTCAGTTTTGTGCGTTTAAGGATTTTTGGACACCATGTAGGGTGTCAAAATTATTTGTAAAAGTTTTAAGTCCATGGCAGGTATCAGACTAAAGAGAATTTTAACCCAAATTCGAATGCAGTGTTTACTTTGAACATGTTATAACTTTTGGGGAAGTATGGACCAAAAATAGAAGTTAAAATTTGAAAAAATTGAATAATGTGTAACTTAATATCATGTAATTCAATAAAATTTAAAACAGTAACTATATGGGGTATAAAAAATACGAGGTATAAAATATGAGAAACAACATATGGTTTCTGTACTATCAAAATAGCATTGGGATGCAGTTTCATCCAACTATTATCCTATCCTATACTTTGGTCCACATAACTTTGGAATAAGCGTAAACAAGCAAGACTCCTACTGTCATAGATTGATCAAACCTAAATCACTGTCAGTTATTTTATGAAATGAAATACGTGTATATTTCTCAATGGGCCTACCTAATGATTACTTTTAATAATTCTATGGTCTAACAGTAACATGGTTGTGCAGTCATAACATTGGTCAAGAATATGCATTGTACATGACCTATTGTAATCGACTTCTTTAAAAAACAGCTCTGTAGGACTATAGACATTAGGATCAAAACGTTGGACTTTTGTCATCACAGAAAAATTATATGCAGTGGCAACATTTCAACCAGCCAAACAATTCTGAATATTTGACTTCCAGTCCATTCGTACAGCTCTTTGAGTAGTTGTTGGCTGGCTTTGGCTATATCAGCTAGGCTGTGTTTGTTCCTACTTGGAGATGATTTTCACTTCACTATAGCACTTGGGGTTGTTGCACCCCCGTCTCTATGTTTTTTTACCTTGGTGGTGTGCAAGGGTTCATGTGCACTGTCCCTTGTGTTGTTTTGTTTTTCTAGTAAGTAATTTTTAATTATTTATTTGCACTATTTAGACTTTTTATCATACACTACATGAACCCTTGTTATTTTTTGACTAGCTATCACCAATCAATAGAATATTATGTAAAGGCTTATTCATTATATACTAGTTTATAATTAATCTGTAGACTGCTGCTGATTGTTTGAAAGGCCAAAACGTTGCTTCTTATAATTTGTCTGTGATGGCAAAAATGTGTCATTTAGATTGTAATGTCTGTTGTAATCATTTAGACCACACAAATTTTTTAGATGTACAAAATGCTCTTTATCATTGTTTACATTCATTCCAAGCTTAACTGGCCTGGACTGTAAATTACTACTCTTTTCCCCAGGCTAATTTGACCGGGGAGCTGAAAAATCACTTTCATTTTATGGTGCTGCCTGTAAATCGAATCCGATTCTTCTAGTTTAGTAGCCACGTGTTATTCCACAGATCTGCTGAGCTTAATTTTTTATTTTTATTTTTAATTATAATAAAAACTTCTCACTTTAAGAAAAACTCTGGGGAAAATAAAAGTTTAACAGTCAAAGTGATATTAATATCACTTTCTCAATATACAGGTTCTTTTAAATCTCTCAGTTTACTAAGTTTATAAGCAATTCATCATTAATGACACAGTAGTATCACTAACACAGTATCAAATGATACAACACTGTGCATGAACTCTGCCACCGTTTTCCACACGGTTCTATTCTCCACTAGGAGTGCCCACATTACTACAGAAGAATTTGCAATCTCATGTCTCATTTGTTTTCTGCTTAGTGGCACCTAAGTAAACAGAGTTGGAAAACTTGTTTGGAGTGATACTTCTTTGGAATGTATGTGTGTTGTCATAGAAATGATAAAAAGCACGTGCAAACACACACACACACACATCACAGGTATATTCCAAATAAACAAGTACATTGTCTACTTCATTCGTCCAGTCCCATTTAATTGGTGTATAGAGAAAGTTACAATCTTATTGGCCGAACAAGTGAATTATGATTTTTCCACAAATTATTTTCCACGATTATGCACTCTGTACATAATGCTAAATTCTACTCTAGATTTTACAATATGTTTACTATTTGTTTTCTTCACAATTCATATGAATTTTTTAGAGATGGGTTTTTACTGCATTGTGGATGAAAGCCAAGTTTGGAAGCTTCTCAAAACCTCCAAATGTTTTAAAAACTTTAGAAATGAACTGATCATCTTTACAACTGAGGTTCCTCTCTTCTTTTCTTCATGGTTGACGGATATTCTGTCAAATGTGTGACCGTAGTAATCGGCATCTTTTTGGAGGGCATTGATCAGTAAATAAAGTGAAAGATAATTAATGAAAAATACTGAAAGGTACATCAATAAGCAAAAATTTCACAATATCATAACATGAAAGGAATATGCTTTTGTAAATTAAATGGTGTATTGACAGAAGCAGGCTAGAAGTGAACATATTGGTTAGGATTCTTCAATTTTCCAGTTTTCAAATGGATTGGTAGTACTTTATAGAAATTTTTCTGAAAAGAAGCAAATTCTAAAAAACCACTGGTACACCTGAAAAGTATTCATAGATGGAGCTTTAAATATCAGAATCATCAAAATTAGACTAATACTGTGTGTGTGTGTGTGTGTGTGTGTGTGTGTGTGTGTGTGTGTGTGTGTGTGTGTGTGTGTGTGTGTGTGTGTGTGTGTGTGTGTGTGTGTGTGTGTGTGTGTGTGTGTGTGTGTGTGTGTGTGTGTGTGTGTGTGTGTGTGTGTCACATGTGCTTGTATGTGCCCACCTGCATGTTTAATACACTTAATAACAACAAAATAATAGCAGCAATATAATAATAATAATAACATATAATGCATTGAATGTTAACAGTAATAGTTATAATAAAATAATGCATATAGTTAACTAAATTAATAATTATAATGTAATGTGATATAATAATAATTTTTTTTTGTGATGTTATTCAATTTCTTTCTTCTGCAAGTAGTATAATTCGTATATTCTTTTTAACACCTTAAAAGAAAATAAAAGAAGTGTTAAAAAGAATATACGAATTATACTACTTGCAGAAGAAAGAAATTGAATAACATCACAAATTTATATAATTACTGCAAGAAACGTCGAGTTACTTATATAGAAAATAATTATTATATTTAATTGTAATTAATATATGTTATTTGTTCAATTTATTATTAATCATGACGCACGCTTCATTCTGCATTATTTGGTTCGGTAGTGTTTTAATGGCGGCTTCTGCACTGATTATTTCACGTATTATATGGCTCTTGCTATTGTACGGAATATTATATTTTAGTCCTCTATTAAGGACATCCATTTCATCTTTATTAAACTGTATAGAAGTTAAATTTGAGATGCGCGTATATAACTTGTGTTTACATATAACTTTATCTTCGTTGATTTGTTTGTTCATGAGATTCTGGAGTTTAACCTTTTGTTTACGATAAGTGTGTTGCAAAGCGTCGTTAACGTATTTGTTGACTGTCGTGAATACGTTATCTAGCAAGGTTACATGAACAATGTTGAGTAGCTGTAGATGAATTTTATATAATTCGGTATTTAAAATGGGGGTTTGGCAATGGGCTCACCACTATCCGGCTTACTGGCAGATGTATACTTAAATCATTATGAAAACACATATTTACTTAATAATAGAAATAAACTTTGTAGCAAGATAATTTCGTATTCACGATACATTGACGATACATTCATAATATTCAATGGCACTTTATGTCAAATAGAAAGCCTAAAAAACTACATGAATGAAATCAACGACACGATAAAGTTTACTCTTGAAACTGAAGTGAATAACAAGATTAATTTCCTTGACCTGACTGTCACAAATTTGGATAACAAATTTAAATATAAAATTTATAGAAAGCCAACCACCACAGATACTACAATACATGCTAATTCACACCACCCGTTTATAAAAAAATGGCACCCTTTAATAGTTTAATACATAGATTATTAACAATACCAATGGACACCAGTGATTTCAATGAAGAACTAACGACAATTAAGCACATAGCTATAGCTAATGGATATAAGGCATTGATGATAGATAACTTAGTCAGGCAACATCGAAAGAGAGAGAAAAAGAACGGTACGCACCATAAAAATCTAGATAATACAAGATATATATCATGGGAATATGGCAACACCTTACCCAAAATATTAAATAGTGTGTTCAACAAGTCAAATATTAAAATGGCATTCCGTACTACTAATACCATTGGCAAAATACTTAAATCGAAACAATCCACACCATTAGAAGATAAGACAGGGGTATACAGGATTTCATGTAGTGACTGTAATAGCTATTATATCGGACAAACTGGTAGATCTTTTGGTAAACGTTTCAAAGAACATCTCCCCAAACAAAACATTAAAAAACTAAATTCCAGCTTTGCACACCATCTAGTTAATAACAATCATAATTACACAAACTTCAAGACCAACTTTAGACCCCTGCATATATGTAAGAAAGGCAGATACATGAATGCTGCTGAAGAATTTGAAATATATAAGGCACAAAAAAATCTCAGTAAAATTAAAGGTAGTGGCACAAATAATAGTAAGAATATCCCTGAGTTCCTATTAAATGATCAACTGCAGTTTCAATCAAACTCACTATACGACATAGTAATTAATATCCAAGATAAGATTGAAAACACACGGACAACAGAGTAGATAATGTACAGTAATAACAACAGTGCGGGCTTGACTTCAACACGGTGCGCACGGGCTGAATATGTTCAGTTCACGCTTGTGTTTATATGTTTGTTTGTTTATTTTATTTTAATGTATTGACGACCTCTTCTGTGGAGTGAAATACCTGATGATGAGACATATGTCTTAAAACGCATCGTAGCGTCAAAAAGAAAGTCACTGACGGAAACTATTAACGTAAGTTTTTTAATATATTAAAATATATCGGATTTAGGCACTAACTAAACGAGAATTTGGTCAGGCTAACTAAAAGAACTGCCAATGTAAGTTGTATTCAAATGATTAGTTGAATGTCATCATTACGAATGGTCTTTTCTATTCAGTTAACTGTTAGATGAAATAAAGAACTTGTTGTTGTGCTTACAGGTTGCCCACGTAAGTTATGAAAACTCATCGTTGGTTTCTGTATGAATGTAACTTCTTAATACCATACTACACTGCCTGGAATCGTTATGAATTTCTGAGAACCATTGTTTCTCCAAGCAAATGTCACTACATTCTGTCTCCAACCAAGTGTCACAACTTCAAGTAAATGCATGAAACATGTTTCCAAGAAGCCGTTGCAGCTTCATCTTAACAAGTTCTTCAGTTTAAATTGGCTTTTAACTTTTTTCAATTGGCTGGCAAAAATTGTTAATACTGACATCAGCAGTTTTAAACATGCTATGAAGTCTTGGAACTATGGCTCACCAAGTTTTCAAGTTTTTAGAGTGGATACCAACAAATCATGGCATTAATGATTGGAGTAACACTTTCACTTTACCACAGACATACCTTGTTAATGTTCTCCACTGTAAATAGCTGTACCTCCAATGTAAATTTTTGTAGACTCTAAAGTGTAGACCATGCAGCTGGAATATTGTGTAGGCTAATGCCAAAGTGATGCTGTGGCAATGACTAATCTGATGGAAGTTATTGCTCTCTCGCTTAGAAGGATGACAATCAGTATCAAAGCACCTGTTAATCATTGTAACTAATTTTGTATTTTACACCAATACAGTAATGGTGTTGGCATGTTTCTCCACAGCTTACTAACCATGCAATCTGATAGATGCACAGAGACTGGTCTGGAAAGTGCTCCACAATTAAGAACACATTAATACATCAAAAGATTCCTACTGTTAATCGTACATCTGTTTTAGAAATATCTTATTACAGTCCTCTTACAAGTTCTCACTCACAACATAAGCAAATTATTTGCAATCTACAGATGTTAGTCTGTCCAATACATGGTTCCATAAGATGAGATTACACTTATAGCTGTTTTTTTTTTCATCAAAATAATCTGAAGTATGCATATACATTTTCAAGGAAGAAGTCTAAATATGTCCAAAAAACAGTTTTCCGTCCATGCAGATAATGCATGGAATGGTTTTTGCTTTTCGAATGACAATTGGCACATGTACAGAACTTGAACAATAAGCTTTCCTCCCCCATGAGCACTCCTTGTGGTAGGAGTACAGGTGTGTTGAAAAATGTTTATTTCACTGCTTTTTGTTTGTACAATGTTCTTTCCACATACAATATTCTCGTGGTGAAGGTGGATACCCAACTGGCTGCCATTTGCATTGCCCATGTGGTACCAGGTTCACATGGTGATACCATTTCAACTTACATCAGCATGGGGTCCAGTATCTGTAACAGCAGTAAATGTCTGAAGAGAGGAGGTTTTTATTCATACACCAATACGATCATTTCATTAGCATTGTATGACGAGTTGATGAAGATTTCACTTCAGAAAAAAAGAAATAAGAAATGATGTTAGAGATTGGATGTGTAACACATCAACAGGACTATCAACTATCTGTAAAAGTCACACTGCTGTGTGTGTGGAGGCCCATGTATACAGTGTGTGTCTAACATATGGTCACCACCAGGCAGAGGGCCGCTACTGTATCCTCATGGATCATATCATATGTCTATCTAAATAAGACAGACAGTAGACACAAACTTTCATATACATACATAGTTATGGGGTTTCCTCTCACTCTTAATACATATCGCTTCCTCCCTCGACTTTCTCAGTTCATTTGCATAATCTGCTTACTGCTGTAGCAATAATGAGCACATTCTGTTAGTGGTATGCAGATTACCTTGAGCTGCAACTTTCTAGCTTATCTATATGATACAACCCTCATGTGTTTATGAATTGTGTTGAGCAACCCGCGAAACTATTATATTAGTGCGGCATCATTGTAACAGTTGATTTTCCCAACTGGCAGATAAAACTTCTGGAGCATTTTATGATTCAGCATGTATATTTCCTATGGTTTTCAAGTCACTTGTATGAATTGATAAACTAACCGTTTTTAATCCACCTTGTGACGTCTTGTTTACAGTTGAAAATTATGCATTACAAAGCATATGCTTCATCATCAGATAATAAAAAATCCCTCTTCTAAGGTAAATACCATTTTCACATTTAAACTGTATGCATTTGTAGGTGTGCACTCAATCATATTTGGTCAACCACTGGCCGGTTGTTTGTCTCTATCTGATAAACCAGGTTCAAGGTGGTATTGTTTATGTATATGGCAACACTGATATATTTTATAGTATTCAACTGCTTATGGAAATAATTTTTATCAAGAGAAATCCTGTGTTCTATGAATAAATCTATTATAAGCTGCCATTTTTTTTTTACCAAAAGGGATGATGAGAGTCACTATGTATGGTTGTATCAGTGGTTGTTGATATTCCACAAATTTTGAACTTCAGGCCATTCAATTGCCTAATAATTGTTAGATCTAGATAGTTTATCTTCTTATCAATTTCAGTTTCAAGAGTAACTTGTAACTGTAATTGTTTTTATATCAGTCAAACGGGGAGAGATTTTCTTGAGCATAACCTAAACAACTAAAAATCTTAACTCTATCAACATAAAATCTAAGTATGCTCGCCATTTGGTCTCACACAACCTCAATTATATTGTTTTCAAATCTAACTTGTAACTACTACACATTTGTGAAAAGGGCCAAATCATGAATGCCGTAAAAAAATACAAAATTTATGGACCATATACAAACATAAGCAGTTGCAGTTTCATATCAAATGACCAGCTAAAGTTTAAATACAAATCTCTATACACACCTGGCTTATCAGATAGAGACAAACAACTGCTCAGTGAATGAACAAACGTGATAAGGTGCACACATAATAACACATTTTAGTTTAATGTCTACAATAAATGTCAGTTTCATATTTATGTTTATTTTTAAATAATAATAATATATAATTAGATTATTATTAAATATAATACTAATAACAATAAATAAAATAATCAGTTTAAAGGAAATTGATATTTTAGAAGTGACAGCCTCTTAAGAGGGCTTTTATTTTAGAAGTGATAACCTCATAGAAGGATTTTTTATTATCTGATATGAAGCATATGATTTGAAAGCTATAATTCTTAACTGTAAACAAGAAGCCATATGGTGGATTGAAAAGGTTAGATTATCATTTTATGATTGGTCTCTCTGCAGTTGACATGTTGTTGTTTGCTGATGACCAGGCTATTCTGTTGATAGCCAAATCAAGCAGGTGCAGATGGCTTCATTACATCAAATCTGCAAGTATTCTGGATTACAGATTTCCACACTGAAGACTAATGTGATGACTTTTATGGAGCTGATCGTATACAGACAAATGGGATCTCCTCATGGATGGTACAATTCTGGAGCAGGTCAGCAGTGGATGAATACCTGGGCTATAATGTGTCTTATATTACAATGATTGTGAATAAACCACATAAGTCCAATCAACAAGTAAAGAAATGCATTTTAAGTTCTACAATTATGACCCTCCTCACACTTCTCTTTTAGGTATGAGAATTGGACTTCAACAAGTTGGATTTCCGTGTAATTTTCCGATGTTCTGTCTAAGAACACACCAATTCCTAAGGTATGTTTTACAAATTTTCATGTAATAATTAGTGTAATACAACCAACTCTAGAAGTAACTGATGGTTTATGTACAGATCTCAAACAAATTGCCCAAATTGTACCATTAATCATTTCCAAATCGGTGCTGGTACAATTTGGAGAATTACAATGAACAATTCTTCATTGTCCCAAGTTCTACGTTTGTCATTTTACAACAACAGAAATACGTCGTCAAATTCGTTTATTTATCATCAAATTTAATCCGCTTAATACCATACATTAGAATTTACAATACTAACAGTGTAACGTTAATTATTACTTTAACATTTTGTTTACCTTAGCTGACAAACAAACAGATATTTTTACCTCCGCATTTCGGACGCCATCTTGCATTACTGCCAACTGTAAAAAATTTTTTACTTACCAGGGTTCGGTTAGACAAACTGGAGAACAGAATGGTTATTTCAATAAAACAGATTGATTACTTGTATACATCTTTTGATCTCTTTTATTATGCATTTAAATTCAAATTCATTTTTATTACAAAAACAAAACAATTTAAAGTCATTCGACTCCCATCATTAACCAAAAAATATTCCTTCTCCTTCTCCCTCTCTTATTTCTGATGTGATTTTGTTAACGATAAAACAATAACAATGATTACATGATTTCATACACTGATAGTGCCTAAATTCAAAATAGAAATAATTAAAACACAGAAATAGTTAAATTAATTTTACGCAAACCAGGGCTTCATTCACACACACATATACACCCCAGGCCCTTGACATCTAATTTTTTTGGGGGGGATTAGAAAACATTTCTTTCCATAATAAAATGTTATATTTGATTTTAAATTTGTTGTAATACCCCGAAGGTTACTTAGCTGTTCATTTTTTGGTGATCCGCAACTGTCCAGTCTCTTACGTAACTTTGTTCATTCCGCACATTTCGTCTTTCACTTTCTGCTCAAACCAAAACTGTTATTCTGGTATAATTAATGTCTCAATTTCTTTAAATCACATTTTAACACCTTTTGGTGTGGGCGCGCACCCGTAATTCGTCCCCGAATTTATGTACGGCCGTACCGGACGAGAGTATAATTCTTACTGGGTTTATTATAAACGGGCAAGCATACGGCCCGCGTCCGCCATCGCTAGATGTTGGATGACGACTGTCTTTGTTAAATCAAGCGCAGACTGCTGTCGCCGCGGACGCTCCTCGCATTCCTATGTGACGTCGGCTGGGTTTGGCTTCTGACATCTCATGTTGTTTTGTTTAACATGCATAGTTCATAGGTCAGATTTCTAAAAATAACTGTTTCCAGCGGCTTGATTGCCTGACCTTGGCATTAATTCGTGTATATTATTTTCCACAATCACATTTTCAAATAATACTTTACATTTTACCAAAATATTCCGGGATGAGTTGACTTGTCCCGTTACAATAGCTCGTTCTTTACTGCCTAAGTGGTCTAGGAGATGGGCGGGGTAGCTTGCCGTATGTGAAAGAGACTTGTTTCATTACTTCCTTCTCAAATGGCTTAATCATTTGGACAGGGATTTTCATAAAAAGTTAACATTTGTTTAGCAAAAACATTAGAAGTACAGTTTGTCAAAGTTTTGTATATCAGATCAGTAAGATGCGCAGTCGTCTGTGCAAGGCATGTCCAGAGCTATACAAGAGGTGGAGGGGACTATTTGGCGTGCCAAAAAAGAACCGTTACAACTTCAATACCACACTAGTCGTGTTGTATACCTCGAGACTACCGGAGCCTAGCCTTCCAGTACATGCATAAAAACCAAATTTCATTACAAGAGTATTTTTCAATACTACATTCGTTCAACAGTATTTATCAATTTCGAATACGATACTTCCACAATGCCACAAGTGAAATCTTTATGCCGATTAGGGAGAGGAATAGCTCTAAGAAGCCAAAGTAAACGTATCATAATGAAGGTGTTTAATAAGATTAATGTCTAAAATCCGGAAATGCACAGGTCAGAAATTAAAAACCGTGTTGCTGGTATGTGTGGAATATCGGTTCATGTTTTAAGAAAAATTCTGTCGGAATCTAAAAAATTGCGTGAAAACAAAACGTTTACTACACCTGGGAAAACTCGTAAACGAACTAACAAGAAAGTTAATATAGATAATTTTCAAATTAGTGCATTATGAAATATAATTCATAATTTTCACATTACACATAAAAAGTTGCCTTCTTTAAGAAAATTAATTTTTGGTTTTGAAAATGGAACACCCAGAATTGCAGTTTAACTTTACCCATGAAACTTAACGAAAGATTCTTAGAAGCCATACATGGGGTTTAAATGGAAAAAGACAAGCGATAATCAAAAAACTTCGATTGAAAAACACGATATTCGTTTCAAACGAGTAACTTACAGAAAATTCAGGAACATAGACAAGAAGGAAGAACGATAGTTTTTTAGAACGAGTCATATAACCATTCCACCCACGTGAAGAGCTATTGTTGGTCAGACGAGTCGGCCTACAGTTTTCAGAAAATTATTTCTAAAGGGGTTAGACTAATAATAACCACTGCTGGAAGTGAAGGCGGGGAAGTGCCTAACACACGTTTAATTTTTACATCAGGCCAAAAATCGGGCAACTATCATAACAATATGGATGCACTCAATTATGAAAAATGTCTTAGAACACAACTGAAACCTAATCTTCCGGCCCGTTCTGAGTTGGTAATAATGTGCCTTACCACAGCAAATTATTGATCCAGCTCCAAATTCAAATCAGCAAAAGGAAAAAAATGTTAATGTGGCTAAAAAATAAAAATATTCCATGTTTAGAAAAAAATGTACAAAGCGGAACTATATGAGTTGATAAAACTAAATAAGAAGTGTTTGACGTTATATTATATTGGTATGTATGGTTTGCAAGCCACCCGTTTGTTGCGTCAATTCTATAACGATTATAATTTTTGTTCAAACTGCGAGACTCGTGTGTTGTTGTATTTATTCAGTGTTCGTAATTTTATTAATTAGTTTAATAAATTTATTCACTGGTTTATTTCGATTTTGATCTTCTTGTTTAATTATTTATGAGTAAATATTTAGTTGTAGATCCGTTGACGAATGTAAACAATTGCGTAGATCTCTGTTAGTTCACTCTCCTAATTAAAAGTGTCGTCTGTGTATGTCAGTGTATTGTCTTGACAAGGTTATTATACATAAATCAAACTTTCACGTACCTGTGATGTAGTACTAGACGTTCAGTTGGTCACAGGTGGTTAATAAACTGTCAAGCTTTTGATTGAGCAGTATATTAATGCTGTAAAAGCTTTTTGTAAACACTTTTAATTTTTATTTGGGCGCCATATGGGTTTTCTAGAGAAATGCCCCATAAAAAGAATTCTTCTGAGTAAACTGATGGTTAGTTCTGATATTTAATAAATCAATAAATGACCAAATGGTTAGATCCAGATCATGCATTAAATTTCTGCTTCTTTGTTTACTATCAAATATACCTCAGTAATTATCAATACTGATTAATTGCTAGTTGAAATAATTGTTGACAAGTGTTGTTACTTTACGATACTGTTATTTATTATTCGTTATTGAATAACTTCAATTAAATACATTCATTAGAAAATAACAAACGGATCACAAATCGTCCGGTTCCTTTACTTTGTCTAGCGCAGTTTAGTTAACATGAAAACTCTAATTATGATTGATAAATTATTTATTATAGTTACCTATTTATCTCAAGGGTGGCTTCTTTTAAGCTACAGAATAAAACGCCACTTTATTTCACAATGCTATTATGATATATCATATGGTTAGGTTAGACACCTTTAGTTATCGAAATTTAATAAACGAAAAGTTCGTTTGTTCTGAATAAAATTGAGTTTAGTTATAAAACGTTAACATATAAAATCTTACGTCGGAATCTGTTAATTCCTCTAAATAGCTTTGATACAGTGTTAGTTACTTATAGTCTTATTGTTTTTTGCGTCAGTACAATTGTGTATTATTCTATACTGTTATTGGCTAAAATGTAAAAAAGTAAATATGAGCACTGTATTCCCTGTAATCGTAATGATTAATTTATTCACATTTTAACGATCTTATTCTGTGATCGTTTTTACGCTTCACTGATTATTCGCACTTGAACGGGTTAATTTTATTCTTGAATAAGCTACTGCTTTTTGGTTATGTTGATACTTAACCTCGTTCATTCACACTCACTACTGGTTAAAGTTTCACTACTATGTCGATGCACAGACTGAATTACACTTCTTCTTTATCGTTGATTTATAAAATTTTGATGATTATTTGGTCTGGGTTTGTTGTTGCTGGTTGAGTGAATTTAGACAAAATGCTTCTTTGTTTACAACGATCCTCGTTTATATACTTTTTTCATCCAGCCGCTTGGAGCACTCGAAGTCTTACTAAAATGATATTATTCGTAGTATTCAATCGTAATTCACCAATTTTATGATGCTAACGTTAATATCTCAACTATTACAATTCCATTTCGGGTTCTATTACTATCATTGTACAGCTTATTTATTTATATTTATTTTGATATGGCTTGGTGCCAGTTTGGTCACAGTTTTCATTAACATTTAATTACTTTAAACTTAATAGTACATTGTTTACATGCGTCGTCTGCTAAAATTGGCAAAACCGACTATTACCTTTTTCTAATATTTGATTAATTATTCTTAATTTCTACTTTGAATATGATTAATTGATTAAAAAGAATACCTTATTATATATAAATGCTGCATTCAGCTGAACAATATTAATTATCTGTCTAATTTGTTGATTTACTAACATAAACTTCCATATTTTACTATTTATATTTTAACATTTCCTTCTCCTCTCTTGTTTTATAACATCACACATGTGGTGGTGCTTTACATTCTTTTCATCTTTGCCATGATTCTACTACATTATGCTTAGTAGGGTTTCTATTTAACTCTTATTTTTTTGGTTTAAATTGGTCATTCATGGTCTGTTATCACCATGTTACAATGTTTTGTTCCTTGACTGTTATTTTCTTTTGGTACCCATTTTACTTACGTATGAAGTTATCTAAACACATATAGTGCTTACATTTATAGTTATTCTTAATTTGTAATAATACCTATTTGGCTTTCACATTATCTTTTACAGTTTGTGACTATTCCTAGCATAGTACATTATATTTGTCTTTTTTATATCATTGTTCTACTTAGATCAGCTAATGTGCTGTTATTTATTCATAATATATAGTACAATATTATTCAAGTCAGTTGTTATTTTATTTATACTGTTTGATTTTATTTATCAATTGTTTTTATAGGGCTCACTTGACAGTTTATGTGGGAAACTTGTCTTGTCTTTTGTCTTTGTCATTCAGTTTATTTATGTTGTAGTGTCATTTAGTACATGTTGTGGATTCATCACTATTTACTTGAATTCCTTCTCTTCTTTTCTTTTTTATTGGTTGATTATTTTTACTGTTACATTCTTTCTGGTTACTCAATTATAGTTCTTTTAGTATTATTCACCCTTCTGGTGTTCATTATTGTTATGGAACATTTTGTGATGTTACATATGCTCCCCACTCAAAATTGATAATTTGAGAAAACCAAGTTCTGTGGTTAGATGAAATTATCACCTTAACTTGGTTTAATAATAAAACTACTGCTTTCTTCTTCTTTATCTAACTTAATGGTTTTTTTGGTGTGTTGGTCTAGACTATGTTCATCGCTAGTGCTATCTTCAGCTTACAAGTATTGGTCAAATTTTTATTCTCTTGGTGATTTGGTTATATTATACATTTGTTCTTATTCCGATAATTTCCCTGTTCTCCTGTAGTAATACATTTTTCCTTCTCATTATACGTATCCTGATTCTTGTGACAATTCTCCTTTGCTCTTTCATTTACCTCGAAGTTTTGGATTTAATCCTTGAAATATTATAGGCTAATTCCCTAACATTTTTCCCTAACATTTATAGCAGTTTCGGAGTCAGAGGGGCTCTCATCGGCATCCATTATCCGCCGTTCCTTAACTATACACTCACAGATCAGAGGAATCTTCATCTCTGTCTGAGATAATAAAAAGTTGTACATAACAACAGTTGCACTATCACAACACATAAGACATAAAATATTATTTACACTTCATTATAAGACATTATATTCATTAGAATACTCAAGGAATTAGAGGTTCCATTACATAAATTCCATTACTGTATCACTTCTGACCCTTTATCAATTCATTTAACATATTTCTCTTCACAGGTCATTATTGGTTATAACTTGACATATTTGTTATATTATCATAAGCTTGCTGTTATTCATCAATACTATTTTGAACGTTGGTTTTGTGATTATACATATTTTTATTTACACCCTTATCTTCATCACCATATAATCATGCAGTTAATTCTTAAATTCATCTTCATCTTATGTTATAGTCTTCTATTCTTCTTCATTTATAATTTCTTCTTTCTGTCTTTGGTTTTCACATTTTCACCTAATCTATTGGGTTAATTGTCAGTTAATTACATTTCATCTAAGTCATTGTCATTATTTCTTTTATCATCTTCATCAGTGTGTTAAAGATATATTCCTCCTTATTTATTTAAAATCACCTTCCATTTGTCTCGGTTATTAACATCAAAGTTGTATGTAGCCTTCTTTATGCTTTGTTATTGTTGGATATTATGTAATATTACATAATTAATGGCTCTCATCACTCATAGTATTTCTTCAACGACGCTTGGTTGAATGTACCCTTGGTTTTCTTACTCACTGGGTCTGAAATTTCATATGTGTTGTTCTGGTTGTTCTTGGTGATGGTATACGGACCTGTATACAGTAATAGTAGTTTTTTCGTGATACCCTCCATTGTACTGGGTAATTCTCGATTTTTTAGTAATATTCTATCCCCTACTTGGTACTGTATTATTTTCTCAGGTGTTTTGTTCTGGTACTTTCTTCTTCTTTCTTCTATCTTCTCTATAATCTTATCATGAAATTGGACTTTGTTGAACTGGTATTCCTGGCTTTGGGGAAATTTAATAATCTCAGTGATTTCTCGTGGTGGTGGTTTCTCAAACATGGCATTATATGGGGTGGTTTCGATGGATTGGTGGTGAGCTAGGTTTATTAAATCTTCTGCTGCTGATATGTACTCACTCCATTTCCGTTGTTGGTTGGAACAGTATGTCCTGAGGATTCTCCCCACTTCTCTTAGCACTCTTTCTGCAGGGTTACTGCTGGGATGGTATACTGAAGTTTTATAAGTTCTTACACCATGATCTAGCAGCGTGTCCTTCCACTTCCTCCCCTTGAATTGGGTTCCATGATCTGTTATGATAGTCTTCGGACTTCCCACTTCAGGTATATAGTGTTGTATTATGATAGTGAGTATCTTCTTGGTGGTGGCACGATTTATCGGGTATAATTTTGTGAATTTCGTGTAACGGTCAAATATTATTATGATGTATTTATACTGATGTCGACCTCCACTGCGAGGGAAAGGACCGCAGATATCTACGAAAACCTTTTCTAATTTGTTTGATGAAGTTATAGGTATCATTATCCCTTCTTTCTTCTCGTTGTTGCATTTTACTAATTGACATATGTGGCAATTTCTAATATAATTACGCACCCTTCTGTTTATGTCCTTGATGTACAGGTGTTCTTCCAGTGCCCTTATCACTTTCAATGCTCCCATGTGTCCATAACGTATGTGATAATCGATGATGATTTCCTTCTCTAGCGTTCGGGGTATTACCAACTTCCAAGTATTATTGTGGTGTCTTGTCTTGATAAATAAAAGATGGTGATGTATGCAATAGTAAGGTATTATCCTATTGTCCTGTGCACCTAATCTCTGTTGAATTTGCAGTAACTTGGTGTCTTGCTTCTGGTGTTGTTCGATTCCTTGAAATATTTCTTCTAAGTCCAATCGACCCTTAATGATGTGATAGATTTTTGCAATCGTTTCCTTCCCTCCTTCATAGGTTTGATTGGTTATATTTATACGTGACAATACGTATGCTGCTATATTCTTCTTGCCTGGAATGTACTCCCAACTGATGTTATATTCCTGTAAGGCTAGGGTCCATCTTGTCAATCTACCGTGGCTTAATTTACAGTTCTTCAGGAATGATATGGACTTGTGGTCAGTCTGCACAGTTATTGAATATCCCAAAATATAGGTCCGGAATTTTCCGCAGGCAAACACTATGCTTAACAGTTCTTTTTCTGTCACATTGTAATTTCGCTCGCACTTGTTCAGTGTTCTACTGGAGAAGCTTATAACCAGGTGGTTTCCTTCCTCGTCCTCTTGGTACAGTGCAGATCCTAAACTGATGTCGCTTGCGTCACAATTCAAGTAGAACGGCTTATTGAAATCTGGGTGATGCAGCATTACAGTCTCCAGAAACTTGTTCTTAATCAATTGAAATACTGTGTCTTGATTTGGTCCCCACGTCCATTTGTCTTTTGAAGATAATTGTGGCAATAATTTAGTGGTTAATTCTGAATAATTACTCTGGAATTTACGGTAATAGTTGCATAGACCTAAAAAAGATTGTAACTGCTTTTTGTTTCTCGGTGTTGGGAATTGTTGGATTGATTCTACCTTGTCTCTAGAGGGGGTTATTCCATGCTCTGATAAATGGAAACCTAAAAACTGTACTTCCTTAGCTATAAATTGCGATTTCTCTAGTTTTAATGTAATGTTGTTTTCTGACAGCTTATTTAATACATGTTCTATTCTACAACAATGATCCTCCCAATTGGCAGAAGTTATGAGTAGATCGTCTACATATATGGTAGTGAACTGGAGCGCTTCTTGACCTAATACCTGGTCCATACATTTAATAAACACCGCTACAGAGTTCACTAATCCGAAGGGCAATCGCTTGAATTGGTAATTGCGCCCTTCAAATATAAAGGCCATATATTTTCGGCTGTTTGGGTGTAGCTCCACCTGCCAGGACCCGCAAAATGTGTCCCAGGAACTAATAAACTGTGTGCCATGAAATTTCTTCAAAATCTCTTCTATTTCTCCTGGAGATGTTCTGTCGTTAATTAAAGTTTTATTGACCTTCCTAGCATCCAAACAAAGTCTTACTTTCCCGTTCTTCTTCCGGATAGCTACAATAGGGCTGGTATAAGGTGATTGACTGCACTCAATGATGTCATCTTTTAATAGTCGGTTGATTTCGGTCCTGACTGCCTCTTTTAGAGAATATGCAATAGGGTAGGATTTCCTATTAAAATTTACCGGTTCTCTAAATTTTAGTTCACATTGGTAATTCTTGACCTTATCCGGGGTGTCTGAGAATACATGTCTATATCTGTTGTGTATGTTTATTAACATTTCAATTTGATCTGGGTTTGGTGGGTTGTCTCTCTTTGTCGACTTAAATTGGTGGATTTCTTCAATCTTCTCGTTCCATAAACTGTTATTGTTTTCTTGATATTTGGTTTCCTACTTGGGTGTCTGATTCCTAGAACTTTGCAATTCCCTAACGTGGAAAATGGTGCGGTCCTGAGGGGCTTCTTTGCTTCCAATTAACTCAGCCGTCCATTCCAAATCTCGTGAACTCAGAGTTACTCTCGCTCTGCTCATGTCAATAATTGCTGAGTATTTTCTCAGAATATCGCAGCCGATTAAACTGCAAAAAGGTAAGCCATTGGCTACTAAAAATATCATAGGAATTTTGACCCCATGACTAGTCACTTCTACACTGACCTGTTTCTTGACGGTCTTATTTTGTCGCCCAGTCGCTCCCACTTATATTATGTTGTTAATCGGTAGAGTTGGTATTACCGATTTACATTCTCCCTGTATTCTGTTGATCTCAGTGCTATCAATTAAAGAGACGTTCGCACCCGTGTCGATCATCAATGTGGTGGTCACTCCGTTTATTTCAGCAGTCACATATGCTATTTCATTGTTACATTGGACGTTGCCGATCTCCTCTTCTTCAAGTAGTTCCTGTCTGACATTCTTTAAATAATGACTCCGTATTATAGTTATTGTCTTGTCTAAGTTGTGTTCGTCGTGTCAATAGACTGGTTCAGTGTGGGGTCTTGTTGGTTTCTCACTGCCGCGGTTCGTTTAAAGGGAGTTCATTCCCTTCCTCCCGTCTGTCCGGCGTGTTTACTTGATTCATCTCGTTTATTTCGGGTCGCCCTCCATGGTGATGGTTGAATTCGTCGGAGTTTCTCCTCCTGTCGTCTTCATTACTTCGGCTCCTCCGTGGTTCGCCCCTTGAATTTCTCCTGTCGTTGTGATGGTATACCCTATCATCATATCCATTAAAGCTCCGGCGTCTCTGGTAATATCGCCTCCTCCCATAATCATTATTGGCATGGACATAATTAACTCTTCTGTATGGTTGGGGCTGATTATTCCCGCCTTGGTTGTGTGGTCGGTTTTGGTTATAATTATTATATGGAGGCCGTCTCACGGTATTATTATTATTGTCATCGTATTTGTTACACGGATTGTTAGGTCGGTGATTGGTTTCGCTGTTTCTATTGACATTGTTTTCGTAGTTATTCCGGTTGTTCCGGTAATTTGGGTTGTTATTACCACTTCGGTTATTATTCCTATCAAGGTAATAATCGTTCCTCCTACGACTTCTTCTGTAGTAAACCTCATGCTTATGGTTCTCGAGTAGCGCTGCCATGGATTGGATGGTTTTAATCTGTCCCCACTGCCGTGCTCGCGCTATTCCCTCCTCGTAGTGATACGATAATTTCGTCACCAGGCATTCCTCAGGTATTTTAGGTTCGAGGTTCCTCGCCAAGCATACTTTACCGAGGAAGTAAGCGGTTGGTGTCGTCCCTCGACTGGCGTCGTACTTGCCGTTACAGATGTCGTCTCGTACAATATTTTGAGTGGACTCTGACCAATACTTAGCCCTGAAGAGCGTCTTGAACTCCTCATAATTTTGAATCTCGTGTCGGGTTGCCGTCCACCAGTTGTCGTGTATTTCTTTAAAATACTCGTCGATTAAACTGCGTATCACGGTCCATCTCTTCTCTCGAATTCTGGCCAAGTTCTCTTCTACTCTTTCTAGAAATTCGATTGGATTCTTCTTGTAATTTTTTAAATTTATGTTGTCGCGATTGTCCGCGTTTTGCATGTATTGACCCGGTGCTGGTCGGTTACGAATTGTTTCGAGTTCCTCTCGTATCTGCAGGATCTCCCGTTGTCGTAACTCTTCAATCTTCTCTTTATTATTGATGGTCAGGCTTCGTACATAGTTTACTGACGCGTCTATTTCCTCGCATCTCTCCCCTACGTCCGTTCGTACCCGTTTTATTTCTTCCTGATTCATCCTATTCAGAGATCCTATTCTGACTTCGTTAACGTCTTCGAGGCTGTTTGTCCGTCCATCGACCTCTTCTCTAGTTTGCTGTAACTCTTGGTTGCACTGTTCACACCTTTCGTGTACTTCCGCGATCTCCCTTCTCACTACTGTTATTTCTCCGTCTATTTTCGTGTTTATCTTCGCGTTGTTGTCCTCTATTCTCTTGCTGATGTCGTCGATTTTCTCCTCCATTTTCTTGCTGTTGTCGTCTATTTTCTCCTCCATTTTTTGTCGTAGCAGCGTGGCCCGTGCAGCGCCGCCACGGTGACGTAAGTGCGCTAGGCAGATTGCGCGTAAGCAAGTACAATGTACAATGTCTTAACATACTGCTCGCCTCAAAATCGGCGATTTTGACATAGTTTGCAGTAAAAAAAAAGAACAAATTATTTAGCGCATACAAGTATACATGAATACTGGCAAACATACAAATATAATATAAACGAGTACATCATTAATATAATTAAATACATCATTAATCAATGGTCCATAGGTAATATGTAACAATAATCCAAAGGCTTGAATATGCGATAAATCATGAACAATAATGACAATAATACATGGCAATAAGGACACCGTGGGTGGCCTTGCACAAACATTAAGGAAATACAACCAATTTACAAAATAACAGCGTGACACTTAGCGTGTAATAAACAGTATTGCGCAGCAATACAAGGTAATATATCTGGAAAATTCACTATGACAATATACAGTAGAAGTATGCCACAAATATCGATAATAACGTACAATAAAAATACCCAAAAATTTAATATAATAATATAATGAAAATACCCAAAAATTTAATATAATAATATACACTGCACCACACGTTTCACCATAATTGACATCACACTAAGAAAAAGAAAAACGTTTAAATGTTCACCAATGCACCGCTACATGGCGTCCATTAATGATAAAATACATACAAGTGCATAAATGGTATACCTTACATAAATTACATAATATAAAATTACATAAACAACATTGTAGTCAATAAAATGTGTATGGAAGAGCATGTGCTCGACCGGCAATGTCCCGGGCATGAAACACCGAGGCGCAATCAGTCTGTTGCCACCGGAAGTGGGCACAGCTTATGAATGGGTCTGCGCAGAATGCCGTTGGCAGTACGGACGTCCGCAACACGTACCAACGAATCCTGCCCAAGATATGTCTGAGTGACAATGCCGCGCTTCCAAACCAATGGTGGGGCATTGTCATCCAGAATGAGGACCAATTGTCCTACCGATAAATTTTTCGACTGCTTTTTCCACTTGTTTCGCTGCTGCAACTGGTGCAGATAGTCTCGGGACCAACTCTTCCAAATGGAACGAGTAAACCTTTGCAAAAGCTGCCATCTCCCCAAGCGACCCAAATTTGTATCCGAATAATCAGGTTCCGGAAGAGCGGTAAGGGGGGAGCCAACTATAAAGTGAGCTGGAGTGAATTGCTCAGGATCCCCGGCGTCATTTGAAATGGAAAACAAGGGACGCGAATTCAAACAGGCTTCAACCTGGGCTAAGACAGTGGAGAACTCTTCGAAGTTCAGGATCGTATTGCCTATGACGCGCCGCAGATGGAACTTAACACTCTTGACGCCACTTTGCCACAGACCACCAAAATGGGGGGCTGAGGGAGGTATGAACGACCACTTAATTCCGCGTGGACTAGCGAAATCCTGAGCGGCCCTCTGAAATTCGTCCCGCTGGAAGAGCTTGTATAGCTGGTGTAATATAGTGTCAGCTCGACGGAAATTAGTACCGTTATCGGAGAATATTTGTTCGGGGATGCCCCTCCGGGATATGAAACGTTTCAAGGCGGCCAAAAAGGCGTCTGCCGACAAATCTGAAACCAATTCAAGGTGAATAGCCTTGGTGGACAAGCAGATGAACAGAGAAATATAGGCCTTAGTAAAGGATTTGGACCTCTGCCCGCCCTGGCGTAACAACATAGGACCGGCGTAGTCCACGGCGCACTGTGAGAAGGGCTTGGAAGGGGTGACCCTAGGCGCGGGTAATTGACCCAACAGTTGGCTGGAACCAGACGCGCGAAAGCGAAAACAAGTGATACATTTGTGAATGACCGAGCGTATGTACGACTTGTCGTTTATAATCCAATACTTTTGGCGCAGCGAATATTGCGTAAGTTGTACTCTACCGTGGAGTAATCGAATGTGTTCATATTCAATAATTAATCGAGTCAGGTGAGCCTGCGGATGTAGTATGATTGGATGCTTGTTACTGTAACTTAGCTGAGACTGCTGAAGGCGACCGCCAACACCCAATATACCAGCGATATCAAGAAAAGGATTAAGTGAGAATGTTTTACTATCAGTAGGTATAGGGCGATGTGCCTGTAATTGCTTAATTTCAACATTGAAATGCGAAAACTGGGCTAGACGAATAAAAACCAAGAGCGCGCTGTTTAACTCATGCGCAGATAAAAAGGAGGTGCTTCTACTGGAAGCGGGAGACTTAGCGTTATGAATAAAACGCAGGCAGTAAGCGAAAACGCGTAGAAGCCTAGTGAGAGAAGAGTAATTTTCAACATAGTTTGAAAAGTGTGAAGCGGTAGCCAACGCGAGCAGGGCCTGTTTACGTACTTCCTTGTCCAACTCCGGATGAGCGTAAGCGGAATTGGGATCAAAGGGACGAGTAGGCCAGTCCGAAGGCTTCTTTAGTAGCCAATAAGGACCATGCCACCATTGCTGGTGGTTGTGTAACAGACGGGGTAAACAACCGCGGGATAGAATGTCCGCGGGATTATCATGAGACGATACATGATACCAATTGCCCAGACTAGTGAGCTGCTGAATTTCAGAAACACGGTTAGCTACGAATACCTTCCACCTGGACGGCGTTTGATGAATCCAGTGAAGGGCAATCGTCGAATCAGAGTAAAAATATAACTCGCTGAACTTGTAGGCCACGGCACGGACGACCTTTGAAACCAACTGCGATAATAACAAACAGGCACATAGCTCGAGACGAGGTAGGGAAATTTGCCTTAACGGGCAACTCTTGATTTAGAGCACAATAAATGAGACGAAATACTATTATCGAAATATACCGTGCGCGCATAGATACAGCATGCGTAACCTTTTACAGACGCGTCGGCGAACCTGTGTAATTGGAATGAGATGATTGACGAACTTCCTGAATCTTTTACAGCCCTCGGGATCCTAAAATGAGTGTCTGAGAATAACTGAGCGTAGAGCTCAGTCCATTTAATAGATAAGGAATCAGAAAGCGGGTCGTCCCAATTTGTACCCGAAGACCAGTGTGTTTGCATAAAGTACTTGCACCAAAACGTGATAGGCCCAATTAAACCCAATGGATCATAAATACCAGCGATAACAGATAACACCTTTCTTTTATTGAAATGATCAATTTTAAAATTTCTTTGTATATTGTATACGAAGCTGTCCGCTATAACGTCCCACTGAATGCCCAGAGTGCGGACTGTTTTGTCCTTGTTAAAGTCCAGGGACGAGTTAGTGTACGAAGATGTTATATTCCGGTCGTTAGACGACCATTTGTGAAGAGTGAAGCCGTAGCGGCTTAGCAACTCAGAAATGTCGGTATTCAATTGGATTAGAACCGGTGAGCTATCGGAACCGGTGAGGAGGTCATCGACGTAAAAGTCGTTAGCAATGACTGAACAGGCCAGGGGGTACTGAGTACTATTCTCCTGGGCGATTTGTTTTAAACATCTCGTTGCAAGAAATGATGCACTAGCAGTTCCGTACGTGACTGTTCTTAAAGCATAATGTTTGAGCTCCTTGTGGGGAGAGTCACGCCAAACAATTCTCTGTAAATTGGAATCACGCGGGTAGACCAAAATTTGGCGATACATTCTATGTCCGCCATGAAAGCGTAACGATGGGTTCTAAATCTGGTCATAATGGCGAAAAGATCCTGCTGGATCATGGGGCCGACCATAAGGGTGTCGTTTAACGACAAATCGTTGGACGCCTTGGCCGAACCATCAAAAACAACGCGAAGTTTAGTGGTGGTGTACTCGTAGTCTTAAAGACGGCATGGTGAGGTAGATAAAAATGTTTGATTTGTCAACTGACAAGTCATATGAATCAAGCGGAGACAGTAGGGGGTAAATGAGAGTTCTATGACGTCACATGGCGGGAAATTCAAAAATCGTGGTGGTGGGGGTAGACATCCGGTGCTGTGTGTCGTAGTGTGCATAGTTGCTGATGGACCGGGGGGGTAGTGGTGTGTCCCACGTGACCTTGTTGGGCGTGTCGAAGTAGTCGGCCATGTTGTCGTCGTCTTGGCAAAAGTGGGGTTATGTGTGCGTTGATTGGTGTAGGCGTGGCCGCCGTTCGCTGTTCGCCGTTCGCCGTCCGGCGGCGGCCTGGCCGCGGCCTGGTCGTGGCTTGATGGCGGCCAGGAGTGGTGGGGTCGTCGTCCATTTTGTCGTCGGCGGCGGCCATGTTGTCGGTAGGTGGGTGGTCGGTGTTGGAAAAGCGGCGATGTTGTCGGGTTGTGCATGTGTGCTGGTTAAGGTTCGGCCACGTTGCCGCCTCGTGGTGTGTTATAGTGTATGGGTATGTATATGTAAGGGGTTTTTCCGGAAGGGTGTCCATGTTGGAAAAGCGTCGTCGACGTTGTCAACTTGTGCTGGTTTAGCGTCGGCCACGTTGTCGGCTCGTGCGAGTGTTATAGTGTATGGGTTTAAGATATATTTACACTGCCACCATTGTCCGGATATCGTCGATGTGAAGAGGTGAATTGCATTGTTGCCAACTCGAGAACTGTACTGGCGTTGGTCACGTTGTCAACTCGTGCATGTGTTATACTGTACGGGTTTCAGATATATTTACACTGCCACAATTGTCCCGATATCGTCGATGTCGTGTCTATGTGTTAAGTAAATATATATACAGATTGTAAAAATACGTTCGCACCAACATGTTGGTCAAGGGTTTGCTATGTCCAGCCCTACATTTGTTGTTGTAAGAAACACACATGATATGCAGTGCATAATTGAATGTCAATTCACTTATATAAAACACACACACACACACACACACACACACACGCACGCACACGCACACGCAATATTTATGTAATATCTGAATAATAGGACGTTGCAAATGATGTAATCGGCTCCCACTGTGATTTTCACATGTGGAGTTATTTTTTACAACAGAATGCTGACAGACCATCCGTTATCACTGGTGGGTATGTAATATGAATAATAGGGACAAGTGGCAGTTGGCTTCCACTGAGATTTATACACGCGCATTTTTTTTTTTTCACATGGTGCAGCTGTCTGGACATCTGTTATCGCGAGTCGCTAATGGTAATAATTAATTGCCTCCGTCTGTCAGCATATAATTAATTGCCGCCGTCTGTATGAACATATGTTATCGTTGCGTGTGAACGAAGTTAGGGACGTACATAAATTATTGTGTGAAATAGAACACAAGCCAAGCTAAGTGTGCGTCTTTGACTGTGTGTGTGTGTGTGTGTGTGTGTGTGTGTGTGTGTGTGTGTGTGTGTGTGGCAGCTGTTACTTTTTTTGTTGATGAGTGTGCATTAGTTGTTATGATGATGTAATCGACTCCGTCTGTCTGGCCGTCTGTTTATCGCGGCGTGTGAACGTAGTCGTACATAAATTTTTTTTAAATAACAGAACACGCAAGCTGTCTGACACCATCTGTTATCACAGCGTGTGGGAAACAAAACGCAAGCCAAGCTAAGTGCGCGTCCGTGACTTTGTGTGTGGGAGCTTTTTCTTGTTGTTACCATCTCTTTCGTGTACATCCTTGAGATACTATATTATATAAGCTGTACGAACTGCACTCAAAGGCACATCGTTCGTCGCGAGACTCAACTGGAACTCGTACAAGGTTAGTTTGTTTTTTAAATATTCTTTAATTTCTAAAGTATATTATAATCATGCAATTATTGTTTAATAAAATTGATTTTTTAAATTAGTTCTATGTAACACGTTCTAGCTTGTATATTGAGTTATGAATATGTAAATAAGTTATGTTCGAAGGAATTATGAAATTAAAAAAGAATAAAAATATAAAAGCAATACTGTTTAATTACAAATAATTAAAATACATGTAATTAAAATACATAATATGTAAACGCACACAGTAGTGAAAATTACAAAATGTAAACATGTGCAACATGACATTTGTATACGAAATACATCTAAGTAAAACTAATTACAAGTGCACTATGACATGACAAATATGTACAAAAAAATTAAATAAACACACACAGTAGTGACAATTAAAAAAAGCAATACTGTTTAATTACAAATAATTAAAATACATGTAATCAAAATATATTACAATTTAAAATACATAATATGTAAACGCGCACAGTAGTGAAAATTTCAAAATGTAAACATGTGCAATATGACAATTGTATACGAAATACAACTAAGTAAAACTAATTACAAGTGCACTATAACATGACAAATATGTACAAAAAATGAAATAAACACACACAGTAGTGACAATTAAAAAAATACAATTGTATACAATTATATCAAATGAATTATGTGTAAGCACATTATATTATAACATTATGTAAACGCATACACAATTGTGTAGAATTACAATTAAATCAAATGAAATATGTGTAATCACATTATAATATATAAGTTAAAATATATTATTTATAATTAAATGAAATACAACTAAGTACATGTTAATATATATATACAATATATGTAATCGTACGCGACAAATGAAGATGTCCATTCGGTCCTACTGTACAATTTCTACTATGTAAGCTCTATCCTTTTCTCCACGATAAATTAGTTGCAGCGAACACGGTACTAAATTTTTTAATTCCTCATCTTCGAAAACGCCTGCGTATCTCTTTGGTAGATATACACGATATTTTAGTTTAGGGTCTCTGTAATCTTGGAGAGTGGACGAGTACAGCTTTCCCGTACTTTGCGTCTATATTCTGCATTTCTTCTATTGGATATTTTACGCCGATTATCGATTCCTTTATTTTTTTATACTCAATTGCGCTAATAGTTGCAAACTTTTCAGTGAATGACGCCATTTTAAAATAAAGAATTTATAATTTCTCACGCGTCTCTCAACGAATGAACAAATAACGCTCGTGCACAGCGAATAAATAGGGAGGTAGTTGTGGAGGTGGAAACCACTCAACGCACAGTAAGCGTTTATTTTTAACCGTGTGAACAGGATACGAGCTGATTTCTCACGGTTCAATGGGTAGGTGGGGAAGAGGGGAGTCGGTTATTTTTTATACGTCTAGACAGCACTCGTGCTTGTTCGAACATGTCGTCGACGCTAATTTATTTTTAGACAGGTGATGTATTTACGACTACACAGCACATGTGCTTGTTTGAACATGTCGTCGACGCTAATTTATTTTTAGACAGATGATGTAATCGATAGAAAGGCGACGACTGTTATTTTTTTTACGTAAGCGCTAAACAATAATGTTTTCAATTAGTAATTTATCAGAAACATGATGATTATTCTAAAATCTGATACAACCCACTCGCGTAAAGCGTGTACTCTAGTATTTGTACATATTTCCGGAAATAAGCGGTGCGCGAGACAGGCTGTTCCATGTATTGATTGTAATTGATCGAGTTTGGGACAACCGAAATCTTCTAAATTTATAATATTAAAATGCAAGATACGCTTCTGTAGAAATCTTTTTTTTTGCAATCCTTTTACGAACACGAAGTTAAAAGGAAACGTATACTTTTCTAATATCGGTACAAGATGTTCGTACGATGTGTCCCCGTCCGTCCACGTTAGTCCATGATAATGGTCTGTTAACCATCTGTTTGTCCTCACGTGTTTGTGATTCGAAACAATCGTGTTTACTGGATGTGTAAATATCCAATGCCTGCTGGCAAATGCGGTGACGTCCATAACGGCTAGTTCCTTAACGAGTTCGTTTCCATCGTTGTCGATGAAACAGTGAAAGTCAAGTATGACTGCTAGTTTATCCTCGCACATCCTTTTTTCGTTATAAACAACGTGTTTGGTGTTACTAGGAACGCTGCAGATCCGTCCGTCTTACGGAACAGACACGTTGTATGTTGTGAAACGCTCGTAAAGAATTTCTTCGGAATGTTTATTTTGTACCTTATATTTTCGTCACGGATCAGTGCAACAAATTTACATGTCAAAACGTTGTATACAAAAATTTCTATAGGGTACAGTACTGTATGCTTTAAGTCACTGCAGCGTATGTACTCGTACGGAGATAGCAGCTCCATGCGTCCGTCTTCAACGCGTGCTGTTCAAACACTGAGGTATGCGATATTAGCGGAGGTTGGATTAAACACTTTTGTCACAGCAGCATATATATTTTCAAACCTTGTGTTCACTAGGCGATAAAATTATAGCGTGAAAACGAACTAGAAATATGCTCTCATGTAAGCGGTGTATGCGGTTCTACATAAGGGACAATTATGTAGGGTTATGGCGCAATTCACACATGTGATAAAATGTCGACAGGGAATAAGTACAACTTCCACGTTTTGTGCGTAACAGACTTTGCACATCGTATCACGATTCGAGCTTCCTTCTACGTTTTTTATATTCTCCTTGATCGTGTCGGTGCGTTGTTCGTTCTTTGCTGTCGCTACTGCTGTTGGTGCTTGTGTTTCGGTAACGATACCCAGTGCCTTGATGATAAAATTTTTATCTTTCATTAACATTACGTAAGAGCACGCAGGGAAATGACGTGCGTGTTCCATCCAAGCATATTCTCCACGTTCCCATTTGTTTAATCCGCCTCCACAGCAAAAACAAATCACTCTATCGTTGCATCCGGTGTAAAAGAAACCCGCTTCTGATAATTCTTTAGGCGTTATCGTTAACGATACAGGCCATTCTTTAAAACTCTTTAAACGGTTTTCCAAGTTTCTGTAACGTGGATATGGAGATGTGATTTTTTGAATTAAGATGACCTGCACTTCTTTATCGTCTGGTGATAAGGACTTGATTGACGTCGTCGTCGTCGTCGTCGCCGCTTCACCGCATTCTTTGAAATAGCGGTTGTTGTTGGGATTGATATCGTCATCATCGATATCGTGTGAAAGCATCTTGTGCGTCCACTCACGACTCGTGCTGATGAAACACTGTGCGAAGAATAGGGAGGAGAGGATAATCGTTTCCCCCTCCACAAAAATAAAATACACGAAAATTGATTACATTATTTTTAATAAAATATCACATTACATTCTATTTACAACAAAATAAAAATACATGAAAATTGATAACTTTAATTTTAAAAAAATCACAAACATATAATGCACACATTACATTCTAAAAAAAGCAACATTCTATTTACAGCAAAAAAAAACATATATATAGTAAGCGTTTAATTGTGTCTGCGCACCGTGTTGGATAACGGGTGTACACGTTGATTGAATCATGCAGTATCAAGCAGTAGGCCGCGGTCTGAGCGGGGAAATTGGTCGATGACTCGAATTCCAATCTGACGTCGACTGGTGAAGACTTGAGCGATTCGTCCTGTCTGCTACAATCGAAGACGAATAACGGTGCTTTTGCTATGAACTCAGTAGGTGTTAGAAGTACGTTGGGTTGACTTCTGTGGTAGTACGATTTTTGAAATCGTGTATACATGTCGTACAGCAATGCGTAACGTCCGTTATCGATATCCAGGTTCAGGTTATCGTACGGGTAGTATTTGTCGTTCAGAAAGAGTCTCGCGTTTGTCACATTGCAGTGATCGAATTCGTCTGCGTGTTTATTCAGATTGTTTTTTCTGGCGGTCTGAAAGGTGAGTTATCACGTACCGCGGTTTCTCCAGTTGTGTAGTTGTTTTCACCGTCCAAGTCTGTCTGTCAGTCGTTGGTAAAGCCGGATACTCGTGCAGTTCCCAACTGCGAAACGGTAAGAATAGTGGTAGGTCCTTGCGTATGATATCCAACAGTCGTATCCGTACTTCGTTGTTCACGTACACGAACGGAATCATCCAAGAGATTTTGGTCAGTTCTATATCAGCGTTAGCGGGCGCATCCGTGGACGAGAACAAAGCGTTAACGTTGCTGGAAGTGCGCAACAGTATAAGTTCCTGTTTCATGTTTAAAATAACGTGCGTGAAATCCTCAGCGAATCCCATCAGCATCCTCAACGGTATGCAAAAGTTGAATTCCTCGTGTTTGCCGGTCGGTGTTAGCTCGTTAGCTGTAGGAGCAACCCAACCGGCGTTTTGCATCGAAACAATGTCCTGCTTGCCGGCAGATAGCACGGTTTTAATAGTGGACGTGATGCCGACGCTCTTGGTACGATCCACTTCCACGTCGGCCAGTTCGTAACGGATTTCTTCGAAGAGAAACGCGATCGCGTTGTTGATCATTTTCACGTTCACACTACCGGTGCTGTCGGTCTTTTTGCTCAACTTGCCTTCAACGTACAGGAAACTTTCCATCGGTAAAGTGAAGACTTCCTGTTGCAGTATAGGTATGCGTATCTCATCGTTATTTCCGTATCGTGACGCCGACGCGTACGGTGCATGAGGATGATATTCGTAATGCGTGATGTTGTCTTCAAAGAATGGTCGACGTTCAACCGATAAGACGATACCGCTGTCCGCTATATTACTTGTTTTTCTTGACTTTGAATCCTAGTGAAATCAGGTAGCGTCGGTTAGTTGCTGTTAACCGTGCCAACGACGAAAGTCTACTGATACCTTTTCCAAAAGTGTTGACCTCTTTTATCTTGTGGTGCGAGCCGCCGCCGCCGTCGCCGCCGCCGCTCTTCATCACGGGGGTATCGGTGAAATAAATTCCCATGATTACTACACACGTTTCAAATGTATACGTGCGGTGATGACTTCGCCTTGAAAATTCACAATATCACCGTCCTGATCGTGTACGGACACTGTAACGTTACGCAAGTGTAGTACGTTAAGCGGAAAATAAATGACGTTTCTAGGCGTTTCTACTATCTTGAATCCTGGCTCAACCGTTGGATAGAACGAGTGCAGTATATGCTCGTTTCGTCCCGCCTTGTACGAACCTTGTACAGCGTACACCTTATCTCCAAAACGTTCACTTTGTTAATGTTTAAAGGCGCGTCCGACGTGTGTAATATATACGCTTCTAACTTTCGGTTCTTGGAAAAACCCAACATGGTACCGATCGTGTGTTCCATACATCCGAAATCGATATCGTATGAACAATAAATTTCACATTTCAACGTGTTGTTGTTGGGTCGTAGAGAAAATTTCGGGTCTGCTAGTTCTTTCTTCAGGTACGTTTCGATATCGCTGATTTCGTACACACCGGTCGGTATATTGACGAGTTCTAACGTTTTACGTGCTCCCTTTAGTACAGGAAAGACGTTGTTTCTTCCGCTTTCCACGTTCGGTATAGAGTTGTACGTGGTAAAGTCCAGCAGTCCTGCGTACCATTCACCGTCCGTCAGTTCAAGCGGTGGAAAAAAGTCACAAACCAGTGCGCTCGGATCCGTTCCTGTGACGGTGACCGTAAGCGAAGACATCTTGTCGTTTACTGATCGTTCGATGTCAAAAACTCTAAACATAAATGTCCGCAGATGACTGTGTCCGACGGCTGTTTCCGTGTGTAATTGTAATGAACGTCGGTCACGTTCGATCCAAAGTACCGTATTAGCTCGACAGGAGGGCGCAGATTGCTGAATCCATCAAAGTACCAGACTCTGTCGCCTCGCTTCTTGTAGCATACCCAGTGCGTGCCCGGTCCGGTAGCGTCGTCCAGATTCATGATCGCGCTTTCGTTCTCCCACGGTGATGTACTAGAAAGTGCGTCGCGCATGTACACGCCTCTGAAATAAGGTATACGCAATAGTTTCGTGTACTCATAAAGATCTCGATCGGACAACGGACGCACGGGTATTCTGATTAGGTTTTTCGGTACGGTCGAAGGTATAGTCCTGAAGCCTTTTTACCACCGGTCCGTCTTCGTCGACGTCCTGTCCCGTTGTCGTCGTTGTCGCCCTCCTCCTCTTTCTGATTATCGTGCGTCGAACCGGCTTGCGTCGTCTGGTGCGACGTCGACGTTTACGCACACCGCCACCGCAGCAAAGCCCGCTGCCTAACGCCGATTTCGCCTTCATTGCTGCTGCTACGGCTGCCGCGTACGCTCTTTCACTGATGCCCGAATTCAAAGCTTTCACTCGTTCCCACGCTTTACCGGCTAGCACGCGATCCGCTACACGTCGTCGTTCGTTGTCCTTGTACTTGCTGTAAGCGATATCGTGTTCGCGACGAGCTTCGTCCAACTCGTTGATTCCTCGATCACCACGAGCCAATCTCTCCTCTAGTTTCGTTCCGGGTCCACAGAACCTGTAGCCGGGCAGATGTAATTCCACCGGTAATACGTCCACCGCTCGATTGATCAGTGTAGGTACTGACTTCGCAACGAATGGTACCGCGCTTTTAACTATTTTTCCGATAAGACGACGCCCCCCTTTTTTTATCATTTCGGCTACGTAGTTCATACATGACTACTGTTTCGGTTGCTCTCGATAAAGGGATCTCCAATCGTGCTTGTCCTTAGATTTGTCCAGATCACTAATCAACTCGTTCGTCTCCGCCTTGTTCGTAAGTAGTAAGTCTGCCTCTTCGGCACCAAGTGAAGTACGCGCTGCGCGCGTATGCAATTTATAGATATACGATACCACTTTCTCCCAACGGCGTTGGAACACTTTTGCGAGTTTGTACGTTTCGCTCTTCGCGTACCGCTTCGCCTCCTCCAATTGACGTGCGTTCACCGCGTCCGTAGCCCGTGCGCCACCGTCGCCGACGTTTAGAATACTCTTTCCTTGTGCGTTGAAATAAGCGTCGTTTACCGCGGTGATCGTGTGTCGGTTCAAAAATTCCAAATTCACCGCGTCCTTGTTGTTCATGGGCGGCGCTAACTGCGTTATACGCACGTTGCCGACCATTAGGTTAGAGTTCGTATCCTTCGGTATGATTTTCGAGTCCACGTATACTTTGGTCGCAGCGTCTCTCGCACGAATCGGTTTCCTCAGAGACTGTATGCGATGGTCCCGCGCGTCGACGACAGCCCCGTTCTTCTTGTTCGGTGCCAGCTGTGTGAAACGTAAGCACGAGTAGTCTACGTACTGCTTGTTGACAGCGTCCCCGAGATCGACGGGAGCGCCGACGTTGACGAGCTTACGCCCTTTCGCGTCTATTCCTTGCGTCGTCGTCGACGGATCGTCGGCTAACAGACAGTGGTCACGCAAGAAGCGCAGTGGAACGGCATCGTTACCGTCTTGCGGTTCGCCCAAGTTGTGTATTTTTTCCCCGCTACGTCGAAGTGCCCGTCCTCGGTCATCGTGATACCAATATCCTCCCGCAGACTGCGACGCGTCTCCCTTCGCGCTCTGACAGCGCTCTGGTGTCTGCCGAACTTGTCAACACTCATCTCGTGAATGATGCGCCTCGTCCGTTGTTCACGGCATTTATACGTACTCGCGTAATAAATCGATTAGTTTTGATACGATCGTACCGTCTATGCATTTTATTCCGACAACGGAGAGTCCGTCGCTATGTTTTCCTTTTACGATCGTATTTAGAAATTCATCGTACACGTATACGCGTGCGTCTTTGAAGAAATAAATCTTTCCGTCGATGTATCGGAACGCGCTATCGACGGCTTCTGGTAAGCCGACAAAACGATCTTTAACGTATCCGTGTTTCTTGATCGTGAACGTGCACTCGTCTATTTCGCCGTAATACATATCGTTGTACAACAGAAGGGTTCGACCCGTGTACGTGTGTATCGCAGCGTTTATTTTTGTCATCGTGCGAACACCGAGCGTTGTGATCGAACGCGGATACCCGTTCACCGGCTGCAGACTGTGTATATCGAACATGTATACGTAGTTGTCTATGAAGAGCACCATTTCTTCGGTCCGCGGTCTCTGGTACATCGCCAAAACGTTGGTGAACGTCAACGGTAAGAACGTCAACCAATCTGTCAACAGAAGCGGCGGCGGCGGACCCGATCGCTTCGACTCGAGATCCAATGTCCACAAAAAGTTATCGTGCACAATATACAGGTGCCTGTTGATTATTAAAAATTGATTAACGTTCTTTAGCCGACATAAATCCGTCGTCGTCCGAACGGTGTCGTTCCTTGTCGGTGTCGTCGTCGTCGTTGACGTCGTCGTCGTAGCGGGCGGCGGCGGCGGCGGCGCCGGCTTCCCGTACAAGCGTTGAATGCCTTTTATATCGTCGTCTCTCAGGTCGAACGGACCGTCCGAGCGTGGTACGTAGAACGGGTACATGATCGAATCCCTCTCGAGGGAATGAGACAGTCCTAACGCGTGTCCGATTTCGTGCGTTAATACCTGAAGAAAACTGGTCTGATCGTCGGGTATTTCGGTTGCGTTCGTATAATTCCACGATTCGTAGTAGTCCATGTGTATTTCGGTAGTGTTATACGGTAAATCGGGCGGGTAGTAAGCGTGAGCGAGTATACCTCCTCGTCCGTCCAAATCGTACCCGCAGATCGTGTACCTGGAAGTCAGACACCTGTGTTTAAAATATTTCATAGCAATGACTATGTCTGCGTTTATGTCGTTGGGCCGATATTCGAATTCCAGGTTCGAATGTTTCTGCCACACAGCGAACGCTTGTCGCGACGCTTCTATAGCGCTGGCGGTACCGTGAAAGAACCGCCACGACAAACGTCTCTTGGCCCACGGTGTTCGTAAGGTGTACGACACGAAATCTTCGTTACCGCATCTCCGCGCACGCATCAGATTCATCGTTTCGTTGTTCAATTCTCCATTTACGGTTAAATTGTAATTCACTTAAAACGTGCGAAGATAGGCGTCCATATCGATGGTGGCGTTGTCCGTGAGTCGTAAACTATCGTCGGGCACGTATCCGTATCGCACCAAGTAATCTATAGCGACATCTACATCGTTAGCGTTAACGCTCGATGCGACAACGGCACTTGTGCACACGATAATAAACAGTAGCACGATATCCATGTTGTCACAACCAAACGTGGAATGTCCCCGGCGCGTGTACGACAGTATTATTTATACTTTATCGGCTTTGCTGCTGCTGGACAGTTGATGATGTATATCGCACTTGTTATACGATGATGTCGGCTTCGCGTAGTTCTTCCACTATGGAGACGATTTCGTTCGTGTGCCCGCTATTTCCGACACGCTGTGACGCCATTAACAGTCGCAATCTGTCCACCAGTTCGTTCGGATCGTCCCAGTGCACGTAATCGATTTTGTCTTTTCTTCTCGTCAGCGTCATATACGATGTATCGATATTATTATTATGTCCATGTCCTGTACGTTTCGGCGGAAACAGTTGTGATATTATTCGTTTATACTTTACACCTTTGTTTGCGTTCACCTGTGAGTTCGCTAAATAATACTGCTTGTGCGCGTTGGTGTCACGCAGTATATCTTTGTACGCTTTCATATCCGAATCCTTGACAACGTTTTCTTTAGGATGCTTCATGAACACGAGTTCGTAGAGTCCTGGTGTACCTTTGTATCGTTTACCGTTGATAAGAATCGTATCGCCGATCATCCATTTTCCGTTTTCGTGTCTTACACCGTACGTATAGTCCATCAGACGATCGCGTTCGGACGAAACGATCATACGCATGTACTTGTTCGCTAACGATTCACTGTCGTATTTGTCCCGAAAATATCTACACGCTTCACGTCTCCCTTCCGGTGTGTCTAACATTTTTTCAATGTTGAGACTAGGATCACCCTCGTCATCATCATCATCGTCCAATGTTTCGGCTATCACAGGCGTTTTCAGGAAACGCGGTGGCTTCGTTCGGGAACGAAATGGTGTTCCCACATCGATTTTACTAATTGCACCCGTCGGATCCTCTTCCTCCTCCTCCTCTTCCTCTTCCTCTTCACGTTTCATCTTTTTCACTCTTGTAGGCTTTTCATTTGTTGATTTACGTTTATTTTCAAGCAACGCTTGCGAAATATTTTGTAACGGTTCCAGAATCGGCTTGTAACTTTTGGATAACGTTGCTTCTTCTTCACGAATCCCATGTTTTAACGCACGGTATTTCTTCCGTATGTCATCACTGATCGTGTCGATATCACGTGCTAGTCGTTTCTTCTTGTCGTCCATCTCGATAAACGGCAGAACGACAACTAAAGTCGTTGACAGCAGGACATGTGTATTTAGCTGAACGTATGATTTTTTTTTTTTTTTGTTTAATCGTTAGGTGCGACTACTATGAAACGGTCAAAACCGACTCTGTACCTGCCGGTGTCGATAGAAGAATCCTTGTCCACAACAAGAAAGCCGTAACGATCTTTCCACGCTTCAGCGCACATGTTCTTAAACGTGTCATATTTCATGTCTGTGTTGAAGCGATCGTTGTACGCATGTTTCAAGTTGCGATCGTCCTGTTTGAACAATACTATTAGATTGGCATTGTCACGAACCAACTGTTTTGGCACTTGACTGTACGTCTGACAAAGGTAAAACGCATCCACACCGCTGTGTCGTCCCATAGAGAAATACTTGCGTAAGTTGTGTTGTCTTTCACAAGACACGTCGTCGAACACCATAATAGAATTGGGATCGACCTCGTCGGGAGGCGGTACCTCTTTGTTATCGTTGTAGGCGTGATATCCCATTCCTTCGTCGGAAAGTCGCGTCATCAGGGTCTCCAGCATCTGATATTTGGGTTGAAATAGTGATTTAGAAAACACGTATAAGTTCGCGAATCTCAATCCGTTTACATCGAACAACAGGTTGAACATGACGTTTGTCTTTCCGCACGCGGAAGGTCCGCAGATGACCGAACGAACGGTATCGGGCAGAAGACGTCCGTGTTTACGTTTTTTCTGCCACAACCACCCCCACCATCGTCGCACAATTTCGAATAGTCCACGTCCTTTATTTTTAGTCTGTGCGCTTGTTGCAATATTTTCATGTTGTCGTTCTATGCACAGTCTATTTAATAGTCGCACTATATCGCAGCAGTCGGTAGATATGTAACTGCATACACGTGTCCGGACCCGTTTCACAGTTTGGATCCGACCAAACACATTCTTTGTAGTGATCGAATCCGGTGCCGGTTGGTACTATTTCGTCAAGTCGGAACCTCGTCACACGATTGGTAACCCGTTGCCAGTACTCGTACACTGTCAAGATCCTGCGCATGCGTTCAACGTCGTTTGCGGTCGTGTTCACGATGTACTCGTCGTAACCAGAATGCGACACTATGTCTTTTACACTGTACACAGCGCGCATGTTGTCATCATAACGCATCGACGCATACTGGTTCTATTTCCTCGAGTCGAATCGTTGTTATATCAAGTTCTTCTTGTGTATCCACGAATCGTGTTTACCATCGAATCCTAACCATCGGACTTTCACGCGATCGCCTTTACGTTGTACGATCTTTTCTACCAAGTACACGTCACCAACGTTCGATTTACTGATTTCGTGTTCGTAAAAACCGCCTTTCAACACTTCTCCTGTATGATCCTTTAGCGAATAAGTGACGGGTACGCTGCCGGTACGCACCGTGTGAACGAGGAATATCTCATGTTTCGTAATGGTATCCAAGTCACTTTTATATAATAGTAGGTGATTACCTGTATGCGGTTCGCCGTGTGACTTCTCAAACTTGGTTACGTTACGCGTTTCAAGGCGTATGCCTCATCATCAGACGTTTAAAAACCGAAAACACACATATCACACAAAACTGCGTTTGTCAAAAAATAAAATTGCAGAAACAAGCATATTATGTGCACGTGATGTAGGGTGCGCACCCGTTCAAGTATTGTCTGCTACTGATTGGAATTCGTTGAGCAGTCTCAAAGCAGTATCATACAGGCGGTTAGATACAAAGTTCAATTGTTCATTCAGAACACAATCACGACCGCTATCATTATTATATGCATTATAAATTTCCAGCTCCTCCAAGGCATTCATAAATCGGCCCTTGTTGCATATATGCAAAGGCATTAGATTGGACTTAAAATCTGTATAATTGTGATTGTGTTGGGTCAGATGACGAGTGTAATTAGATTTTATATCATTATAATTATGTGTCTTTTTTGGTAAGTATTCTCGGAAGCGTTTGTGAAAACCTCTTCCGGTCTGACCTATATAGAAGCTGTCACAATCATTGCAAACCAGTTTATAAATGCCTGTTTTTTCTTCAATAGGTAAGGGCAGTTTAGGTCTAAGTATATTAATTAGTTTATTATTGGTTCTAAAAGACATAGTATAACCAATACTGTTCATCACTGAAGATAAAATTTTTGGCATGATGTATGTGTATTTCGCAGATATAAATTTTTTCGGTGTTTTATTAAGTGGACGGGGCTTAAGTTGAATGTTATTATGCTTCTTTAGCATTTTATCAATGATGTGACTACTGTAACCATTGGAAACTGCAATAAATCTTATTGTATTTAGCTCAGCCTGGAAATCATTATTGTCAAGGGGGACAGTCAACAATCTATGGATTAAACTATTATATGCTGCCATTTTTTGAGAATATGGATGGTGGGAATCTGCATGTATTGTATGGCTAGTGGCAGTAGGCTTCCTATAAATATTGAATTTCAATGTGTCCATTCGTCTAGTGAGGGGCAGGTCTAGAAAGTTAATTGAGTTATCATGCTCGGTTCTAAAGTAAATTGAATATTATTGTTGATTTCATTTAAAAGATTTTTGAAGGAGTCAACTTGTCTCAAAGTTCCGTCAAAAATAATGAACGTGTCATCTACGTATCGTGAATAAAATTTTATCTTATTAGCGTATATGTTATTATTTAATAAATGAGTATTTTCGTAGAAATTTAAGTATATGTCAGCCAACAGGCCTGAGAGGGGTGAGCCCATAGCTAGACCATCATCTTGGCTATAGAATAAACCACTGAATGTGAAATAATTTTGATTTAAAATGACTTTAAGCAAGTCAATCAACTCATCTATCGCCTGTGCACTCATGGAAGCGTTAATTCGTAAATTGTCCATCAATAATTTTAAAGTTACATCAGTTGAAATATTTGTATATAAATCCACTATGTCAAATGAAACCAATTTGTAATTAGGTTTTAATTTAACGGTATTTAACTTATTAATGAAATCAGTATTATTTGCTAAGCTGTGATTATTCTTTAACTGTAAATTGTCTTTAATTAGTTTTACAAGAATTTTTGATGTTTTGAAACCGGGGGCTGTAGTAAAATTAACCAGCGGTCTTATGGGTATGTATGGTTTGTGGATTTTGGGGAGCCCCGTAAATATCGGAGCCTTCGCATTAATTGGCTTCAAATAACGACGTGTATTATCACTGAGCAAACTCGTACATTTGTTAATACATTGGTTGAGGTTTTTGGTGTATTTATCAGTAGGATCAGATTTTAATTGTCTAATGTTATGGTTAGAGATAAATTCGTGAACTTTGGCATTATAAGAATAAGTATCCATGATTACTAATGTATTCCCTTTATCTGCTTTAATAATACTAGCATTATTAATAGTTATTTTTGTTTTGATGTGCCTCAAAGTTTGGTATTCACGGGAGAATCGTGGATGCATAAATAGATTATGTGGTAGGTTATCGTTAGATCTGATAGTTTTAGTGAATTTATTGTTTATTAATATGCGTGCTTCGTTCTGTACAATAGGATTCGGAATAGTCTTAATAGCCGCCTCCGCCTCAACGAGCTCATAAATATGTTTGTTATTTCCGGTTGGTGGGAGATTATAATTAAGTCCTTTATTAAGGAGCACCATTTCATTATCACTGAAGTTTATATTAGTTAAATTCATTGTTCTAGGATGAAATGTATGTTTGCAATTAATGTCAGTATCTAGACGGTGTTTATTTTCTAAACTACGAAGTTTACGTAATTGATTGAAGCGTATACGGCGTGAAACACTAGCTGTGTATTTAAATATATAATCAAAAACATTGTTGATAATGCTTGGATGAATGCTGTTGAGGATATGTAAATGTAATTTGAATAAACGAGTGTTAAGAATAGATTTTTTAATATATAATGCCTTAATTTCTTCTCTAATATACATCCGTTCAGCAAAATGTTTGGTAATGTTTCCGGCCTTGGAAGAGCTGTTGATCTTTACAATAGCATATTTTGGTGTTATGTTCTTCAGTAAACAGATTTTGTTAAATTTAATATGCAAATTCGCTTTTAGCAATTGTATTTTAGTGTTTTGGAATTTAAATACCATTTTTGCCTGGCTGGGCTCCAGTTTAACATTCATGTTTCGTAATGGTATCCAAGTCACTTTTATATAATAGTAGGTGATTACCTGTATGCGGTCCGCCGTGTGACTTCTCAAACTTGGTTACGTTACGCGTTTCAAGGCGTATGCCTCATCATCAGACGTTTAAAAACCGAAAACACACATATCACACAAAACTGCGTTTGTCAAAAAATAAAATTGCAGAAACAAGCATATTATGTGCACGTGATGTAGGGTGCGCACCCGCTCAAGTATTGTCTGCTACTGATTGGAATTCGTTGAGCAGTCTCAAAGCAGTATCATACAGGCGGTTAGATACAAAGTTCAATTGTTCATTCAGAACACAATCACGACTGCTATCATTATTATATGCATTATAAATTTCCAGCTCCTCCAAGGCATTCATAAATCGGCCCTTGTTGCATATATGCAAAGGCATTTGATTGGACTTAAAATGTGTATAATTGTGATTGTGTTGAGTCAGATGACGAGTGTAATTAGATTTTATATCATTATAATTATGTGTCTTTTTTTGGTAAGAGTTCACGGAAGCGTTTGTAAAAACCTCTTCCGGTCTGACCTATATAGAAGCTGTCACAATCATTGCAAACCAGTTTATAAATGCCTGTTTTTTCTTCAATAGGTAAGGGCAGTTTAGGTCTAAGTATATTAATTAGTTTATTATTGGTTCTAAAAGACATAGTATAACCAATACTGTTCATCACTGAAGATAAAATTGTTGGCATGATGTATGTGTATTTCGCAGATATAAATTTTTTCGGTGTTTTATTAAGTGGACGGGGCTTAAGTTGAATGTTATTATGCTTCTTTAGCAATTTATCAATGATGTGACTACTGTAACCATTGGAAACTGCAATAAATCTTATTGTATTTAGCTCAGCCTGGAAATCATTATTGTCAAGGGGGACAGTCAACAATCTATGGATTAAACAATTATATGCTGCCATTTTTTGAGAATATGGATGGTGGGAATCTGCATGTATTGTATGGCTAGTGGCAGTAGGCTTCCTATAAATATTGAATTTCAATGTGTCCATTCGTCTAGTGAGGGTCAGGTAAAGAATTTACAGTTAAAGAATAATCACAGCTTAACAAATAATACTGATTTCATTAATAAGTTAAATACCGTTAAATTAAAACCTAATTACAAATTGGTTTCATTTGACATAGTGGATTTATATACAAATATTCCAACTGATGTAACTTTAAAATTATTGAAGGACAATTTACGAATTAACGCTTCCATGAGTGCACAGGCGATAGATGAGTTGATTGACTTGCTTAAAGTCATTTTAAATCAAAATTATTTCACATTCAATGGTTTATTCTATAGCCAAGATGATGGTCTAGCTATGGGCACACCCCTCTCAGGCCTGTTGGCTGACATATACTTAAATTTCTACGAAAATACTCATTTATTAAATAATAACATATACGCTAATAAGATAAAATTTTATTCACGATACGTAGATGACACGTTCATTATTTTTTACGGAACTTTGAGACAAGTTGACTCCTTCAAAAATCTTTTAAATGAAATCAACAATAATATTCAATTTACTTTAGAGACCGAGCATGATAAATCAATTAACTTTCTACACCTGACCCTCACTAGACGAATGGACACATTGAAATTCATTATTTATAGGAAGCCTACTGCCACTAGCCATACAATACATGCAGATTCCCACCATCCATATTCTCAAAAAATGGCAGCATATAATAGTTTAATCCATAGATTGTTGACTGTCCCCCTTGACAATAATGATTTCCAGGCTGAGCTAAATACAATAAGATTTATTGCAGTTTCCAATGGTTACAGTAGTCACATCATTGATAAATTGCTAAAGAAGCATAATAACATTCAACTTAAGCCCCGTCCACTTAATAAAACACCGAAAAAATTTATATCTGCGAAATACACATACATCATGCCAAAAATTTTATCTTCAGTGATGAACAGTATTGGTTATACTATGTCTTTTAGAACCAATAATAAACTAATTAATATACTTAGACCTAAACTGCCCTTACCTATTGAAGAAAAAACAGGCATTTATAAACTGGTTTGCAATGATTGTGACAGCTTCTATATAGGTCAGACCGGAAGAGGTTTTTACAAACGCTTCCGTGAACACTTACCAAAAAAGACACATAATTATAATGATATAAAATCTAATTACACTCGTCATCTGACCCAACACAATCACAATTATACACATTTTAAGTCCAATCTAATGCCTTTGCATATATGCAACAAGGGCCGATTTATGAATGCCTTGGAGGAGCTGGAAATTTATAATGCATATAATAATGATAGCAGTCGTGATTGTGTTCTGAATGAACAATTGAACTTTGTATCTAACCGCCTGTATGATACTGCTTTGAGACTGCTCAACGAATTCCAATCAGTAGCAGACAATACTTGAGCGGGTGCGCACCCTACATCACGTGCACATAATATGCTTGTTTCTGCAATTTTATTTTTTGACAAACGCAGTTTTGTGTGATATGTGTGTTTTCGGTTTTTAAACGTCTGATGATGAGGCATACGCCTTGAAACGCGTAACGTAACCATTTTTGAGGAATATCTCGTTTGTCCAATTTGGTGTGTATCCTTTGGCGAACGTCATTTTGTGTTTGCTTATACGCACACGATCGCGTACTTTGAACTTTGGTCGTTTATAATCGATGCTCCTCGCTGTGTTCTCGCGAATCCGTCGTAACACCGTACGTTCGTTGGATTCGTTCACCTGTCGCGGTTTCACTCCAATCGTTCTGTGCACACTGTTGTTATACGTGCTGACTAGTTCCGGTAACATATCCAACCAACGGTAATGACCTTGTTCGCTGAACGCGCGATACATGTGCGTTTTCAACGTACGGTTGAAGCGTTCCACAATGGAAGCCTTTTTCTCACTGTATGTGGAATATAGTGTGACACCATATCTGCTCAGCAATTTTTCTACGGTACTGTTGTAGTACTCTTTCCCGTTGTCCGTCTGCAGATATTTCATTTTATTAGCACGCAGAATCGGTTCCAGAGCTCGTGCGACCTCTACACCCGTCTTCGTTTTCAATGGAACGGCGTACGCGTACTTGCTAAACGCGTTAATCATCGTCATAAGGTACTTGAATCCCTTGTTCGCCTTTGCGTGCGGTATCATCTCTACCAGGTCTGCTTGGTACAAGTCGTGAAGTCCCTTCAACTCGACCGCACGTCTCGGAAAATTCCTTCTTACTGGTCTGTGCAACTCCGTCGCGATAGTCTTGCGAACGCTCTGGTGTATATTCTTCACAGCTCGTTTCATTCTCATGTCGTCGTGCTAGCCGTGATTCACAATACGCTGGAATGTAGTAAACTGTCGGCTCGGTGCTGAAGGTAATTCTCATCGATGCCGTTCTGGTACGTCCACCTTCCATCACGTGACTGTCACGTCGCCACCGCTCCACATCCACTTATATCATCTCGACCGAAGGGAAGAACATCGCGTTCTTTTTGCGATTGCGTAAGTACGTTAAAACGTGAGCTAAACTGATTTTCATACGCCCATTACGCACGAGGCTCATACCGATGTAGTATCTCGTGAGCGCGTGTTGTTTCGCGTCCAACGCTCTTACAGTCTTAACAGAATTCATGTCTTTGAACATGACGCTACGTATAACGTTGTCGCGGTACTCGTGCATTTCGCGACTATGACGTTATCGTTCTCAGGTAGCCACTCGCACATGTGTTTAGCTTTGAGTTCGGCGATTGGGCGTTGACTTCTCGCCTCCGTATGCAGGTGTATCAGATACGAGTTCAACAACCAAAATTCGTCCGCCATAGCGCCCGTGCAATGCTGCCACTGTTCGTACAAACGCCGGTCTTTCACCGTGTACCCTTGTTCGTGCGAATACCGCAGACCAGAGTATTCGCAATACTTGCGGAGTGTAGGCAACGCCTCCTTCAGAAAGGCTACCGAAAATAATCCCTGCGCCTTGTTGTTCACCAACGCGAACTGTTTCCCTCTCGCTGGTGTCGGTAACGAGGACGGCGGGCAGTGCACATCAAAACTTACGTTGTAGCTAGGATCCAGTGCGCACTTTGGCGCTATCATCATCACGCTTCTGTATATTTCCATCGGTGTACGTATCGGAATAGTGCGCTCCGTAAGGACGATGCAACAAGAAGCGTGTGGTATCGAACTTCCGTAGGCGAGCATGTCCGTGTATACAGTCGCGTAGTTCATCTGCCCGTGTGAATCGTGTAAGCCGTGCACATGTTGAACGGCGTTATACAGTTCAGGAATCGGACGGAAACGCGAAAGAAAATTCCATCCGTGACGTACGGTACACTTGAACATATTCTTTCCGTAAACCACAAGTTCTATCGGTACGTTGTTTTGTTCGCACTCTACGATAAATTGAAGCCATCGTGATTTGTTGTGTATACGATCGGATACTATCATCAACAGCACGATCGGCGGCAAATCACCGCTGCGTTTTTTTATGTGACGCCAACAACGAGCGTGATATCTGTCAACACCGAACTTGTAACGTGTACAGTAGTTGCCGCAAAATCGTCTTTTCTTCACAAAATACACGGAACATAAGTTGGACCGTATCGCGCTTCGTGAAGCTTTTGTTATTGTGAAATGTTTCCCATCATCGTATCGATAGACGTCCATCGTGTCGATGATCTGCGATGTGAGTGATACGCTATTAGTCATGATCGTGATATTTATAGTGTATACGCATATTGTTTGAGGAATTTTTTTATTTATAATTTTTTTTATTATGGGTGTCTTCACTCACACTTTTGGAGTGACTACTGTCGTTCAGTAGTAGTAGTAGTAGTACTAACACCTAGTACTACTAGTACTACCCAAACGGGTATGTTTGTACATGAGTTTATGTCGGCTCTGAAAAGAGCCGTTTTTGCGTGCGTCGACTTCTGCAAGTGTTCACGAACGAAATCGCATGCGGGCATTGACGCCTTATGGACTCGGGCGGGATCATCACCCACTGCCCAATCCATAATTCGTATTTTACACTTGCAGCATCTTACAACATCACCATCGCCTTCGTAAATAAACCCGGCTTTGAATAGGTCAAAAATTTTTACGTTCGCATTCGGAAATTTATGAACGTAAAATTTAATGTTACCTCGACGACTGATGTTATAAAAGCTTTTTAATCGGCTTGCAAAAGAATATGTGTACACATCCATATCTGAAGCAAGAATGTTAGTTTGTCGCGTTGCATTTCATCTCCGCAGCGATAGCTGCGCGCGCATCCGTAGTGGGGATGGTTGTCGTCGATTGGTCGGTATGAAATAAAGCACAGTAGTGGGAGCAGATAGCTGCGCACGCAGTTGGTAGTGGGGGATCGTTGACGGTAATAGTTCGGTATCATGGTGGTGGGAGCGGATAGCTGCGCGCGCAGCCGTCATAGATAGTATAAGTAGAGCGACGATCACTGCCAGCGTTCACCTTCGAGTCTCGCGCAGTCTAACTTTCACGTGTCGCATATAAAATAGTGCTTATTTTCTAACTTCGTATCAGTCTTCTATTGTTCTTCAAGCGAGCAAGTAATTGTTATATTTTCGTGTTTTTGTTGTTGTTGTTAATTTACTACGAATGCAGTCGTTTGCTGTTGATTGTAAACATTCGTTACGCGGTGCGTTGGTATTGCGCGTTTACACGCCTGTCACGGATGACGAAGAATGCGTCAACGATGTCATAACCTTTTTTGATGAAATGCACGATACGTTACGTACGGACATTCTAAACGAACTGACACGTTTGCTTTCTATAAAGTGGCATATAATGGTTAAAGCGAGATTTGTCAAGTACATCGTAAACGCTAACACGGACCAGGACGAAGAAGTGACGACTGAAGCTTATTTTCACGGACGATGTCATACGACACTGATCGCTGACCAAGATGTATTCCCCGATCGTTTAGAAGCTTCGTACGAAAAGATCATTGAATCGATTTATAAATTCACACGCGAGGGTAGCGGTTGGGCGTTAGACCGCATAATCTCCTTAGAACTCGTTCTCTCACGATACCAACCGCTAACCGCCTCCAGTTTCATTCGTACACCCCCTGAATTGTCTCGTACTAAATCCATCATCAACGTGAACAATACAGGCGATCAAATGTGTTTCGTATGGTCAGTGTTGGCCGCTCTGTTTCCACAACACAGAGACACCAATCGCGTATCCAAATACAAGCCACATATCTGCAGTATCATTACTTCTGGTATAACTTATCCCACCCGACTATCCGACATTGTGAAGTTCGAACGAGACAATCCTAACGTTTCTATAAATGTTTTCGGTTACGAAGAAAATGAAATTTACCCTTTAAGAATAACTCCTTCCAGTGGCAGACAACATCACGTTAATTTATTACTTCTTACCGCTGACGACCGAAAACATTACTGTTTAATAAAAAAATACAAGTCGCTTATTCTCTTCACTAAGCAACCACAACGGCCGTTCTTTTTATTGCGATTACCGTCTGCATAGATTCTGCGAAGAACGACTCCTTACCGAAAATATCCCCCACTGTTCACCGTACGGCGAACAGAAAATTCGTTTACCCATGAAGGAGGAGGAGGAGAATGTGATGTGTTTCAGAAATTATACATACTGCCATAAGGTCCCTTTTGCGATATACGCAGATTTTGAATCATTTATCGTCCCTTGCCATCGTTGCGACGCTCCTCCACACACATCGTCCACCACAACGGAGTCGTTACATCTTCCTTCAGGTTTCTCCTACCTCATAGTCGACTACGAGCGTAACATTTTCAAACTCCAGGTCATTTATCGCGGCGAGAACGTGGTAGACGTTTTTCTCGAGAGACTGGTCGCTGAAGAGCGAGAACTGTTCAGAATCATCCGATCCATTGTCCCTATGACTATGAGTGACCGTGATGTGTTATCTTTCCCAAATGCCCTCGTATGTCATCCCTGTGAAAAACCACTGACCGAGGTCGACAAAGTGCGCAACCATTGTCATCTGACAGGACGATACCTGGGCGCAGCTCACAACATCTGTAACCTTAACTTCAAGACTCCACGACACATACCCGTCTTTTTCCATAACTTACGAGGTTACGATGCACATCACCTAGTACAAGGGTTGGGTAAATACGACGATCTCGCTTGTATCGCTACCACTAGCGAACGCTTCGTATCAGTCTCGTTGGGTGGTCTGCGTTTCGTAGATACGCTTCAATTTCTGAACACGTCCTTGGACACACTTGTTGGAAACTTGCACGCGAGCGGTGCGGATTTCGATTTAACGAAGCAATGTTTCGAAGAACACTTCGAGCTACTCTTACGTAAGGGTGTGTACCCTTACGATTACATGACAGGTAGCGAGAAATTCGACGAAACACGTCTGCCCGCACGCGAACACATTTTCAACAGGTTGAGTGAATCGCCAGTATCTGACGAAGATTACGCTCACGCGCAGAACGTGTGGCGTACTTTCGGAATCAGTACACTGGGCGAATATCACGATCTGTATCTTAAAACAGACGTGCTGCTACTGGCCGACGTCTTCGAGGCGTTCCGTGAGATGGCCATGCGGTACTACCAGATCGATCCGGCTCATCTTTACTCGCTTCCTGGTGTCGCTTGGCATGCGATGTTAAAGATGACCGGTATGCGACTGGAGCTGTTGACGGATATAGATCAGCATCTCTTTATCGAATCGGCCGTTCGCGGTGGCGTTAGCATGGTACCCAACCGCCACGCCAAGGCCAACAACCCGCTAATTGTCGATCAGTACGATGCTTCAAAGCCGACCTCTTTCATATTGTACACGGACTGCAACAACCTTTACGGTGCAGCCATGTCACAACCGCTCCCTTACGCCGACTTCAGATGGTTAGATCGTAACGAGATCAACTCACTGGACGTGCGTACTCTGTGCGATGACGATGACATGGGCTACATACTCGAGGTCGACTTACACTATCCACCCGAACTTCATGACCTCCATTCCGATTATCCACTGGCGCCCGTCCGTTCCTGTGTCCATCCTGACGTACTTTCACTGTACTCTCGACGACTCCACACACGACTGCACTATACAAAAGGGTATAGCGGATCGGAAACGCTTTCGTCGTCCGTTCCCAAGTTGCTGACGACTTTGGACGACAAGCAAAATTACGTTCTCCATTTTCGAAATTTAAAATTGTATCTGAGTCTCGGTCTAGAATTGAAAGCGATACATAGGGTGTTGAGTTTTAAACAGAGAGCGTGGATGAAACCGTTTATCGATTTCAACACGCAAAAGAGAGCAGCAGCCACCAACAGTTTTGAAAAGGATTTTTTCAAACTGATGGTCAACGCCGTCTATGGCAAATCGCTGGAGAACGTAAGGAAACGAATAGACTTTCAACTAGTCTCTAACGAACAACGGCTGCAGAAAATTGTTTCCAATCCTCGGCTAAAGCGTATGATCCGCTACACCGATAACTTGGTCGGACTGGCCTTACGAAAAAGGACGATATTCCTTTCCCGTCCGGTGTACGTCGGCTTCACAGTACTCGATGTCAGCAAATTGATAATGTACAATTTTCATTATCGGTACGCTGTCGCCAAGTACGGACAACGATTGACCTTACTAATGACTGACACGGACAGTTTGCTTTACAGCATTCAGACTGACGATGTGTACTCGGATATGAAAGAGGATCTCCACCTTTTCGACACGTCGGACTATCCCATGGATCATTCTTGTCATTGCGACGACAACAAAAAAGTCGTGGGGAAGTTCAAGGATGAGACCAATGGAAAACCCATCAGGGAATTTGTCGGACTCAGGGCGAAGTGTTACTCGCTCTTGTTGTCCGACCGCACCGACAAAAAGGTGGCGAAAGGTGTGCCAAGGACGGCAATAAAAAAAAAGGTTACGGCATCGATTGTACAGCGAGTGTCTTTTTGGCAGTCGTACCGTATTCACCTCTGCTGAGTGTATACGAAGCAATCATCATAAGCTGTACACGCAACGTATAACAAAACTTTCCCTGTCTCCTTATGATGATAAGAGGTATGTGCTGGACGACGGTGTAAGTACACTCGCGTACGGACATTACAGGATAGGCGCAATAACCGACGACGCTGCTGGTCCTAAGGCAAAAAAGAGAAAGTACACGGATCGATAACTAACGGTAAAGATGATGTTCAGCATTACACACACACACACACACACACACACATTAACTTTAATGTTCTTTACCTGCTTATTTTACAACTTTTGATACATTTTACAGAATGAACAACAAGAAAGTAATAAAACATAGGCCAGCAGAGCAACGTCGAGTACGATGGTAAATATAACATTTTTTTTCTTTATTTATAATGCACAAACAGAATATTCCATTCGATTGACGTGTTTTTTTTTTTATAGTTCACAACGGTTACGCCGTGCTTTGCTGGGACCCGGCTCGAGTCGGCAAGGCCGTTTTCATTAATAAACTCTTGTCCTATTGCGTTTATCTCCGGTGTTCAATTATATATTTTTTTTTTTCAGTGATACCGACGAGGCACCTGCCGCTGTTACTGATATGGATCCCCCCTATCTTCAGAACTCGACTCGAGTCGGTAAGACAATTGTCATTTTAATAAACTTTTGTACTTTTGTGTTTTTTACCTCCAGTGTTCAATTTATATATTTTTTTTTTCAGCGATGATGATGCTGCTGCTGCTGCTGCTGCTGCGAGTTCGCCCCAATCTCCGCAACCCGTCACGAGTCGGTAAGACATTTTTCATTAATAAACTCTTGTGCTCTTACGTTTTACCTCCGGTGTTTATTTCATACATTTTTTTAAGTGATGCTGACGCTCCAACTGCTGTTGCTACTGGTGCTGTTGCTGCTGCTGCTGCTGCTGCTGCTGCTGCAGTTCGTCCCCTATCTCCAGACAGTGTGCAACGTTTAAAACGTGCAATATTTCAACTACAATGTGGTCTGTTGCGGTAAGTCCGTTTTCATTAACAACAAAGTCTTGTACTATTGCGTTTACCTCACGTGTTCAATTTATACTTTTTTTTTCAGCGATGCTCTAGCTGAAGGAGTGGCGGTCTTTCACCCTCGACCCGGTACGAGTCGGTACGTTCGTTTTTATTAACATTCAATTGTTCTCTTGCGTTTAAATCTGGTATTAAAATTGTTCCTTTTTTGTTTCAGTAATGTCGAGTCCACAGAAGATGAAGGAGTTATGGAGGACAATCAAAGTGATGTCGATACTGTGGAATTGAACATGGATCATGACGATGATGATGATAGTGATGATGACGATGTAGGAGTCATCGACATAAATATGTAAGTCATCTTCTTATGCGTACATACTGCTTTGTTTTATTTGCGATTATACATAATTTCTATGTTGTCTTTTTTTTAGTGACATTCGCCCGATACCAGCGCCGCCACCACCACCACCACAACAACTTCCAGTTACACCGACGATATCCGGACAATGGGGCGGCAGTGTAAATATATCTGAAACCCGTACACTATAACACATGCACGAGTCGACAACGTGGCCGATGCTAAACCAGCACACATGCACAAGTTGGCAACGTCGACGCTTTTCCAACATGGCCGCACTTCCGGAAAACCCCCTTTCATATACATACCCATACACTATAACACATGCACGAATCGACAACGTGGCCGAACCTTAACCAGCACACTCTTACACCAACCGACAACCTCGCCGCTTTTCCAACATGGTCACGCACCCGACATAGCAAACCCTAGACCAACAGGTTGGTGTGAACGTATTTTTACAAACTGTATATATATTTACTTAACACATAGACATGACATCGACGATATCGGGACAATTGTGGCAGTTTAAATATATCTGAAACCCGTACACTATAACACATGCACGAGTTGACAACGTGACCAACGCCAGTACAGTTCTCGAGTTGGCAACAATGCAATTCACCTCTTCACATCGACGATATCCGGACAATGGTGGCAGTGTAAATATATCTTAAACCCATACACTATAACACTCGCACGAGCCGACAACGTGGCCGACGCTAAACCAGCACAAGTTGACAACGTCGACGACGCTTTTCCAACATGGACACCCTTCCGGAAAAACCCCTTACATATACATACCCATACACTATAACACACCACGAGGCGGCAACGTGGCCGAACCTTAACGAGCACACATGCACAACCCGACAACATCGCCGCTTTTCCAACACCGACCACCCACCTACCGACAACATGGCCGCCGCCGACGACAAAATGGACGACGACCCCAACACTCCTGGCCGCCATCAAGCCACGATCAGGCCGCCGCCGGACGGCGAACGGCGAACGGCGAACAGCAAACGGCGGCCACGCCTACACCAATCAACGCACACATAACCCCACTTTTGCCAAGACGACGACAACATGGCCGAAAGCCGACAACATGGCCGACTACTTCGACACGCCCAACAAGGTCACGTGGGACACACCACTACCCCCCGGTCCATTAGCAACTATGCACACGACGACACACAGCACCGGATGTCTACCCCCACCCCCACGATTTTTGAATTTCCCGCCATGTGACGTCACTTCCACGTTAGAACTCTCATTTACCCCCTACTGGAGACATATGGCCGAGATTTAAATATTCTTGCATAAAGTCAACATAATCCTTGTGTAAAGACTGGTTTTGCCTAAACTTACGTTCAAGGGTTTGAAACCTACGAACCGCTCCGGTAAGGGAATCTCCCTTAGGAGATATTCCCGAGGGCAATGAATGAAGAGACGGGTTTGGTCATATCCATGTTGAAGGGTAGATTACCAGCGAGTATAAACCCTAGTTTAGTTTCTTGGATTGTTGGAAAATGTGGACTTCGAACGAATTTGGTCGGTTCAATTAATTGCAAAAAGTATTGTGCCCCAAGTAATATGTCAATTTGGGACGAATTATTAAATTGCGGGTCAGCTAAAAATATCCCTCTAGGAATCTTCAAGGAAGCGATGTCAAAGGATTCGGTTGGAAGATTGTTTGTGATTCGGGGCAGAACAGCGCAGTGGACATTCAAGGTGAAGTCCCTATAACGTGAGTTTAAGCGCACGCGCGTGCTAAAATTGGCCTGACATGATGAGTTATTTATACCTGCAATAGGCAGCTCGGATTTGTTTAGCCTTAGGCCCATGCGGCGGGCGAAACCCATAGTACAAAAATTAGCTTGGGACCCTGAATCCAACAGGATTCTCACTGGGCGCCTTTTCCCGTGATGATCGATAGTAGTGCATACGGCGGTGGATAATAAAATTGACTTATTCGTCTGTAGCTTCAGGGAACATTGCTTATTGTTCCTGTTGCCAGACTGATTCATCGAAGCATGGAGCATAGTGTGGTGCCTTTTCGCGCATGCCTTGCTGTGCCGCTCTAATATAGATCGGCTATTAGTCAGTATTTAGCGCCAAGAAATAAACGTTAAATGCAGTACAGTATTTAAAGCGGTTTAATTAGTGCTGCACCCTAGCAGTGGAGATAAGCAATACCGCTGCCTGAATTATAACCAAGAGCGAGGCCTGATAAGTGCTGGCCTCTAGCGTGAGCCAAGGTTTACGGGTTTAGAAAGCGGAAACGGGATCAAGAAAGTTTGTCTCGCATTAATTGTCGCCTGCATCGGCTCGCTTATTTTGTTCTCTCCGGCAGATGAGAATTTCTTCCACCATTCTTCCACCTAGGACAGGCTAAGATCTAAATAGAACTGCGGTAAGTCTCGCCAGTACTTTTATAATTATGTATTTAAAGTTTTACTAATAAAAAACTTGTTTAATAGGCCACAGTAAGTGAATTTCTGATAACCTTTGAGTCACCTCATGGCTATTGTGCAATACGTAATTTAAAGGTAATTTTTTTAAATATAGTAATAATATAGTAAATTCACATGTCCTAACTAAGGCACTAAAAGTGAGAGTCATATAAATGCAAAAAGTATTTGTTTAAATAGTGCAGACATGGATGTAAGCAGATACCTTTTATGCTGCCTCGTGGTGGCGGTGCAATGCGTAATTCAGAGTAAGTTACATACAACTTTTACTAGTGATTATAGTAAAACTTTATTCATATCAGAAAGCTTACTGAGGCACCAATTGAGAAGTAATTGCCAAAAGATATTAATTTAAATAGTAAAGAATTAATGTAATCAGGTAACCTATCTCAACCACGTGGCAAACAAAAAAATTCAGAATATGTACAAATCTTATTACAAGTGTAACAAGCCGAATAATCAGCTAATCAAAATTCAATCATGTTAACCCGCATGGGTGAAGTTATTATTATAAAATTTAACAGAACTAATGTTTTCAAATAGGGCCTGTTGGCCATATAACCTTGTCAAGTGTGTCAAATATCATTTTTTAAATAGCCCTAAAGCTGTGTTAATTTTTGTATATGGGTTTTGGGTGTGTGTGACGTTTCTGGGGGGAATTGTTTTGTGTACTCTGGCTGATATAATATTGTATGATCAGGGTCCTCCGCTGAAGACGTGGAACCAGCCCAAAACCTGAACTTTTGAACATCAAGATTTCTCTCTCACTTCATCTGCCGGGGAGGAATTGCAATGACGAAGCACCAACACCTATAATGTAGGCCACGAGATTGCCACTTCACCCCCATGGACAAAATAAGGTGATCTCAACCCATTATATTCTTTACACGTAGTGATGCACTCAATAGAGCCAGTGAACCAATTCAATCATTCAACAACATGACTTTAAGTTTTTAAACATTTTAATTGGATCCCCAATTAACGGGACAGTATAGTGCGTGAACTGGGAGGGAATTCATTTGTAAATTTTATTAATTTGTTTGTATAATCTGTTAGCTCAGAGGCTGACATGCATCTTTGGCTGCTCACCTTTTAAACGTACAATTCCTTCTTATTTTCAGTATAAGGGTTTCATTACTGCTATTAAGTCCTCCATTCAATTTGTAATTTCTCTGTTTCAATTTAGTGTTCATTTTATATATATATTTTCTCATTGTTAAATTCAGTTTGGTTTATACAGCGATAGAAGTTTCTGTGGTAGTTAAGTAGAATCACAAGTTTAATCCTGAATGGGTGCATGTCCATGCAGTGTTAAACATGTTGTTGAGACAGGTTGAATTATGTACTGACTGGTCCATGAAAATGTCGGTCTCTGGGCCAAAATTACTTTTAAAAGGGTTATAAGGTTCATGACACATTACTATTTTCACAACTTAACAATATTTCTATATATATAGTCTATTAATTAATTATGATAACTGGGGAGTTCACTGTTTTCTAAATTTTATTTCTCCCAGTATAAGTGCCCAGTGGGGCAGAATTTTATAATAGTATTAGGCACTTGGCCAAATTTTTGACTTTATTATGTCCTGGGGACTACTGGAGTTGCATATGTATAATCTGAAACACATGTAATGTGTTATGCACAAATTAAGAATTGTAATCCTAACATGGATTTCCATAAAATAATTAATAATGTACCTCATGGGAGTAAGAAAAGGGCGTGGCAAGAGATTAGGTAATAATTGTCCTGTATTGTGGAACATGTGATGTATTGTATATTTGTGTGTGTATTTTGTGGGGTTCTATATGTATTGTACATTTGAGTGTATTTTTGGGGGAGTTAGATATAGGGCTTATAAAAGAAAAGATGAAACATAGGGTTATATATACATTTAATTTTTGGATGACAATTAATTCTATCTCTATTAATTTTTGATTAATATTTTTCTAAGAGAGTTAATTTATTTTAATTAACTTTAATAAAGAGTATGTAGATTTGTCTCTATTTAATTTTAATTAATTTTGTTTGAGAATTAGTTATTCTAATTAACCTTATCAAGAAGTCTATAAATTTTATCTCAATTAAGTTTCAATTGATCATTTTAAAGAGAAGATATAAAATAAATTTTATATTTATTAATAATTTTCAGGAAACATTACTTAAAGAAAATTAATGATTTTAATTTTTAATTCATTTTAAAGAGAAGATAGCAAATAAATTTTATATGTGTTAACAATTTTTAGGTGACATTGTTTAAAGAGAATAAATTATTTTAACTTACAATTTAAGGGGAAAATAGATTCTGACTGTTATATTTATTGAGTTTGTTATTAATATTTTTTTTTAAAGGAGATAGAATAATAAACGGATTTTATTAATTGTTAATTTTATGAGTTTTAATTGCAAGTCCCGTCTCACTGGATCCAGCGCATTTTTGGCTTCTCTAGGCTTTGGTCTAATTCTAATTAACTTGTGGCCCCTCTTTAAAAAAAAAAAAAAAATCTTTTTTTTTACCAGTCTAAGTTAAAGAGGGGTTACATTGCATGAAAATTTGGAAGGACAACACGAGCTGTTATGGCCCGAGCGTGTACAATTCAGGCATAATTTATTATGTATCAACACTTCTTTACGTTGTATAGGCGGTAGGGCGATAAATTGCGGGCATTCAATCAGTTTGTGACTACCACGACACAGCTGACAAGATTTAATGTTTGGTGGAGTATGGACTAGTGACCCAGTAAACTCCGCGCGCTTAGTTGACTTGCGATAAGAAACATTATCGCTAACCTGTCTAAAGCCAGGCGAACCGGTCGGTGCATTTATGTTTTGTAACAGCTGACGTCTTGAATTTAAAAACTTAATGAAATTATCATAAATGGAAGTTGTTTTTCGCCTAAGGTTTCCTTCCACAACCTGCACGTATGTTCGTCAAGTTTTTGGGATAGAAAATGCCCAAAAATAAGCTCGAACGTATTTACAGAAAGTTTTAATGAGTTCAGCGCATTTATGTTGGCGGTGAGCTCATCTATGAATTTAGAAATGTTGAGCACGGACTCACGTTGAATGTGTCTCATGCCCAGTACGTTTGCTGCGTGATAAGTGGTTACAATCAATTTATTGTCATAGCGCGCCCTTAACAACTCAATGGCCACCGTGTAATTTTCGTGCGTGATAGGTAGCGATTTTATGACATTCAGCGCCTCGTCTTTTAATGATAAGTGCAAATAATGAAGCTTCTGGATGTCAGTTAGGTCCGTTCGGACATGAACTAGCTCCAAAAACATGTGGTAAAAGTGTTGCCACTCGATTATATCACCTGAGAAGCAGGGTAGCTTAATAGGTTGCAATTGAATGGGAGGCGTGCTGAATGTAACTACTTCAGATGGACTTGCTGCTTTCCTGGTCATTTCCTCGGCATGGTCTATTAAATTTTGCAGCTTGCATTCTATGCTGCATAAGTCGTCTTCTGTTTGAACCCTATCGCTAGCAGAAGCAAAATCGGAGTCCTCGGACTCGATTTGTGTTTGGATCTCATCATATTTAGCCGATAGTTCCATAAGGTGGCGAAGCTTTATTTTTAATGCATGATTGTCATGCGTATCATGATCGAAATTGTCGGCATAAGTATTTATGCGCGATATAGAGGCCTTGATCGTGCCACGTTTCTTGATCAGCGCCTTCATATCCGCCATGATTGGGTATGAACAAATAAAAGGAACAAGAATTTAAATGATGCTACAAAGGCCAAGTTAATGCAACGAGATGAGCCAGACCAGGCAGGAAGTCCAAATCATAAAGTCACGCAACGACACGGTAATACTTACTAACATATCTTAACTAAATTTATGTGACAATAAAATCCTGAATTAGGCGTTACAAACAATATAGCAGTAATCATCAATGACATGAGTTCTGTTTGAAAAGATATGACTTAGAAATAAAGAGAATATTAATTGAGTTCACAAAAAATTATAAGTTCATATTCAAACTATTGAAAAATATTTAAAATTATTTTAAATTATTAGATCATATTATTATTTCTATACTGCTTTGTTTAATTTATAATATTGAGAAAAAATATGCGAATTATGCAAGTTGAAACTAATGCACAACATGAGTTCAATCAGTTGAAATGGTACTTATCGGCATGTTCTAGAAGGTATCGAAAGCCTGTCGGAACCCTCGTAGTCGTGTTAGGTACTCAAGCATGGATAATGTAGACATGGTCGTTGCCTGTCCGGTGATGTTCAATGCGGTGGAATCCTGTTTAGATAGGCTGCTCTGGATTTTCCCAATGCTGAATGCCACGTGCTGGATATGCTGCAATGATGATTCCAATGTTCGGTTGGTGAAATATGAAGTCCCCAATGTCGTGTGATACGATTCCCATAAGTAGGTGCTAATTGACGAGTTGTTGAATTTAAATTGAAGAAAAGAAATGTTGATAGGCCTGCTTAAAGCACTAAACCATAAGACGAATTGTCCATGGTTTTAGTCACGTCCGTGAAATACAAATACGGGTACGGAGGACCATGTGTTGCCGCTGGACGAAAATGTTGTCGCTTGTGGACAGAGAATTTTGATTGTAAGGCTAGAATAATATCCGGTTGCGGAGGACCATATGTTGCGTGCTTAACACTCTCGAAATCATCTTGAGTTAGTTTTGCAAGCTTAAGGAAGCTGGTAGGAAATCAGAAAGTGTATTACATTAATTAGTGGACTGTAAAGTATGATTAAGTAACGTTTATTGAAAGCATTTAGAAGCGCAGGCCTACGCAATTACGTCTTAGCACATAGCCAAATATAAGATGAATGTAAGGCTACGTAATGTGTAGCATTGAATCTAGATCAGAAATAAGAAGAACATAGCAAATTTAGGTTGCCGCGGCTTGGCTAGAAAACAAGGGTGCTAACGCACTGTTCAAAGTTTGAGTGTAGACTGATTTGTCGTAGCAGCGTGGCCCGTGCAGCGCCGCCACGGTGACGTAAGTGCGCTAGGCAGATTGCGCGTAAGCAAGTACAATGTACAATGTCATAACACTTTTATACAATTTTTTTTTCTTTTATTTTACTTTATATGTTATTTAAATATTATTGTAAGGTGATCTTACTTTGTAGGAATTTTTGTAACTTATTCCTTTATTTTATATTTTATATTATACCACATATGTCCTCTAACTATTATTGTAAGTTGATCTTACATCTTTTGAATTTGGTAATTTTTTCTCATTTGTTTATTATGGTTTATGTTTCCTCGTAAAACTTTTTTATCGAAACTTTATTATACACTCCTTTTATCTTTTTTGTTGTTATATTGCTTATTTCGTATGTATTGTTGCCATTGTCCCTTGTTATGACATAGGGTCCTACGTATAATAATAATAGTTTCTTGGCTATGCCTTCAAGTGTACTGGGTAGTTCACGATTTTTTATTAATACCCTTTCTCCTTCGTTATATTTAATTATTTTGGGTTGATTTTGGGAATATTTAGCTTTTTGTTTCTCGATTTTCTCCATTATTCGGTTGTAACATTTATTTTCATCATACAGGTCTTCTGGGTTGGTTGGAAAGTCTATTAACTCCTGTATCTCTCGATGTGGTTTTCTTCCAAACGTCATTAAATATGGGGTGTTCTCAATAAAATGGTGGTAACTTATATTCAAAAATTCTTCGGTTGAAGTTAAATATTTTTGCCATGCTTTTTTATTATCATGGCAGAACGTTATAAAAAATGCGTCCCACCTCTCTTAACACTCTCTCTGCGGGATTACTGCTAGGGTGGTATACGGATGTTTTATAGGTTTTTATGTTTAATTTTAATAATTCATCTCTCCACTTTCTCCCTTTAAATTGTGTTCCGTGGTCTGTTATAATCATGTATGGTTTTCCAATTTCTGTGTTGTATTTGTTTTTTATGATTTCTAATATTTTCTTTGTTGTTGCTCTGTTTATAGCGTATAACTTGGTGTACTTGGTGTAATGGTCCAATAGAATCACTATGAACTTGAATCTATGTCTCCCTCCGCTACGTGGGAATGGTCCACATATGTCGAGAAACACTTTTTCCAGTTTGGTATTTGAAGTGATGGGTATCATCATTCCCTCTTTTCTCTCGTTATTGGTTTTGACCATCTGACATATTGTGCATGTTTTAATGTTGTTGTTTACTTTTCTAGTTATACTTTTAATGAATAGTTCTTCCTCTAACGCCTTAACCATTTTTAATGTTCCCATGTGTCCGTATCTGACATGGTAGTCTTTAATTATTTCGTTTTCTAGAGTATTTGGAACTACTAGTTTCCATGTTCCTTGATTATTTTTTGTTTTGATGAACAATACATCTTTGTGTAGGCAATAAAAGTTATTAATAATTTCTTCAGATTCCAACAGTCTCCTTAGTATGTTTGCTAATTTGACATCTTCCTTCTGCTGTAGTACTATCTCGTTTACGATTTCTTCCAGGTCCTTCCTATCCTTTAATATGTAATACACCTTGGCGATTTTCTCCTTCAAATGTCTGGTTTTCTACATTTACTCTGGACAATATATTTTTATTGATTATGGTTTGATAGCCCTTCTCATTCACTTTGTCTTGGTCGTTTAGTCATTTCTTGTCAATTATTTTTAAGTTTATTTTTTTTTTAATATTATTTGTTTTTTCTTTTGATTATTATTAATTGGTTTAATTAATTTAATGCTCCTTCCTTTCCATTGGTTTGCTTGGTCATTACCCTGAAAATCAGTCCCATTTCTCGGCGTGTATCTTCACTTAGTTTACCCATGGTCCATCATTTCCTCTGCACTTGTGGTTCGGATAACCTTGGTGTGTAAAACTATTTCTGTCCTTGTGGAATAGGTATCTTCTATCTTGTACCACAATTCTTCTAATATCATATGTTCATTTGTCTCCATGCCTACATCATTCATTATATTATGTCGTTTATTAAGAAGTTAATTGTACCTCCCTCATTAATGTTATCATTGGTTTTTTATTCAGCATTTCTGTTTCTGGTGTATTCATGTGTTTTAGAGACCTTCTTATTTCGTTATACACTGTTTTGTTGTGAGTCCTTTCAATTTTGAGTATTTTCCATTTACATATCGATTTGCTGAAGTTTTCATCCGCTGCTTTGTTGTGAATTCCCTCTATAATTTCTTTTAAGGTCCTCCTACAATCTTTATATTTCATTAATTTGCTTTGGTCGGTCATTGGTAAATTAAATACATCAATTAGTCCACTTCTCATCATCTCCAACTCTTCTCTTGTTTTTATTAGTTTCTTCTTATATATTTTTCCTATATCCTTTGTTATCTTAATCTTCTTAATTATTTGGTTCTTCTTTATTCTTCTACGGTTGGTTTTTAAGTGCTTAATTTTCTCATTGTTTTTGTTATCTTTATTTTCAGAAAACAATACACTTTTGTCTTCTTTATTTCTTACTTCTTCATTGATACCTTCAGAAGTGTTGTCTAGTGTTTAATTCAATTGTGTGAAACCACTATCTAATGTTTCATGAAGTTGATCTGCTTGGTAATTTGTTTCTTCCCATTTCTTATTCATCCCCGTTTTTGTCTGCTTGACTTCTTCACGATACCCTATTAGTATGTATCTTAATTCTTCCTTCAGTTCTTCATTACTTTTTTGGATGTCCTCCTTCAATTGCTGTTGTAGGGCTTCTTGGTTCTTCCGCAAAGTATCACCGTGTTCCTCCATTTTCTCGTTTATCTGCTGCTTCAATGTTTCATTATTTCCTTCAATTTTATTGTTCAGCGTTTCAATATCTTCCCTTAAAATCTCAATTTGTCTTTTTGAATTTTCACTAATTTTTTCTTCCATTTGGTCTATTTTTCATTATTTTTGTCTATTTTTCCATTTGTTTCTTCCTTCATTTGGTCAATTTTTTCCTCCTGTTTCTTAAAAATTTTCATCAGTCCTCTCCTGGTTTTTGTTTAATTGTTCCATCATCATTCTCATCATGTTCTCCATCCTCGCCCCTTCGGTTAGTTTGTCTGGTTGGTCGCTGACTATTACTTCTACTTCCGGTTCTGGTTGGGTTGGGTTTTCTGGTTGGTCCTCTTGGGCATCCTCTTCGACCATTTCCCCGATCATTTCTTCAATCATTTCCATTCCTTCTTCGTCGGTAACCTCAGTTTCCTTCTTAGCTTTATACCTTGTAACCATGGAATGTTTCATATTTTTCCGTAATCGCCGCTAGTCTTCGATTCTAGCTTCACTAGTTGGTCGCCAATCTGTAACGATAAGATTTGTACGTATTCGGAAAATGTGTAAGTATAGTGTGTTCGCCTCACACAAGTGGTCGTTACTTCTATATTACGCTAACGATGTCCATGGCGATCCTTCAATTACCAGTACAACACGAGTGGAAACCTTACCTGTTTTTCATTAGGTGTTCATAAATCCCGGGTGGCGCCAAATTATTTAATTAAAACAATTAAATTAACAAATAGGGGGTTTGGCGTTCTTAGCTATGACGGTCTGGAGTATTCAAATTTTACTCCCGCCTTCGTTCGACCTCCTTAATCGAGCAGTTAGTTCGCCGAGTTCGCGACATGAGCGCTTACCGTAATTTTTGCTCTTTACTAAATAATACACAATTTATAATATGCTTTCCTATGGAATAAAAAACAGTGGTTACACTCTGTACTAGTTTATTTATTGGTGATTGGTAATTACTCAGTTTGACACAAAAATATATTTGGTTATTCAACAAATTTGCACCGACAATTATTATAAGACAAATACCTCAGGTTGGCGAATCGACTTTGAGCGAATTATCCAGTCAAATATGGCGACTGCTTGGTTTGTTTACAGTTTGTTCCGTTCAAAGTCCTGTGTTCTTGTGATTACGAAAGAAATATTAATAATGATTACAATAAAGTACACTACCTTACATTATTTGTACTTAAATAATATAATGTGTAATTATAATTTGTTCCTGAAGTGTGGTAATGTGTGTTTCAAAAGTTCGTAATTTTCATACAGGTTATTTTTCTAGTCAACAAAATTTCAGTGTTTTATTTTTTAATTTATCTTTGAAAGAAATAATATTCAGTTTATAGTGAGAGTTCGGATTACTGTGACAAAAATTTAAAGTGAATTTATTTCAGAAATTCGGGTAATTTAATAATACTTATCAAATCAGTCGACTTGTTGTGAACAGTCATTCAGTCGAAATGGAATGGGGATTCAATAGTCGTCAATTTTCAATTATCTTGGGGCTTAAGTACGTCTGGCATCTTTTTCATATTATTTGTTGAAATTTATTAATTTAAAATTTATTTAAATTGGTCCTTGGCATCAGTTAAATGTTCTTGTCCTTCGTCTGCTTCTTACGTTTTCATCTTTTTGAATTTTGATTACTTTTTAAACATTTTATATTAAAATTTTGGTCATTCACGGCCTGGCGTCTATTCTGGATGAGCGTCACTTATGGAATAATAAGATTTAACGGAAAATTAGTAACCAACGTTCCGTTGTCATAGTTACTAATAGATTCTGATTGGCTGATCTTGACTCAAGACCATTGTTATTATATTTGAATTTTTATTCAAAATCACTGTAATCTTCTGATTGCTATTATTCTTCCGTCTTCCTCTCTACGTATTAAATATTATCACTACTGTTCGTATTTTCTTTCAAAGATCATTTTGACATCCCATAAGGTTGGGTTTCCTTATGTATTATTGTTTGGACAATTATGTTGATATTTGTTAATTACATTTCTTTTTTATTTTACGTCCTTATTCTAACATTTATCTTTTAATCTGATTCACAAATTATCCTTGACTAGTTATTTGCCTTGGATTTGCTAATTTCCTTGTTAATTTTTTACAATTTGTAGTTATTTGTTTTTTACAGTTAGGCATTTCATAGGCCTAAGTAATAACTGACTATATTTACTTATTTTATACAAATTACGTTTTAATTTACCCTCATACATGTTTTGTTTTGATATTATAAATGATTTGTTTACTTATTGATGTGTTTTGGATCTGTTTTTATAATAACTGTATGTTCCCATTAGTTTCTACATTATGGTTTGTTAATTATTTCCCAACTGATTTTCCAGTGTTATTAGATCTGTATTAATTAAGTTTTAGTTTTATTTTAAGTCTGTTTATTATGGTTTATGTTTCCTCGTAAAACTTTTTTATCGAAACTTGATTATACACTCCTTTTATCTTTTTTGTTGTTATATTGCATATTTCGTATGTATTATTGCCATTGTCCCTTTTTATGACATAGGGTCCTATGTATAATAATTATAGTTTCTTGGCTATACCTTCAAGTGTACTGGATAGTTCACGATTTTTTATTAATAATGGGGTGTTTATTTTATTTTGCTCTTATTTTCTTTATTATATTTTTTCTTATACAAACTTTACCTTTTAGCCATGGTAACCCGAACTTTTAACCTTTCATGGGATTCCCCCTTTGAATACTATTGTATCCCTCACTTACAATTAAACTTAATGCTACCAATAACAAGATTCTTATTAAATAATATTGTTCACCATTAATCATTTAGTGTTTATCACAGATTATTAAGTGTTTATACCTATTACTATCATTAACAAAATTCTTATTTACTAATATGGTTCACCATTAATCTTTTAGTGTTCATCACCGATTATTAAGTGTTTATACCTATCAATAGGGTTTCTCATTATTTTGGGGTTTTACACTTTCACTTTTGCACTGCTTAAATTTTATTTTAAATGTTATTAGTGGGTAATCCCTAACATTACTTTCTCTTTGTCACTTAGTTATGTTTACTTTCTCAATATCTCTCTCTTTACAAACGTTATTTATACGATTAATAAGTTCATGTTTTTATAGTTCTTTATTACATTTAAACTCTAATTCTTTGGTTAGTGTACTTTTATTTTTCTCATTACTTTATCGGGTTTTATCAATTATCATTTACTTTTATCGTTTAATCGATAATAATAATCTTTTACATTTGTTAGTTATTGGTTTCGTTTCCATTATTATATTTCAGCGTTTCATTTCTCCTTTTTCTATTCTATTTTATTTGTTTGTGTCTTATCATTTGTTTTGCTTTTACTTCCTTTATACTTGTTTTGTTTCATTTTCCTTTTCCTCCTTCTTCGATTTCATTTTATTTCATTTTATCTCATTTTATTTTGGTTTTCCACTTCTCATTTGGTTTCATTTTATTTTGTTGTATTGAGTCAATCACTTTATTCAATCACTTGGGTTATGTCACTACGTCGTTTGTCGCGTCATTGTCATTTTATTTTCATTAGTTTAAACATTTTATATAGTTGATTCATCGTTTTTATCCCTGGTATTGGGGTGGTTTATTTGTGTTGTAACAAAATATATATATATATATATTGTAACGCAACAGAAATGCGGTCCTCAACGTTATATAAATAGAATATTAGCAATATAATAAGTAAATGAATATTTAACTCCCATGATAATACAAAGGTCTAATAAATACATTTATAATTGTGTAAAAATGAATAAGGATGCAAGGTAGGGATAACAATAAAAAACAAACCTGTAAAATAGACAATAGTAAAAAATCCATGTTCAGTGAAACATAAATAAATCAAATATACTGATAAGAATTGTAAAAAAGAAACCTATACAGAAAATGTTAAAGTAAATGACAATGAAATTAGATAAAAACTAGTCAATAATTTACATTACAGTAATAGAAAGTATTGATTCTGTATTGAATGATGCTATTTTGTTACCATGAATGTTATGTTAAGGTTTGTGTTAGATTATGCAAACTACTTGTTGAAGTAATAGAAAGTAATGAAGCAAAATGTATTATTTGATTACTGTTATAGAAGGGTGTAGAAAAGCAGTTAATTAGTGTTAATGGATCTCAATTTTCTTATATGTGATCCATAGATCAAGATAAAGTTGTTATTAGTTATAAAAAGAATAACTATTATAACTATTTGTGTAAATGTAAATAGTTAAGGTTTAATTATATGTATAAACTTATGTAAAAAGGCTATAGTTGTTCACCAGTTATAATCAAAGGTAGGTCCATATACAATAAAAGGCCTAACAGCCAATAACACTATATAACAACTCATAACATAAAGGTTAGGTACGGAAGTTAATAATAATTAATGAACACAGTTCAAGGAGTTAGGAAAAACATTTGATAAGTAATAATATATAATAAACCAACTCAATATAAACAAATTATGATAATGCCATAGTGCAATGATATCGATTGATAACGTTTGATATCGGAAAAATAATAAATATAAAAAGAAACAGACTAAGATTGAAAAACTGGCAGAATATATGTAGAAATTAGTAAACAAACTATAAATAAAGTTATATTCCGATATAATGGAAGTTTAATAAGGAATGGAAGAAAAATATAGGAAATAATCACTATATACAAAACATTGAAAAAGAATAAAAATAAATTTGTTGCTAGGGACAACAGAAATGAATATAAGTTGTTGATTTTAATTATTGCAATTTATGATCTGAACGTGATGAGATTAAAAACCAGAAAAATTGGTTAATATAACTAATATATTATAATTTATTTCAATACCGTTACCTATCACAATATATGAATAATTATTTGTATTAATCAGGCCAACAACCCATAACCAGATTGTATAATGGTATCGTCTAATAATAATCAGTAATTGACTTACACAAGGAAGGACTTGGATTGTTCCATATCAGAAGAAGAATTAATGAAATATTAATCCAATATAAAGAACCAACTGTGTAAAGAACTAATACTACACACCACACTGAAAATCATAACCATTTAAATACTTGGGACATCACCATTTACTTCATACGATAGAAGAAACGTATTTGGATCCAGAATTTGCTGAAGAACATAACCACCAGTCTGCCCGTAAATAAACCAAGGGAGCTGTATTTCTGAGTTAACTAGGACTAAGGATTCCACTTTATTGAACTGAAGAAAAGAATAAAGAAAATCATCTCCATTCTGACCGAGACGAGGTTAAAAACCAACTGCCTTCCAGAGCTGCTTCGTTATAAGCTGGTAAATTACAATTGTATAAATCATATTAAACAACACAACACTTCAAATTTGTAATATCTTGCATTCTTATCTATGTATTTTTAATCTTCCCCACAGTTACAAGAACCTTCACACCCTGAACTAAATTAATTATAAAAAACAAAATATATAACTGAATCTAAAATAAAATATTGGACCGAACAATAATCGATTCACGCAACATATAGCCTTTCGTATGCCAGTTGGAACCAATCTTATTTAATGTTAACAGAGTGAATTAATAAAGAAACCTTGTATAATTTCTGGATCTTATTATTTGGGGTATTATTTAATGAGTTGGGAATAAAAAGTAACAGACTAAGTGTATAATAATTGGTTACCGTACACGGTGAATTAACCTATAAATTTCGTTGTTCCGGAACTGCAGCACTTGTTGCGGAATTCTCCGACACCAAAGAGAATAGCATTAAATACGAAAGTTCAATAATTCTCTGCAAGGTATACTAGGGCTGAGCGAGATTTTAGAATAAAACACTAATTATTTAAGTTACAGTCACACTAACACTGGTATTTTAATTAGAGAGATAAGTTAATCTTAATTAACGAGATTACTAAATCCCACAACTCCAGATATCTCAGAAATTGAATTATATTAACACAATCAAAGAGAGGAGAGACAGAGAGATATACCCGTTCTTATTCACAAATTGGCTTACATTGCGGGGTTCGAACGAGACGCACGTACTCATCTTATAACAAATTGGCGCTCAACTCGTGTAGGGCTTAAGTTAAGTAACTATAATTATATTAATATTACTTAACCAGAGCAGGCAACTGTGGGAGAATAAACATGCATAATACCAGAAGTAGATCAAAGATGAGGGCAGAAGATACGGAGAAGGAAGAAGGTGAACAAGGACAAGAAATAGAAATAATAACAGATAGTGAAATGGTACAACAGTACAACAGACAGACGAAATAACGGAAACTGAAATAATTATGGACAAGGAAAAGGGAGTAATGGAAGAAGATACCCAAGGGGACCAAATAGATAAAGCGGGAGCCAGAGAAGTACCAAGTTGGCAGGAATTGATGAAATTTATGGCAGAACAGAATAGACTAACTAACGAAAGTCTGAGGAAAATAAATGAGGAAATTAAGGAGAATAAGGAAAGCAATAAGGAAAATTCAAAGAGACTGGAGGAAAAATTCGATAAAACAAATGAGGAAATTAAAGAAACCTCAAAACAAATTAACGAAAGATTTGACAGGAATGAGGAGGATCTAAAACAAATGAAGGTAGACATCCTACAAATACATGAAGAAAATTTAAGGCAGATTAATGAAAGAATGGAGAATATTCATGTGACAATTAACCAAAAGGTGGATCAAAATAATGAGGAAAGGAAATTAGAATTAGCCGAAACAAATGAAAGGTTAGAAAAAACTAACGAAACAATAATACAGGTTCGTGAGGAATTACAAAATAAAATTAATGACATACAAATCGAGAGTAAAGCAATGGTCGAAGAAATCCAACAGGAAACTGTCGGAAAATATGAGCAAATTAAAAACGAAGTACATCAGGTACGGGAGGAGAATAAGGAAGGGATTACGCAAATACAGACAGACATGGGTGAATGACTCGAAAGAGTATATGGCAATTTAAACAATATGGAAGGTCAAATTAATACCAGTAAAAATAAAATAGAGGAAATTAGTAGACGCGAACTACAGTTACAAGAAGAAGTAGATTCATGGCGGGATAGGACATGCCAGTATAGTCATACAAATAACCACGATAACCGGGAGTCGATTAATTTTCGAAATTACAAGCGTAATCCGATGGAATTTTTAAAGAGGTTGGAAGAGATGATCGCAAGAAATAGAGAGAACCGTTGGAGTATTATACGCGGTATGATTGATGAGACATTTAAGGATACCTACGATAATTGGTGGACAGCGGTGCGCCCGGATATACCGGACATGACCGAATTCAAAAAACAATTTAAAGAAAAATATTGGTCGGAGTCGACCCAGAACATAATTAGAAATAATCTGAGCAACGGCGATACGAAACGAACATAGGACAGTCTCCTACTTCATACTTCCTCGGAAAAGTATGCATGGCACGGAATTTAGAGCCCAGAATTCCCAAATAATGTTTGGTGATACAGCTATCCTACCATTATGAGGAAGGGATAAAGAATGCATGTATGTGTAGCCAAATCAAAACGATTTCAGCCATGGCCAAATTCCTTGAGAATTATGAGCACGAAAATCAATATCAAAGAAACAGAATGTTAAATTATAAATACCATAAGTATAATAATAACGAGCAACAAACAAATTCACATAATAATGATCACAATCGACCAGCTCAGAACGTTAATGCAAATAGGACACAGAATGATCACTCGAATAATAATACCAGGAATTATAATAATCGTGGCAATAATCCTTATAATTACAGCGACAGTCGCAATAATAGAGGAGATGGGGACAGACGACCCAATAATTATAGACACAATGTTAATTATATTTATTCCAGACCTCAAAACAATCAGCGACGGTATTACCCAAGGAATCACCGATATGACAGTCATTATAATCAATCCCGGCGTGAAGACAACTATCAACATGAAAGAAATTATAGGATAGCGGAACCTAATGCAGAGGACCGAACCGAACCTGTACAAAATCAACCTAATAACTCAAATGAAAATAGAGAAGATGGGGGAAGCCCTCATTTAAACTAATAGAGGCAGTGAAAAATGATGAATACCCTTCACTGAACCGTAATCTTGGGGAACAACGACTTGTAAATAAAACTACGAATAATAATACCTATGAAATAATGAACCCTACCACGAAAAAGATTAAGGGAACATACAATCAGGAGTCCATAAAAAAATATTATGAAGAAAATCCACTAAATCCTAAATTAAAATAAGAACAACTTATTACCAACATTGAAGAGAAAACACTTGTAAATAAAAAGAATTTTTTGAACAATATTATATAAATAGAAAACACAGCATTGAAAAGGAAGTAAATCCGAGTTAATATATAGTTATGAAGAAGGTATTAAGAAGAGCTGATAACAAACCCCAAGATTACAGAAGAAACCAGAATTATTACTACATGTCTATGAAGAAATATTATGAACAAGGAATAATGAAACCCCAAGATAAAAAAGTTTTTATATCAAATATACCTATGCAGAATAACAAAGGAAGAATAATATGACCTAAAATACCTACCGCACTGCCAAGTGAAAAGAACAACCTCAATAAATGATTGATTGTGACCAATGTAATATTAAAGAGCACGAGAAAAAATATTTATCAACATAATTCATTGAAATATAACCAGCCAAAGTAATGAAATAAGATAAGAGAAATAATAGTTGAGCTAATGACTGTAACTACACTGAAATTCAGTAATGGTAATAATCAAAACAATTACAAGTTAGAAAATATTGGAATTAGAAGAACAAATGAAGAAATGATACTTAGCGTTATTATCACAACAAGAAAGAAGAATAAACCTAATTACAAATGATGACTGTCAGAATTATTATCAGAAAATGTTTAAAAAAGATAAAATGGAATCACGAAGTATAAAAGATAGGAATAATTAAATATAAAAGCAACAATGTGAAGAATTCCCAAATGTTTATTATTAATTAATTAAGATTATTATTATGAGATTATTATATTTTTATAGCTGACTGTAGATGAATTCCAGCAGTACTATATTAAGGTGTAGTGTGGACAGCAGAGTATGAAGCAAAACAGCGCCTCTCTGAACTGTACCAACGCACATATTAGGGATTGTTAGGGAAATTAAATATTTAAGGAATATTAGAATCGTTGCAAGAATGACATCAAATTCCAGAAAAGAATGACGAAGAAAACAGAAGGAAAATAGCTGACAGAAGAATAATTGAGAAATACAGTGATTGCAGTAACTAAAAGTAGAAGAGAAGTGAGCCTAAAGTATCAATTAATATTGTAGCCAACTATCAACAAATACTGTTTAAAGAAAATTATATATGACCAAGAATGTTAATAGGAATAATGATATGTTATTAAGTAAAGAATTATGAATACTAGTCTAACAAAGTTACATTGAGAATCCCATCATTAATCATTAATGTTGATATGACGAAGAGGCATGTGAAAAATACAAGTTTACTTGACCTAAACTTCATTCAGGTAAATTAAACTTTTTTAGGAGGGGGAGCATATGTAACGCAACAGAAATGCGGTCCTCAACGTTACATAAATAGAATATTAGCAATATAATAAGTAAATGAATATTTAACTCCCATGATAATACAAAGGTCTAATAAATACATTTATAATTGTGTAAAAATGAATAAGGATGCAAGGTAGGGATAACAATAAAAAACAAACACGTAAAATAGACAATAGTAAGAAATCCATGTTCAGTGAAACGTAAATAAATCAAATATACTGATAAGAATTGTAAAAAATAAACCTATACAGAAAATGTCAAAGTAAATGACAATGAAATTAGATAAAAACTAGTCAATAATTTACATTACAGTAATAGAAAGTATTGATTCTGTATTGAATGATGTTATTTTGTTACCATGAATGTTATGTTAAGGTTTGTGTTAGATTATGCAAACTACTTGTTGAAGTAATAGAAAGTAATGAAGCAAAATGTATTATTTGATTACTGTTATAGAAGGGTGTAGAAAAGCAGTTAATTAGTGTTAATGGATCTCAATTTTCTTATATGTGATCCATAGATCAAGATAAAGTTGTTATTAGTTATAAAAAGAATAACTATTATAACTATTTGTGTAAATGTAAATAGTTAAGGTTTAATTATATGTATAAACTTATGTAAAAAGGCTATAGTTGTTCACCAGTTATAATCAAAGGTAGGTCCATATACAATAAAAGGCCTAACAGCCAATAACACTATATAACAACTCATAACATAAAGGTTAGGTACGGAAGTTAATAATAATTAATGAACACAGTTCAAGGAGTTAGGAAAAACATTTGATAAGTAATAATATATAATAAACCAACTCAATATAAACAAATTATGATAATGCCATAGTGCAATGATATCGATTGATAACGTTTGATATCGGAAAAATAATAAATATAAAAAGAAACAGACTAAGATTGAAAAACTGGCAGAATATATGTAGAAATTAGTAAACAAACTATAAATAAAGTTATATTCCGATATAATGGAAGTTTAATAAGGAATGGAAGAAAAATATAGGAAATAATCACTATATACAAAACATTGAAAAAGAATAAAAATAAATTTGTTGCTAGGGACAACAGAAATGAATATAAGTTGTTGATTTTAATTACTGCAATTTATGATCTGAACGTGATGAGATTAAAAACCAGAAAAATTGGTTAATATAACTAATATATTATAATTTATTTCAATACCGTTACCTATCACAATATATGAATAATTATTTGTATTAATCAGGCCAACAACCCATAACCAGATTGTATAATGGTATCGTCTAATAATAATCAGTAATTGACTTACACAAGGAAGGACTTGGATTGTTCCATATCAGAAGAAGAATTAATGAAATATTAATCCAATATAAAGAACCAACTGTGTAAAGAACTAATACTACACACCACACTGAAAATCATAACCATTTAAATACTTGGGACATCACCATTTACTTCATACGATAGAAGAAACGTATTTGGATCCAGAATTTGCTGAAGAACATAACCACCAGTCTGGCCGTAAATAAACCAAGGGAGCTGTATTTCCGAGTTAACTAGGACTAAGGATTCCACTTTATTGAACTGAAGAAAAGAATAAAGAAAATCATCTCCATTCTGACCGAGACGAGGTTAAAAACCAACTGCCTTCCAGAGCTGCTTCGTTATAAGCTGGTAAATTACAATTGTATAAATCATATTAAACAACACAACACTTCAAATTTGTAATATCTTGCATTCTTATCTATGTATTTTTAATCTTCCCCACAGTTACAAGAACCTTCACACCCTGAACTAAATTAATTATAAAAAACAAAATATATAACGGAATCTAAAATAAAATATTGGACCGAACAATAATCGATTCACGCAACATATAGCCTTTCGTATGCCAGTTAGAACCAATCTTATTTAATGTTAACAGAGTGAATTAATAAAGAAACCTTGTATAATTTCTGGATCTTATTATTTGGGGTATTATTTAATGAGTTGGGAATAAAAAGTAACAGACTAAGTGTATAATAATTGGTTACCGTACACGGTGAATTAACCTATAAATTTCGTTGTTCCGGAACTGCAGCGCTTGTTGCGGAATTCTCCGACACCAAAGAGAATAGCATTAAATACGAAAGTTCAATAATTCTCTGCAAGGTATACTAGGGCTGAGCGAGATTTTAGAATAAAACACTAATTATTTAAGTTACAGTCACACTATCACTAACACTGGTATTTTAATTAGAGAGATAAGTTAATCTTAATTAACGAGATTACTAAATCCCACAACTCCAGATATCTCAGAAATTGAATTATATTAACACACTCAAAGAGAGGAGAGACAGAGAGATATACCCGTTCTTATTCACAAATTGGCTTACATTGCGGGGCTCGAACGAGACGCACGTACTCGACTTATAACAATATATATATATATATATATACACACAGCATGGAAGAAAATAATATAAAAATAAAGTGAAATTACATATATATTTTTTAATAACTGTACAATAAATATAGTTAAATACTACAACAAATAGTAACTTCATTTATTTACATGCCTCTTTTTCTTTCCTCTGCGTACAACTTAAAACTACCTCATTAATACAATAAAATTTTATTTATACTATATATGACATACGTAAAAAGCTAATGTCTCATTATTTGAGAAATTTTTTATTTACACATAAAACATTGTTTAAATTTCATTTCATGATTAATTTCATACACATCACAACCATATAAGTTTTGCTTACACATAATAAGTGTATTGGTTTCATTGTCACGTGGTCATGTATGGTATGTTTCAATTGGCTAACAGTATGCTTAAGATCAACCCTGCGATGTACCGTAGTTAGTTAGAATGTAGCAATTGGTCTCAGTAGATGAAGAGATTGCCCCAATGCCCCAATGTATCAGAAAAAAGAGATTAAATTTTAGAAGTTTTTTGTGACATCACTGGGTGAGGAAGAGAGCAGTGGTGGTGGGAAGTGGCATAGGTAGTCACATGGTGAAGTCTCCATCACAACCATTCATCCGACTCTACCTGCTGTCACCACCACTTCATTTGTCCAGTGACATCTACTTCCGGGTTTAATCTCTCCTTTTCCCCTACTGTCATCAGTCCCTCACTCATATAGTTTGCAAAGGTGGTTTAGTAAATTTGTTATATTTTTTCTTTGGTATTAAGATCAGTCTGGCTAACTTATACAATGGTAAGGAACACTCTTCTACAACCAGCTTTTTGCAGTCTCAAGAATAAATTTGGGCACTATTGACTCTGTCCCCTCTTTATAAACTCTGGCTGTATCCTGTCCTGCTTCAGCACCTTTCCTTTATGTCAGAGTTGCAATTGATAAAAGGGTAAACTTCTTCCAGCAGACTCTCACCTCATATCACATTTTTTATGGTCCTGGATGTACACAAGTTAATGTTTTTTCTCTTCACCATATCGCACACTGAATGCAAGAGTGCCATAAGTGCACAAAATTTTGAAATTCAGTTATGGCACAATATTAACAGATTAAAGAGAGCTGTATTAAATACAATAGAGCCATTAATGATATCATCAAAGATACAGTTGCTATAAAAATGTGTCCTTATGCTGTTGAAAATCTGGAACACACATTTTAATGCAATGCAACCACATGTCACTTGTGGCTGTTGAAGTATGTTCTGTTATTAATAATTAAATTGTTTATTAATATAATATTGTTTTTAATACCATATCTATAAAGATGAATATTGACTTTATCTGTAAGGTTTAAACCAGGAATTCGTTTAGTGTACTTTGGCAGAGAACAGTGGGCAAATACAAATAACAAAATGCGTATATCGAATAAAACATAACATTATTTATTTTCTTTTGATAACATAAAAAAGATCATGAACACACTTATTCCGCCTTAAGGCGTAAACTGATTACCAATAACTAGAATACGTATGTCAAAATTACGCAAACTCAACACTTCTTGTTAGGCCTATTCAACTATTCTTCACACACACAATCATACACATTTACATACTTTTAGGTTTTCATTGAGCTCAACTTTAAAATTTAGTTAAAAGCCAGTATTTAATTATTTTTGAAATGTCTACTTTCCTGTTGATGCGTATGGTTTCATCCTGCGGGACGTCTCCTGTTGTGTGCACTGTCTGTTGTTTTCACTTTTAGGTTTTACGGCCGAACTGTTTGTTTAGTTTTATTGATAACTGATTAATACATTATTTATACTTTTAAAAGTCCCATACTGGTTAAAATTTCACATTGTTCAAATTACGTCTTATGCTGTTTATGCGGGCGCCCGCGATTGCTACTGCACAGCGCAAAAGATGGTGGTCGACTGACTTTCAGTGTTAAAAATTTCCGTTGGGTTCGTCTCTAAACTGGTTCTCTCCGTTCCCCGCCATACGTCTCGTCTTCAGCATTGAAGAGTTTCGCTGATCTTAGGGGTTCACCTTTTTAACTCGCCACGAACTGTTTTTCGTCAACAACATACTAACAGAGTTAATCACTGGCTATAAATAGATTTTCGTTATTCTTCATAACCATATATGGTCATGAAATTCTCACTGGCAATCGCCTTACCTTAAGGGGGCCTCATCTGCACATGTTATAGAATTCATAAACTTTGAAAATAATATTTATGTAAATTTAGACCCATTACAATACCCCCCCTTCAAAATGAGAGGATTTATGCCGAAGCATAAAAGCTCTCATTGACACTCTCATACTTTCTAAAGGGATCAGCCAAGATATGTCACCACAACCCCCTTACATTTTATTCAAAATTGTGGTTAACTTACCCCTGGTCCAGTGACTGTGACCGCACCTGAATGACCTTACTGGACTTCTCTTTCGAGATCCCAACACCGCAAGGCCAGACAGGCACTTGACGCTCCTGCTCTGGCGTGCAGGCCAGCACAGGACCGCCGCCACAGCATCACCAGACACTGAAACATGAAATCGAAAAATATCAAATAGTGGTCTGGTATAATAACATATCCCTAACTGATCTGGTTCCCCTTAACTGTTTTTTTTTTTTTTTTTTATAGATCCTACACATGGATGAATACTTAGTCTAAGTATACTACATTATAAGAATTCCATACCAACATTCTGTATAACCTTCTCTCGTTAACTCTTATCCCAAAATTCAAAATTATTGCTCTGAGTCCCATCAAAATTTAAATAAACATTTCCATTACAACGTATAAATACCTTCCATTATATAAGTCACATTTCAAAATTAATAAACTCCTTATATAGAGTAAAACACATTAAATCAACATCAGAACAAATTATTTACTTAACAATCGTTAAGTATCTTCATATTACTCTTTAATACATCAAAATAAAATACTCCTCATCAACACAACATCATTCATTTACATCAGAAAATCAACATACATACTCACAACATACATTTACATACTCTACATTATTGATGTAACTCATTTTAATATTTAATATTCCGTTACTAACAACCTAGTAACCACCTTCTCCAACATCACATAATTTATTAAATTACGGATTTATTTTAAATTCCTCCTTCCACACACACTATTACCCCCCCCCCGGACTGTAGCGCGCAGTTGCCTCCACAAGGACTGAAGCGGAAGGGGTGAACACTTTTTTCTTTTCTTTCTCCCCCATCCTTGCTTTAGCGTTACACAAAATTCGGCATTACTGATATCCCGGATACCAGTAATCCTACTAAATTAATATTCACACTCCCTTAATCGGTCTATCACCCATACTTAGGTATATAGTCGTGTTCCAAAGTTCTATTATCTTAGATTCCCCTGATCTAAACCCCCCAGTTGTATTTCTAAATTTACCAATTTAGAATATTAAGCCAAATCCACGGTCAGGGTTCGGTGAAGCCGTGACCGCCCGAAAATGGGTAATCGCATTTACCATATATCTACTATACAATATATGTTTAAGATTCCTACACACTAACATAACACAACATAATAAAACATAGTAAACACTCACAATGAACCTAAACCTCATTACATTAAAATAAACATCTCAGTTGCATCTGAATAAAATTTCCAAACATTTCAAAACTTTAATTTCAATTGAACCTGTTAATACTCAACCTTAAATTATTTACCACTTCTTATACCATTATATTCTCCAAAAATTCAAATTTATTATCAACATTTATTTTACATAACATTTTATTTATTAAACATTGCGATTATTACCTCGAAATAAACAATTCACCTTTAAATTTGCATATAAAAATATAAACATTACACTTTAATTTCAATTGATCTTTTTACTAATCAATCATCAATTATTTATCATTTACTATACCATTAAATTCTCCACAAAAAAATCTTTTTAATTTGTTATCAACATTCATTTTATACAATATTTCATTTATTATCTCCTTTCAAGTTAATTCAATTATTTTATCAAACACATTTCATTACTTTAACAAGATTCACAAAGTTGAGTATACTTCACCTTGTTACATCATTACATTTTATATCAACACAAAAGTATATACAATCTTCATTATTATCTGTTATAGTTTACCACAAATCATTTCATAAAACAGTTCATTTCAAAACCATTACTCACATAACTAAACGTTCATAAACATTAATTGTTTACCCTCATCATCGTATAATAACCTGGTCTTATGTCTACACAACTCATTTTTTATTAAATTCATTACTATTTAAATTCTCATGTTTCCATAATATCAACAGGATTACTCCATAATATTACATCATATAACTTGTCACCATTGAGTATAGTCAAGTCACCCTGAGTATGATTTGTCACAATTAGGTCAATTATAATTTCATCATTATTATCATCTGCTGCTATACCAGTTACATCACAACGTAAGTAATCAATATCATCAACCTTATCATCATTTGCTGCACTAATTACTTCACAAGGTAAGTAAATATCACTAACTCTCTCAATATCTAACCTCTCTACCAATTTGTTATAACCTCTATTAACCTTAAACATCTTTACCTTCTTATCAAAATACCTTTCCTCATAACACAATTTCATACTGTTTCTACCATTCCATACAGAGGGTACTAAATCATAAAAACACCTACTAAAAATTAAGGGACTACTTGAAAACACATTGTGTTCCTCTAAGGGACTCTTGCCTTTCAAAAACATTTGCAAACATCTTGGTTCACAATAAACCTGGGGAAACTTTACCCTCTGTTCTATATTCACAAAATAATTCTCTTCATATTCTCTCTCTAACTTACAAATACTGATTTCCACTCTCTCACCGTTTCTATATTATCATCATCACTGTTTATTTTCACTGTATCACTTTTATATATCTCGTTTTTAACTATCTTACCACTATTACTTGTTAATTCATTTTTGTAACTAACACTTACCTCGTTAATTATTTCTTTGTAACTTTTCGTTATTTTACCACCATTATTCTCCCCTGTATTTACGCCATGATCGTCTGTTACTTCGTTATTTTCATTTTCATCACACTCACCCGTGTCGTCATTATTTTTGACACCACTACACCCACTTATTTGTTTTAATTCAACTTCTATATTCTCTAGTTTATTATTTATTTTAACAAATTTCTCACTCACTCCATTAAAACTCTCACTTATACTTTAAATTGGTTATTCATACTTAATTTACTCATTTCTATTTCGCTTCTTATGTTTATAAATTCGTTATTTATTTCTCTTAATTTCTCGTCTTGTTTGTTTATTTCGGTTTTCAGCTCTATGTTACTTGCATTTATCTCTGATTTGATTTCAATTTTAAACTCATTCAAGCTCGTGTTTAAATTATTATTTTCTGACTTCATTTCAGTTTTAAATTCATTTGAACTCGTGTTCAAATTATCATTATTCTTATTTTGTTGGTCAAACTTATCATTCATCAGTTCCATATTCTTACCATTATTCTTATTTTGTTGGTCAAACTTATTATTCATCTCTGACTTGATTTCAGTTTTCATTCTTGACATCATTTCCATAATCAACGCTAATTGATTAAATATATTTATCTCGTCATTTCTACTACATTCAGCTTCAACTGTTTCATTTACATTCACTATTTCGCCTACGCTCTCGACATTTTCATTCGTGTTTATCATATTATCTTGCATAACATTCAACACTGATCCCACATCTGCACTTTCATCTAAATTTGTATTTGCATCTTTCTCTGCCATTTTTCGACTAAAATGTAAATTTCAACTTTAATTTACAATGTCCAACTGTTACCGGGCACCAACAGAAGTATTATTAGTAATTAATTATTAAATTTGTCCCTGTTCGGGCGCCAACTGAAGTATGTTCTGTTATTAATAATTAAATTGTTTATTAATTTAATATTGTTTTTAATACCGTATCTATAAAGATGAACATTCATTTTATCTGTAAGGTTTAAACCAGGAATTCGTTTAGCGTACTTTGGCAGAGAACAGTTGGCAAATACAAATAACAAAATGCGTATATCGAATAAAACATAACATTATTTATTTTCTTTTGATAACATAAAAAAGATCATGAACACACTTATTCCGCCTTAAGGCGTAAACTGATTACCAATAACTAGAATACGTATATCAAAATTACGCAAACTCAACACTTCTTGTTAGAGGTGTTGGTAAGATAGAGCAAAAAATAGAGGTGTTTAGAGGTAAAATAGAGCGATTTTATCTGATGATGGAACAGATGTTCCGAAACGCGTCATTTTAATCGACGTAACGAAGTCACACGACGGATATAAGGTGATTTACTTATAATAATTTACTGTTCATACGTGACTTGGATACCAAGAACTAATATGCATTTTAAATTGGAGGCTAGTCAAGCAAGCGTGGTATATAAGTATCAAAACGTTAAAATCCAGTTACTAAAAACTAACTTACACATTAAATTTAATATCTGTTTAAAAAATCATTTAATACCAAAATATGCAGTTATAAATGTGAAGGCCCTCTCTAGGGCTGCTAAAGCAACCAAAAAACATGCTGAGATTTTTCGGATCAAGGAAGAAATCAAATCTTTGTATATTAAGAAATCTACACTCAATACACGACTTTATAAATTGCATTTACATATTTTGAACGATATTCATCCGGCCATCGTAAATAATGTTATGGAATCAGTACATAAATACATCTCTGACATTACTCACAATACATACTTTAAACAGACGCGTAAAATTCATAATTTAAAGAGTAAACATCGCCATGAGACTGACATCACTTGTAAACACACATTTTATCCTCGTGTGTCTAATTTAACTATGATAGCTTTTAATGATGACGAAATGAACATCCTTAATAAAGGCATCAAGTATAACTTGCCTCTTAATAATAAACATCAAATCATACAAGAAATTATCAATGCAGAAACTGCAGTAAAAACAATTGCCGATCCAAAACTACAAACTGAAGCATGCATTTTAATAAATAATAGATTTAATAATACCATAAAACACCATAATTTTGACAACCATTCACCTCATGGTTTACAGAAACATAAGATTTTCCGAGTTTAAATTATTGAAACAAATAAAAGCTAAATTAGTTGATAATAATGCTCTAATTACTAAGGCAGATAAGGGGAATACTCTTGTTGTCATGGACTTTGACGTATATAAAACGAAAGTAAACGACTTTATTTCAAACAATAATATTAGAACCTTGAAATCTGATCCTACTGATATGTATGTCAAGACATTGAATAACACAATCAATAATTGCGTAAATTTGTTTAGCGAATGCACACGTCGCCTCCTGAAGCCTATTAATGCTAAAGCTCCCGAACTCACTGGCCTACCCAAAATTCATAAACACGACATACCGGTCAGACCACTCGTTAATTTTACCACAGCGCCCGCATACAAAACAGCTAAAAAACTCGTCAAAGTAATCAAAGAAAACATAAATTTAAAGAACAATCATAGTGTCACAAACAACATGGATTTTATTAATAAATGTAAAAATTTTGATATACTACCAAATTATAAGTTAGCATCGTTTGATATAGTAAATTTGTATACCAACATACCAGTAAAGGAAACACTAAATATCTTAAAAGAAAATTTATTAGAGAATAATAAATTAAATATACAGATGATAAACGAGTTAATTGGTTTACTTGAAACTATCTTAGAACAAAATTACTTTGCTTTCAATAACCAATTTTTCATTCAGGACGATGGATTGGCCATGGGTTCACCTCTCTCTGGTCTATTGGCTGACGTTTACTTGAATTTTTATGAAAACTCTCATTTGCTCTCACATAACAAATACAAAAATGATATAATATTTTATGCAAGTTATGTAGACGATACCTTTCTAATTTTCAATGGTACTGTACGACAGATCGAAAACCTAAAACATTATATGAATAATATTAATAAAAACATTCAATTCACGTTGGAAACTGAAGTGGATAATAAATTAAATTTTTTAGATTTGTCTGTCACTAAACACGTAAATAAATTGAAATTTAATATTTATAGAAAACCGACTATCACTGATGTGACAATACATGCTGACTCTTATCATCCATTTTCGCAAAAGTTGGCAGCATATAATTACTTTATCCGCAGATTGTTGGCAGTACCTCTCAATGATGATGATTACCGTGAGGAGGTGAATACCATTAAACATATAGCTTTAGCTAATGGTTACCAAAACACGTTGATTGATAATCTCATCAAGAAACATAAAATTCGAAAATCCAAGCCCCCAATAGATAAGGATACAAAAATAACATTTATTTCCACCGCATACACAAATATAATGCCAAAGATTCTAACCTCCACATTTAATAAATTGAATATTACTGCTACCTTCAAAACAAACAATAGTCTATTAAAAATACAACGTCATAGAAAACCCATACCTTTAGAAAAGAAATCCGGCATATATAAATTATCATGTAACGACTGCAACAGTTTTTACATTGGTCAAACGGGGAGAGGTTTCCTCAAACGATTTAAAGAACACACACCAAAACGTCACCTAAATAATCTCACTTTGTTAAATAATATCAAGTCCAACTTTGCCCGCCACTTAATCTTACACAATCATAATTATACTGATTTTAAATCTAATTTAATACCCCTACATGTGTGCAACAAAGGCCGTTACATGGACGCAATAGAGGAGTTCGAAATATACAAAGCATATAATGACATAAACAGCCAAGACTTCATATTGAATGACCACTTCAATTTTAAATCCAACCCGCTATACGATACAGCTTTGAACCTGCTTAGGCGTAATCACTCAGATAATAGTTCAGTGTCCGATCGGCTTCGTCGTGGTGCGCACCATTTAGGAAGCAAGTGAATTACATAGTGGACAATTATGTGTAACATGTGTTTTTAACGCTTAACGACCTCAATAGAGCGATTTTATCTGATGATGGAACAGATGTTCCGAAACGCGTCATTTTAATCGACGTAACGAAGTCACACGACGGATATAAGGTGATTTATTTATGATAATTTACTTCTTGTTAGGCCTATTCAACTATTCTTCACACACACAATCATACACATTTACATACTTTTAGGTTTTTATTGAGCTCAACTTTAAAATTTAGTTAAAAGCCAGTATTTAATTATTTTTGAAATGTCTACTTTCCTGTTGATGCGTATGGTTTCATCCTGCGGGACGTCTCCTGTTGTGTGCACTGTCTGTTGTTTTCACTTTTAGGTTTTACGGCCGAACTGTTTGTTTAGTTTTATTGATAACTGATTAATACATTATTTATACTTTTAAAAGTCCCATACTGGTTAAAATTTCACATTGTTCAAATTACGTCTTCTGCTGTTTATGCGGGCGCCCAGGACTGCTACTGCACAGCGCAAAAGATGGTGGTCGACTGACTTTCAGTGTTAAAAATTTCCGTTTGGTTCATCTCTAAACTGGTTCTCTCCGTTCCCCGCCATACGTCTCGTCTTCAACATTGAAGAGTTTCGCTGATCTTATGGGTTCCCCTTTTTAACTCGCCACGAACTGTTTTTCGTCAACAACATACTAACGAAGTTAATCACTGGCTATAAATAATTTTCGTTATTCTTCATAACCATATATGGTCATGAAATTCTCACTGGCAATGGCCTTACCTTAAGGGGGCCTCATCTGCACATGTTATAGAATTCATAAACTTTGAAAATAATATTTATGTACATTTAGACCCATTACACTGTATTGCATTAAAAGAATAAATTATACTTAGGAAGGTTTTAAATGAAGATGGGTATAACTGCAATTCTGGCCCACGATGAGAGTAGCATAGTTTTAGTTTCTTAAGCTGGCAGCACTTGTTCATTTTCCTGCCTTTTTCTATAGCTTTTACATTTCATTAGTATAAAATATAAATATGTTAAAGATTATTTTGTTGGATTCTGTTGAGTTTTACAGAATGTTTTGAAACAGAACATTCCTGATTCAGGTGAAGTTAAATGAAAGAAATGAGGTAAGATTTATTTAATATTTCTGAAACAGCCTTGCTTCAAGTGTTACATAACGAAGTACAAGATGGACAGAAGATAAGAGGACAAAAACGAAAAGTAGGGGAAAGTAAATGGAAGAGAAATGCAACCAAAGTGAAAAGGAATAAGTTGAGACAGACATACGTAGACTCAAAGGGTAACCATGTACAAGAAATGGTAATTAGAAAAGATTGCCAGGGGAACTGTCATTATAAATGTAAGATGGCAAACATGCTCAGATTTTTTAGATGTTTTGGGAGCTTGTAGAGATTAACAAACAATGATATTATATAGCTACCTGTATGAACAGACAGAGACCTCAATATCGGAGAGTTATAGAAGGCACTAAAAGAAATATAAATGATTAGTACCATTTTAAAGCAGATGGAGAAATATACCTTGTTTGTAAAAAATTCTTCATAGATTTATTAAAAGAAGGAGACAAAATGATACGGAATATTATCAAGAAGACAACAGATGGAATTGTCAAAGATGAAATTGGCAAACACACCAACCAGGAAAAACATTAGGAGATCTACACAGAAATTATCTAAAGGAGTGCCATGAACAAACAAAAAGATATGGAAATTACTCAGCCTGGAGCAACATTTTCTTGACAGAATTTAATATTCACTTTTTGTCACTAGAAAAGAGCAGTGTTTATTCTGTGACAAATGTAAAAATTCATGTGCAAAAGAGTTTCTACAATTTGAGTATAAGAATCATTGTAAAGAAGTTAAATTAAGCAGAGAAGAAAAGGCCAAACATGCAGCGCTTGCGAAATGAAAAGAAGTGTATCAGAGCATGCTATGATTTACCGGCAGTCCTCCCAAATCCTTGTGATAACTTTTCTGTCATACATTATAAATGGTGGCTGTCAGTTCTGAATTTACAGTTTATGATATCGGGAGAAGTACAGGACATTGCTATGTTTGACATGAGGATGCTGGCAAAAGTGGTTCGAATGAAATCGGTTCATGTGTTTTTCAGTTTTAACAAAATAAATGCAAAGGAGAGATGGTTGCCTTTAACTCTGACAACTGTAGAGGACAACAAAGAATAAACACATTATTGCTTTACACATGTATGCAGTTTTTGCTTGCAATATTTCAAGTATTACATATAAATTTTTAGTAACTCATCACAACCAGAATAAAAGTGACTGTTTGTGTTAATTAAACAAAGAAAGCTTGTCCTAAAAAGTGGACCTATTTATGTACCTGGACAATGGGCAACCATAATCCAAAAGGCTGAAAAGAAAGGCAGTCCTCTTAAAGTGACAGAAATGGATACACCAGATTTCATGCATTTCAAAAATCTTACAAATTGTTTGGAAAACATTTACACTAAGCAAAAATAATGAGACAGTTTCTTGGTTGGACATAAGAGAAATCAGAACAGAGAAAGAAAAGCTTCTTCAATTTTTCTATAAAACACGCTTTTGCCAAGATTGTAAGAAAATATACACACGAAAAAATACAAGAAGCAAGCCTTCATTACCAAAATTGAATTGTGTGTTTACATATCTAACAGGAATAACTGATGACAAGAAATGATATTTAATACCTCTCTGCTTAAGTGGAATTACAAAGAAGAATTACAACTCATTGTATGAAAATCTAACCCTTTCGCCATCAAATTAAAAAAAAGATGTAGATTCAGATGAACGTGACCTGTAAGTTTATTCAACATTTTGTAAGGATTTAAATAATTTACATACTCAAAATAAATGTTTGTGTATTGTTAACCTTTTATTGTTATTAAAAGAATATAGACCTATTAGTAATAAAATTATCACTTTTGATTATGTTTATTATATTTTGTTCATTATTTTCAGTAGTTACTTAATTGTGCCTCTTGTAATAAATGATCTTTACTATGTTTCAGTTATTAAAAGATGTTTAAAAATAACAATAAAAATAAATTTTAACAACTATAATTTAAAAAATTATGAAGAAAGCAGATAATGTGTACTATTTTGATAGCACTTATGGCTGTTCTAAATAAAAACAAAAGTCAGTTCTTGAATATATTTTTTGTTGTAGAGGGCCATAAGTGCAAAAAAACAATTATATGGCATAGAAAACCAGAAAATTTTTACAGCAGCATTTAGAGAATTAAATTTTATTAAAATGAATGAAAAAATGTTTTATGAATATGTGCTTATCAATTTTTAACAACCATTTGAAACTTGAAACTCGATTTCCCGCAAATGTGTCTTTCAGCACTTGTGGCCCTCTACATTTCAAGGTACGATATCATGTTACAAGCCACCATAGACATTACCAAATTTATTTCTTCAAGCAAGTAATTAAGTTACACAATTGTTTTTTGACATACTCCTTTATTATATCTGACCTCTGTCCTGCTGTGACATCTATCTTGTGTACTCAGTTCTTATACTTTCAGTACTGTGGTCTCCTACAGCAACTTCCTCCCTGTCCCATAAGTTCATGTATGTTACTTTCAATAAAATATGTTAAGATGCAATAACATAATGTGTCATATTTTCAGATAAATAAACAGACCTTTGCAGTACCTAATTCATCCACTGTGTAGGTTATACATTATATTTTCTAACAGCTAAAAAAATTGTCAGTATATGTATTCCACTAAAATTTAAATATTGTACTATTACGTAATCTCGTTATATTATTGTTTCTATGGGAATATATTTTTTCTTTAATGCCCCTCATTTTTGGTCGTCATTTTATAATATAATTGGGTAATTCTGTTGTATTTAGATATTATTGTTCTTGGTCATGTTGTTGAAAAATCATGTCTACATGCCTCACTAATGGAAGGAGTTAATTCGTTGATTAGGTGCCAACCTAACCAAATCATGACCCCTTATTCAAAATAAGGCCATACGTAGATTACCTTCAGAACAAATTCAGAAATTCTTTGATTCCTTCAGAAAACCTGACTGTAGATGAAGGCATGTGTCCTTTCCGTGGCCGTATACATTTCAGAGTTTATATGAAAAATAAGCCTGAAAAGTATGGAATGAAAATATATATTTTAGCAGAATCTAACTCCAGTTACATATTGGCTTTTGAACTGTACACAGGGAAAAATGAAAACAATTCTGTAGTTTCATTGTTGCCCCCCGTACTCCTTACTGTAGAGTAGACTCCTTACTGTCTACCATGGTAAGGGGCATACCATTTACATGGACCGCTTCTATTCAAGTCCATTAGTTCATGATTTCTTGTGGCAAAACAAGACTTTGGCAGTAGGCACAGTCCAAATAAACAGAAAGTTCATGCCTAAAGATTTGAAATTGGAAAACTGAGGAAGGGAGAAATGACATTCCACCATTTTCAACATTTGACTCTCTGTATGTGGAAAGACACCCAGGATGTTATAATTCTTTCTACAAAACATGGTGCATCATGAAGTGAAGTTAGAGTCAAATGTAAGGGTGGTAGTGAGATAAAGGTCAAACCGGATATAGTATTAGATTATAATCTAAATAAAGTCGGGGTTGACCGAAATAGCCAACTTGTTAGTTACTACCCTTTCAAACGTAAAACTTTGAAATGGTGGAAAAAAATGTTTTTCCACATGTTCATGAGATCAGTGGTAAATGCTCATATATTATACAAAAAACAAGTTCTAATCAAATACCACTTGAAACTTTCATGACCATTGTTGGAGAAGGACTTGCTAACATGTCTGGTCAAGAAATACCTGCTACACTGAGCGGGCAAACATCTTCAACTGCAGATCGCCTTACAGGAAGACATTTTCCTCAGAAAATTTCTGCTACAGATAAAAAAGCAAGACCTTGCCGTTCTTGCAAGGTATGTGGGGATAAACAGAAGAAATAATCAGGAAAGTGGGCTAGAAAAGAGGCATTTTACTGTCCATCATGTGAAGTGGGACTCTGTGTGCCAGATTGTTTTTGTGTTTCACGCAAAAGCAGATTACACACAAAAATGAAAATTATTTTAATTTTTTTGTTTCAGTGTTATATTATAATGTAGTGAAAAAGTGTTTAGTATTATTTTCTTAATTTTAACTGAAAAATTTAACAATAGTGAAAGTGATATGTCAAATTGCCAATGTGATTTTTTTTTCAATGCTAAAAACAGGGTAAGTTTAAAAATTAATATTTTATTTATTTTATAAGCTACTGATATAAAATTTGCACTAAATTGATGAGAATGCTTGGTTTTGTAATATAATATAGCTTTATATGTTGAAATATTATACGGTTTAGAAATATAAGCTTTTGAAAAACCGCAAAAAAGCCCAGTCTGTACATTAAATGAATGCATTTTTCATATAGTCCTGAATGTGTTAAGTGATTCCTACTACACATTATTTGCTTATTTTCTATTTTCCTTTAAACAACCAACACATTTCATTATGCTGTTATTTCAGAGAGGCATAATTATACAAAGTACCCTGGAAGGAAACACTTGACAAACTTTGAGTTTGTTAAACACCTGTTGTTTTATGTTCCGCTTACATAAAACTAAATGGCAAACAGCTGATGACTTTTTCGAAATAATTTATCTCCCACTTGTTATATAAATGTTATGAAACTGTTTTATCAATGTATGATACTGCACTGAAATTTAATGGCAAGTTGAATTATTTTATTTTACAACACATCTTTTACTAATCAATGAAAACACTTAAACCCTGTTTTAAAACACTAACATAAATCGTTCATAACACTACCACAAGTAAGTACTATAAATTTTAGCCGTGAGAGTCTGTTACACAAGTAATATATCTTTCTGATACTATGATTTTCAATTTATGTTGCTAAATGTCCTAGTTGGATGAGTGTTTTTAACACATGTATTCATTAACAACTGAATAATTTGTTTTGTCAAAATGTTTTAATTAAAGCATTTCTTAACACCATTATATCTTTTCTAAGAAGTTACTTATTCTTGTGATTGTTTACTGAAGATTTTTCCATGGTGATTTTACATAACTGTATAATGATCTTACCTGAAAAATAATCAATCCAGTAAAGCGTATAATATAGACATTACACTGATCTATATGTGTCACAAGTCACAAAAAAACCATATAGTCTGCTAAACTTGCTAAATTTTTTTACACTACTGTATAACTTTTGGTTTATAATTGCGCTTAGTGGGTGAAAGTTTTGTTATAGACATAACACTCATCTTTCATTATTGTGGATTGAAAACCAATAATGTGACTAATGCATTCATTGTATTCACATTACTACTGTTGCTTTCAATTGCTGTGAAATAATTGATTTGATAAATCCGGTCATAGGATTGGGGTTTTGCACCAATACGTGATAGTTTGTATCTTTACAAATTACTAGAATAAGTTTTATACGTACCAGAATCATATTTCTTTCTTGCACAATGCAGTGTTTCTTTTTATAAATACTTTTATTAGTAAAGCCTTTGTTACAGACACCAGAATGCCACTTCATATTTTACGATTGTGAATACAAGACAATAAATGTCTCAATAAACTAGATTTCTGTGTGAAATGTTTGTTGCATTCTTCACACTTATATTCTTTTATACCGCTGTGGATTAATTTATGTGTTTCCAAGTTACCTGACAGAGTAAAGTTTTTGTAACAGATATCACACTGATATTTTTTAACACCACTGTGAATTAATTTATGTTTCGATAAGTTACTAGATAGAGTAAAGGCTTTGCTACAGACATCACACTGAAATTTTTTTACACCACTGTGTATTAGTTTGTGAACTGACAAATTACTTTGACGAATAAAGGTTTTGTTACAGATTTCACATTCATATTTCTTTAAACCAATGTGAATCAAATTGTGTCTTGACAACTGACCCTTTTGAGTAAACGCTTTGTTACAGATATCACACACATACTGCTTAATACCAGTGTGGATTAATTGATGTATTGACAAATAACTTTCATGGGAGAATGTTTTATTACATATATCACACTCATATTCTTTTACACTGCTGTGAATTACAGCTTTATGTTTGTTTAAAACCCTTTTCTGTGTGAAATTTTTATTGCAGACATCACACTCAAACCTCCTTATGCCACGGTGGATTAGCTTATGTTTTGACAAACCAGATTTCCGAGTGAACGTTTTATTACACTCATCACACTCATATGGCTTTGAAGCATTACGACTGTCAACTGATTCTTGTTCTGATAAGGAATTCAACTTTCTGAAGGGTACGTACTGAATATTAGATTCATATTTCTGAGATGAATCAGTATTGGTTTCAATTAAACCATAATTAAATCCGTTAGAATTTCCTGTTATATGATAGTTATCTTCTTTATTAATCTTTTGATTTAATATAGCACTTGTAGCCGAAGAGATGGACTGAAAACAAGCATAGAAAATCATTTTAAGTTTGAATGACAGTTACCCTACGAATTAAAAAACATATATATAACACAATATTACATAAAGTAAACAAAAAATTCTATTTTATGAAACACATCTATTCAAATAAAGCAAGGTTTAAAAAATTGATTAAAGACACAATAGAAAAGAAACACAATATTATGAATAAACAATGAAAAATAATAATATGAATGCCATTACAGTTATTGAGAATTATACTAAAATTCACAAAATTATAGGTGAATTAGATTTCACAATATTACAAAGTGGTATTAAATACAAAATTAATGCATTAAGACATTGCTCCAATCTTTAAAAGGTACTTTCCCATCCCCAAAATCCATTTCAATCGCCCAATTTAAATTAAATCTGTTGCTGAACATGTTTTATTATAATTTGTTTACCAGTTGTTCCTTATAACAATGTGAGTTCAAAACCATGGTTAGAAAAATATTATGTCCATTACTTTTTTTTGGCAGCCATTTTTAATCGGCCGCCTAGATTTTTGACTCAAAACTAGTTTTGCAGAAAATCATCTAACTCTGTCATTTTTACAGATATCAAGATAAACTTTGTTACATGTTTACATGTTTGTTATGTAAACCAAAACTTTACCCAGAGGAGTTACCATACTTCACAGGGAGACACGCCAGTGTCAGGATATGGAGTGAACAAAAACTATTTGCTAAAGTTTGTTCACTGTTGTTAAAGGATTTGGGAAACTGTGGAGGCGAGCCTGTGCTGACTTCTCAGGACAGAATTGCATTGCACCTTTGTGACTTTACGGTGTTAGGATCCTGAGAAGGAAGTCCAGTAAAGTCACGTATATATATAAACTTATATGCGATTAAACAGGAAATTGAGAGCAACTAACCACAATTATGAATTCCACGGATCTCAAGCAACTGAGTGACTATTCTACAAGAAATGCATGATCTTATTATACATTATATGTACTCACCATAACGTACACATCAGACAGCAAACTAAAATACAATATTTCTTTCTCCTAATTTTTAAAGAAAATCAATTGTTAATCATCTTCAACATACCTTTTCCAAAATATCTTCAGCTTGAGAATTTCCTATGACAATTTCCTCCTTTACTACAGGCAATGTATCTGTCTAAATTTAAAAAATATAAAATTCCAATATACACTCAGATATATAATTTATGTCACTATTAACAAAGAATCATAAATATTTATGTACCTTGTTGTCAATATCATGTTCATTCTTCATCAATTCTTCAGAAAATTCTTGTTTGATGACAGTATTTGGAAATGACATAAACATTTTACATGAGTCTTGTAGACCACTTTCATTTGTCTTGCCAACATCTGTAGACAACAGACCAATCTGGAAATAAAGGCTGAATCATTTTACACTTCTAAAATGATTTTATGATAGTAACAAGTGTTAGCCCATTTGATTTTTGTTAGTCATTTTTTATGCATGTCAGGCAGTGATCACTTAATTACTTACGTTATGAAAACTTATAACAAGAGACAGATAACAATATTTGATAGAAAGAGAGGTCAGTCACACAATATGAATCATATGATCAGTCTGTCTGCCTTACCTCTGTTTGCCTTAGATAGAACATGGTTTAAAATTTTCTGTATTGAGAAAGATGTTAGGGCTTTTTATTTCTGAAAGACCAAATTTATTTCTCAAACGTATTAGTAGAATACTCCTGTATTGCCATAATCCAACATGACATACATGCATTTGATAGTTTACACTTAAGAAAAAATGATAGCGCTTGATTATCTGACAAAATCTCAAAATGCTGCCCTACAAGATAGTACCTAAATTTACTTATACTATAAACTACGGCTAAAATTTGCTTTTTGGACACGAAATAGTTCATTTCAGAACCTTTAAAAGATCTCTTTAAAACATGCTCGATGACTTTATGTTCGCCTTTGTTATTCCGCTGGTACAACATTCCACCTATAGCATAGTCTGAAACAGAAGCATCGCAATTTAATATGTATGTCCCTTCCTTCTCTGGATGGAATACATGCAGATTTTTTGTAAATAAATCCTTCGTTGCGTTAAATGCCACTTCATGTCTCTCTTCCCAGCGCCATTTAGTGTTTTTTCTTAAAAGTTCTAATAGTGGTTCTATGGTTTTGGAGTAATCTGGCGTAAAACGGCAGTAATACCCTGTTAACCCAAGAATGCCCTGATGTCCTTGGCTTTCTTAGGTGTCGGAAATCCCGTAATAGCTTGAACCTTCTCAGGATCTGCACTCATGCCATCAGCTGAAATGATGTGCCCTAAGAATTTTATTTGTGATTTCCTAAATTCACACTTGTCATAATTCAGTACTAGGTTAGCATTCCACAGTTTGCTAAACACAATATCTAGATGTTTAAGGTGTTCTTCAAATGATTTTGATATGGCAAGTATATCATCAACAAATACGCTAACATACTCCTCAACTTCAGGTCCCAGCACCAACTCTAAACATCTTACCATGGCACCAAGACTGGTCACTAGTCTGAACGGAACCACTTTAAATAGGTAACACTTATTTTTATAAAGGAATGCAGTAAACTTTCTACTATCCTCTGCTAACGGAATTTGCCAAAACCCGCTTTTTTAATCAAGGTGTGTCATATATTTCACCCTTACACTTAATAAATAAATTCTCTGCATTTGGTGCGCAGTCATAACACTTTTGGGTGATACTGTTTACATTCCTCATGTCTAAACATATCCGGATGTCATTGTTTTTCTGTTTCACTACTACCATTGGGTTGAGGAAATTGCTATTCGATCTTTCAATATTATTTTCTAGCATCTTCGAAATCTCATCAACTTGCATTTGATAATGTAAGGGGATAGGGTAAGTTTTTCTCACAAATTTACTTTCATCTGTAACCCGAATTTCATGGACATATACGTCCGTAGTAGTATGATGATTTTGAAACACCGGTTTGTTTATTTAATAACGCGTCTAATCTGCTTTGTTCTATTGCAGTCAGCTTATCACTGTCATTATTGTTATTGTTTACATTAGATATTACGGTAGTATGCGGTTTGGTTATTTTTAAGTCATTTGCAACAAATTCATTTTTTATGTCCATATGTCCTAATTTTACGCTATGTTTGTTATTTACCATGCACATCAATGTATTAGTATGAAAATAAATTACTGCACTTATTTTGCTTAATGTGTCAGTAGCCAGTACAACATCATATACAAGGTCTTTAATTAATAGTACTGGCACGTCAATCTCGACTCTCTGTGTTGTGATAGAAACCAATGCTTGTCGGTTAATAATTTGATTATCATTAGTTGCTGATTTAATAATTGTGTTGTTTACAGGTAATATTGGTACCTTCTTAAACTGAGTCTGTTTATTTATAAATTTTTCGCTTATTAAAGACACCAGAGCCCCGCTATCTAACAGAACATTTCCTATACAATTATTAATTTTGGCTCTAAATATAGTAATCTTATTAACTATCTTAACACTATTGTCATTTTCCATACACCTATTACTTTACTAGATCGTCTTGTATATCATTCGGGTATATGCCTGACACACAAAATATTCGCTTATCACTACTATTGTCAACACTAAAATGGTGACACTGACTTTTAATGCTATGTTTTTCTGTGCACAGACATACATTTTTTTGCTGTTCCAAAACAGGTTTATTTTCAGTTACCGACGCGACTTTATGCTGATTATATTTTGGAATGTTTTGTTTATGTCTATCTTGTTGTTTATGTTGTTGTTGTTGCTGTTGTTTGTGTGTTGATTGAATCGATGTGAGTGTTTGGTTGCTATCGCTATTAGGGCTATCAACATTCTTCCATTTGGTCAATAGTAATCCCCAACTCTTCTATCGTTTTTATGCCTTGTGTGATCACTGGTATTTGAATCCCATGGCTAAAGTGATGTGCAAGCTTATTTACCATTTCTGCCTCTGACATAGGTGGTTCAAGATATTTTGCTTTAGACACGAGTTGTATTTCTCCTTGGAGCCTTTGGCTGGCATATATTTACCAAATTCTAACTGTACATGGATTTTTCGCTGTACCTCTTCATTCCAATACTGTGCTAGGAAATGGTCTACAAAGTCTTTGTATACGGTAATCTTATCCAGAACAATCGTGAACCATTCTGCCGCCATACCTTTAAGCTGCCACACAACCCAATTAATTTTGTCCACTTCGCTTCGCTCAAACTGTCATTAACTCCTTCCGTACTTTGTTTGCAGGGCCGCAGGAACTGGACCGGATTGCAACTCTCGTAGCCATAGAATTTTGGTTGTGAGTTAGGTTCATCAATGGTTTTATAGACGTATGTCATTTGGCTGGCAGGCATAGAGGTACATTATAACCTATTAATCTGTTGTCTAAGTTCTCCGAACCGATGTTCTTGTTTGGACACAAATTCACTGATGATGGTCGCCTGCCCTATAACTCGTTCCTCGATCAAACCAACCCTCGCCGTGCATTCGCTTATACGTGAACTGTTTACTTCTAATGCAAGCTCAACATTTGTGCATATTGATTCAACTTTATCTGATATCTTCTTTTCCGTAGCTTCTAATAAATAGTCAACAATTTAAAACTGTTACTCATAAGAAATGGTTCTGTCTTTTTCAATATATCAATTCTACTTACCACTGTATTTACCTTATCAGCTTTCCAAACACAGTAGAAGAACTGTTAATTACCCAAACTGATTGGGGCTGAGGATACTTCAGATGTATACAATTTCAGATATTCGAACTCACAAAATATTGTTAGTACATTATACAACAATATGGGATAGTCTCCAAATTTTAAAACATATTATAATTGTATAAACATTAAGTTATTAAATTAAGAAATGTATTTTTAAATGGTTCTATAATCATTCAATAATAAAACTCCTTCTTGAATACACAGTTGTCGCTAAATGGTCTGAAACTGTTTACCCACGAGCTCAATTTGAAATCACATGGACTGTCTAATGTATCATTCATAGTAAAGACGCTGATACTGGTTCACCTGTATTATGCTTCTGACTGAACCATATACAAACAAGTTTTTCTATGGATGTATCATAACCCAACTTAAGGTTTTTCTTTCTTTTGAAGTGTCATCATTATCAAGATATGACATGCATTTTTGTATCATACCTTTACAAGTTTTTGTACCATGGTGAAATTTCAAACATTTAGCCAAGCACCTAATTTCCCCTTTTGAAAGTCTGTTCAAAATTTCTAGTTTCAGTTTCTACAGTTAAAATATTTTTTTTTTCAGCAGGTACAGGAAATGCTGTGGCTGATAGAGTAACAATTCTGTTTTAATAAACAAAACCCATAAAACACAAACAATAAAACTTGGAAACTCGCATTATATGTTTGTCTTATCTGTAAGCAAAACAGGGAGTCCTCCAATACTAGCATATACATGCAATAGGTGAGATTTGCATTTAAAATAATAATTTCACTCTTCACATATGATAGCATGTTACAATGAGAATTGGTTGAAGTACAGATTGCATGTTGAGACACTGTAAAATAGACAGTAAGATTCACGTCAAAATTGTTAGATTACGTTGATTTTTGACTGTGTAAAAAATATTGAGTGTTGGGAAGTAGTGCGAAGATATGCATACACATATGGCGAGTGCGCGTGTGAATAACTGTTACAAAATAACAATTAAAAAATGGATTAAATTAAATAACTCTTCTGGTAGTAATATTTCTTAATAATATAAAGAACGAAATATATGAGTTTTTGCATAAAAGAGGTTTTATGGCACAAAAGAAATGGCAACTTTAACTGAAATTGGCAAACAATTTTCTAACAAATTGTGGTCCGATACCCTGACACAGCATGGGATTCAACCTGTTTTGACTGCGATTAGGCATCCACAAGGTAATCTGGCTGAAAGAGTCAACAGGGAATTAGGTAGATTGTTTCGAGTATACTGTCACGAACAGCATAATAGATGGCTGCAGTATATACAGTTCTTTGAGCACTCTATAAATGAGAATTACAATACCGTCACCGGTTATACACCGACGGAGTTGGATTCTGGAAAACAACCAAACAGGTAAGGTAGCTAATAAGAGAATGGAATAATTCAATGTTACGCATAAGTTACAGACATTTAGAGTGGGAGAACTAGTCTTGCTAAAAGCACATAATGTTGGGAAAAGTGAAGACAACACTGCAACTAAGTTCTTTCGACTTTATAACAGCTCCATAACACTGCACAAGAAAATAGGTAGAAATATGTATATTGTTGCCAATGAACAGAAAAATAAGGTTATCGGGAAATTCCACGCCATCGTTCCAATACTTCCAACACTAAAGAATGATGTAATAATAACTATTTAAATAAAGAAATTTAAAGAAAATTTATTATAAAACGTATTGTATGGATGAAATGTTGACTGACTGATCAGCTGGGGAATGTAAACAAAGAGACCTGTTTAGCAATAAGAATTGCATACTTTACTTATCAATGTCATATGCTATTATTACGGGAAATTTAAATTTGACATTTCAATAAGGAATTGCTTATGTTTGGATTAAATATGTTAGTTATGTTTGATAAAATTTTTTTATTATTTTAGAAGAAATTTTGCATTGATGAAAGAAAGAAAAAAAAAATTCTTATTATGTGAAGAAAAAACTTTTTAACCCAGTCGGAGTGTATATGCAATAGTGCAATAGGTGAGATTTGCATTTAAAATAACAATTTCACTCTTGACATATGATAGCACGTTACAATGAGAATTGGTTGAAGTAAAGATTGTATGTTGAGACATTATAAAATAGACAGTAAGACTCATGTTAAAATTGTTAGATTAAGTTGATTTTTGACTGTATAAAAAATAATGAGTGTTGTGAAGTAGTGCGAATATATGCATATAGCAAGTAGAGGTGTGAATAACTGTGTTATGAAATAACAATAAAAACTGGATTAAATTAAATAACTTATGTGTAAATCAAATGTCTGTCATAAGACTTACACCAGAATATGCATAAAATAAAGACCTATCTGGTACTAATATTTGTTAATAATATAACGAATGAAATATATAGGTTTTTGCATAAAAAAGGTTTTATGACCCAAAAGAAAAGCAATACAATTATACCGGTTTTATTTTCACGTTTCACATTGTTAACAGAAAATGTTACTTGAAAAATGTTGTCTAGACTGTAGCCATAAGGCTGAGGGAACATTTGACCAATGAAATTGGCTAATATATTAGTTTATTTGATCCGTGATGGGATGTAGAGGGCAGACTAGCTAAGACCGCAGAAGAAGCAGTCTCACTTAACTTAATAACATGTAATCGTTACCTATGATTTAGGACGATAGATCTATCAAGAGTGACTAGCGCGTGTAGTAACGTTTCCGACTGAAATAATCTCAAGAGCTAGTACAGTAGAGTTCAAGATTGTCCGCTTAGGATTTATGAGCACATCAAGTTAGCCGGAATGCTGTATTGTAAAATACACCATATAAATTATTAATAAATTAGTAATTCAACACTGTTAGTAGAAGTACCCCCGGGCGGCTCAGTAGACCAGTGGGTATGGCACCTGGCTACTAATCTAGAGGTCCCGGGTTCGATTCCCGGGCCTGCACCATAAAATGAAGGTGCGTTTTTGTCAGGCCCCAGGTCGACTCAGTCTGTTGAGGCTGGGATAACATTCTAGGGATAATAATGGGCGGCTGAAGCGTAGTGCTGGCCACAGTGCCTTCCTTGTATATCTAACGGCTCACATAAGGCAGCCTACCCTGCCTTACTCCTAAGCTACTTCGGTGGTACACATGGAAGGCATTATTATTAGTAGAAGTACCCAACCCGCAAGCAACCCTGAGAGCTGGAAAGCAGGAGGAGATCCTGAAGGAACAACAGGAGGAACATCAGTACCCTGACGTCTACCTGAAAGAAACATCTGCCCACACTTAACAGGAAAAGAGGAGCAACATAGCATCGTGCACCAAACAAGGGAAGTGAAATCATTTATATTAACTCAATTAAGACAATTATAAACTAAAAAACACAGCAAAATTGTAGGAATTTATATTTATGTAATTAGAGTGTAGGAAATAATTATTTTAAGTGTAATGAACAGGTCAAGAGAAACTGTTAATTAATGTTATTTTATTATATAAAATTAACTAAACTAAATATAATCTGAATGCAAAATATAAAATTAACTAAACTAGATAACAGCTTTTAATAAAGGGGATTTTAATTTTATTTAGTTTAGTTCACTAAACTAATTTGCATATATTGCATGTGTGGGCAAATTAGATTTACATATTTCTGGTTTTTTGTATCCGTTTAGATGTTCAAAGTAACATTTTTTTCAGTTTTTTTTTTTTACCTATGTAACATTTATATTGGCATTCAATTTTATGTATACCATTGGTTGTTGTATTATGTTTGTTGTGTGGGTTATTTAGTTTTTGTAAATTATTGGTATGGTAGGTATAATGATGTTAGTGGAAGTTGGTTTTCTGTATATTGCATATTGTCACACAGTCTAGACGAGCCTCCAGTGACAGGCCCCAACTTGTTAAATGGAAAATATATGTACAGTAGCTCAGTTGACTGACGGTTTTGTTCATGTGCGAATGTATGTCTTATGTTGTGAGTTCTGTGTATATAGTCTGTGTAAATATATCTGTGTATGTAGTAATACTGTTTGTATCTGTGTAAATAAAAATGTTTTCCGATATGAGTGCGAAACGAAAACACGCGTTCGTGACTATGGACCAAAAATTACAAGTCCTTCAGCATCTCGATAAGGGTGAATCGGTCCAGCGTATTTGCCAAGAATTTAATGTAGGCAAGAGTACTGTTAATGACTGGCGCTGAAACAGAAAATCGATTGAGACTTTCTGCATTCAAATTAAAACTGAAAAAGTGCTTTTGACGCGATGCACTTTAAAAAACCCAAATAACAAATTAGTAGACGATGCTTTGTGGTTATGGTTTATGCAGGAACGCCGAAGAGGCACTCTGATAAGTGGAACAATTTTAAAAGAAAAAGCAGTTATCCTACACTCAAAACTTCAAGATGCCAGTACATTCTCGGCAAGTGAAGGATGGCTAACATGCTGGAAAAAGTGTCATGGAGTTCATTTCATTGGCGTTTGTGGTGAAAAATTGTCGGCGAACCCATCAGCAGCAAAAAAAAAACTGTCTGACATCATTGCTAGTGAAAATCTTAGTCCAGAACAAGTCTATAATATTGACGAGAAGGGGTTGAATTTTAAACTCTTGCCCAAGAAAACGTTTGCTACGGCTAAGAAAACTTCAGCCCCAGGATTTAAAGCCAGTAAAGACAGAATCACGGTGGCTTTGTGTTCAAATGCCTCAGGGTCCCACAAGCTGCCTTTGTTTGTAATCGGAAAATCAGCAAAACCCAGAGCTTTTAAGAATTTAAACACGTCATCCCTTCCAGTGTACCACAGAGCACAAAAATCAGCCTGGATGGATTCGTATCTGTTTAAGGAGTGGTTCAAAAGCGAATTTGTTCCTAAAGTGAAACATCATTTGACGAGTTTGAAGTTACCAGTTAAAGCACTTTTAGTGCTAGATAATGCACCTACCCATCCGCAAGAACTTGAATGTGAAGGTTACAGTGATATAAAATTATTATTCCTGAGCCACCTAACGTCATAAGCCTTACACAACCAATGGACCAAGGGGTCATCAAGTCTTTTAAGAGAAGGTACCGCAGAAAGCTTCTTTCGGAAAATTTAGGTAAACTGGACAATGAAGGCAGCACAGGTCTCATTCCGGCCTTAAAGACAATCAACATGAAAGACGTGATCTATATGGTAGCTAAGGCATATGATGAAATGCCATCATCTACATTTACAAAGTCTTGGAGAAAAGCATGGCCAAATTGTTTTCTTCTCATTGAAAAGAATAAAGAGGACAACCCTAAAGCAGATGAATCAAATCTTCAGGGTTTTAAACCAGACAACGAATCTCTGTTAAAAGATCTACGATTGACTGACTCTGATGATCTTGTACAACAAGATGTTGCAGAATGGATTGCTGGTCAAGATGAGGAGCTTCAAAATGAGATCTTAAACGATGATGAAATTGTGCAAGCTGTCATTTGCCAAGAAGACGAAGAAGAAGAAGAAGTCAATGACGAAGAGGGAAATGTCGAGGAGAAAATGAGCCATGCTGAGGGAAGAGTAGCCCTGGAATTAGCAACGACGTACATCGAGCAACAAACAGGCAACTGCAGTTGATGTTATGTTCATCAAGAAATGGCGTGATTTCGCATTCAACAAAACAGTTGAACAAAAAAAGCAGAAGAAGATAACTGATTTCTTTTAATTTTTATTTCCGAGTTTTACGTTCTGTAGTGACACTTTTAATGTTCATGTGTTTTTCATATTCTATAAAGAGTTGTGTTATTTTTGACAAATACGTACAGTAATAGCTGTGTGAGTTGTAGTAATTTTCCTTGTTTGTTTTTTTACTTGCTACCATGTAGTAAGGGTGAGTAATTATAATTATTAGTAATGTATATATACTGTATTGGGTCATTTATTGTATGGATCATTCATTAAAGAGCGTTATTTCATCATTATAGCGTATTTTCGGTTCGTCCGGCCATTTTGAAATCCGGCCTAGGGTCTGGTCCCGAGGTGGCTGGACGAGAGGGAGTCTATTGTATTAACAACCATTTAATATACAAAACACACCGTATTCGGCCACAATGGTATAAATGAATGGAACCAAACTCATTTTTCCTAACTAAGTACATAAACATGTATGTAAAATGTACATAACCATACAAAAGTTTTAACTATTCAAGCAAAAGGTTGGGAAAGCTGCTTTTGGTTCAGTTAAAAATTAACTCCAACAAAAAAAATGAAAAAAGCCAAAACAAACTTACCTAAATATGCATGAGGAAATACCAGCCTATATTAACATACATCCCATACAAAAAGCATCAGATTTGGAAAGTTAGGTACCATAAAAGGAACCAAAATAATTTCCTAACCTAACTACATTATGTATTTCTTAATATAAATAAACATAACACAATATGCTTCCTAAAATACATGTTATTCTATTGTTGCTTGGCTTAGATTGTTTATTTTCTTAGTTTAAGTCATTCCATCTACTGAACACCTTCCTCTGGGTACTCTGACTGCTACATATTGTATTTGATGAAACCATGTCAAGTCACCCAGGTCATGACACCCACCTCATCAGATTTTGATGAAACTTGACACAATTGATTCTATTACTATCCTGATAACACCTGCAAACTTTTTTTGCTCTATTATTTACAGTTTTTTTCTTTATTAATTTTTTAGTTTTTTAATTTGGTGCTATCCGAAGCCTCGGAAATTGCGCCTTTAACGTGCACTCACAAATTTAAAAATATTTTTCTTGAAAACTATTCAAGATATCATCATGAAATTTTGCAGGAAGTTTGTGTGTTATACCTAAAAGCAGCGAAAAATGCTCTTATTAACCTATTTCAATCCCTCAAAAAACTAAAAATATTTAAATATAATTTTTTAGAAATTTAAGAAACGGGTGTTTTGTTTTACAAAAACCACAATATCTACAGTCTCAGACATGATAGAATGCTCAAATTTGTGCAAAGGTTTTGTAAAATATATAAAAAACACTTGGTAAGTTTCACAAATTTTTTTTTAATTAACTCTGACAGCTGTTTCGACTAACTAAGCCATTGTCAAAGAGGCGAGTGAATGAAAATTACTGAACACAGGATGTTAGTGGAGTGTAGGTGGTGAACATCTGTTTAGGGCGTATCTGGAACATCTGTGTTGTGATGGTGAGGAGGGGGTGTAAGAGACAAGGGAAGGTCAGGTGTCTTTAAAAACTAAATACAATCATGAATGCAAAATATAAAATTAACTGAACTAAATATAAACTGAATGGAAAATTTAAAATAATGATGAACATTCAAAATAATATAAAATAAACTAAACTAAATAACAGATTTTAATAAAGGGGATACACAAAATTCAGTCTGTTCATTGGTTAAATTTTTGTTATTTTTTATTGCTTTTTTAATTTCTAAAATTTCTAACAAATCCATTTTTTTACCTTTTTGTATGTTGTGTAGTAGTGTTATGTTTTTGTGTCTATGAAGTGATTGTGTTGTAAGCAATGATCTGCAAAACCTGTATTAGATGTATTGGTTAAAATCGCCTTCTTATGTTCAGAAATGCGATGTTTCAGAGCACGGCCACATTGTCCGATATAAATAGCATCGCATTCTGCACAGTGTATTTCATAAACTCCATTTTTCTCCAGTGTGTTAGATTTTTCTTTATTATTGACTAGTAGTGAAGAAAGATTACGTTTGTTTACTGATACCACGTTAAGACCATGGTTTTTTAATCTATTATTAATCTTATCTGTTATACACGGAATGTAATTTGTTAAGTGAAATTTTTTCTTACCCTGATCTGGCTCTATGGAATAAAATTCTTTAAAGTAATTTTCTTCTGTTTTTTTTTAAATTAAAGAGTCAATTATTCTTTCATCATAACCATTATTTTGTGCTATGGCTTTTATAATATCTACCTCTTTATTGAAATTTTCTTTGGAAAAAGGAACTATAAGGAGACGATTAACCATTGCATGAAAACTGCTTAATTTTATGTGCCATGATGTTAGTGATTGTTTATGTATAACGGTATCTGTAAAAGTAGGTTTTCTATATATCTGAAAACTAAGATTATTTTGTGACCTAGTAATGGTAAGATCCAAAAAATTTTAACTTTTCATATTTTCTGTTTCAAGTGTAAATTCCACACTACTATAAAAGGAATTAATATAATCTAAGAACATATGGAGCTGTCTATCTGTTCCTGTCCAGATACAAAATATATCATCAACATACCTTGCCCAATGGAAAACATATTTTATGGTGCTTGGTTCCTTTCTGTTTAATAAGGTTTAAAAGGTATGATTATAGCTAAAGGGAACCAAATCCGTATTATGTGTTTGTTTTATGACTTTTATCTTTAATTTGTGGACATATAAGCCAAATTCAGGGTAGTAATAAATAGAACTAATGAGAATACTTGCAAACAAAAACACTGTTTAATGTTTTTATTGGTAACTACAACAATGTAGGTAACAAAACATGTTTATAAAGACCACTTCCTTTTGTTGGTAGGAGTTATCACTGTCTCCTTCAAATTCTATTTCAAAATCTAGTTCTCCATTAAAACTGTCTATGTCGTCAACGATACTGGCATCCTTGAAACATTTCCTATAAAATGGTTTTGCATCATTTGGAATCAGATGAAGCATCGACTTTAGGTCTTTCATTTTAGGCTGGGATATTCCTTTCCCATTTGGCCATCGAAGGTTCAAGTTCTCAGAAAATAGATTTTGAGAAGAGCATGGCCTGCCTCTACTAGCTTTTTTAAAAATGTTGATTTCCTGCAATGTGGAATCACTTAATTTCGACTTTACAAAAATCGAGAACGGATCTTTTTCCCGCACTTCAATTTCACAAAACGTGAACCAATTTATTTTTGCTTGTTCAGTATTACTTTTTCGATTTGTTATGTTAGATTCAAGACTTTCAGAGCTTAGGAATTCTTCGCATGACATTTTTGTAACTATAAAAGGATGTTTCCTTCTAGATTTCTTCATTGTGCCTACATAGTCATCGTCGGTATAAACCCTTTGATGAGTTTTTAGGTGACATTCAACGACGCCGAACTCTGAATCATTTGGAAGGAATGAATGGCCAGGTATCATGAACCGCAATGATATCTTTTTTAGTGTAGGATGACTGGCAATTATGTGTTTTAACATTACAGTAACTTTAATATTGCGGTTCTGGCCTCCACAGGAGTCAGACCATAAAATTAATTCTTTAACACCAGGACAGTTCTCCATATATGTTTTTTCAAACAAGATCCGATCTCCTGAGCTCCTCTTCCAGCGGTTCCTTCGACCCACATGTAAAAGTACCCTTTGTTACTTTTACCTGAATGTACTCCACAGTTGTACATCATAATTTGGCGTTTGTAGTACACAATGTTTGTCGGGATCCTAGGCAAAGGCTACAAATGTTTTTTGTAGGTCGAAAGATAGTGTTTCCTTGTCTTCCTCTTCCGCAGTACACTCCATATCTTTATCAAACTGTTCTCTAACTTTTTCAACTAGAATTAGGTGTTCTTCATGTTCGTCTTGGATATTCGCCTTTGTAGCCTCATTATTTGTTGAATCTAATCGGGCTTTGAATGAGTCACAGGTAGAACAAGTGTCTTTTTTTAATGGTTTCCTTTTTAGATTGAAATTTGTGTAAAAGATCTCATTATACTTCGATTGTGAAACTGGATCATCAGTTTCTTCTTTGTACAACTCATACAGTTTCTTTAAAGTATATTCAGGGGGAATGAACGACGAGTCTGTTGTAGCACGGCAATAATGTGATTTGTATCTTGGTATCTTTTTGATGTGGTCTTTGACTTTCTCAATTTTTTCATCAGTGAATTATTATGATCCCCACTTTTGCCACGTTGATCTGTCACATTTGTTGGACTTCTCAGCCTTTTTAGGTGTTAACTCTTTGTTGATACGCGCAGTGAATGCACAAAAAAACTACGGCATACAACTAAATTGTTAATTGTATATTCTCTTGTAAATTGTCGTTTTTCTGATTCTTGAAAACCTCTTCTTCTTTTAACTGGTTTTTGAAATACTAACGAGGAAATAAACAAGTTTTGCTTATCATAATCTGCTAATCCCCAAAATATCTTGAAAATGATTTTTCTTTCTTCTACTGTTACCTTTTCATTGCATTTGCATGTACAATGAAAATCACGAAATTCCTTTGGGAACACTTTTTAACCCTTGTAGTTATAGTGAGTTTTGTTGCCATCCTTCCTCTTCTTCTGCATTTTTTCTGTTTCATTGCCATATTTCCTTTTCCTCCCCTTCTTAGGCCTTCCTATATATTCTTCCATATTACTTTCTGAACTGGTATCACTTTCAATATTTTCAACACCATCTTCTTGTTCAATAACTGGTAGGCCTACTGGATTGTGAACTGGAGCTTCAAGTATATCCTAAAACAAAATCATGAACTAACTGTAACTGAAATGTAAGTGGAATTTTTCCACAGTGACAATTTATAGGCCATAATATCACTATCTTTTTGTAGTAAATGGTCTAATGTTAGTATTGTCATTATGCTAATTTTTTTAAACGTGCGCCCGAAGTTTATTAGTTTTAAGACAGAAAAAGTTCGTAATATATTAGTATATTGTCTTACCTCTTCATTAAGGTCCAAATTAGCCTCAATTATCTCAAATTCAATGTTATATGTAACCATATGTTCTTGGTAGGGATGTGTCGGTTCTCAGTACCGATTCTCGGTACCACCGGTTCTTGGGGTTAGGTACCGGTATCGCGAACCGGTGCTACAAAGTCTGTACCAGTACTTTTACATGTTTTATCCTTCGTTTTTGCATTAGACCATTTTCATAGTCATTATATTGTCGGTACTTTTAAAACTTTCACACTGTACTTTTACATGTTTTATCCTTCGTTTTTGCATTAGACCATTTTCATAGTCATTATATTGTCGGTACTTTTAAAACTTTCACACTGTACATGAAAAGCGGTTTGGTGATTCGGAAGTACCATGGTGGCGTTATTTAAACACCACAGGTCGTGGTCAGATTCAGCCCAGTCGATGTAAATTCCAAGGAAATCGCAACGCGATGGCTGGAAACACGAAAAAAATCCAAAAAACCGAAGCCAAGATTCGTAGGTTAGAACGTCGCCAACGGAGCACGAGGTGCGTGTCTGACACGGACAGGCAGTTATACAGTGCTGGTATAATACTATAATGTATGCATGTGAAAGCAAAGTCAGATAGGCAAAAGCGTTGCCACAACAAATCTAATCCCCTATTCTGCGAATCGGCAAGCCACATGCTACAATAGCCTCGTGTCTAGACTTCGTGGTAGGAGCAGCAGTTCAGTTGCTTATCTGCTTTGTGAGAAGTACATGTTATTAGTTTGTCTTGTGCGAAAAACATTTTACCAGGGACTTTTCAACTCTGTCTAACTTTAAGTTATATATCCATCTTAATTACTGTATTCTGTTAAGTATCTGTAAGGCTATATTCCGCTGTACTACAACATTGTTTATCGCATAATACAAATAAGGAATTTACACGGAAAAAACTACTTAAATTAACCAACAACTTACATAGTTAAAACTGTAGACTAAATATCGGCGAAAACAATATAAATATAAGCTTATTTTAACCGAAAATATCTGTAAATTTTAAAAATGATTTTATTTTCTTTTGACCTTTTTACATGTAATGGTTATGTTTGTATACAAATGGTAGATTTAGGAATATCGAATTAGTAAAAACTAGTCAAAGTTTGCAGATTTTAGTTCCTACTCCTAGATTTAAGGAACGTCTATAGTAAACTTTGGTTTTGCTAGTATCTACAGAATAAAGGAGTCAAAATTCACTAATTTAAGCAGAAATTTTGTAGAATTAAGTAGTTTTATTTTTCCGTATAGGTTATGAAGAAAACTCGTGACGTGTCCTAAATTGGGGAGGTCTCGGGTTCTCAAATTGGGGAGGTCTCAAGTTCTCAAAATGGGAAGCAAACTTGCCCTATTAGTGGTTTCAGTTTAGATAAGTTTAATATTTATAATTATTTCGAATTTTAGAATATTTTTAAGAGATGTCATCCCAGGTTTGGAAGTATTTTAAAATTGACGCTGCCAATAATCAGTTTGCCAAATGCAATATCTGCAGTAAATTAATTTCGAGAGGAGGTGGAAGTAAGAGTACTTCAAATTTAATGAAACATTTTAAAATGCATTCTAAAAGTAGGCCGAATGCTCATACTAATAGAGAGCCAGCCAAAACTCTGAGTATACCCAGTGGATCCACTTTAAGCAATTATTTTAGTAAAAATACAAATTTAGGCCGTAAAACTTCCAGCCCAGATATGAGCTTAAATGTAGAAGAAATAAGTGATGATAATTTAAGCCTAAGTGTTGATGTTTTGGATACAGATGATCCAAACCCTCTGATGACTTCTCCAAATTTATCTGCTGTGTCACCAGCATCAACAACAGACCTAGGTGATAGTTCTGAGATTCACACTTCACCTAGATTCAGCCCTTACCCCAAAGCCATTCACTTAAGGAATCAAATGACCTTACAACAACAAATCTTGCCAAGTATGTATGACAAAATTAAAAAATTTAAGTCAGATGACATTAGGTCAAAAAATATTGACAAATTGATTGCTGAAATGGTTTGTTTGGATTTTCAGCCTTTCTCTGTAGTAGAGAATAAAGGTTTTCGTAGGCTGATAAATAATCTAGAGCCTAGATGTACAATACCGTCAAGAAGAACGCTGACCAACAAAATTTTCTCTGACATGTATCAAAATCTGATCAGGGAAGTCAAAGAAGAGTTATCTCAAGCAACAAACATTGCTTTGACTACTGATATGTGGACATCTGTAAGCAACACTGACTACATGGCTGTACAGCTCACTTTTACAGTAATGATAGCAACGCTTTCACTTTGACTCACAAGTGTCTAGAAGTGATACCCTTCGAGGAAGTGAGCCACTCAGCAGAAAATCTGAAGAATTTTCTGGTTAATGTCTTGCAGGAGTGGGGGATTTTAGAAAAAGTTGTAGGGATTTTAAGAGATAATGGGCCAGATATCACTGCAGCATTAGCCCGTACATCTTTTGAGGCAATTCCCTGCATTGCACATACTCTGCAGCTAGTCATAAAAGACAGTTTATTCCAAAATCAAAAGATCATGAATGTAGTATCAAAGTCAAAAAAGATAGTTGGTAGTTTCAAGCACTCCGCTAAAAATACAAAGATGCTTCTGAGCTGCCAAAAGCAACTGAAACTACCCGAACACTGGATGATCCAGGATGAGCCCACCCGATGGAACAGCACGTTACATATGATGAAGAGACTACTGGAGCAGAAAGATGCTATTCTTTTGGTGTCAAACAAGCCTGATGTTAAACTGGCAGCAGAACTAACCTGTGATGATTGGAAGACAATGGAATTTGCCATTAACATTCTAGATATTTTTGAAAAGGCAACATTGCAAGTAAGCAAGTCATCATCTTGCATTTCTGAGGTAAGTTTCTAAAACCAAAACTTAAGCATTTGTTTTATTTAATGTACTTGGCCATACTGTCTTGCCAATATTATCCTACTATATGTATTTTTTACTAAATGATTAATATTAGCTTACTGTATGTATTTTTTTTAAGTTTGTTTATGTTATTTTATTTTACTGATGGCCATAATCTTAATGCAATGATTTATTTCCAGATGATACCTTTAATACATACGATAAAACGTGTTGGAAACCAAAATGTATCAGGATCTGGACTGACAGGCCTACAAAATGATTTGGTGGCATCATTGAAACGACGATGCCCTAATGTTGAGAGTGAGACAGTGGCTGCCTGCGCTACTCTACTTGATCCACACTTTAAGAGCACTCCATTTAAAAATAAAACTGGGTTGGAAATTGCAAAAAGAAAATTGATTTCAGAAATGAAATCCAACTCATACGACTTTTCTCAGCCCACTGAGTCTTTTACTGAAGGTATGTCTGACAAATTAAAAATACTAATACAGTAACACGTTTAATAATTTTCTGAATTATTGAATTTTTTGTACTGGATTTAAAGTAGATAAAATTCCACTTTAAAACAAAGGATAAATAAATATTGTATTAGTATCCACAAAATATATGTACTGAAGGAGGTGTTATTCAATTGAAAATGACAGCTTAATATAGATTTATTTTATTTTTATATGTAGATTGGTCAGCTACCAATATATCTTCAAGCAGTGCAAAGGGTGGATTTTGGATGCACTATGAAGAAACGTTCGGTCAAAATGATTTGACCTGTACAAAATCAACACCTATCAGTTGTGAAGAAGAACTGAATAACTACCTAAAGGAAAGCAATATTGATACTGAAAATGCAGACAAGGTAGGCCTAGTTAAAAATTTTGTACAGTTATCATTCTAAAGTTAAATTGCTTAAAGTTTTATTGAGAGCTGTAGACACGGACACAGATATCATTTATTAGCACAAAATGTACAAGACAATACAAAATAGCCTACAGAGGTACAAGTACTTTGTCAATAGGCCTACACTTAAACTTAAGTATCTATGTTACATTCTTGATTCTCGTATTAATACTACGAATCCCAGTTCTCATAAAAATTTTCTAAAGACATTTCATAATCAGATTTTTCAGTCAATATTATATTAACAGTCTGTAATTATTGGGCTTTACTTTGATGTGAAATATTCCTGGGTAATTTATTAAAAACTCGCAAGGCTATATAAACTATATTGTGCTCAAATAATTGGATATGATGTGCTGGATACTGAAAAGAATTAAAATTATATGTATTATGGTTATGACTGAATTGAAAATTACAAAAAATATCTGGTCCAGGCCTATCACAAACAAGTCTAATCAGTTCATACATGTATACGCCAACAACAGTTAAACTCTAAAATTCTTAAACGAAGGCTTACAGCTATATCTTCTGTACTTACAAGCTGTTGTCCTCATGACACTTGTAATACATGATAAGTAATGTTTGTTTCAGATTGGGCAGTACTGATTCGAGTCCAGTTACAAGCGACTGCAACCACTGGCACTAAAATATGTGTGCATTCCCCCACTCACTGTGTTCAGTGAGAGAATTTTCAGCATTTCAGGGAATATTTGTGACACCAAATGCAACAGATTAGACCCTCTAAGAGTTAAAATGTTGATGTTTTAGAACAAAAATTTGAAATGTAAATAAGTTTTTTACGTTAACGTCATTTTATAGGTCTACTCCACAATTAAACGCATTTTAGAATTAATTTTGTTGATGTTTTTCTTTTCCCTCTAGCCCTAAAATACATTTTTAATTTTTGTTTTTAGGTACCGGTACCGAGAATCGGGAATCGATTCTTATGGAATCGGTACTGGTACCGGGATCGGAAAAATTTGGTACCGACACATCCCTAGTTCTTGGTCTGTTTTCTTGTTGTCCGAGGGATCATTGACTTCATTTATATAATTTTCTTGAATTGTGTGAACTATTCCTTGATCTTACATTTCAAATACAACATCCATGGTGCTTATATCCAAAATACTACTTTCCTAAAAAACTAAGAAAAAACATCATTCTTTGTAAAAGCAAGAAACATTGCAAAAATACTATTGCAATGGATTCTTGTTGCAATGGTCTACGATTACATAAAAAGCATGCTGTAGCCTATGACTTACTTCATAACGATATTGCTTTAGTAGATCACTACTGATTGGCAGTTATAAATGCCTGTACCTGATAAACTAAAATAAGGTGTCAACTCTAGATAGGGTGACCATACGTTCCGTTTTATTACGCATTTGTAATAAATGTCGTTATTTTGTAAACACGTACAGTGCGCTTCAGTGGTTAGGTTCATTTGGTGCCTGACATAACTCTCATAATATAACGAAAATTAAATAAACAAAACCTTTATGTTTTGTATATCAGCTGATGCATCATAGATTTTTGCTTTGAAGAGTATCAATGTATAATAGTATATGCATACATATAGTTTGATATGAGTAATTGTAATACCATCTCATTGATTTTAGGCTGTTTTTGAAAGTATCTGTACAGCTCAACATAACATATACTACTTACTATATTGTTATGACAGTCTATTCGATCGTCGTAGGTACAGTGGAAACACAATAATTACAAGACATCAATCAAGTCACTAATCACACCTTTAATTGTTATAGTAAAACAGTTCGTAATTAACAACACAGTGTCTACAACAAATCAAATGAAAATTGTTCATACGCAATAAAATGTCCACTAATATTAAAACTCAACTGTATTACAATTATACCGTCCGAATATAAAACGCAACACTTCACTAATAACTACTTGAACGTACACCGTAATAACTCGAACCGCTCCGTAAATATATCGCACTAATACTCTCGAACCGCACAGTCAAAAATCTCGCATTGAACTGAAAAACTAAGGCCGCTACCCGATGTATTTATAGTCACGCTCACACACCAGAACCTTCCAAACTGCGTCTTATCTCTCGCGAACTACGTAACTGCTACGGCCTTGACACAGTCCGAGCGCCCGAGCGAAGGCCGGCACAGTCGAGAAAATTCTCGCAAAATGCGTCTAGTAGCACGTACACCGCACGCTTACGTCGAGATCTTTCTGGCGCATTCGATAAACGCATAGATTGTTCTATGCTGTCGTAGCACTGCCCCCTCCTTAAGCCTGTTCGTCCCGAACTGCAAAGCGTCTTCGAAGTAATACTCGACCAGGCGATCTAGGTGGCCATCCTTGCGAAGGATAATTTTCCCGTTCTTCGAATTCAGTCTCGTGTGATCCGAACATCACGTTCCCAGGAATGCGAATCTTTCGCGCAACCACTAGCTTCGCTGGAATCACTCTTGTTGCGTCATGACCTAAATACCACTGGCTGATCCAAGTTTGTTTGGTTCTCGTCAACAACCTCTTGCGTAACCTCATCTTCAGCCACTTTACCCTCGGCCACTTCTATCAGCTCAGGAACAAGCAAGAGTTTTGTCTCGACACCCATAGTTGGCTCTCCAATCACTTCTTTTGTCGTTATACTTATTTGTACTTCCTCTGCTAGTTCTTCCTCCATTTCCGCTTGCAACAGGGAGGTTTCCTCTTGACCAGACTTGTTGAATTGTAGCGTGTCAATTTTGGGAGTCTTATTTTTCTTTCAGTATGGGGTAATTATATTTTTATTCCTTTCATTTTGGGCGGGCTTGTAAAAAAGGAGTTATGAAAATTATTGTGTAACGAAATTCATTCCACTGTGTAATAGAACAGTGTTAAGCAACAGTTTGAAACAAAGGCATAGACGCAGTTGTTGTTGAGCAATGCAGCTGAAGAATTCACCCCCACAAAATTCTACGAACTTTGCATGTGTGTCGACGCACAGGCGCGAATACCCACGCAAGCGCTCCCAGTAACGCTCTGGCCGAAAAACTCAAGATGGCCAAAGCGAGAGAATTATTCATCATCTTCTCCGAGATTAACCGGAAATACTGCCAAGAGACCGCCTACTATCAATGACGTCAGCAGAACAGAAGCCCATATCGTACTTTGGTACACAGAATATAACCTCCATATTCCATATATAAAATGGTTAGCTCTCAACAACTGAGCATGAACGACGACGAAAAGTAAGTGGCAGTGTCTGCGCTGTCCCTCCGTCTCAGAGAAGTACATCAGCAGTCGTTCACTGACTAGACCGGCGCCGGTACTGAGCCGAGTGGGCTCCTCGCAAAATTTTATAATATAACAGTAAAATGAGTTAACAGTGTAAAAAATCAAGTGGCAGTGATGTCTGAACAACGAGACAACAACGAAAAACAATAGTTTGTTTTTGATTCGGTACAATTCAGAACTAAAAAGGGGCGACCACGCGGTCCACGAGTGAATACGCGGCTGACTGGGGCTTTATGTAATGGGTTTTTAATTTATAAGGGTGAAGGGGAATTTTATTTTAAGAATGTGAGTAGAGAGTGAGCAGGCTGGGCTACTTTAAGATTGTAAGTAATAATATGTAAGTTTAAAAATATAGAATTATGAGCAAGAATTACACCATAGTCGAAAACATGTAAGTGACTGTATTTGATCAACAAATTTTTAAATTGGCAATAATAGATTATTAAAATTAACTATTTCTCTTCATAACAATGTGTCGAATCAGTTATTTTGATAACCTTATCACATGTTTGTATCTAGCGTACATGTGATCGAATCCCTGGAACCGAGTCTTTGCAGGTAGGTGGGAGATTTATTATTATAATTTGATAATTAAAACTTTCAATTCGATTAGAGTATCACAGAATTTTTCTTCGACTAATGCCACTCGCTTAATCGAATGGTTGGTAGACCCTGTCATTTTAGCCATGCAAAGCTTTATCTTCTCTTGGCCAACTTTCAGGACATTCTCTCTTAAGTCCACAACGAATCCGTAGGCATTCATAATGTCCGTGCCAAGAATCACTTCATCGACAATGTCTGCAACGAGCATTTGGTGGCTAAACTCAAGAAGACCCAGGCGTACACGTACGTCTACCTTTCCTAGCACCTTGACGGGGCTTCCAGTCACAGTCTGTATTGTACAAGAGCTAATTAGAGGATGGCAGTTACAGACTAAGTCAGGGCGCACAATGGACACTGTTGCACCCGTGTCAACTGTAAATGATGTTGGTTTACCATCCGCAAATCCACTAACAATCAAGTTTCCACTGATCTTATGTAGCGTGGAAACTGTGTGCTGTTCTGGGCCTTTACTTCTCCAATTGGTGCGATCAGTCTCTTCTCTCTGTATCTTCTTCTCCCAACAGTCTACCTGTAGATGACCACGTTTTCCACAGTTGTAACATTTCGGTCTTCTGTCTTTTTCAAATCGTTGCGACTCTCTTGAACTTTTGAATTGTTTGTCCGACAACACTGTTTTTCTGCACCCATCGTAACGGTAATGTGATACAGGGATCTTCTGACTGCAACGTGTGGCACAAACCCATTAATGTAGCGGGACGCTGACTTGGCAGCTTCAAACTCTAGGGCATGAACAAGAGCTTCTGAGCTATCTCGGTGTCTTGCCATTCGTAACACTTGCTGAAGTTCACAATCTCCGATCCCATCAATAAATGTCTGCACCGTAAACCTTATTCGGAAGTCTTCTGGTGCTTCAGGATAGGCCAATCTAATCAATCTATCGATACTTGCTTCAAATTCTTGAAGACTTTCCCCGGAATGCTGTCGCCTTGCTCTCAACTGGGTGCAGTACACATCTCGCAAATGTTTATCACCATACCATAATTCCAGAGCTTTTATCAACTCGGCATAGGTGTTCTGGCTGTCAGGTGGCACTTTCTGTAGTAGTTCTGCCGCGGGTCCTTTTAACGCAAGAACAAGTGAAACAGCCTTGTCTTTTTCTGTCCAATTATTTGCGCATGCAGCAGCTTCAAATTGGCGGAGGTACGTTGCCCAGTGAGTGCTTCCGTCAAAGGTTGGAGCTTTGACATGAACTGTCCCTACTGCAGGCAAAGTGACTTTCTCTGTTAACTTATTTTCTGTGTATCTTTCTGTCTTGATCACTGGTACAGTCTGTTCAGAAATTTGTTTTGGTTGAATCTCCATGCACTGTTCGACTTCACTTTTAATTTGTTCTCTTATGTTTGCCATTGAGTTTTCTACTGCAGATATTTTATTTGAAACAGATTCTTCTATAACAGATATTTTTGTAGACATCGATTCTTCAACAGTCAAGACAGATTTTTCTACTTCAGCTATTTTTAATGTCATTGATTCTTGTACCTCCGATATTTTAGTAACTTGTTTATTAAGCTCACCTCGTAGGATACCCAATTCTGCGGTACTGTGTTCTTGCAACTTTTTCTGCATAACTTCAAAGAGAGCTTCCGTTTTATCTGCTTCTTGCTTACGTTTTTCATCCTGTCGTTTTTCTGCTTCCTCTCTTTCTTGTCTTCGTTCTTCTTTTTGTCGTCTTTCTGTTTCTTCCGCCTCCTGTCTGCGTCTTTCCTCTGCTTCCAGCAGGAGGGTTTTCTGTCTCTCTTCCGCTTTCTCTGCATCCTGTCGTCGTCGTTCTTCTGTCTGCAACAACAGCGCCTGGAAATCTTCCATCATCTGACTGGCATCCATTGTTTTTCGATTAATTACGAATTACCTCGTCTTGTACAAAGTATCCACTGTTTCCACTGTTAACCGTTCTATCCCACTTCTGACACCACTGTTACGACGGTCTATTCGATCGTCGTAGGTACAGTGGAAACACAATAATAACAAGACATCAATCAAGTCACTAATCACACCTTTAATTGTTATAGTAAAACAGTTCGTAATTAACAACACAGTGTCTACAACAAATCAAATGAAAATTGTTCATACGCAATAAAATGTCCACTAATATTAAAACTCAACTGTATTACAATTATACCGTCCGAATATAAAACGCAACACTTCACTAATAACTACTTGAACGTACACCGTAATAACTCGAACCGCTCCGTAAATATATCGCACTAATACTCTCGAACCGCACAGTCAAAAATCTCGCATTGAACTGAAAAACTAAGGCCGCTACCCGATGTATTTATAGTCACGCTCACACACCAGAAGCTTCCAAACTGCGTCTTATCTCTCGCGAACTACGTAATTGCTACAGCCTTGACACAGTCCGAGCGCCCGAGCGAAGGCCGGCACAGTCGAGAAAATTCTCGCAAAATGCGTCTAGTAGCACGTACACCGCACGCTTACGTCGAGATCTTTCTGGCGCATTCGATAAACGCGTAGATTGTTCTATGCTGTCGTAGCAATATCTTCCACATTTGCTTCAAGGACTTCATCGGTAATTTGAAAATTTTCAGACGTAAGTTCATTGTCATTGGTTGAAATGGCAATGTCCATCATTTCATGATCAGATTCTTGGATGTTTTCATATTTCTCCAAACTAGGTGAATCATCTTTGTTATGTTGGCCAATAGATCCACTAGCAATGACTTTATTGGCTTTTTCAAGTCCCTGTACATTGCCTATTATCTTATCCTGTAACAATAGTAAAGAAAAATCAGACAATAGCTTAAAGTAATAATAAAAATGCACATCAATCCACATGCAAATATTCAGTTGACTATTGTCGTCTGAAGGGATTCAAGTGTTGCATTCATTATAAGAAAGCTTTCCTTAGGCCTTAATTTTACAACATCAAACATAAAACCCTCACCTAACCTATGAAAACTTACCTTAGTACATTCTTTAGTCATTGAGGTTTTCTCATCTTCACTTTTACTTGTTACTAACTGAACTATGTGTTGGGTTCTGTTTGAAACACGTGAAAATCCATTATAAACAGGCTGCATTTGATAAAACAACGCAGGAAACAAACAAAGCACTTCTCCTTTACTGCTTAGTAACAATGTCACACGGACCTTTCTGTAAAACAGCTGTTTACCAATTAGAAGAATGTCCATATGATTTGGTTCCTTTTAGTTTAATATTGATGTGAGATATTACCCTAAATGGAACCATGTCGCTTGGTTCCTTTCGGTTTAAATGGCTAAGTAGGATACAGCAGTACACGTTTTTTAAGATTTTTTTCTATTTAAAATATTTTTCTTACATCAGCTGTTTTTTTTAACCAAAGAGATTCAATTATCAGCTACAAGATGGCATCACTAACTTGATTTCGTTCAAACTGGTGGTTGGTTCCTTTCGGTTTAAAGGCATTCAATTAATATCGCTCAAATCTGTTTTAAAATACTCTTAAATATATAGGCTATTAGATAATTAAAAAATATATTTGGCTTTTTAACATGTTTAATTACTGTGCACAACAGAAGAATATCTTTTAAAATTCAAAAGATGATTGAGTACTTACGTTAAACACAATTTATTGTTCAAAATACACATTCAATATTGTGAGTTGTTTGTCTTTTTAATACATGTTAATCCTGATTGAAATACTTTTTCCACTTCATCCAACAGCTTTCAGTTTTTTTCACACAATCTTTTTTGAAATAATACATTCTTCCAGTGCCACTTGATTGAGGTGCGTCTACTATACTGATGATGTGTTTCAAAGGAACTATGCACGAATCTTCTCTTTGAGGCCAATAAAAAGATGCAGCTGGTCCTGAACGGTGGAGAAAAAGAATTTCCGCATTTTCTTCTTCACTGAAGATAGTTTTTACTAGTCCAAAAAAAACCAGTTACCATCATAATTTGCAGCCACATAGTTATTTGAAGATGGCTGAACACAAACCCAATCAGAAGAAGTTTGATAAGAAAAGATTAGTGCAGGGTTAAGACTATCAGTAGTCCTTCTAATTTCAAGGTTGTTTGTCTGAAGTGGTTTGAAATTATGAAAACTTCTAGCACCAGGAATAGTCCGGGTTGTTGAAAATCGTTTTTCTATTTCCAATCGTAGTGAATCAGCATCTTTTTTATCAATAAAGTGAAAGTGAATGTTTTCAATGTTCTATTCACAATAGTTGTAGACAGCACTTGCCGTCATAATTTGATCTTCATCTGGTAGCTGGAGGCTTGCTTTCCTTAAAATTCTTTTTACCGTTCCTCCTAGACCATCACATATTGATTTCCCATGACTTGTAGCAAAAAACGAGTGTTCAGCTTTCAAATTGAAGTCTTTCAAATGCTCAGACAGGTTCTTAAAACTATTCCTATTTTTATACTGACCAGCACAGCCATCAGTGAAATAATGAACTGTGTCTATTTCTGGATGATTTATTGCCAGCCATTTTATAATTTCCCTTTGGACATAGTTAACAAAACTTGTGTCATGCTCAAGATCGTCACTTATAAAACAATGGTTAGAAATCAAAACATTCTCTTTGTTTCTTAAAAAAATGCCTACTGGATGAAGAGTACAACCCCCTCTATTCCAATGATAACTTTGGATTTCATTTTGAATGACATATGAATAATTTTTACTAAAATCCATTACTACAATTGCTGTATTGGGTGGTGGGTTTCTTTCAATCTCTTAAAAGCTGATGACTGCGATTTAGCGACAAATGAATGGGGTATTAGCTTTTCTAGTGATCTGCTCAATAAAGAAATATAGTCCTCTAAGCTAATAGATTGTTTTACCATCTCTGCTCTGTCGGTATTCACCCATTGGCTTATTACAATTTCTTCTTCTAAATCATAATCTTCACTTAAATTTTCAGTCAAATAATCGATTAATGCAGTGTTTGCAGGACAGTTATCACAATGGCGCAGCATGCAGTTGGAATTTTCTATGTTGCACACAAGCATCTTTATATGATTCTTCAATTTTGGCAGCATCCAGTAACAGTTTTACATTTTGGTGGATGCAGCAAACACATACAGTGTGTGTGCCTGCAGAACCAGCAAGGTACACCATTTAGGTCTCAAACAACAAAATTCTGAAAACCCTACTTTCACATCTGGATATTCCCATTTAAAACAAGAATGGAGTTATCTCAAGTTACAAAGGATAAGTCTTTTTTGCATGTAAACATTTTTTTTAACACTTACTTTGTCTTTAGCCCCAGGTAACACTCTTGAACTTTCATCATTTCGATAAAAGTCTGTTACAAGTTTAATTGTATTTTCAGAAAGTGTTTTACCTTTTTTGGGATCAGGAATTGCCAAAATACCCTTTTCACATTTCAGCTTTCTTGCTTGTCGCACCATGTGTTCACTCACATTGAATTCCTTCATCACTTTTTCTTTGCTCCAAGATTCTGGAGTCAAAGTCAAAATCTGGATTTTTTGAGACCTCCCAACAGATAAAATCTTTTCTTTCAAAAGACAAATCATCACATCAAAATCCTGTGCCTTTTTAACCATACTTGTATCTTCTTCCTCGTCATCAGAACTTGGTACATCATAATCTAGTGCTTTTGAAATTTTTCTTTTCAAAGCCTTAGTTACATTATCAACTTTTCTTTTACAATACGACCCCTTACTACATGATGACAAGGTGTGAAGCTTTATTGGTGTTAAACCTAAATCATCTAGAGCAGTTGTAACTTCTCAATTCATTCTTATTAATAATTAATTCTTACCTTCGGGGTTTTACTCCAGGGTCGTACAGACGAAACTGCTGCAGAAAGGATTATTTGAAGGTTACCAGTACACATATAAATACGCAGTTCGTTTATAAAATAACTTCTCAATTAATTATAAAATTATAATTAACTCTTATTAATGATTAATTCTTACCTTTGGGGTTTTACTCCAGGGTCGTACAGACGAAACTGCTGCAGAAAGGATTATTTGAAGGTTACCAGTACACATATACATACGCAGTTCGTTTATAAAACAAATCGCTTCCAATTTATTAGCCCCATTATTTACTCATCAATTAAACACTAGTCTTTATATTGGTAATACATTATATTCAAACAAATTAATAAATGAAATCTTTCTTAACCTATAACAAATTATATCTTTTTGAATAAACCAGTACGTTTATTTTTTATCTTTCACCTTGCTTTCGTATTTAATATAAAAACCTTTTTCTTAGAGATCTCTTTGTTTCTTACTTTTTAAGCTTTTGTTAATCAAAATTTACTAAACATTGGTTTAAATGTTAATATGCTGTGATTTTAGTTACCCATCCATTACGTTTTCTTCTGGTTTGCTACGTCGTCTCATGATAACTGTTTTACACGTTTTTTCGCACTCCGGCACTATTAACATTGCGTTTGATTGTTGTTAAATAATTTATGCACTGTACGATGTATACTGTACATGTTGTTTTTTTTTTTTTATATAGCCGGCCGGCTTTTGAGATTCGCCCGGGCACTTAGAGTTTTAACGGTCGCGCAACCATGAGTTGCAATAGAACTTGTTTTTTAAGTTGTTTAAATAGATAGGCCCTTTTAATCTAGGCCTATCTTATGCCCGAGGCCACTGGTTTTAATTCACGAACTTTACTGACTGATGCTGGCTGTCTGTTGTTCACTCTCTAATGACACACTGCAGACTGGGATTCACAAAAAGCCTGCTGCTGGGGTGGTTATGCAATACGTCTGTGCAATTGTTTTGGCTAACTGTGTGCATGGCTGGTTACTGAGGCTCCTCACAGGTGAAAGTTAACAACTGAATTACTGAATTAAATACTGATTTATATAAAATAAAATTCCCATTTCTGTACCATTACACAGTGTTTGTTTGTGAGAGGGATACATTTCTTGATTCTAATGAATCTAATTCAGTCATGAGTTCATCATCATCTGTTTCATTCTCACTGACTTTTATTTTTATTTTTTCTTCACAAAAGTTACGGCATGTTGAACAAAGCTTTTGCCCAGGTTTTTGTAAATATTTTTTGCTATCAATTGTTTTGAAAAACTTAAACTTACACTTCTCAACGATTTTTTAATAGGCTTTTTGTGTTTTTTTAACGGGTCTACACAGATTGTTTGATACTTTTCAAATACGTTTAAAAAGTAGTAGCTGTGATGGGAACAGATATTTTTAAATTCACACAAATTAATTCCAGATCTAAGGCGAATCAAATCTTTTTCTTCGTCACTTAATTCAGAAACACAATGTAACTTTTTTGAAGGTATGTAGATTGTTTGGAAACAGTCGGATTTTTTAAATAGTCCAGTGCTACAGGCTTGAATATCTGCCATGCTGTTTTGCATACTTCACAGCATGTTATGAAAAATTTTTTAAGTATTATTCTTCATATAATACTTCCAAAATATTTTAGTTATTGAACCAAAACATTTATAAAAAAATAATAGTGATATATTATTTTTAGTAATTAGCAAACAAAGGGAGTACTTATTAGAGGGTTTTAAACTGTGTAAACAAACTGCCAGTACTTACAGATTCAACTGAATTATTGTTAAAAAAAACATCCATGCCCTATTTGTACACTCAAATTTACCTTTTCTTCAAAACACAAAGTAAACAGAATAAGTTTATATTCACACAAATTTAAATTATCTTCAAAACCCAAAGTAAATTTTAAAAAGTTTATATTATTACTGCCTCAATAACACTTAACTTAAAAACATTAATTTAAACAATCTTTAACTAGGAAACAATTAGTCACTGTAGGTATGTCCTCACTTAATGAAAGATAGGAACAACTGCACTAATTCAACTGTAGAGAGGAGCATGTCACCACTGGAAAAGAGCCTGTTGAGGCAGGCTTGGTGAGTCATGTAAATTATCAGCAGCACAGCTGAGCTGCTGATAATTCACCAAATCAGAGTACTGAGATTAAAATCTGAGTACTGAGCTTTTAAATATTACTTTTAGTTACCCTCATTATTACATTTCAAACTTACGTATATCTCTGAGTTGTTTTAAACATGTTAAAAAGCCAACTATATTTTTTATTTATCTAATAGCCTATATATTTAAGAGTATTTTAAAACAAATTTGAGCATTCTATCATGTCTGAGACTCTAGATATTGTGGTTTTTGTAAAACAAAACACCCATTTCTTAAATTTCTAAAAAATTATATTTAAATATTTTTAGTTTTTTGAGGGATTGAAATAGGTTAATAAGAGCATTTTTCGCTGCTTTTAGGTATAACACACAAACTTCCTGCAAAATTTCATGTTGACATCTTGAATAGTTTTCAAGAAAAATATTTTTAAAGTTGTGAGTGCATGTTAAAGGCGCGATTTCTGAGGCTTCGGATAGCGCCAAATTAAAAAAACTAAAAAATTAATTAAAAAAACTATAAATGATAGAGCAAAAAAAATGTTGCAGGTGTTATCAGGATAGTAATAGAATCAATTGTGCCAAGTTTTATCAAAATCTGAGGAGGTGGGTGTCAAATTAATTTTTTATTGGGTGATTTGACATGGAATGACCCGAAAGCAGTAATTTGAGTTTACTTTCATAATATACAGTATTGTGTTTCTGTTATACCTGGGGTTTTCAAGTTGCTTGACCTTTCTATTTGTTTAATACCTCCACGTGACATACCACATGTGGTTTGTAATTTCATACAATTTTACAATGTCTCACAATTTGCCAAACAAGATATCACTTATTATATTAATAATACAAGACAACATGAAAATAACTGCACCATTACCTTATCTGAAAACTGTTCATCTTCAAATTCTCCTAAATCTTGTTCTTCTTCAAAAAATTCTTCTTTTACATCAACATGTTCAATAGGTATAAATATTCTATGCGGTTCTTCCATCACAGTAAATTATAACTGCTAAAACAATCTGAAAATGAACAATCAGTAATTAATCTTATACAGTTTTTAACAGCAATGATCAACAATGCCAATAACAACAACACTAATAACAATAACAATACTAATAATAACCATAATAAATTTTATCATATAGAAGATTACTCCATTTTAAATAAGCATGTCGTATACAAACAGTCTTGACTACCACACTTTCAATTTCTGAACTATCAAATACATTTTTTTCTAATCAATGAAAGCTATTACCAAAGTTCTAGTTACTCTTGCTACTTTTCACGTTTTGTCAACAAAACATAGCTTCTCTACTGCCTTTGTTTCTCACTTCATTTATTCTGTACATTATTCTGCATAAAGAAGAATTTGGTGTAGCAGTTGGTAAACTTCATGTCACAAAGTTTAGCAGAATGTATAAAATAACTTACATATTATGACTGACATAATTTTGGAATGTAATTCAAACATTAAATGGCTGTATGATGCGAACATATGCTTTCATAGAAGAGAAATGCACCAACCTCTCCACCCCAACTCCACTCTCACCTACACGTCGGTGGGCCCTGTTACACCGAGCAATCCACTCCAAGGTTGTGTGTCCCTTTGGCAGAGTGGATCGGTAAGCAAACGAGAGATGGGGGTTCTGTAAGGACAGCCTGGGGGTATCCTGGGTCCTGGCCGGGCAGGATGGTGCACATCGGCAGCAGGAAGTGCATCTAGTGTGGAGGTGGAGGAGGCTATAGTAGCCCAACGGCTGCACACATGGGCTGAGTCAGTTAGCCTACTGTGACCGGACAGAGAGAGCTCGTCAGCTGAGGTGAAAGCAACTCTCTAGGGGAAGAGCATCCCAAAATCAAAACTCCTAGTCCTCCAGGTTGGGGGATGGACTGGAGAATTCACATAGCCCATCTGTAAAACTTTTATGTGCAGAAACCTGTCAGTTTCTTTCGCCGGCCAGTTTTTACAAATTGGGAAGATGGTGTGAACTACAATGCGCGCCATATCCTTGGGACCCGGAACTGGAGTACACTTCACCGGGACAACTGGCAGAGGTTGTTAAAGGAGGCCTTGACTCAGTAATGGGTTGTTGCGCCATTGAAGAAGAAGAAGAATTCAAACATTAAAGCACAGTATAAACTCTTTGTGCAAAGAAATTTATTAAAACAGAAAAAAAAAGCAACCATACATCCATGCAACAGAGGTATTACAAATGGCATTAATCCACATTCCACCACTTTAAAAAATTGAATTCTTAGGTACTTCTAAACAGGTCAGGCCATTGTCTTATGTAAGCACAGATTTTACTTCTTTATTTTGCCAAAGCCAACATGTTTCAGAGCATTAATTTGTACGGTTACAATAAAGTTCTCCTGGAGAGTTAAGTTACACAAATGTTTGAAAATCGAATTTTAATTAATTACTTACAGAAGTGAAATAATCAAATTAATATTTTTGTTTGTCGTTGTTCACCTGTCAGTACAGAAAAATTGATGTTTGATGATTGTCAGTAGAATATTTGATGTTTTTCAAAACACATAACAGATTAATTTTCAAAAACACTATTACATTCACTTCCTTGCTTACCTACACTTAGTTAATTTTATACTAAATATATTTTCTGAGTATATATACAAATTATGTAAGTAGTTCCAATTCTGGTAAATACTACTCATATTTCAGCCCAATACCTTACCAAAAGCTAATCTATTAACAACACTGTAAACCTTTACACTTGCTATTTTCATCAACATTTTAATCTCTTAAGAGCCCCCAAAAGAAAATGGTGCAACACAATGTGTTAATATACATTTATTATTTATACTTAACTTGCATTAGTAAAGGGGCCAAGTACCAAGTGATTTTTCTTTAATGGGTACTCATACATCATATTCATCTACCATAAAATTATGGTTCTGATTAGACTCTTCATGGGAAAAAATTGTATTTTACAAATTTTGTTAGCATATTTAAGACTCAAATTTGTAAAGGTACTTCTCTTCTACCTTTTTTAAAAAATACTACACTCATAATAATATAATACTCACCACTGCCAGAATTTTACTTACCGTCATAGTCCCCGTTAAAGTTACCTTATTAAACTGCCCAGGTCGCCAACATATTTTTTAGGTAAATATGAAACTTAAACACTCTTGCCCTTATAAAAATCCCGTGATCTGACCACTCTTTAAAAATTCAGAAAACCCCCGAGAACATTAGACGAGTTTGCCAGCACAGAATAGGAAATGGTTATGGAGCAATAACTAAAGCTAACACATGTTTAAGTGAAATCAAATACTATTTTATTTTATATTTCTTTCTATATTTTTTTTTTTTAATATTACTTCTCTTTGTACCAATACTTTGATCTTTTCCCCCATACACACACACTCTCATTCTTTACAATTTTGAAAAAAGTCCCCGATTAATAGAGCTCTTTAATTTATTTTTTGCTTTAAAACGTTGGCCAACGAAATAGACTGTACTTAACTTCTCACGTTATCCAGATTGTTCCACTATCACACCGTTCACTTTCACTTTATTGTCAATTTGACCACCTTAGATTGTTATTAACTTTCCGTTGATGTTTCGTCTCACTGTTCGAAATTGCTATAACATTTAATATTTTCTGGTAGGCCTACATAATACTTTTTCGGCCTACCAGGGACTCATCCGAGGCTATATTTGTTATCCTTCTATCACTAGTTGAAGACGCCCTTGTGAATACCTCGCGTCCGACTCAGCGTGGGTCCGCTACACAGCCCGTCTCACTGACCACATGTTCATAAAATCGACCGCTGATTGGCTCTTTTTCGCAGGTGCGACTAAGGAATTTATGTGCGTGACGAAACCATGGAAACGTTCGCCGCATGAGTGCGCATGTGGTTGAAAGGCGCACTCTTCATTGATAACAGGCATTCCAACGACACAAACCAACACTTTCTACGTTACAGTCTATTCACCATATACACTGAGTTGTAAATAATATTGAAAAGATTTTGACTTACAAAGCCCTATCGGTCTGTACCGTTACAATACCCCCCCCCCAATGAGAGATCTTTTGTAGAGACAGAAGAACTCTCATTGCTAAACCCATAAGAGGATCGGTGAGGATATGGTGCCAACAACCCCATTAGCTCTTACACATCATGGGTAAACTACCCCCCTAGTTCGGAGACTATGGACGCACCTGAACGAGATTACTGGACTTCTCTATACAAGATCCCAACACCATAAAGTCGAACAGACACGCACCACAGCGCACCTAACCTTCTAACATGCCACCCCAAACTCCAAATCTCCGGCCTTATTCCATGCCAGATCCTCAACCAATATGTTCCCCCTTCTCATGCACACTGGGCTGCCTTTAGCAGGTACTGGGCGCATACACATATTCACTAGTACATTCTTTTATTTAAAATTCAGAAAATATTTACCTTTTAAATTCCAAATTTCTTTTTAGCTTAAAATCAAAGTGTTATCTTTCCATGACTCTCTAAAAAAATTAAAAATTAAAATCTTTTGCATGAGCCCATCCACTACATTAATTCTCTTCAAGACTAATAACAATAAAAAAAAAATAAATTGAATACCTTACTAAAACATGAATCACTTACTCTAACATTTGTTTACACATATATTCTAAACAATATAATCCAATAAAACACTAGTAATACACTTGAAATTCAAACATCACCTATATGGCAGGCATAAAAATCAAAATTTTTTTTTTCAAAAATTTAAATTTACCAAAATCTCCTTTTTCAATTTTCAGAAAACAAAAATATTTAATTCAATAATAAAAAAAACAAAATGGCATCAATCAATTACTAGAAACAGGTCTTGCCTATAACATCAGCCATCAGCTGATCTCTCTGGGTCAAGTCAACGACCTTGACATACATAGGTTATACATAAGACATCTCTAAAATTTCTTATCTTCAAACATAATACAATAAGACATTTAAAATTAACATGGTTACTATTACAATTAACAATAGAAATTGCATTTATATTGATCAAAAATTACCTATTTTATAGCTTTAATTCTTATCAAATTCTATTAAAATCTGTCACTGGTTTCAATTAATTTTATATTTTATACTATGACACTCTTTCTTTATTATTCTCAATCTCCATTAGTTTGGGTGACTTAATCATTCATAATAATTCAACTCATAATTGGGTGATTACACATAACCTCACCCCCCTTCTGACTCTAATACTCACTTTACAGCTTTTAACTCATCTGACACCCCTCTATCAAAAACATCTATCAACCATTATCTCAACCCAACTTACTACTCAACTCATATCGCATCATTCTACCCTTATATATAAAAAAAATACTCTCTACCCCTTTGTACTCAGGATGTGTGTTTCCCTCCCAAAGCTCACTCCCTTATATTGGTCCCTGGACAACCCTTTCCGGCGCTAAACGGTCCCTTCCTGTCCCAACACCTTTCGTTGCGGACTCCTTATCACACCACCCCCCTTACAAAATTCCCCATCAACTATTTACTCTCCCAATATATCACTTTCAACTACAAAATATCTCCATTTACTTATTACATCAATATATCAATCAATACTCTACATATTTTCCCCATAGCTACTGTGTCACTATTACATCTCAAATTCTACATTACATTAATTCACAACAATATTATTCTCTCTAGTACCCCTTTAATCTCAAAATGGACTGATTTAAATGTCCTAACAAAATAATAATCACCCAACTTCTACCTTTTACAAACCATTTCATATGCTTAACTATCTCAATTCATTTTATCATCATTTAAATTAAAATCTTTAACCACACTGAAATCATTATATTCGAACGTTTAATTACATTTGAAATTTGCAAATAATTTATAAGTGACATATTACACATCTAACTCCAGCAATCAGCTGATTTTGCTTGGCAAGGTGTCTGACCTTTCTATAGACACATTTCAAAATTATACAAATTACACATTTTATCAAACCTTACCTCTAACACAATAAACTAATACATTTGTAAGACATAATAAACACCGTATAATAAACATCTACTGCACCCCTTTCTCAAATCAAGATACAATTGTTTAGTTAGCTCAGTAGTGAGTCACCATCATTAAGTTACAAAATTTTAATTCGTTACTCCCCTGAGCAACCCCCCTGCCACACACACTATTGCACCCCCTGGACTGTAGTGCCCAGTTGCTTCCACAAGGACGGCATTGGTGGAGGAATTTTGGCATCTCCGTGTCCTTGCTTCGGCGTTACATTTTAAAATTAAGTAGATATCATATCTCTTGTTATATATTTATAAGCCCTTAATGCGGGTCCACCACCTGGTTTACTGTTCCCACGTGAACAGAGTGGCAGCCGCTGTTCCATAGTTCCGGGGATTCCCCTAGAGTCACCCCCCATTAATTTCAAATATATACCAATTCAAGCACAGCTATGGTCAAGTTTACAATTGTTTGGCCATAGCTGGCCGCCATCCAAAACCACGATTAGTGCTGGTAAGGCAGTAATCGGCCGAAAAGTCGGGGAAATCATCTTTACTTCAGGCATGTTCTCTTCATCATTATGATACATGGCACGGCAACAAATCAGCATATAATATAAAATTATATAAAAGTTGTGCCGTGTATTTTACGCCAGTTTGGCCTCCGATGGAGTTAACACTCTCTGTTACTCCCCAACACTTACTGCTACCTACAGTGGCACATGCCACCACTGTACTAGCCGACTTAGAACTAAACTTAAAGTCCTTCTACAGTTGCAGTCTCTACATTCCATAAGTATATCACTTCTATTAACACCACACAACCCCCCAAAATTACCCACATATCTGGTATGAAAACATAACATAACATAATAAACAAATAGACATTAACCTTGATCATTAGCATTGCTACATTCACATTAAACAAACAAGTCTCTTTTAAATAATTTATACAGAAAATTATAAACATTATTTGAAATTTTTATTAACTCTTCTATATATCATCATTTCATTATTTATCACTTACTACAATTGGATTCCTCAAAATTTCAAATTTATTATTAACATTTATTTTATCTCATACTTCAGTTATTACTACCTTTTGACTATGGTTTCCATTTAGTACAATTATCCCAAATTAGTTGCATCATTGAGTTTAAGATCTTTTCAACAACTGTAAACATTTTACTCTATTTAACTTGTATTATAAAATTTATACTCACAGTACATCATTCAAAACATATGATTCCAAAACAATACATCTCCATTACCTTCTGAAACAATAACGATAATATGATTCCACAACTAAATACATCTTACATTTATTCGTTTATTAATTATTATCCAATTCACATCTCATAAAATAATTTAACTTCATTATTACAACCCAATTGTATAACCTTTTAAATCCAACAAAAAATAATAATCATCTCAAATTATTTACTTCAATTAATTATTAAAAACACAACATATTTCAATTACCTTACTTCCACACACTTCATTAATTACCAACTCATTATTTATTTAGTCTACTGAAATAATCTTATTATTATTAAAACAATTACCTACACACATTGTTTACATTATATACTTGTTACAATACACACAATTAATTTCACTAAATTTTATGTACAACTCTTCATCATTAATTGTTCAATTTTACCACACTTCATTTTCTAAGTCAGCAGGGTCATAACCACAAATTACAATATTTAAACTGTCCATACCCTGATTTTTTAATTCACCCTCCATCATCGTGTAACAGTCGTACCTGTTTATAACATTTCTCCTTCTTACTTACACTCAATTTTTTATTATTATTATTATTATTATTATTATTATTATTATTATTATTATTATCGTTATTAACATCATATTTGATACCATTATAACCTATCGATTTATAAAGCCGGTCTACATTTGCGATTTCCATTCTGTCTCCGTAAGTATTTGTTGTTACACCCAGGTAAGTTATTTTCTCATCATATTCCTCCACTACAAGTACACTAATTCTTCCTACAGGTACATATTTATCATCAATATAATCATTGTCTACTACTGCACAAGGTATGTCTACATTATTTACCATAATTCTCTTAATATTCATCTTCTCTATCAACTCTCCATAACCTCTATTTAGCTTGAACCACTCTAACTCTTTCTCTCTCTCATAATCACTTTCATCACCACACCATTTCACATTCTCACTCCTCACAGAGGGCAATACCACAAAATACTTTAAACCCCATCTGGCCCTACCAGATAAACACAAAAAACTTATTTGACCATTTGCCGACCCATCGTCACCCAAATGTCCTAGTGAGGATCTTTTATCCCCATAACCAACTTGTGAAAGCTCTGTTTCACATTTAACCACATAAAAATTTACCCCCTGTTCACCCTTTAAATTATCTCTCCATTCTTTCTCCAACTCATCAATACTAATCATTACTCCATTACTAACACCAACTAACTTTCTACTCTTATTTTCACTATTACTCACCGTATCATTCTTAGATACCCCATTTTCAGTTATATAATCATTATTCTTATTTAACATTATTTCACCATTATAATTACTCATATTACTACCACCACTTACCTTGTCTACTATTCCCGCATTATTTTTCGTTGTATTACCACCACAAACACTTACCTGTTTTATTTCTCCCATTTTCTCAATAAGTTTATCAACTTTATTATTCAAACTGCACAATGTGCTACATAAATATTTCATCATATCAGATTCACTCGTATCATTACTTACCTCATTATCTGCCGCCTGATCGACTTTATTTCTGTTAAATTGATTTGTCTCTTCACCGTTTTCTACTCCCCTTATACTATCATCCTTAACATTAGGCCTATTCACTGTCTTATTCTCTACCACTATTGCTTCAACTATCTTACCGTTATTATTTGTTATCTTACTATGTTTCTTAATTTCTGCGAATATTGCCTCTTCTTGTTCTTCCATCCGCGTTAAATTATCATCTAACTTACCCCACTCCTCGTCTGTCATTTCACCTACAACCCCTCTAAATTCGCTTTCCCACTACTCTCACGCGAAACCAATATCATTCTCTCGTACTTCGCCCATATTCAAAATTTATTTATACAACACCCTTTATATATAAAAACCACTATTATTCTATAACTACACACATAAAAACAAAACATCTAACACAATTGTAAACATAATACCCCTACCAAAACATAACCTTTAACGTAAATATATACGATTATTTTTTACACATATGCCGTTACCAAATCCTATTTTCTGTGCTTTGAAACAGGTCGAGTTCCTATAATATTTATACGAACATCCTGGCAGGGTCGCCACTGTAAAAGTACTTCTCTTCTACCTTTTTTAAAAAATACTACACTCATAATAATATAATACTCACCACTGCCAGAATTTTACTTACCGTCATAGTCCCCGTTAAACTTACCTTATTAAACTGCCCAGGTCGCCAACATATTTTTTAGGTAAATATGTAAACTTAAACACTCTTGCCCTTATAAAAATCCCGCGATCTGACCACTCTTTAAAAATTCAGAAAACCGCCGAGAACGTTAGACGAGTTTGCCAGCACAGAATAGGAAATGGTTATGGATAAATAACTAAAGCTAACACATGTTTAAGTGAAATCAAATACTATTTTATTTTATATTTCTTTCTATATTTTTTTTTTTAAATATTACTTCTCTTTGTACCAATACTTTGATCTTTTCCCCCATACACACACACTCTCATTCTTTACAATTTTGAAAAAAGTCCCTGATTAATAGAGCTCTTTAATTTATTTTTTGCTTTAAAACTTTGGCCAACGAAATAGACTGTACTTAACTTCTCACGTTATCCAGATTGTTCCACTATCACGCCGTTCACTTTCACTTTATTGTCAATTTGACCACCTTAGATTGTTATTAACTTTCCGTTGATGTTTCGTCTCACTGTTCGAAATTGCTATAACATTTAATATTTTCTGGTAGGCCTACATAATACTTTTTCGGCCTACCAGGGACTCATCCGAGGCTATATTTGTTATCCGACTATCACTAGTTGAAGACGCCCTTGTGAATACCTCGCATCCGACTCAGTGTGGGTCCGCTACACAGCCCGTCTCACTGACCACATGTTCATAAAATCGACCGCTGATTGGCTCTTTTTCGCAGGTGCGACTAAGGAATTTATGTGTGTGACGAAACCATGGAAACGTTCGCCGCATGAGTGCGCGTGTGGTTGAAAGGCGCACTCTTCATTGATAACAGGCATTCCAACGACACAATCCAACACTTTCTACGTTACAGTCTATTCACCGTATACACTGAGTTGTAAATAATATTGAAAAGATTTTGACTTACAAAGCCCTATCAGTCTGTACTGTTACAATTTCACATGCTCAATAAGGGCCAACAAAATAAGAATTTATTTAAAAGAAAACCTGTAATGTGCTGTATAAGATTTGTTTTCTATTTTCTATTGAAAATCTACTAAACCTATTAAATTTATAATTTACTAAATTTTAATCTGATCTGAAGATAACACAGCAACCATTTATTTTGTATCTGCTGATACTAGAACAATTATTATTTTGATACTGCTGATTCTAGTGTTAATAATACCTTTCTGTTTTAAAGACTCGTGTCTACAGTTTTTCAAAATATATTTTTAAACTGTATTTTTTTAAAACATTGGAACTTATTTTTTAATAATGTCTTACCTAGTTTCTACCTTTACTGAAGAATTCAAATCACATTATTTTTTTTTCAAATAAAGGTTTAAATAATATACTCAATTAGAAATACACATACTCTCAAAAATGTATTTTCTTTTCTATCCAGATAAGAAACTTAATTTTTAAATATTTCAAATTCATTATTTACTGTTACATAACATGTACTAATACTATTTAATAATTTAGTCTACACTTTGTTTTTAAACAACCAAAGTTCTAAAACTTGAAGCTCCTAATAAACTTGTCTTAGTAATCTGTCTAATTTGTTACTAAATTTCTCAAATTTTTAATGTCACCTTAGATGAATAACAGCAAAAATAAAAAGTTATTAATTTTACGATGTTTTTTTTTAATTCACTGAACAATTAACTAATCTTGAGCATAATTCTGTAATTGCTAAGGTAATGGTGATTACTACTGTTAGTAGAACTAGGCAGATTTGGCTGGTGACAATGGACATATATGTACACAATAAAATATCGCTTTTATTTATTTCATACTTAGATAGGCTATATTATTCCCCTCCTGTCAACCATATATAAGAAAACACACGAAAACTGCCGCATGTTCATAATACAGATATATTCTAGTGCTGTGTTCATATCAATCAAAGATCCTATCAAATAGCATTTATCTAGCAAACTATTGTTCAAAATGTTGGCCAAATTTTAATATGCTGGCAATATGTGTATATACAATTTATTTTAGAAATGGAGTGCTACACGCATGGGTATAATTTGGATTGAAATTATAACTTACTATTCTGAAGAATTCTCAATAACCTTGCCTATATTGTTCTTATTTCAGACAGCAATAATTTTATACAACATATAACATGTGATATCACAGTACACATAAATTTAAGAGTATCTTGTGGCCACATAAAAATAAATAATACATCTGAACATAATAACAAATGTAAGTCTAACAACTTGTAAAAAGAAATTGTATTTTTAAAAGGAATAAATCCGAAATTAGTACCAAGCCACATGTTGTTCAATCAAATATATTGCAACTTACCGTCGCTTACCACTGCTTTTTAAATCGAATATATTGTACGACACCGCTTTGCGTTATTGTCGTGATAAGAGTCAGTCTTGATTCAGTGCGCGGTCTGCTACCATATGGTGTGCACCGTTTAACCATCGCGCTCGACTTTATACATTAAGTATTGTGTTTTTGTTTAATTGGATTTTAATATTTTAATTATTTGACAACTATATCATCGTTTGATGATATAAGAACATACTTTTAAGTTCTGAGGATGGGACAAGTGTCCCGAAACATGTCAACTTTAGATTGAGGACATCATTGCATAAAGTCACAGACGGTAAGTTGCAATATATTTGATTAAAAGAAATTGGACGACCTGCTATTAACCAGCTAACAAACATCGACAGCAACTACATTTCATATATGGTTTATGTATGAATCTAACTGGAAAACAGTGTTAAGTGAGTGTATGTTATATACAATTACCAAAATGTTGCGGTTTTCTTCACTTAACAACACCACTATTTTTTTATTTACAACATCCTGGTTTAACTCTCCTGCTATAAGTTAACATTCTCTGTCCTTACATAATAATCTCGGTATAATGTAACAATTTTTTTGACAATTATTAACCGTAATTGTAACAATTATTAATAATTTTTTAACAATTTTAACAATAATTAATAGTAACTCCAAAATTTAATTAAGAATACTGTCATTTTGTGAGACTAGTCTTAACTATCTCAACAAATAATAACAACTTGAATAAATTAATAATTCATTTAAAATAAAAACAAAATTGTAAGTACCTAATGAGCTGATATATTTTGAATGCTGTTAAATCATTTGTCCGAAGGAAACATCTGTATTGTATACTGAATGTTAGTGGTTCACATGAAATATAAAATATACATTCTGTGGTACTTTCTCACACTATATTTGGTATATAGACTATTAGGTATCTGTGCTTACACTATATTTTCAATATTTCGATTATGTGATAGTACTGATATGCAATGTGTATGCTGTATATACATTTAGGCCTAATGAAGCAACTTAAAATGTATCCAAGAGCATCTCCCTAATGAAATACTTGTTTTTGAGTTAAACCTATTTTATTGTCACCTAAATATTGTTCAAAGCTTTTCCTTAGCAATAGTGTAGGCTAATCCGGCACTACTAATGACAACAAATATCATTGGTTAATATACAGACAACAGCAAATATTCAAAAATACTGTACACAAAAAATAACACTTTCATTTTATAAACCACAAACAATACACAACTCAAAGTAAAGCTTTACACAATTCATCTTTTACTTCAAATTTTAAACTTTTCAATACTTTTTACTTTTATCTGTAAACAATTCAGTTTTTGAAAACTGTGCTGTAATGCCTGTCATGAAACATAATTTTGATTAGAATATTTGGTTTGTGTTTGGTGCAAAAAATTATTTGTTTTAAAAAGGAGTTCTGTAATATAACTGGTATCCAATACGTAACCCAAGGGCCACCCCACCTTACTCTGGAGATGTGTACTGTTTGTGAATTGTTCAAGAAAAGTGAGCATGTTTTATTTTATATAAATACAGCAATTTTAAAAATTACACTCACTTATTTTGACTCTATGTTTCAGCTGTTAATGTATTAAACTATTATTTTGTATGTGACTTTAATGTACTGTGTTACAATATTAAATTTAATTATTAAACTTAATTAACTATTCATCATATAAATGGTCTCCAGATCGCTTATAAGATTCAATTAATTTAAAATATACCTTATCTGATCCGTCAGCGATCTTGTAGTTTAATACTCCACTACACGTTTCGGGAATTAAATTCCCATCATCAGGTAAAACTTCTTCTTCCTAATATATGAGTCGTCGGTGAATTATTAAAAACACATACACACACGAACGAATAAAGCAAACACAACTGTTAAAAATGACATAATTAAAACATCGTACACACACAGCTAACGAAGACACTGCGCACTGCCTGACAGTCACATATCATCTGGGCTGATTGCAAAGTTCACCGTTTATCTTGAATACAGTCATACAACATGTTCGATCTAAATGAAAGCTGGTCGTTGAGCAAACTTTCTTTATGTATTTTGGATGCTTTATTAATTTCGAATTCTTCCAACGCATCCATCAAACGACCTTTGTTAGTGACATGCATGGGTACCATATTCTCCGCAAACCCAGTGTAGTTGACTTTCATTAATTAAATGTAATACAAATTTAGACTTGGCTGATGTGATGTCCTTTTTTTGGTAAATGTTCTTTATATCTGTCAATTAATCTCCTCCCCGTTTGGCCAATGTAAAACTTGTCACAATCATCACACTGCAGTTTATATATGCATGATCAATTTTCTATTACTTTAGGAGAACTTAACCTGAATATATTTTTTAAATTATTGACAGTTCTGAATGAAACATTGATATTTAATTTCTTTAATTTGATTCGGAAACACAAGTATAAGCAGAATAAAATAAAAAATGACAGAGATAAAGTGCAATTTGTTTCAGCCGAACTTACTAATGTGCTCCCTAATGTAATAAAAAATGAGTTAAAGAAATTGCACTGGTAAAAACACTAGTAATGTCCTTAGAAGACATTTATCTTACTCAAAAGGAACAAATTGGATGGACACAGATAATAAAAAATTTTGTTTTTCTAGTCTTATGATCTATATTTACTTTCTTGCATCTGTACCTATTTATGGATAGAATACTGAATGTACAAACTCTTTGAAGGGCAAGTAACACACAGTGTGACCACCTGTATGTTGTGCGTAATAGGGCAGTGGTTACACAGTGAAACCACCATAGAAGTTAATTTCTCTGCCACTTGGAGTGTTGGCAGTTGCATCAACTGTTAAGAGTCATCTGTTGTTGTAGTAAGCAACAATTGTTTACATGTACAGTAGGTTGGTTATGTGTCATAGTTTATTTTCCTGGCATCTTCTACAGTTTTCGTTTATTTTTGTTTTTTTTTTTCAAATGAATCAGTTTTATTTAACATATTTTCTAAATATTGAACAAAAGTCTAAAGATAAAGTTATACATGTTTGTGATCCGTAAAGTGGTTTTTGGTGGTTACACTGTGTAACCACTGCCCTTGGAAGGTAACTTAAAAAATGTCTAGAAAGAAGAAGTGAAGAAGAAATCTTAAAATACGTATGCGATGATGGAATACCTTCGGACTGTGAAAGTACTGGTAGTGACTTAAGATTCGGAATCTGACGTTTACCAAAATGAACCAGAAATACAGAATTTTTTTCAGGTGACTTGAACATTCCTATTACTTTCGATGATGTTAGTAATTATAGTGAAGAGTCTTGTGATACAGCAAGTGATAAAATCTTTTGGAATATTACAAACACTGTCAAATGTGTTCCACAGTTCAGTGAATATAGCGGTCTTACTGAACATGTAAAAAAAATAGATTATCCAGATCCTTATACATTATTTACACTTTTTATAAATGACAGTGATTTCTCATATTGTTTTTCATACAAACGTGTGTGCAACACCAAAGTGTAAGCCATTTAAACCTACAACTGATGAAGAGATACGATGTTTTTTAGGTATAAATTTGTACATGTCATTTAATAAAAATATCGGTATGGAGAACCATACATGACTTCCATGTTCTAAGATTTATATTTATAAAACCATTTTCAAAATGAAATATTTCGAAAGAAACTACTTCTTTCTTCAGCCTTAACCACAGTACTGTGGTCACTAACGTATACCACCTCACGTTAGCGCACTCAATTTTCACTGTTGATTGCAGTCGATAGCACTGCCGAAACGTCTGGTTTTGTACAAAACATTGGACCACGGTCAAACAGCCCAGGAAGGAATTTTAACAACAAACTACTTCTTTGTTGTGGATAACGTAGTACACATGACATATAAATAAAAATTATCCCCTCCCACTTCAACTATCATTTTCATTTATAGAAAATTACCCCACCTCCTTCAACTAGCCTCTTCATTTATAGACATTCCGTAGACGTTTATAGACGTTTCTACAGTGGATTATTATGATCTTCTTATCAGGATACTTTATTTATCAAAATTAAGTACTTTACTCTTGCTAAAACATAAAATGTTGCAGGTAAACTACCCTTTCCTCGTAACCGATCTTCACCAAAATCAATAGGCCTTGAGTTTTCTACAATTCAGGAACGTACACAAAAAAATATTTGATTCTGTTTGAATGTGTGACAGTTATCGTTCGTCATAGAAAAAATTACAGTTGTTAAAACATAAAGTGTTGATGGTAAACTACCTCTTTCCCTTAACCGATCTTCACCAAAATGAACAGACCTTGAGTACTTAACAATTCAGGAATGTATGCATAAAAATATTTGATTCTGTTTGAATGTGTGGCAGTTATCGTTCGTCATAGAAAAAATTACCGTTGTTAAAACATAAAATGTTGCAGGTAAACTACCCCTTTCCCTTAACCGAGCTTCACCAAAATCAACAGACCTTGAGTACTTACAAATTCAGGAATGTATGCAAAAAATTATTTGATTCGCTTTTAATACGCGGCAGTTATCATTCATCATAAACAAATTACCCTTTTAAAACATAAAATGTTGCAGGTAAACTACCCTTTTCTCTTAACCGATCTTCACCAAAATCAAAAGACCTTGAGTTCTCTATAATTCAGGGAGGTATAAAAAGATTATTTGATTCTGTTTGAATTTACGGCAGTTATCATTCGTCATAGAAAAATTACCCTTGTTAAAACATAAAACGTTGCAGGTAAACTACCCCTTTCCCTTATCCGATCTTCACCAAAAACAATAGGTCTTGAGTCCTCTACAATTCAGAGATGTATGCAAAAAATTATTTGATTCTGTTTGAATTTGCGGCTCTTATCATTTGCCATAGAAAAAAATCTACACACAGACACACACACACACACACACACACTTTTTGAAAAATGACTTTTTTCATGTTTTGAGGGTAGTACAATCAGAATCTGCAATTATCTTGAACACGATTTTTTTTGCCATGAACATACTTCCATTTCCTTATGGAACATGGAAGTAAAAAGCAGCTACTCCGATTATTGGTCACAAGACGAAGACTTACATGATTTTTATATTTCAAAGCTAATGACAGTGAAATGTTTTAGCTTCTTATTAAGTCATTTACATTTAAATGATAATTCATTGATGCCTTTGCCAAATGACCCGAATTTTAATACATTGTACAAATTGCAACCTTTCATTGATTTTTTTATCTCAATCATTTATTGACTGCTACAAGCCACACCATAACGTTGCTGTGGATGAAGGTATGGTTAAATTTAAGGGATGATCCAGTATGAAACAATTTATGAGAGATAAGCCAATTAAACGTTGTTACAAAATCTGGATGTTATGTGATGAATCCGCTTACAACTTTAAATTTCAAATTTATGTTAGAAAAGGTAAAAATAAAGTTGAATGTGGATTAGGTGAAAGAGTAGTTTTGGATCTCACGAATTGTCTAGAAGGTAAGAACCATGTAGTTTTTATGGATAATTTTTTTTCTTCTATACAACTGTATGAAAAACTGAGAAATAAACATTTTTTTGCATGTGGTACAGTGAATCCTAAAAGGAAAGGTTTACCACCTCTTGAAAATGAGAAAATATGGAGAGAGGAGAATTCTCATTCAGTGTAAGCAACACTGGAACTGGTGTTTATAGGTGGAAAGACAGCAAAGGTGTCAATGTATTAAGCACTCCTCATGACCCTTCAGAATTTTCTACAGTAAAACGAAAAGAAAAAACGAACAAGAAAAACATTCGCATGCCCACTTGCTGTTAAGAAGTACAACTCTCTCTCTCTCTCTCTCTCTCTCTCTCTCTCTCTCTCTCTCTCTCTCTCTCTCTCTCTCTCTCTCTCCTATGGCGCTACAGCCCAAGTCGGGCCCTGGCCTCCACCAATCTCCGCCTCCAATCCACTCTATCCACTGCAACCCTCCTCCAGTTTCTTATCCCCATGTCTCTCGCGTCCTCTGCAACGCCATCTTCCCACCTCTTCCTCGGTCTACCTCTAGGTCTCATTCCCTCCCATGTACCCAGCAAAGCCCTCTTGGGAGTACAACTGCCACATGAATTTTGTAGACAAATTTGACAGGTTAAAAAATGACTACAGAAATGATAGAAAGGGCAGAAAATGGTGGATGCGATTATTCTTTCATTTTGTTGATTGTTGTGTCACCAATGCTTTCATCATACACAAAGAGATGGACATGCAGCAGTACAACAACAAAGATTTTAAGCGTGCAATCTACAGGGCAATTTTCGCTCCAAAAATTGTGACTACAAAGAAGGCAGCAGTAAACTTAGAAGACAGACCAGCAAACGTCAAAAAAAAACAGCTCGTGTACATGTTAATGTTAGGCTGGTATCTAGCAGTCATCAGCCCACGAATATGGCTTCACCACGAAGATGTGCGCTCTGCAGTTCTAAGAAAAACCCAGTACGATCGAGATGGAAATGTAATGTGTGTGATTTAGCTTTGTGTTTGAGAACAGGAAAGACATGTTTTAATGATTTTCATTCTCTTAAACAGTTGTAAAGAAAGTTTTAAATTATTTTAAATTTGTGAATTTTCTGCCTTTGTTATTAGTTAAAAGTTGCTCAAGTGGGGCAGTGGTTACACAGTGTAACCACCTTTCATTAGTAAATAAATTACATATCTTTTAAAATGATTGTGTTTTAATAATTTTTAACATCCATTTATATGCCTAAAATGATAAAATAAGAGAAAATTACAAAAAAAAAGTACCGTAAAACAAAATATCGTGCCCCACATAGGGTTTTTTATGCGCTTATTGCCTGCTCCTCAAAGATTAGCTCCTAACCTAACCTAACTCACTTTACACAATTACTATATTAATCTTGTCATTTGAATTAGCAGTCTCTGTAACTCCAACTTCGTCGTGCTCATTTCTAACCTGCTAAATGTCATGTTCTGGATGAGGTCTTTCAGTGTTTCCACCACTGAAGGTCATAATTTAGGACTTGAAAATGGTGGAAACACTGAAAGGCTTCGTCCAGAACATGACTTTTAGCAGAATACCAAATAAGCACAACGAAGTTGGAATTTCAATGAACAGTTATGACAAGTTTTTGTGAGCATGTTTCCACAGGCTCTGGTCACCAAACACACTATAAAACACACACTGTTAGTGGTATATATTGTTATATGCCCAGACACTCTCTCTCTCTCTCTCTCTCTCTCTCTCTCACTCTCTCTCTCTCTCTCTCTCTCTCGTTAAACCCAATACATTCAATGCTACTTATAGACAGTGTTACTTATAAATACACCCTATTGATAATATCTGGTAATTAAGCATCATGTTTGCTGAACTCAAAGCATACGTACTACACAACACTCACTTTTTGCATACTATGTCAGGAAGTTCCTCCACAGTTCAGTATCATCCCTAACTATACAGTCACACACAATGGTGGCAGCACTGCATAAACTGATATCACAATATATGACAACATTATGATTGGTTACCACTACTCTGTTAGATCGCACCCTTCACAAATGTTGAAACCATTCTTTACACAATACATGTGAATCATAAGCTCTATGACATATTTAAGTTGCTACTTTTGTTAAAATTTGATGTTATATGTAAATTAACTGAAATCATTGATAACCGACTACATCCAAAACAAAAATAACATTAAGCAGTGATATTAAATAAGCAATACAGTGATATTAAATAAGCAATTCAATCACATGGATAATACCATTGTAAGCTAATTACACATGCATGCACATACGCACGCGCCCACACACACACACACACACACAGCTATGTTTATTGTCAAACACGATGTGGAATGGATACAGTTGAGCCTACTGAGAAGAAATGTCTCTCTCGAATGCTACTGCGCTATGTTGCAATTAATTAGTTACTGATAATTAATGCTGGCTCAACTACAGTAGAAATTTTGTGGAGATAGTTCTACCATCTATAGTGTAGACAAACCTACTTACCACCCCGGAATCAGAAAAACTAAACTCTACCAAAACCAATATTAGCTTTTCTTCAACCAGAATTCAGAAGTACATAAAACTAAAACTGTCTTGCCTAACTGTGTACAAAGTACTGTGACAAAATTAATAAAACAACCTAACCTATGCTAAGAGAGAGAGTGATGTTGGAAGTTCTGTAATCAAAGATTGCTTCAGTTTCTATTGAGCTAAACCACAAATTAAAACTGGTATACCTAGAGAATGCAACTCCTTAGAGCTTGTATATTTCTCTCTTACCTTAAAGCTTGTATAATCATCAGTTTCACTTAAAATAATTTTAAATATACTCGTTAATGATTCCAAACATAACCAAAGCCTATGTAGAGGCTGGCCGATATACCTGTAACAGGTATTTTGGAATGATATTTTTGTGGAACGGATGTAACAGTGACTGAAAAGTTGAAATACCTGTTATTCGCGGCGACGCTATACCGAGTCGAGACACGCCCCCTCGCTGTTCCACGTCAAGGCACGCCCCCTACGACACACAAAAAGTACGCAAGTAACAAGTAAACGAATACGCCAACGCCAAATACTAGGCGTACAAAAATATCGCTGGTACGCAAGGAACAACCAGTACACGAATATTTCAAATACTAGGGGTATCACTGATACACAAAATACTAAGCGTATCAGAGGAACAGTATTTTAGTAAGTGTATTTTAGTAACACCTAGGTCTTTCACTATAGCCTGCGGCCAAAGACAACTTCCGTCTCCGCGTTTGTATTTTTTTTCGTGTTCGATGTGTACTAGAACTGTTTTCTTCACAAGTAACTAATGCCAGGTTATGTACGACAATGTAACTTAAATAAAATTTACTTTGTTAGTGTACAATAAAAGGGTGTATTTACTGGAAGTACAGAAATTATTTTCCATTTATCGCACATAATTACGGTACACAGACGATTTGTGTCTACGTTTAACAATGCAACTTAACCTTTCAGATTTTTAAAATTAATTAGATTTAACAAAAATTTCCTTTGTTAGTGTACATTAAATTATTGTATGGATACAAGGCTGCTGTACATAACATTAAAGGCTGTATTTATTCGAAGTACCGGAATTAAAACCTAGTTCCAATTTAGAACGTAGACCTATAACCTATTTGCATATTTTATTGGGGTTTATTGGCACATATTTTATTAAAAGGGTGTATTTATTGGAAGTACAGAAATTAGTTTCCATTTATCGCACATAATTACGGTACACAGACGATTTTTGGAGGTTGTGTATACGTTTAACAATGTAACTTAACCAAATATCACTATAGTATTGACGACTCGGAACACTAAGTTTTTTATAAGTAAAAACGTAAAGTTTTACCTTACAGCCTAAACCGGCTTTCAAATATACAAGGCTTTTTCATCAGAGGCTCAGATGAAGCCTTCTATAGGTGAAAGCCGGTTTAGGCTGTAAGGTAAAACTTTACGTTTTAACTTATAAAAAACAGTGTTCTGAGTCGTCAATACTATAGTGATATTTAGTTGAGTAACGGCACGTCATGGACAACGAAATCCAAGAATGTAACTTAACCTTTTAGATTTTTAAAATTAATTAGATTTAACAAAAATTTCCTTTGTTAGTGTACATTCAAAGGCTGTATTTATTGTATGGATAAAAGGCTGTATATACATTAAAGGGTGTATTTATTCGAATTAAAACCTATCGGTACTTCCAATTTAGAACGTATAACCTAGTAGGCTACGTTATTCGTACATATTTTATTGGAGTTTATTGGTACATATTTTATTAAAAGGGTGTATTTATTGGAAGTACAGAAATTAGTTTCCATTTATCGCACATACTTACGGTACAGAGACGATTTTGGGAGTTTGTGTCTACGTTTAATTATCTAACTTAACCTTTTAGATTTTTAAAATTAATTAGACTTGTAGGGGTGTGCATGGCAGAACTACTTGTAGGGGTGTGCACCCACTTTATAATCATATTTTTGGTAACACTGAGAACTTTAAGCCTTCTTTTATGCTTAAACAAATTATATATACACTTAATTATAGAAAAGCAAATATGTAATTCAAAAGACTAATTTGCTCTAATAAACACATGCTGAAGTTAAAAACAAAAGAGTTTTTACTTGCCTAACTAATCATTAGTTACTAATGTGACAGTTGGGGCTGCTTTTTCTGCAAAAGCTGGGGTATGTTGGATTCAAGAGTGGTTAAATTAAGTCATAAATCTGAGTGTGCATCAAGTCTATTTCTGTGCTTGCTTTTCACTTGAGATGAAAATCCCATTTCACTCAAGAATGAGGTGATGAATGGGATGAGCAACTCCGAAAGTTCAGGATATTCATCTCTTAAAGATATCCAGAACTTTGTTAAGTCAGAATCTACAAGTTTATGGATTTTGTTGTCCATGACATGTCTCATGTTATCACTAACTACACAAAATAATTTACTAAAAATTTAGTTTTAATCCCAGCATCACAGATGATATCACACAATTGCTCATTTAGTTTTACTGAGAACATGTTAGAACTTTCAAAATACAAGAATGGGCCTTGAATCCAATTGAATTCACTGTATCCCTCTGGGAAGCAACTTTCAATCTGGTTATAGAGAGTTAAACATCAGAGCTGGTAAAAAGCAATGGTAGAGCATGAATAACAAAAATGTACAGTTTAGACTATGTACAAAACAGGTTGAATTTAAATTGTTAAAATGATATATCTTAGTTATTTACATGTAGTAGGTTTTTAAGACAGTAAATAAATTTCCGAACCTGACTTTGCAACCCTCCAAATGCCCTCTCGGGACCCAGCAGTGGCTCATGCCCAATAGGTTAAGAAATGCTGAACTAAAGGCATGTTTGTGGAGTGAAACATAAAAGATAACCCAGACTTCTAAAATGCTCTTAGTGAAATGGGATTTTCAGGAGTAACAACACACTATTTGGTTAACAAGCACATTTTACTAATATTGTAATACCAAGTCAATTAGATAGCTTAAATGTGTAGTACTCTATGTGATGCTGATCACATACTGTTAATCAGCAGCACTGCAGAATATTCTAGAGCCACACTCTTGGCATTCATCTGGAACTTTCTCACATTAGCCTGATAATTAGGATGTTGCCACCAGCTGAGTTTTAGAAAGTTGGTGTACTGTCTACGAGACATATGAATAGACCCGCAATCCTGTCCACTGTGTAAAGAATGTGAAGGTCACTGCTTGCAAAGTGAATAACAACTCTGTCTGAAATATATCAACCCGCAGCCCACAGCACAGTTACTCATACTTGTTTCTTTTATGCAGCACGTACGTGTTCCTGTAATGTGTATTGCCGTGAGTTGTAAATATTTTGTTATATATGTTTTAAATTTCTTCTTTTTTCGTACCGTGATCTTTTTTTTTGTTAATCGTGTGCGTGTGTATAAATAGTCTATAGCAACAATTCCATTTTTTTTATCTTAGACTGATTTTATCATGAGTGTTGAACGTAAACGAGGTGAAACAATTCGAAGCAAAAAAAGACAAGTGATTAGGAATGTTATAAAACAGTGTGACCGTGAGAAAGACGCAAAATCGTTAACAATCCCAATAAACAAAGCTACTAAAAGAGCTGCATTATACTGTAACGTGTCAGTTTGTACAATAAAAAATATAAGAAAAGAAGGAAAAGATCGTCCAAGTGAAACACTAGGAACACCTGGTAAGAAACGTTGTGCGGAGAAACGGACAGCTTCGGTCGATAACTTTGACCGTCGTGTCATTTTCAATATAATACACGACTTTTATGTAAATAAAAAACCGTACCAACTTGTAAAATATCGGTATGGAGAACCATACATGACTTCCATATTCTAAGATTTATATTTAAAATCATTTTTGAAATGAAATATTACCATAGAAACTACTTCTTTCTACTTACTGCTTCAGCCTTAACCACAGTACTGTGGTCACTAACGTATACCACCTCACGTTATCGCACTCGATTTTCACTGATGATGGAAGTCGATGGCATTGCCGAAATGTCTGGTTTTGTAGAAAACATTGGACTACGGCCAAATATCCCAGGAAGGAATTTTAACAAAAACTACTTCTTTGTTGCCGATAACGTTGTACACATATATATCAGTGGCGAAGTTACATGGAGGCAATTGAGGCAATGCCTACCCTAAAAAATTCTGTAGAATAAAAATTATAAATACGTATGAACTACATAACGTAAAGATTATACATTGTTACTGCGACTGTCAAATTTATTAAACCGAAACGTGCTTTATTGAGCGACCGCTAGATGGTGACAGGTGAGATTCGGCATAGTTCGTTTAAAGCGAATGAGGCAACCTGAACTTGCCTCAGCGTTTTTTGTATACATCGTATGTAAGCAATGTAGTGTTGTGATAGGGAAGTGTAGGGAGGGGGGATTGTCCCGCGCTGTACACATAGAGCGTTGAGGCATGCCTCACTTCTGTGGTCCAAACAGTGAAGTTAAAGCGCCTGTGTTGTTTCTAAGTGTTTATTTTATGCAGTTATTAAAAGTGTCACTGTTATTCCGCTGAACTAACAGATGATCAAGATTGTTATTTGAATTATTTGTAACATTAAACATATATATAGAAACTAATCAAGTTTAAAAATTTGAAGTTCAATCAGTTGTATTATTGTGTATGACTAATACAAGGATTGTTCAATAGAAACACGTATAGAGCCGTAAAGCATTTTTTATTCAACGATTTTAAAAGAAGTCTCCAATAACATTAAGACATGAGTTCCACTGTTGCGCTAACCTGTAGATTCCCTGCTAGTAAAATTCTTACGGCTGTTTGTGGAACCATTCGGTTACAGCAAACTCTACCTCAGCATCCGATTTGAACCACCGTCCTTTTAGTGATTCCTTAAAAAAAATTTCGGCTTGCACGCGTTATGTTGGTGTGGGTTTCGGCACTTTCCATTTAAAAAGCGTGCAAATGTAAGAAAATAAACATGAGTGAGGCCAGAAATAACGTGAATTGTGTGTGTGTGTGTGTGTGTGTGTGTGTGTGTGTGTGTGTGTGTGTGTGTGTGTGTGTGTGTGTGTGTGTGTGTGTGTGTGTGTGTGTGTGTGTGTGTGTGTGTGTGTGTGTGTGTGTGTGTGTGTGTGTGTGTGTGTGTGTGTGTGTGTGTGTGTGTGTGTGTGTGTGTGTGTGTGTGTGTGTGTGTGTGTGTCTTACCTGCCTTTTTATTGCTGTATTAAATGAAAAATATTATATTACATTAAAATGAAAAAATTATAATTTTATTGCCTGGCAACAAAATTATTTTATTTTTAACAATTACCATTGTTTCAAAAAGTTTAAATAAATTTTGAAGTACTTTACTCTTGTTAAAACGTAAAAGGTTGCAGGTAAACTACCCCTTCCCCTTAACCGATCTTCACCAAAATCGAAAGACCTTGAGACCTCTACAATTCAGGGACGTATGCAAAACATTATTTGATTCTGTTTGAATTTGCGGCTGTTATCGTTTGCCATAGAAAATACGCTTGATAAAAAAACGTTGCAGGTAAACTACCCCTTCCCCTTAACCGATCTTCACCAAAAACAATAGGTCTTGAGTACTCTACAAATTAGGGCTGTATGCAAATAATCTTTTGAGTCTGTTTGAATTTGCGGCTGTTATCGTTTGCCATAGGAAATACCCTTGTTAAAACATAAAACGTTACAGGTAAACTACCCCTTTCCCTTAACCGATCTTCACCAAAAACAATAGGTCTTGAGAACTCTACAATTCAGGGCTGTATACGAAACATTATTTAATTCTGTTTGAATTTGCGGCTGTTATCGTTTGCCAAAAAAAAAACTTCCCTTGTTAAAAAAAAACCGTTGCAGGTAAACTACCCCTTTCCCTCAACCGATCTTCACCAAAAACAATAAGTCGTGAGTACTCTACAAATCAGGGCTGTATGCAAAAAATTATTTGATTCTGTTTGAATTTGCGGCAGTTATCGTTTGCCAAAAAAAAAAATCTACACACAGACATACAGACACACACACAGACACTTTTCGGAAAACGACTTTTTTTCATGTTTTGAGTGTAGTACAATCAGAATCTGCAATAATCTCGAATACGATTTTTTTTCCCATCACCATACTTCCATTCCTTAAGGAATATGGAAGTAAAAATTGCTCCCGATTTTAAAAGAACGGATTAACTTTCAGTGGAGTGAATGGACTTTAAGAAAAATTATGAAAGAGATGGGGTTTGTGTGGAAGAGGTGCATGTCCAAGAGAAAAATTCTCATTGAGAGGCCTGACATTATCAATTGGCGATGTAATTACCTGCAAAAATTAAAGAAATACAGGGAACAAGGAAGATGTATATTTTATTTAGACGAAACGTGGGTTGATGCCAATTTAACGTTTCACAAGTGCTGGCAACACCAAGAAGTTGACGGTACAATGACGACAATAAGTGCATCAAACCGTTTAATAGTAGCGCATTTAGGATCAGAAAACGGATTTTTAAATAATGCGGAATTAATTTTTAAGGCAGGTAATTGGACAGGTGACTATCATGGCCAAATGAATAGTACAAACTTTGAGAAGTGGGTCTGTGAAAAGGTCATTCCTAATCTCCCAGCGAATTCGGTTGTTATATTGGACAATGCACCGTATCATTGCCGGCAAGAAGATAAACCACCATCTCAGTACTCGTTGAAAAGTGACATGTTAACTTGGTTACGGAAGCAAGGCATTGAATGCGATGCATCTATGAGGAAATCTGATCTCCACGAAAAAGAAAAAGTGAGACCAAAAAATAAAATTTATGCGGTCGATACGTTACTTCAACTTAACGGCCATGAGGTGCTGAGAACTCCACCATACATGTGTGATCTGAGTGCTATAGAGCTGGCGTGGTCAAAACTTAAATATTTTATAAGGTCACATAATACAGCTGGGGACTTTTCTTTAACGAGACTACAACAAATACTTTCTGAAGGATTAGCTGCTATAACACCAGAAGACTGGTCTAGTTACAGTAGGCATGTAATTAACATAGAAAGTGAATATTGGCAAAAGGATGGAATACTGGAAGACGCGATTGATCATATCATTGTAAGTGTTGGGGGTTGTGATGAAGATGACACCGATCTGAGCACTGATGGAAGTGACGAATCTGTCAGTGATAGTGATTTAGCACGGCCACTGGAGTAAAATCGTGAGTTCTTTTAAAGACAATTGAGTGAAAGTGTTTTTACTTCCATATTCCTTAAGGAATGGAAGTATGGTGATGGCAAAAAAAATCGTGTTCGAGATTATTGCAGATTCTGATTGTACTACACTCAAAACATGAAAAAAAGTCGTTTTCCGAAAAGTGTCTGTCTGTCTATGTGTAGATTTTTTTCTATGGCAAACGATAACTGCCGCAAATTCAAACAGAATCAAATTATTTTTTGCATACAGCCCTGATTTGTAGAGTACTCACGACTTATTGTTTTTGGTGAAGATCGGTTGAGGGAAAGGGGTAGTTTACCTGCAACGGTTTTTTTTTTATCAAGGGAAATTTTTTTTTTGGCAAACAATAACAGCCGCAAATTCAAACAGAATTAAATAATGTTTCGTATACAGCCCTGAATTGTAGATTTCTCAAGACCTATTGTTTTTGGTGAAGATCGGTTAAGGGAAAGGGGTAGTTTACCGGTAACGTTTTATGTTTTAACAAGGGTATTTCCTATGGCAAACGATAACAGCCGCAAATTCAAACAGACTCAAAAGATTATTTGCATACAGCCCTAAATTGTAGAGGTCTCAAGACCTATTGTTTTTGGTGAAGATCGGTTGAGGGAAAGGGGTAGTTTACCTGCAACGTTTTTTTAACAAGGGTATTTTCTATGGCAAACGATAACAGCCGCAAATTCAAATAGAATCAAATAATGTTTTGCATACAGTCCTAATTTGTAGAGTACTCAAGACCTATTGTTTTTGGTGAAGATCGGTTAAGGGGAAGGGGTAGTTTACCTGCAACGTTTTTTTATCAAGCGTATTTTCTATGGCAAACGATAACAGCCGCAAATTCAAACAGAATCAAATAATTTTTTGCATACGTCCCTGAATTGTAGAGGTCTCAAGGACTTTCGATTTTGGTGAAGATCGGTTAAGGGGAAGGGGTAGTTTACCTGCAACCTTTTACGTTTTAACAAGAGTAAAGTACTTCAAAATTTATTTAAACTTTTTGAAACAATGGTAATTGTTAAAAAAAAATAATTTTGTTGCCAGGCAATAAAATTATAATTTTTTCATTTTAATGTAATATAATATTTTTCATTTAATACAGCAATAAAAAGGCAGGTGAGACACACACACACACACACAATTCACGTTATTTCTGGCCTCACTCATGTTTATTTTCTTACATTTGCACGCTTTTTAAATGGAAAGTGCCGAAACCCACACCAACATAACGCGTGCAAGCCAAAATTTTTTTAAGGAATCACTGAAAGGACGGTGGTTCAAATCGGACGCTGAGGTAGAGTTTGCTGTAACCGAATGGTTCCACAAACAGCCGTAAGAATTTTACTAGCAGGGAATCTACAGGTTAGCGCAACAGTGGAACTCATGTCTTAATATTATTGGAGACTTCTTTTAAAATCGTTGAATAAAAAATGCTTTACGGCTCTATACGTGTTTCTATTGAACAATCCTTGTATTAGTCATACACAATAATACAACTGATTGAACTTCAAATTTTTAAACTTGATTAGTTTCTATATATATGTTTAATGTTACAAATAATTCAAATAACAATCTTGATCATCTGTTAGTTCAGCGGAATAACAGTGACACTTTTAATAACCGCATAAAATAAACACTTAGAAACAACACAGGCGCTTTAACTTAACTGTTTGGACCACAGAAGTGAGGCATGCCTCAACGCTCTATGTGTACAGCGCGGGACAATTCCCCCTCCCTACACTTCCCTATCACAACACTACATTGCTTACATACGATGTATACAAAAAACGCTGAGGCAAGTTCAGGTTGCCTCATTCGCTTTAAACGAACTATGCCGAATCTCACCTGTCACCATCTAGCGGTCGCTCAATAAAGCACGTTTCGGTTTAATAAATTTGACAGTCGCAGTAACAATGTATAATCTTTACGTTATGTAGTTCATACGTATTTATAATTTTTATTCTACAGAATTTTTTAGGGTAGGCATTGCCTCAATTGTCTCCATGTAACTTCGCCACTGATATATATGTGTACAACGTTATCGGCAACAAAGAAGTAGTTTTTGTTAAAATTCCTTCCCGGGATATTTGGCCGTAGTCCAATGTTTTCTACAAAACCAGACATTTCGGCAATGCCATCGACTTCCATCATCAGTGAAAATCGAGTGCGATAATGTGAGGTGGTATACGTTAGTGACCACAGTACTGTGGTTAAGGCTGAAGCAGTAAGTAGAAAGAAGTAGTTTCTATGGTAATATTTCATTTCGAAAATGATTTTAAATATAAATCTTAGAATATGGAAGTCATGTATGGTTCTCCATACCGATTTTTTTCTTAAGCTCTAAGTAAAAACTATACAATTATTCCCTTACACCTAGGCCTACTGGAACTATTTTATTTCGTGTAATAACATGCATATTCTTTCTTTTTTAATGGCGTTTCTTCGTAACAGGTTAGTAGAAATTTCTGTTCGTATTGTTTTACTTTTTAAGGCAGTAACAAATTTTGAGCCGTTTCATCAGTAAACGACTACATCGTTTAATGTTTCTTTTTTTAACATACACAATTCAATATAACCATTTCATTAATAGCTTATAATCTTTGTGGTACTTTATGTTATAAAGTAAGAATATAATATAACCATGACATAACCATTTCAATATAGTTATCTGGGCAAAGTACATAAGATACAAAGATAGTAAAAAACTTAATGCAGACCACAGTCAAAAATTCTACAGCCAATATTCTCGGAACAGACAGTGCACATTACGTGTGACGTCACTCCCCTCTTTCACCCGCAAAAAGCGGGCTATTCTCAAATCTCGTTACCAGTATTAGGTTGTGCATTCATATAGGATGATATTAGACAGCAGTTTTTAATGAAAGTGACAAATGATCAATTGTTTATTTGTGTTGTAAACTATTGTGATATTTTTATTACTGTTTGTAGGCTATACAATGTGTCCTGGATAATTATATAAAGAGAACTGTTGTAATATAAGTGTGTTTGTTTTAGCAATTGAGAGTATCTGGTATTCAATAATTCATTCCACTGTTTTAAGTTCATAATTCTTGTCACTGGTTGTAAGAATATTATTTTCATTAATTTTCCAATTCTATGAAGTCTTCAGTAGTTTTACCACGATGAGACTCAACTTTATCACTGTAGATGCCACATCACTGAATGAGCAAAACTTTTCGTTAATAATCTCAACAAAGCATGGTTATCAGCTGAAAAAAAGTTTTAGTATTAAAAGTTTTGATCATGCAAATCTATAAGGGATACTAAAAAGAAATAACATAATAATTGTATTGGACACAAAGTTATGTCCACAAAACAGATTTTGTTTGAAATAAATAAAACACAATTTGACACAAATACTAATTTTATGAATACTTGTTTGGCACATATTACAGAAGGTTACACCATTAAATGAGTTTGCCTAAGTATAAAATTCTTGTCAGATGAAAAACGTGTACAATCAGAATACTATTTGTTATGTACAATACAAATGATTCACTATGGGTAGCAGTGACACATAAACACTAGACATTGACACTGAATTGTACGTGTTTTGAATGATGCATTGTGTGCTACCTGACCAGAGTACAGGTATTAATCAAGAGATGTTTAGTATACTGCTGTGTAACTGCTACAATGATGAATTATAAGTAGTACTTTTTGTTTTGGTCATCAACCTTGAAAATGATAATAGAAACTTTGTATACCATACTTCCAGCAGTTTTACATGATACATTCCTAGCACAAATAAGAAAAGTTTAAATCTGCTGATGATCTAAAGGAGTGATAGTTATTTGCAGACTGACAGGGTTATAAAATAATTCTGAAAGAATTGTTGTTTTTACAATACCATCCTTTATCAACTGACTACTCAAATCTGCCAGTTTTTCACAGAAACTGAAGTTTGATGATTTGATCCATCATGACCTAGTGATGCTCCAAACATTTCAAGGATTCTCCTAGCCTTAAAAAACTGGACTGGCCTCATTGATTGACATGATTAATGTTAAATTTACTTTGGGATACTTCCAAACATAATACAGTTTAAAATAAACAAAAAAAAATATTATTTCTAATTTTTCCAGAACTGTATACACATAATTTGATCTGGATAGAACGTGTATTAAACAATAATACTATTTGATGCAAATAATGAAAATATCCGTGTGGAGAACTATACATGACTTCCATGTTTTAAGATTTATATTTAAAATCGTTTTAGAAATGAAATATTTCTACAGAAACTACTTCTATCTTCAGCCTCAACCACAGAAAACACACACACACACACACACACACACACACACACACACACACACACACACACACACACAATTCCTTTTTTTCTTTATTTAATTTGAATTCTATATTGTAACATGACATAAGGTAGTGAAGATTCAATTGTATTTAATTATAAAATAAAAGGCTGAAGATAAGAGTAAGAGGAAGAAACTTATAAACTTAGAGATCAATAACCCAGTAACCCAATAAATGACAAATGACTATTAACCTGACAATGACCTGACACAGTAGATCGGATAAAAAACCAAAGGAACCAAGAGACAATGAAGAAGCAGCCGAGACCTAAGTGCAATCAAATAATCCCAAATAATGACCAGTATATTGTAAATTAAATAATGAACTGATATTTGTAGTATATGAGATGTAACTAGGATAATAAGATTAATGGAAGGTAATAATATCACATATATCTTGTTGATAAAAGAATGTACTTATATAATATAAGGTAGGGAGTTAGAAACTAACCATACCCCAAACTAACAGTAATGATAATAGCCAAAGACAATAAACAATGCTTTGAGCCAAATAAAAAGCAATATTTAAGTAATAACTAAAAGTGATCAGAGTGATTTGGAAGTAAATTAGTTATTCATGACCATAATCACACAGTGATATAAAATAATCAGACAAATCGTGTGAATAAACCAGTGAGTAAGTTAAAAATGTGTGTAAAATTAAATAAGTGGTGAAGTGCTAGGTATAGCATATAATGGAACAAAGTGAGAATGATAATAATTAAAGAAACCTTTTAATGAAAGGAAAAGTGCAGTGGGGGTGTAGAATAAAATATTATATAAGCAAACTATAATAAACAGATAAACAATTTTTGATAAAATGTACCTTAGTAAGTAAGATTAAACTAATTGTGATTTTATAAATTTAGGTAATAGGATGTCAGAATTATATAATAAGGTAAGAATTAAGTTACTAGAATGAGTAGTAAATTAAGAAGGACAGACACTATATTTGAGTGAAGGAATTAGTAGATAAGACATATCATGTAAGGAACAGTTTATCAGTAGTATTGTAAGAGTTTTATTATTGTTCAAAAACTATAAAATGTAGTAAATTATAGGATAAGCAAGATAACAGTAGAGAAAAGAAAAGGTAGTTAAAAGTTATTTCAGGCTAGAACCTGACAAGGAATCTTTCATAATAAGAATTAGAGTTAGGAATACTGATGTTTATTGTTTGTTTTGTTTATAAAATTGTATTAGAATTACCAGATATGTTATTAAGAAATGTTAGGTGGGAGTAGAATAAAATCTAGGCTCTAGGCCAAACTGTTGAATATAAATTTAGTAATTTTGAGAACAGATAATTATCTAAAGTTAAGGCAGAATATGCCAAATGGTTAAACCGATTAAGTGAGTATTCCTAGTACCAAAAAAAATATGTATAACAACTAATTTTGAATAAAATATATGTAAAATATAAATATGGAAAATAGTAAAAATGTAATTAGCTATTCAAATGTGGGCATGAGGGATATCAAAATGATCATCATGAAAAATTAGGAAGAATGGTACTTAGGTAATAACTCTAGCTATAAGTATAAGATAGAAATCTTCAGTTGAAGATATTTTGGTAAAATTAGACTAAAAAAGACGTTAAATCATAACAATGACTTAAGTTAATAACCAATGAAAATTAGCATAATTTATTAGGTAACCATAGCAACCAGCAATTTATTGCCAAAAAACCGTTAGATTTTCAGTAATGTTCATTGACCAACGCTAGAGAGTGGATCGAGGAGCTCTCGTATTAGAATTTTTATTATTAAAGTAAATTCGAACTTAAATTAAACTAGATGGAGATAACTACAATAGTCCAGGGAATCCTGAACAACATTTTGTTAAATAAAAATAATTAACAAACCATAATTATCTGAAGAAGACGGAACGACGCAGTGAAGAAGAGAGACGACAACGGACACCAAATGAAGATCATTGGAACATCATAATAGAAGAAGACGAACGACAACTGAAGAAATACGAGGCCTGAGTCAGCGAGGAGAAACATCGAGACGAGGGAAATAAACTTCTGGAGAGTATAAGAGACGACAGCCCAGGAGTTATCCATAGAAGAAGACGGCGTCAGGATCTTCAAACCGATGAGTATAAACTTTATCCCATTATTGAGTTCACAATTTTTTGGTCAGAATTAAAATAACTATTTCACTTCACTGATCACTATTCCGATTCAGAAATAAATGCTTTATTTAAATTCACTATTAAACTTTAATCAATTAGCAATTATTAAAAGTAAAATATAATAAATAATTGACGAACTGTTGATAACTAATTTTGACAAACGAAACCTAACCCAAAATTTCTTTACAAGTTTTCATTGGTAATTACTTAATTGAATACAATGATATATTAATTTGTTTATGTAATTAGTATTAAGAATTGTTATAACTTTGTGTGTGTTAGCCGTAAGTATATATTTCTGTAGCCGAAAGGACTTTTTAACACCCCTGAGAAAAACCATATATCTAATTGTAAATTAACGTCAGAGTAACTTGTATACAAACACTGAACTGAGCAAGTACCAACCGAACAAGTGTAATAGCCGGTGCAGAAAAAGAATTTGATGTACTATAAAGTAATTGAAATATTTTAAAAGGTTAATACATGTTCTCAATCTGCAATTCTGTATGTTTGATTCAGTTAATTTATAATAACAAATAAGAATTATCGAAGTGAAAGCGTTGAAGCAAGACGCTAGCCGAGTCAACACTGCAGAAAGCTGTGCGCCAATCAGGTGGCGAGGCGGCAACATTTGAATGCAGCAGAGCGAAATACGGTTTACCCGTAAACGACAGAGAAGTTACATTTTGACACGATCAACACTAAATAACATCAATTAATAAATTTTTACAACCCACGTAACCGTTTAGTTACAATATTAGAACAAATGTTTTCAGAGTTTACAATTTTTTTTTTAATTTCTTGAATTAATTTTTTTAATTTTATGCAATGTGGACACATACAGAGGAGTGTTAGTTTTTATGTTTTTTCAATAAATAAAAATGAGAGGAGTGAGTGAGAGAGAGAGAGAGAGAGAGAGAGAGAGAGAGAGAGAGAGAGAGAGAGAGAGAGAGAGAGAGAGAGAGAGAGAGAGAGAGAGAGAGAGAGAGAGAGAGAGAGACCAAAAATAACACATACAGAAATTTCATCAGAACTTTTCCTTTCTAATAGTAAAAATATAACTAAATAATGAATGAGAAAGAACATTAACAAAATTAATGGAAATTATAGTTATTATTTGTTGTCTAATAAACAGGTACTAGTAATGGCTTCATATACTTCACATCTTAAATTATAATCACACATTAGTACATAGTGTTACTAATTTCACAAGTCCACAAAATTTGTAATTATTAAATTCCACTCTAACCCATTATTAATACTTAATCATTTGCGTGTTAACAGAAACTGCACATTGCTTTTTATTGCATTATGTTGAAAAAAGGATTTTAATGTACTTGTTTGGTTATACGTTAGATTGTACTGGGTTCTAAATTGGAAGTAGAATTCTTGAAAAGAACGAATCCATAATATTTTTACCATGTGGGGCACATTCCTTGAAACATGTGGGTTTTAATGCTGCAAAACTCAATGCAGATGTGATGACATTTTTCGGGCATGTTGCAAGTCTTTACTCATTTTTCTCTAGCAGCCCTAGAGAAAAATGTTGGGAAGTTTTGAAAAAGCACATTCCTTTATCACTGCTGAGCTTCCCTGAAACAAGATGAAGTGAGAGGATCCAAGCTGTCAAACCGATAGTTAAGCACTACCCAGGAGTACTTAAATTGTTGGATATATTTTAGAAGAGATGTCTTCTAGTCTAACTCCCTCTGCCTACAACATCATATTAGGGCTTAAGAAATATTTCAATTCCACAAAGAGCTTAATGTTGGCATCTTTTTGGTTCAAAGTGGTTTCATATATTGACTAAAAAAATGTTGTTATTCAAAGCAAAGGAATCACACTCAATGTTGAAATAACTCTAGTGGAAGATTTGCTGACAGAATTGAAATTGTTGCGTGATAATCCATACAGCATAATTGAAGAACCAAACTTAATTGCAAAAGAACTAATAAAAGTTCCTCCTGAATCTCCCAAAAGGTGGAAAAAAAGTACAGATCAATCCAATAGTGATTTTTCAGTAAACAAAGATCAAGAAAATAAATTTAAACCCTCAGTCATGTACCCAGTATTAGAGTTTGTAATGGGCAACATAAAAACACGATTCACTGCAATTAGTTCAATTCGTGACTTGTTTCCACCAGTATTGAACTTTACGGACATGGAAAATGATGAATTAGAATTGAAAGTAAAAGTTCTCATTAGCAAGTTTAAAAAAGAATTGGCAATGGATCTATTTGAAGAAATATTACACTTGAAGAACATTTATAAAACAGAGTTTGAATCAGAAAAGAATCCACTAAGCCTACTCCAGAAACCTTCCAGCTGTATTTGTGAACTTCTGTCTTGCCTATAGGCTTTTCTGTACTATTCCAGTTACAGTTTCGGCTCCTGAAAAATCTTTCAGCAGGTTAGCGAATTGACTGAAAACTTGGCAGAGAAGCACTACCTACCAAGAAAGGCTTAATAATTTGGCAATTTTAGCTATTAAAAATGAATTGGCTAACAGTATTAATTTATCAGTCAGATGTTATTGACCAGTTTGCTCAAATGAAAGCAAGAAAAAAACTTTGCACTACTTAAGCCGTTTTAGAAACAGGTCTCTCACTTATAATTGGTTATACTCTTAGACATATTTTTGTTTATCTTTGTAACAACTGACTTATGTATCACTTATGTGTTGATAAACACAGATTATGTTTCTTTTTTGTCTTAAATTTAGACCATAGTAACATTGAATTCCACTCTAACCCATTATTAATACTTAATCATTTGGGTGTTAAAAGAAACTGCACATTGCTTTTTATTGCATTATGTTGAAAAAAGGATTTTAATGTACTTGTTTGGTTATAGGCCTACGTTAGATTGTACTGTGTTCTAAATTGGAAGTAGGATTTAATACCAGTATTTCGAATAAATACAGCCTTTTATCCATACAATAAATACAGCCTTTTATCCATACAATAAATACAGCCTTTGAATGTACACTAAGTAAGGAAATGTTTGTTAAGTCTAATTAATTTTAAAAATCTAAAAGGTTAAGTTAGATAATTAAACGTTGACACAACCTCCCAAAATCGTCTCTGTACCGTAATTATGTGCGATAAATGGAAACTGATTTCTGTACTTCCAACAAATACACCCTTTTAATAAAATATGCACCAATAACGAAGCCTACTATCTAAGTTAGATAATTAAACGTAGACACAACCTCCCAAAAACGTCTCTGTACCGTAATTATGTGCGATAAATGGAAACTAATTTCTGTACTTCAAATAAATACACCCTTTTAATAAATTATGTACCAATAAACTCCAATAAAATATGTACGAATAACGTAGCCTACTAGGTTATACGTTCTAAATTGGAAGTACCGATAGGTTTTAATTCGAATAAATACAGCCTTTTATCCATACAATAAATACAGCCTTTGAATTTACACTAACAAAGGAAATTTTTGTTAAATCTAATTAATTTTAAAAATCTAAAAGGTTAAGTTACATTGTTAAAGTAGACACAACCTCCAAAAATCGTCTGTGTACCGTAATTATGTGCGATAAATGGAAACTAATTTCTGTACTTCCAATAAATACACCCTTTTAATAAAATATGTGCCAATAAACCCCAATAAAATATGCAAATAGGTTATAGGTCTACGTTCTAAATTGGAACTAGGTTTTAATTCCGGTACTTCGAATAAATACAGCCTTTAATGTTATGTACAGCAGCCTTGTATCCATACAATAATTTAATGTACACTAACAAAGGAAATTTTTGTTAAATCTAATTAATTTTAAAAATCTAAAAGGTTAAGTTGCATTGTTAAACGTAGACACAACCTCCAAAAATCGTCTGTGTACCGTAATTATGTGCGATAAATGGAAAATAATTTCTGTACTTCCAGTAAATACACCCTTTATTGTACACTAACAAAGTAAATTTTATTTAAGTTACATTGTCGTACATAACCACCATAACCTGGCATTAGTTACTTGTGAAGAAAACAGTATACCGAAACAGTTCTAGTACACATCGAACACGGAAAAAAATAACAAACGCGGAGACGGAAGTTTCTTTGGCCGCAGGCTATAGTGAAAGACCCGTTAATTTACTTCAATTTACATTGTTAAGTCAGCCGAAAAGAATCGATTTATACACTATTCGGAATTTTCACAGATGGACATGCGTCCTTCACAGATTGAACATTTGATATCTCTTATTTTGTACAACAAAAATTGCGCTTTAAACAAATTTAACGAATTAACATATAACAAAAAAGGCAACCTATTCTCACCTTATCTTAAATTATTAAAATTTAAAACTTCTCTAAAGTTAATAAATATATAATCTATTTGAACTTAACAGCATGCAACAATAGTCTATAGACTAAACCAAACTGACATAATGCGCTCCACTCCATAACGGCGCTAGCGTCAGCAGATCAGTGACGGTGTTGTCTCCCCCCAACATTGTGCCACTTCACATCACATAAAAACGCACACATAGAGACGCTAGTGGAGCCGGGCCTGAATAACATGCTTCTGTATTTCAGTTCTCTTAAAGAAGCTAATGGACTAATTATAACTATAACACTACCGACTTGGAACACAATAATTAGACATTAAATTATTAACTAATTATTATTAAATTAGACATTATTGTGTTGTGTTCCGAGTCGGTAGTGTTATAATTAGTTAATCAACGGACATGTAATGTTAGGTTTTATAATTAATAATCTTAATTTGAAATAAAGGAGTAAACGTGATTTACTCAGTACAACGATTACAAACATGAGTGGTTGCCATGGGCTACGCATGTCAAAACCAGTTATATCAGTCACATTTCCCTTTCTTTATAAATAAAATAAGAACATTGGTTTATACTTAAGTAATACTTATGATCGTACACTTAAATTATATAATAAGTATCACAAATCGAGTCTATTTATTGGTTTTATTACTCTTCCAAATCTTGATGATCGCTGGGTTGGTTAATACCTAGTGTTTGACTGCTGCGAATGGTTCTCTTGCTGATCGAGGCAGGACTTTGAAGTATCCCTGTTGACATTAGGCTTTGGTGATGTAGGAGTGGATGCAGCGAGTGACTTATGGGCAGCAGGTGATTGAGCTTGTGCTTGAACCTGTACTTCTGCTGGTTTGTCAGCATATTTGGTTTCAGGAAGTACAACTCTGTTACTGCTGGCCAGGTCTGCTTGTTTTGTGCAGATGACTTGAAGTTTCTTCTTAAAATTTGGCCTTGATCTGTTTGGATGATTATGGATCTTGGCAGACTTTCAAGCTTTTCTATCACCCTTGCTCCCTCCCATTGGCGGTGAGCAACTTTATGTCTGACTTTATCATTAAGTTCATAATTAACTGGTTGTTTAGTGTGTTTGTTGCTGTAGTTAGCTTGCTTCTTTCGTAGGCGTTCAAGTTTGGATGTGACTCCTTGAACTATTTTTGGTTTTAAATTGCTGTCTGTTGTGGGTATCGGTGATCTGGTGATTCTGCTAAAAAGGCGTTGATTTGGAGAACCTAAGCTGTCGTTTCTTGGTGTATTTCTCCAATTTAAGAGAGCAAGTTGGACATCAGACTTATCAATACTACATTTTTTTAGTAGATTCTTAGCAGTTTGAACTGTTTTTTCAGCTAGACCATTGCCTTGATGGTGATGTGGACTGGACGTGACATGGTTAAAACGCCACTCTTTTTGAAAGTCCTTGAATTCTTTGGACATGTATTGTGTGCCATTATCTGTTTCGAGCACTTCTGGTATACCATGTGCGGAGAACCATTTTTTAAACTGTTCGATAACTTTCACAGGATGATTGACTTTTTAGTTGTTGAAAGTCTAAGTATCCTGAATAACTGTCGCAGATCACCAAATAAATTTTTCCTTTCAGTTCAAATAGATCTGATGCAACTATTTGCCAAGGAAGTGTGGGGATCCTTTTAACTAGCACTGTACCTTTGGTATTGTCTCTTTGTGTTTGTTCACAGACGGAACAGCCACTGACTAGTTTTACAATATCATCATATTGTCCTCTCCAGTAAACTGATTGACGAGCTCTCCTTAAGCAGCTCTGGATTCCTAGATGTCCTTGGTGGATACTGCGTAACATTCTGGGTATTTGTGTTTTTGGTAATATAATTTTTTCACCTTTAAAAATTAGTCCTTTAAGATATGTCAATTCCTCTTTGAAGTTGAAGTAATGTCGCAGTTCTGTAGGAAGTTCATCGGCTCTTTCTGGAAACCCGTGCATTATTGTTTTAAGTAGCAACTGTAAATGTGGATCCTCTTCTGTTGCTTGAATTAACTCCCCTTTAGCATCCAATGAAATTGGTAGAATGACTGCTACTTTGAGGTTCTCTTCTTGGTCATATCTTAACTTAGAAGCATCACAGTCACGACTTAAGAAATCTGCCAGAGGTATTTCTGTGCCCTTTTTAAACATAACGTTTGGTGAATATGGCACAAGATTAAGCATTATACGTTGCAGTCTTGCTGGAGCTGATTGTATATTTTTCTTGAAGATTGTCTCAAGCAGTTTGTGATCTGATTCCACTGTTAGTGGTTTACTGTATACATACTCGTGAAACTTTTTGCATCCAAATAGTATAGCGAGTGCTTCTTTCTCAATCTGAGGATAATTCTGCTCAGATTTAGTCAGTGCTCTGGCTCCATAAGCTACTGGCTGGCCTTCTTGAAGAAGTGCTGCCCCAAGGTTTTTGAGCTTGCGTCAACTGTTAGAGTTACAGGTTTGTTTACATCATATAATCTTAGTACTGGTGGACTCAGTAGTAGGCCTACTTGTTTTATCTTGCTGAGTGCCTCTTCATGATGGAATTCCCATGTAAAACTTGTGTCTTTATGTAACAAATCTCTTAGTGGATTTGTTAGGTCTGACATGTTAGGAATAAACTTGTTTAGGTAAGTTATGATTCCTAAGAGTCTCTGTAACTCTTTTTTATTCGTTGGTGCTTTCATCGCTTGTATGGCTTCTACTTTTTCTGGGTCTGCTTCTAGTCCTTTGGCCGAAACAATGTGTCCCAAAAATTTTAGCTTTTTTGCTTCAAAAATACACTTGTTTTTATTCAGTTTAAAGCCTGAAATTTTTAGCACTTCGATGACTTCGCTAACTGTTTTGTGTAACTCTTTTCTGTTTTTTGCGTGTATAAAGATGTTGTCGATTGACACTCTTACATTTTTGAATTTACTAAGTAAATTTGTTAAAATTTCTTGAAATATTTCAGGCGCTGAGGATACGCTGAAAGGAAGTCTCTTGAAAGAATATCTTCCCCATGGTGTGACAAATGTTAATGTCTTTTGTGTTCTTTTTGACAGTTTAATTTGCCAGAATCCTTTCGTGCAATCTAGTAATGCAAAAAATTCTGATCCTTTGATATCAGCTGATATATCTTCTATTGTAGAAAGAGGAAAATGCCGCCTCAAAATGTTTTTGTTCATGTCTGACGGATCTATGCAGATTCTTAATTTACCTTTTTGTCTAACTACCACCATTGGACTCACTGCAGGTGTAGGCTCTGTTTCAGGTTTGATGACATCTACCTTTACCATCCTGTCGAGTTCTTGCTTTACCTCGTCTCTTATTGCATGTGGAACTCTCCTTGAGGGTTTTATCTCGAATCTAGGGTTCTCGATCAGGTCGATGTCATATTCATAATCCTTGCAACAGCCTAACCCTTCAAATATATCATCTGTAGATTGACTTTTTTGTAAAGTTTTTACTCTTGCAACAAGTCCTAATCTTTCACAAGTTTGGAGTTCTAGGATTGGTGTAACTTTTCTTGTACTACTTTAAATAAGACTTTTGCTTCTTCGTTTTTTAATTTACACTGTAGTTTTACTTCACCTAGAACTGCCATTCTGTCGTCTGTATAACTTATTAAGTTTTTTGTATGACTTGGTTGTAAACTAGCTTTGGTTTTATCCACTAGATGCCTAGGTAATACATTGCATTCTGCACCAGTATCAAGTTTGACAGAAAATTTTACGTTGCCAACTTGAATTGTTTCAGTCCAGTCTTACCTTTCACCAGCACTTATGGTACTTATGTATATTTCATCTTCAGAGTTTGAACTTTCTTCTAATATGTTCACTTTGTTTTTGCGCTTGGAATCACAGTTATTCTTAGTGCGACACATTTTGGCAAAATGACCAGTCTTACTCCACTTAGCACATTTTTTATTGAAAGCTGGGCATTCTTTGCTTTTGTGTTTTGAAACACATCTTTTGCAGTCAGAACTCTGATTTTGATCTTTATTTTTAGTACTCTTGCATTTGATTGCTAAAATTTTATCTGTTTTTCTTTTGCCTTCAAACTCATCCAGTTGTTTGGAAGCTTGTTCGCTAGTTTTGCAGATAGCTATAGCTTTTGTCAAGTCGAGTTTGTCCTCAGTTAGTAGTTTTTCTCTTACTTGACTAGATTTAATTCCAAATACTATTTTGTCTTTTAACATTTCATCAAGTAGCGTGCCAAATTCACATTTGCTTGCTTGTGTTTTTATTCTTGTTAAAAATTCGTTGAACTGTTCATCTTCATTTTGTTTAATCTTAAAAAATTTACATCTTTCAAAAGAAATGTTTGTTTTTGGTGCGAAATAATCTTTAAACTTTTCTTTGACGACTTCCAACTTATTTTTGTCAGTATCGCTAAGGTTGAAATTATTGTAAATTTCGATTGCGTCTGGTCCTATAATCGCCATAAACGTTGGAGCCTGGACTTCACCAGGCTTCTTATCTAGCTGGATGACAGTTGCATACCATTCGAACTGCTGTAACCACTTTTTCCAGTCGTAGATTTGTCAGGCTCGATTTGTAGGTTACCTGGGGATTTGATTCCAGTTACTGCTTCGTTTGCGTTTTTTGTTGTCATCTTGTAACATTTTTACTCCTTTTTCGGTTAATTTTGTGATTTTTAACCACTTCTGACACCATGAATGTTAGGTTCTATAATTAATAATCTTAATTTGAAATAAAGGAGTAAACGTGATTTATTCAGTACAACGATTACAAACATGAGTGCCGGAGTGGTTGGCATGGGCTACGCATGTCACAGGACACGTCATGGACAACAAAATCCAAGAAGGTAATGGAAATTAAAGACTCAAATTTAATCATCGATAGGCGAAAATCTCTTTTCCTAACTGAAATATCGGTATGGAGAACCATACATGACTTCCATATTCTAAGATTTATATTTAAAATCATTTTCGAAATGAAATATTACTATAGAAACTACTTCTTCCTACTTACTGCTTCAGCCTTAACCACAGTACTGTGGTCACTAACGTATACCACCTCACGTTATCGCACTCGATTTTCACTGATGATGGAAGTCGATGGCATTGCCGAAATGTCTGGTTTTGTAGAAAACATTGGACTACGGCCAAATATCCCGGGAAGGAATTTTAACAAAAACTACTTCTTTGTTGCCGATAACGTTGTACACATATATATCAGTGGCGAAGTTACATGGAGGCAATTGAGGCAATGCCTACCCTAAAAAATTCTGTAGAATAAAAATTATAAATACGTATGAACTACATAACGTAAAGATTATATATTGTTACTGCGACTGTCAAATTTATTAAACCGAAACGTGCTTTATTGAGCGACCGCTAGATGGTGACAGGTGAGATTCGGCATAGTTCGTTTAAAGCGAATGAGGCAACCTGAACTTGCCTCAGCGTTTTTTGTATACATCGTATGTAAGCAATGTAGTGGTGTGATAGGGAAGTGTAGGGAGGGGGGATTGTCCCGCGCTGTACACATAGAGCGTTGAGGCATGCCTCACTTCTGTGGTCCAAACAGTTAAGTTAAAGCGCCTGTGTTGTTTCTAAGTGTTTATTTTATGCGGTTATTAAAAGTGTCACTGTTATTCCGCTGAACTAACAGATGATCAAGATTGTTATTTGAATTATTTGTAACATTAAACATATATATAGAAACTAATCAAGTTTAAAAATTTGAAGTTCAATCAGTTGTATTATTGTGTATGACTAATACAAGGATTGTTCAATAGAAACACGTATAGAGCCGTAAAGCATTTTTTATTCAACGATTTTAAAAGAAGTCTCCAATAACATTAAGACATGAGTTCCACTGTTGCGCTAACCTGTAGATTCCCTGCTAGTAAAATTCTTACGGCTGTTTGTGGAACCATTCGGTTACAGCAAACTCTACCTCAGCGTCCGATTTGAACCACCGTCCTTTTAGTGATTCCTTAAAAAAATTTCGGCTTGCACGCGTTATGTTGGTGTGGGTTTCGGCACTTTCCATTTAAAAAGCGTGCAAATGTAAGAAAATAAACATGAGTGAGGCCAGAAATAACGTGAATTGTGTGTGTGTGTGTGTGTGTGTGTGTGTGTCTTACCTGCCTTTTTATTGCTGTATTAAATGAAAAATATTATATTACATTAAAATGAAAAAATTATAATTTTATTGCCTGGCAACAAAATTATTTTATTTTTAACAATTACCATTGTTTCAAAAAGTTTAAATAAATTTTCAAGTACTTTACTCTTGTTAAAACGTAAAAGGTTGCAGGTAAACTACCCCTTCCCCTTAACCGATCTTCACCAAAATCGAAAGTCCTTGAGACCTCTACAATTCAGGGACGTATGCAAAAAATTATTTGATTCTGTTTGAATTTGCGGCTGTTATCGTTTGCCATAGAAAATACGCTTTATAAAAAAACGTTGCAGGTAAACTACCCCTTCCCCTTAACCGATCTTCACCAAAAACAATAGGTCTTGAGTACTCTACAAATTAGGGCTGTATACAAAACATTATTTGATTCTGTTTGAATTTGCGGCTGTTATCGTTTGCCATAGAAAATACCCTTGTTAAAAAAACGTTGCAGGTAAACTACCCCTTTCCCTCAACCGATCTTCACCAAAAACAATAGGTCTTGAGACCTCTACAATTTAGGGCTGTATGCAAATAATCTTTTGAGTCTGTTTGAATTTGCGGCTGTTATCGTTTGCCATAGGAAATACCCTTGTTAAAACATAAAACGTTACAGGTAAACTACCCCTTTCCCTTAACCGATCTTCACCAAAAACAATAGGTCTTGAGAAATCTACAATTCAGGGCTGTATACGAAACATTATTTAATTCTGTTTGAATTTGCGGCTGTTATCGTTTGCCAAAAAAAAAATTTCCCTTGATAAAAAAAAACCGTTGCAGGTAAACTACCCCTTTCCCTCAACCGATCTTCACCAAAAACAATAGGTCGTGAGTACTCTACAAATCAGGGCTGTATGCAAAAAATTATTTGATTCTGTTTGAATTTGCGGCAGTTATCGTTTGCCAAAAAAAAAAAATCTACACAAGACACACAGCCAAAAGACAGACACACACACACACACACACACTTTTCGGAAAACGACTTTTTTTCATGTTTTGAGTGTAGTACAATCAGAATCTGCAATAATCTCGAACACGATTTTTTTTGCCATCACCATACTTCCATTCCTTAAGGAATATGGAAGTAAAATAATGTTGACAAGGTATTACAGACATTAACGTTCTATTTGAAAGAATGTGTTATTTTATTTGTTACGTTGGTAATGGCAAGCGCCTAAAACCGACTTAATCGTTCAAAAACAAGAAAGGCGGCACGATGAGTTTCGACGACGAGTTTGATAGTGGTTTGAGTGATGATGAAGAAAGTGATGAGTACAGGGATTTTAAAATTGGCCGAACAGGAATTATATTCTTGATAGATTCTAGACAGCATATGTTACAGAACAGAGATGGCAACGTTCATTTTCGAACGTGTATTGAGGTAAGTAAAATCTGATTCTAACCTAAAGATGTTAACCGAGTTTATAATAATTGTATTTAATTTGTATACTTATAGTATCTGTGACAAGTTATGTGTTGGTTACTGCCAGTCACATTTTTTCCGTAATGCCTACAATACGATAAGTGGTGTTATAACACTATGCTTCTTAATCTAATACTATCATCTGGGATAAGGCGTAATTATTAAAAACTTATCCACAGTTTTAATTACGGGACATTACCAAACTGTTATTCTCACTGATGGAATAAAAAAAATTGCCACATTTTCATCTTAATAGTTGTGCAATAGTGTAGTTATCTGAGAATAATTGAGGTTTTTATTTTAATTCTTCTGATTTTTGTTTTATTAGTTGTGTAGAACTACTGAAAGGGTAATTATGACAATTCTCATTAATGCTGATATTGCGGTGATATATTTTTGTTTCTATTCTTCTATGTTATATAAACACGAGAAAATAATTTTAAACAGCGGCCGAACCTATTTACGGAGAAAAAATATTAAATTATTACTCCCATAAGAATGCATGCAATGGTGAATGAGGGGCATATTGACTGTGTAGACGATGAGAAATGACAGGTCCAGCAGTTGTTGACCTGTGACGTCACCATGTGTACAAAACCAGTCGACCCGAATTTGACTGGAAATCATGTTTATGCTTTTTCAAAACAAAATTTACATGATTCTTACATGTTCAAAATTGCATTAAGCCCAAACGGCGGTTTAAAGCTTTGCGTTGAGCCCACCGTGAGTTTATTATTAGTAACCTTGGAGGCGCCGGAGACTAAAGCATGTGCGGTGAGCCGGCTACCCAAAATCACTCTCAGCGGTGGATACTGTAGGAAACTGATGAGCCGGCCACCCACGAGTCCGAAATGTAATGCTTTGCGTTGTAGGCAATTGAATTACATTAAGGCAAAAATGTATTGGATTTCAAAAAAATATTGTGGCAAATGTCGTTTGGGATGTTATAACTTTTTGTATATTGCCACTAAAACGCCACGGTGACGTCTATGCAATAACGGCTTCACTGATATCACTATACTATTTTTCGAATTGTTTCACTATAGTTTTGGATCACAATTCACAATAGCACCACTAACCTTTTACTTTTGAACATATTCACGCAGAGGAGATCCAGCGTCGCCAGAAAACCATCGATGTTTAACATCGTGAAGAGTACATCGATGTTAAAAAAACATCGGTATTTAAACATCGATGTTATTATGCCAATGTTGCAATTCAGATAAAAATCTATGCTTTTTACATGTTTGTAATATTACAAATAATTGGGGATGAATAATAAATAAAAATAATTGGTATACCAAATAATAATTATTTATTGGTATACTAAATTATTATTTATTATTATAATGATTATAAAGTGTTTTGAACAAACATACTGCGACAATACAAGGAAAGGCTGTAATGCGCATACATAATATATTATAAATATTTAAGTTAATTTCAATAATATATAATAGACGAGCAGGTGTGAGATTGGAAGCTGGCTTTCAAGCAGGAACCAACAGGTAAACATCACGCGATTACCACTGCATGTGTGTATACAAGTAAATAATGTGTGTGCGTGAAGCCTGTCTGATCCTGAAAGTTGCAATCTCACCCCCCCCAAGTCAATGCTAAATTAAGAAAATATTTATTTTTTAAGCAAACCATAAATGTTAGTGAGAAGGTAAAAACTTCTAAAAATGTGTAAAAATCAGACACAAGCGAAGTGCGAATTTTACGTAATTCGGACAAGCAGTCGAATTCAGTGCGATTTTTAAAGCATTGTACTTAAACTAGTAGTGTGAGCATCATGATAATTGCACATCTCATTAGTCATTAAATGAGACAATATTTTATCGCTGTGAAATCTGCGTTAAGTTAAACAGTGCGATTGGCGAAAAAGTGCAATTATGTGAAATGAGACGAGAGTGGGGGCTATCACGCCATGGACAGTTTTTGACAGGCTGATTCCTGAATCGACAGCTGCAGTTTTCTGGGTGGATATAAATAGAAGCCCAGGAGAGACGAACTCTCTCTTCTAACAAACCACAGTCGCGGCGGTACGCTATGCCCATCCGAGACGCGAATTTTTTAACTACTTTGGACAAAGTTAGACGCTAAATCTAACATCAGTATGATTTTTGTAGCTTAACTTATAAAGTATTACGGTAATGTTTTAATTTAAAGTATTAATGAAAACAATAATAAAAAAAGTACCGTAACGAAGAAATCGTTCGACGTCTACAAGCAGTCGACAGCTAAGAACATCAACTCCTGACAGAGTACGAGAGCACGACTAGCAGAGGAACGAGATGCAGAGGACTAGAGACGTTTCTATAATACCAGCTACAGATCCAGAGCAACATGTCATCATAGTCTACAGCAGCCAATGTACCATGAAGGACGAGAGACAAGAGGACGAGCAGTGAGGACAAGAGGACATCCAGGAGGATCGAACCGAAGGAATCACTGGAGGACATGGGACAACTCTGCGGAATTTAAGGTGACGAAAAACCAATACATAATTATTAAAGAGAAAGACATTAAAAGACTTTAATAAAAAAAGAGAAAAAACAAAACATTTTTGTAAGAGTAAATAATAAGTATGTAGATAGAGATAAAAATCAATGTAATTCATGTGTAATCAAAAAATTATTTAATTATTTTTCTTTAATGAACATACAGTCAATGAAACGATAAGTTAAATCATTGCTGGGAAAATGAACAAGTAATTAATTTATTTAACTTTTTCTTGGTAAAAGCACATAACGTAGAGTCATTGAAAATAATCAATTAATTATGTTAAAATGATTTTAAAGCCGTGAAAAGGTATAAAGAAAATATAGAATAAGAATGTATTAACAATTTTTAAAGAAAGCACACATTTAGACTGAGTAGTCAAGAAATCCTAATATAATGAAGGAAAGTTTTTAAATACAATTTATAATATAATATCTAGAATTTAAGATATATGTTTGTGATGATAACATGGCAAGTAAAGACACTTTGAGACCATAGATAATGGACATCACATAGTGAATTGATCATTATTTTTATATTATTATTTTTTTATGTTTGTTTAAAGTAATAAATGAAACATATTACGATTCCTAAAAAGAGTTACTCTTATTATAATTACACCTGAACCCCAAATACACGTACACGTTGTTAGTAATGTTATATAAAGTGTATGAGTTAAATTAATGTACAAATTAAATTACACAGAAGGTTAATTTGTTACAATACATAAAACCACCTACTTTAACAAAAACAGAAACCTCTTTAAATCTATGTCAGGTTTGTTTACTCCTAATGAAAGTTTAAATTAGTTTGGTAATTCTCAAAAGAGAAATTTTACCTTCTCCATTCTGTCCTAAGGTAGTGGTCGGCAGTGAAAACTGCTACCACAACTTCCTTAGCTGAAGAGGCGAACTGAAGCCGAAACAGAGCAAGCAAAAATAACCAGAGCGTAATGCTCAAAGAATAAGTTTGTGTTTGTCAAGCAATCTTTGTCAAAAGGTGACCCTTTTTGCAAATGTTTGGAGTCCGAAAGGCTAATTTGTCAAACGGTAGTCCTTCAAAGCATTTAGTGAGAATTACCAAACTGTAATTTTGATACAAAACTCCTCAATGCCAAACTTCGCTTGTACTTTGTCTTTCAACTTTGACTCGCGTGTTTGTTCAACATTTTTAAATTAGTACCGGTATTCCCAAAGAGAGATAGGCCTATAAATTCTCTTATTTTCTTTTAAACCGTAAAAGCTTAATAAAATCACAGTGTAAAGTAACACTGTTAATACTTTTCTAAAACTAATTTATCTCAAACTAAATCTGAATGAAAACCAAATACGACTAACGTAAAGGGTAAACCGTTATTTCGTACGTATGTCACGTATGTAAGCTAAAGCTAACTTTGAAACTGTTGAAACCTATGTAACAGTCTCCTATAAAATGGTTTTGTTTAGTTTTACCATATTATTATGTCACTACGCTACTATGTAGCTCATACATGGTACTTATCGTTTACCTAGGTTAGGGAGCAAACAAAAAAAAGTCTTCATTACAAGTTTAAAAAAAGTGTTCAAAGGAAAACATCGAAACGAAACCGTCGATAGTATGAAAACATCGCAACTGAACCATCGATGGTAAAAACATCGAAAAACGCCACGGTGACATCACAGCGACGCAACCAATGGGATTGTCTGATGCAAATAACCCGCGAATTTATTAAAACCGCTTATAAAACTGATGCCTGATTGGTAGATATAAAAAAATAGCGCCTTTGTAAACCGTTAATTTCAAAATTTTGCATATTCTCAATTGTAATTGGTTGGTAATGTGCGTGCGCATGTCCGTTGGAAACCAACACTTATTCGTATGTTGTCGCTCGACGCTTAAGGTAGTGGTGGTGGTTTTATCGTGTATTTAATTATTTTGTGAATTTCAGTGTTTTCGTTCGTGTTATTGTGTGGTGTTATTATTAATTATGTCTGTTGTTTAGGGTTATTTAATAACATATTATAAAACATAACATTATTTGGTAAACATATTTAACATTATTACGGTACTGCAATGGCATGCCATGATATTCAGTGCAGTAGGACACATTAAGGTAAGAGTTTCATCTTTTCATAATTATATGCATGCATTTCATGTGAGCACGAGCGGGCGTGTGTGTGAAATATTTCTTTTTCTATTCTTCTATGTTATATAAACACGGGAAAAATAATTTTAAACGGCGGTCGAACCTATTTACGAAAAAAAAAATTACTCCCATAAGACGCCATATTAACTGTGGACAGTAGTGTGGTAATTTTCGTATTTGTAGGTTGGCTAATCTTTATGCTTTCTGAATCGTTCTTATCTCGTTTTTATAACGTTACAGTGCTACGAACCTTGGCCGGCAGCTGACGTTCTTACGTTTGCTGCCTGACTCTGTCATTCTCATTTCTTGTTGTCGCGACAATTATTTAGGCCTTAGGCCTCCACATTTTCGATGTAACTAAGTGCACACATTTGTGCCACATCAAAATGTAGTTTCATTTCCGAAATCTTAGTTTCGGAAACTGTAGTTTCAGTTTCTTAAAATTTAATCTTCAGCATTAGCCAACCTTACTACTATGATTTGAGTGTAAGAAACGGGGAAACTTAATAAATCTATTAATACAGTCCACTATCTTTATCATTTTGCATCCTAGCGATAACACACCAAGTTTCATTCTTTCTGAGGGAAAAAAGCATACGTGCCGACATGCAACACATTTTACGCGGTCCACTCGGCCGCAGCTCAACATAACATTTTATTTGGTCCTAACATGACGGATCAACATTCTTCTTACTAACCATTTTTTGGTCGTTCCGTGCCTGGATTCGTTATTCACCTTTTCATTATTCTTCTGCCCCAATTTCTGGCCATCACGGCCGACTCAGCATATTCGCTGATCCGACCGTGTCATGACTTAACCAGCATTTCTTTCGTCGCCTTTGAGCCTCCTGACGATATCACTGCAAGATCATCCATGTGCTAGCGTCAGTACTCCAGTGTAAGCAGTCATCTCTCCGGTCTGTGTGTTCGCCATCTTCTCCACGGCCTCGACGCTTCGGGACATCGCATACCAGGTACCACATCATTAACATCATTATCAGGTGCGTACAATGGCTGAAGAAGGCCTCAAAGTGTTGGTCAGAAAGAGAGGCGGCTTAAAGTCTGCCATAGTGCGTATTAATTCGGCTATCAGTAACTTTGACAAGAACACTAATACCAAACATTTCGTAACAGTCAGACTTGAAAGTCTAAAAAGCTTGGCAACAAAATACGATGAGGTACAGTCTGAAATTGAGCTTATTTCTAAAGACATAAACGCTGCTCAAGAAGACCGAGTTGAGGTCGAAGAGCTGTTATATTCAACAGAAGCTAATATCTTACAATTGATAGAAACCTTTAACGTTCAGACTGTATCTCCCGTATTAACAAGCAATACGCAACTAAAACCGATAAGTTTGCCCTGCTTCACAGGCAATATCTTAGAATGGCAGCATTTTTACTCAATATTTCTGGACTTGGTGCATGCCAGATCTGATCTAACGTCAGTGCAGAAATTACACTATTTGTATTCGTCTCTGAAAAATGAGCCGCTAGATTTAATTAAGTCATTACCTATTTGTAACGAAAACTACTCGATAGCGTTGAGTTTGCTGTCCGCTAGATATGACAATAAATTCATACTAGCAAGGTACTATATTCAAAATTTACTTGAAGTAAAGTCAACAATTAAAGAGTCTGTCCAAAGTTTGGCAGAATTCATAAATACGATAACGTCTTCTGTTAATTCACTGGCGGCCATGCAACTGTCAGTGGATTCATTCGAGCTTATCACTGTACAATTATTGTCAGCGAAACTCGACCATACTACTTTTAAATTATGGAAGTAGTCTATAGACCCTGATAATCTTCCTAACTTTCAAGGTTTTACTCAGTTTTTAAACGCACGTAGACAGCTGTTAGAAAATACACTGCCTATCGATGCCGGACAGCAACTCAACAAGCTAAGTTTAAGATTCAATAATAAATCTGACAAACATAAATCACGAAACGCTGCTGGCAGCACTGCATTTAAAAGTTATCACTCAGCGTCAAATAATTATTCATGTTTATGCTGTAAATCTAATCATCCAATTTACATGTGTGATAAATTTCGTGCACTGAGCACATCAGAACGAGGACAGTTCATATTAAATCATAAATGCTGTACCAATTGTCTAAGATCAGATCATTTCTCATCTAATTGTAAATTAAACAAGCATGTAAGATCTGCTCAAAACGACACCATACAGTGTTGCACATAAACAATGTGTTGAAGCCAGTCTCTGCCAGCAGCAGTAATTATTGTTCACTCAAATCACAATCCACAAATAATATTCTTTTATCAACAGCAAGTGTGTTGGTCATTGACCAGGCTGGCAACAGACAACTCGCGAGAGTTCTTTTAGATGCGGGTTCACAATTAAATTTTTGTACGGAATCATTTGCCAAGAAATTACGGCTTAACTTGACTAAATCTAATATACCGATAACAGGTATAAATAACACCGCGTGTTGTGCCACTAATCTTGCGTCTATACGCATTATCTCTCGCTATCAAAGATTTAGCTTCGAGGCAAAGTGTGCTGTCCTATCTGCATTAACCCATAAACTGCCAGCACAATCTTTTGACATAAATCAATTCAACATTCCAGATAACATTTTTCTTGCTGATCCAAATTTCATCATATCATCCGACATCGACATACTGTTAGGGGCGCAATTCTACCTAGATTTAATCTTAGCTAACAAATACGTACGCGGTTCTCATTTTCCTATTATACAGGAAACAAAGTTAGGCTACATTCTTGCAGGCAATCTGCCCAAACACTGCCGCTATAAGGGTCCTGCTGTTTCGTTCCTAGCTAGGAACAACGACGGTCAAATTTTGGAGTCTCTCGAAAAATTCTGGGAGACGGAAACTATCCCTGATAATGCACCTATTAATAACGAGTCAGCTTGTGAGGAGCATTTCGTTAAGTCTACTCATCGCAATCATGAGGGTAGGTTCGTTGTTGCGCTACCATTTAAGTCAGACAATCCCCAGTTGGGTGAGTCCTATGCTACCGCTGAAGCAAGATTCTTGAGTTTAGAATGCCGGTTCATGCGAGATTCTAAGCTTGCGCGCGAATACGCAACCTTTATTCAGGAGTATAAGGATCATGAAGCTTCTTTTCCTGACGCAGCATCAGCTATAACCAATGATTTCTATGTCGACGATTTGTTAACTGGCGCAGACACCATTTCTGATCTGACCAAGTTGAAGTCTGACTTAGGTACGTTGTTGAGTCAATACGGTCTCACGCTGCATAAATGGGCATCAAATGAACCCCAGGTGGTTGCAAATCATGACAATTTATCACTCCCTTTAAACAAACAGGGTAATGTGCGTACCTTGGGCTTTCTCTGGAATAACACTACCGATTCATTTTTGTTTGACATCAAATCATTCCCCGTTGAATCAAGCATCTCCAAGAGGAAAATCCTATCGATTATCGCAGGCATTTACGATCCGCTCGGACTTGTCGGTCCCATTGTTTTTCTGTACAAACAGTTTATGCAGCAACTCTGGCTGTGCAATCTTGGCTGGGATGAGCCAATCTCCGGGCAATTATGCTTGCATTGGTATTCATTATGCGATAAGTTGTGTCTGATCAGTAAAATTATTGTCCCACGTTCTATTTGTTGCAAGTCTAAGGGAAGGATAGTTGAGTTACATGGGTTTTCGGATGCTTCTGAAAAGGGTTATGGGTGTTGTGTTTATATTAGAGTCATTTATCAAGATTCATCGGCCTCTTGTCACCTTCTGTGTTCTAAATCTCGCGTGGCCCCACTACGACAGGTGTCATTACCTCGCATTGAACTCTGCGCTTGCTTATTGTTATCACGACTCGTATTCAAGGTCGTCCCTGCTCTTCATTTCTTTATTAATAGTGTTCATCTATATTCTGACTCTATGGTGTCCCTTTACTGGATTCATGCCCAGTCTTCGAGGTGGAAAACCTACGTCACTAATCGTGTTGCCGAGATTCAGCGTCTTACGCAAGCCTACACATGGCATCACATCAATTCTTAACATAATCCTGCTGATATTATTTCTAGGGGATGTCACCCCGACGTATTGCGCAATTGTTCGCTTTGGTGGCATGGTCCCGCCTGTTTGACTCAATCTTTCGAGTCCAATATTTTTCCACCCTTTTTACCTTCTAATCTGTCGTCTTCTGAATTCACTGCGGAGGAGAAACAAACCCCCAAACTTTCTCTAATGTCTACCCTGGCTATTGATCTTTCAAAGGACTTTTCTTCGTTGCACCGTCTGACACGCGTGTACGCTTACTGCTTTCGATTCATAAAAAATGTTAGACTCTCCAGTGCTGAGAAAATATCGGGCGCTCTTATCCCCGTTGAAATTCATTCCACTCTTAATTTTTTCGTAAAACGATCTCAGTCGATCCACTTTGCTGCCGAGATTAGTTGTCTTCGTAATGGGTCTTCTGTCTCTATTAGGAGTAAGTTGTCTTCTCTGGACCCGTTTCTTGATGAGTCTGGCGTATAACGCGTCGGCGGGCGCTTACAGCAGTCGCTATTACCTTATGACAATAAGCATCCTATTGTCTTGCATCCATCGGCTTATATTACTCGCCTTATTATTGAACGCGAACACATTCGTCTACTTCACGCTGGTTCTCAACTCGTGCATCACTCACTTCGTCAACGTTGGTGGATTATTAACACCAAGATAGTCATTCGCTCCATCATTCGTAGATGTGTCAAGTGCCTCAGGTTTAGTGCCAAACAACAGGTTCAGAGGCTTGGTATTCTACCATCTCCTAGAGTCACTCCTTCGCGGCCGTTTTTATTCTGCGCAGTTGATTATGGTGGTCCCTTCATGATTCGTCATGGCGGGCAGAAATCTAGGACTCTCTCAAAATCGTACGTGTCTTTGTTCATCTGCTTAGCAACCAGGGCCATTCATTTGGAATTGGTTTCCGACCTTACAGCTAACGCGTTTATAGCTGCCTTACGTCGGTTTATGTCCCGTAGGGGCATACCCAGCCAGTTATATTCTGATAATGGCACGAACTTTAGGAAGGCCCTCAATGTTTTGCATGACCTTTACAATCTTTGGCATCATAAGGATGCCACCTCATCAATCAAATCCTTTGCGACCTCTCAGGGTATTTCATGGTCATTTATTCCGCCCTCGTCACCCCATTTTGGTGGTCTTTGGGAGAGCGGTATAAAGAGTTTAAAGTATCATTTGCGCCGCGTGGTAGGCAAGTCTATACTCACCTTCGAGGAGTTTACGACAGTTTTGTCTCAGATAGAGGCATGTCTAAACTCTCGCCCATTATTTGCCATTTCATCGGATGTAAATGATCCGGTGCCACTTACACCTGGCCATTTTTTAATTTGCACACCATTAACGGTGATACCTGACCCAGACTTATCTCACGTTCCCATCTCTCGTCTTGGACGTTGGCAACTTCTCCAGAAGTTTGTCCAAGTCATTGGGAAGGCTTGGTCTCGCGATTATTTACATCAATTACAACAACGTCACAAGTGGAAATTCGCCAAGGATAATGTTTCCATTGGTGACCTGGTTTTATTGATGGAGGATAACTTACCTCCATTATCATGGAAATTTGGGGTAATTACCGCCACATTTCCCGGCTCAGACAACTTAATTAGAGTTGTAGACATTCGCACGCCTACTGGTATTTTACGGAGACCCGTTCATAAGCTATGCTTGTTGCCAGCCCGGGACGATGCTTATACACAAGGTTACTATAATTATTTAGCACAATGCTAGTTTACTTGGCCACTGGCTTTCATTACTTCATTGTATGACCATTTGGTCAACTTAATTGTGATATGTATCATCACAACATTTTAATGTTAATTTTGCATCATTGCTTGTTTTTATACTAATTTTGCATGTGACTTGTAATTTTACAGCCATGCACTGTGCAATTATAGCTATACTTATCATATTTCATGGTGGTATACTCTGCTAGTGTTGTATTTATATGTTAATAATTTGTGAGGCATATTATGTCCTACACATTTACATTTTGATATTGGTATTGGGTATGTGTCATGTTATTGGTGGTATTGCTTTATATAAAATTTTTTACATAATATTCGCATGGTATGCAGGTATACAAACCATATATGCATTTTCTTGCACATTTGTCAATATGTGTGATTTTATTATTCTATGAATGTATTTCTCGCAATTGTTCAACTCGTGTTACATTTGTATAACCACATTGTTGTACTTGTCACTTACGCTATTGTGCCTTATTCATATTTGTAATTAACTAAACTGATTTCTATTGTATTTATTATATAACTTGTTTTTATGTAAAACATTGTTTTTTGCGTCTACTGTCTATGACCACCCCACGCCTAATTTTTATTTTATATTGTATTTTATTTTTATATTGTATTTTGCATTTTGTGATCACGCATTGCACAATTATTATTCATGCTTTAATTATGACATACAAGTCATTACAATTTGTGCTTGCAATCAGTCAACTATGTGTTACTTGTTTTCACATAACAATTTATTGTATATTCCTGAAACATCAGGATAGCATGCATCGTTCAAACTATAGGACGTCATGCTAAATTTATGTCTTTACATGTATAATTTTATAATAATTTTGTTTGCTTATTGTATTTAATGCTACTTGTATAGGTCTACTAGCCTTAACTGGTTCAAGCTAACCACTATGACTTGCATAAATGTTACAATTTATCGGGCCCATCATGTGATGAGTCACCGATTATTCATCATTAAACATTGTTAAATTATGTATTTTCATGTCTTATATCGTTCAATATTGTATACATACAATATGTATTGGCAATACATTGCTAACTTTGCATTTTACTCATGTTTGATTCAAGCTGCACGCCAACCTTGGCCTGCCTTGGCCTGCTTAACTCTTATCATCTCTCAAGCTTATCGCTGGCAGGCAGTTATGGACAGTAGTGTGGTAATTTTCGTATTTGTAGGTTGGCTAATCTGTACGCTTTCTGAATCGTTCTTATCTTGTTTTTATAACGTTACAGTGCTACGAACCTTGACCGGCAGCTGACGTTCTTACGTTTGCTGCCTGACTCTGTCATTCTCATTTCTTGTTGTTGCGACAATTATTTAGGCCTTAGGCCTCCACGTTTTCGATGTAACTAAGTGCACACATTTGTGCCGCATCAAAATATAGTTTCATTTCCGAATCAGTTTCTTAAAATTTAATCTTCAGCATTAGCCAACCTTACTACTATGATTTGAGTGTAAGAAACGGGGAAACTTAATAAATCTATTAATACAGTCCACTATCTTTATCATTTTGCATCCTGGCGATAACACACCAAGTTTCATTCTTTCTGAGGGAAAAAAGCATACGTGCCGACATGCAACACATTTTACGTGGTCCACTCGGCCGCAGCTCAACATAACATTTTATTTGGTCCTAACGTGACGGATCAACATTCTTCTTACTAACCAAACTGTGACAAATGACATTTAAAGATTTTTAATTTTATTTAGTAGTAGAAAAACGTGTGTTATTTGGCGCGTAAACTTGATGAACTGCAGCGTTAGGTAATCCACGTAATGACGTCATAACTCGTCATTTGCTGTACATTAGTGCGCCGTCGCTCGACTGCGGTGATCCCACTAACTACTCAGTTAATATGGTGCTCATTCACCATTGCATGCGTTCTTATGGGAGTATTTATTTTATTTTTTTTCTTCGTAAATAGCTTCGACCGCCATTTAAAATTATTTTTCTCGTGTTTATATAACATAGTAGAATAGAAAAAGAAATCTTTCACCAAATATCAGCATTGATGAGAAATGTCATAATTATCAAAAAGGTACCAATACTAGTATGGAAAGTTTAAATGGAGCACCAATGGGGTTTTAAATATTTAGTGAAATACTAATTGTATGGTCATGCTTTGTGGGTTCTTGCAAGATCAAGTGGACCTGTTCAGACAAGCAGTAATACAATGTAGCTGGATAGCTCCCAATACAGGAGCTCAGTGGTTGGGGACTTGTCCACTCAGAAGGGGGGGGGGAGAGAGAGAGAGAGAGAGAGAGAGAGAGAGAGAGAGAGAGAGAGAGAGAGAGAGAGAGAGAGAGAGAGAGAGAGAGAGAGAGGGGGGATGAAATTCAGTGTAATTTGATGTCCATGAATTTCAGTGGTCACGATCTTATACACAGTTCACTTATATTGTAAAGGGAAGAAAGGTTGTTGCTGTATTTAATGGTATTATATAGAAACATTGCCAACAAGAATAAACAATTATTATACCATACAGTTTTGGAAAAAATAATGAAATGGTTCAGAATACAGAAAATTAAAAAGGAAACTAGGAATGTACGTATTCAGTGTTACAGAAACTAAAAGTTGCTATTTAGTAGCAGGCGATAGATGAAGAGTGATAAGTATATGAATCACAGGATCGGTGATATTATGAGTTAACATACTGAAACTGAACTTGTCAGTTGCAGCCCTAGTGCGACGTGTGTATAATTTGTTTTTATATGTCAGCCTTCATTAAGCCATTGCACAGTACAAAAGTTGTTCATTATTTTTACTAAAATGTAATTATTGTGTTATTGTATTATAGTATTAGCTGTACCCGTGCATTTTGCTGCACCCAAAAATAAATAATACATCTTACTTTCCTCGAAATTTTATTTTTACTCAAATTAAAAAGGTTACTTATATTATATAGCTCTCTTTCAAACACAGTGATTACGGTTTGTCTGTTTTCAGTGAAAACATACAGTTCAGCAAGCAGATATCCTTGGAAACGCAACGTACAATTGCCCATATGAAAAACGGGCAAATTTGTATTAACTTCATTATATAGGGTGATTCAGTTGGAGGTTACAATTTTAAGTTGGCAATACTATTTTCTTGTAAAATATGAACAGCTGATATTTGAAATTAGTCATTGTTAAGTATTGATATTTGTTGCTATAGAGCGGTATTCGAGTCAAGAACATATTTTAATTATTAAAACCTATTTTTGAAGTGGAGAAAATTTAACCAACACGATTCGCACACTGCGAAATGACTTCGGTTGCCATAAACGTCCACCTCGTGCCGCGGTTAAAAAATTAGTCGAAAACTTCAATAGAACCGGGTCAGTGTTGGATGTGCAAAGACCAGTACGTCCTCGTAGTGGCCGGTCACTCACAAATATCGCCGCAGTGAGTGCCATTGTCCATGACAATCCGTCGACCTCCATTCGTCATCGTTCACAGCAGTTGAACCTTTCCTACAGCACCACGCAGCGCATATTAACTAAAGATCTGCATTTGCATGCCTACAAGATCCAATTGACCCAGGAATTGAAGCCAGCAGATCATAGACAGCGTCGTGACTTCGTTGATTGGGTGTTAGAGAACCACCAAGTTGATGGCGATTTTGCGAAGAAAATCATATTCAGAGATGAAGCTCATTTAAAACTGGATGTGTATGTAAACAGACAAAATTGACGCATTTGGGGACTTGAAAATCCACGAGCCATTCTCGAACACCCAATTCGTCCACAAAAAGTCACTGTTTGGTGCGGATTTTGGGTCGGCGGCGTGATTAGGCCGTACTTTTTTGAAAATGCCCGTGGTGATGCAGTAACACTCAATGGTAAACGTTATCGGGAGATGATAACAAATTGGATGATATTGATGTTGAAGACATGTGGTTCCAACAAGACGGTGCCAGTTGCCACACAGCGCGAGAAGCAATAGAGTTGTTGCACACAAAGTTCCCCGGCTGCGTCATCTCTCGTTTCGGTGATCAACATTGGCCACCAAGATCGTATGATCTCACGCCGTTGGATTATTTTCTTTGGGGTTATTTGAAGCAGAACGTGTATGCCAATGACCCCATAATGATTCGAGAGCTAAAGGACGAGATACGCCATGTAATTCATGAGGTGCTGCAGGAGTTATGCCGGAAAGTGATAGAAAATTTCATCAAAAGGGCGAAAGTTTGCAGGGCCACTCGTGGCAGCCATTTAGCCGATATCATTGATCATGTTTAATGTCAGTGTCTAAACAACATATAGAAATAAATACATTAAGAGTTTATCAAAAACCAATGCGTTTTATTTTACATTAAAATTGTAACCTCCAATTGAATCACCCTTTATAAGTTATAAGTTAAGCTGCTATCAGAGGAATGTTGCTGGAATATATCTTCAGCCATTCCTTCTTTAAATTCTCCCAGAAACATTGTGTATTCAGTATACCATGTGATGGTATTAACATTGCAGACAGCTGTCAGATTGTTATAACTACTTTGAAATGTAACAGCTTCTTGCAACATCTCTTTCCAATGACTGTCGTTTTCTATAAATCCTAAACATTCACATTCTTCTTTGTCAACATTGTCGACCATTAACCGTTTTTAAATCTAGAAGAGATTTTGGTCATCTAATGTTATGTACAAACAATCGCAAACTTCTGTCTTTACCATTGTTTTGTTAAAAACAAATTTCCCAGATATAATATTTTGGTATATTCATGTATAGTAAAGTTGTTGTACACTCATCGTTTTGACAAAGTTTGAATAATGCTGTTAATGTTGTTCTCAGTCGTGTATTAACTGCTTATGAAAATTTGAAGAGGTGAAATAAATTAATTCACTATTTTATAAATATACAGCTAAATGAGTTAGTGGTAGATGTCATGTAAGAGAAAATATAAGATTCATCACACCTCTTTACCAAATAATAAATGTAGACTTTAAGCATTGTCTAGTTCCATCTTCAAGACAAATGTTAAATTTTGCTGGTCGCTTCCGGTTTTTATGTATTAACAGATATATTTTATAGCTTTCACTGAACAGACTCAATATTTTATGACCATCACATTTTTTGACAAATGGAGCAGTACGATAATACTCATTTGTTATCGTTTATAACTTCACATACTGTGCCAATTGAATTGTATTTAATGAAGAAATTTGTGTTAGTGGTTGAAATCACAATCAGAATGATCAATATTGCACACCACTATGTAAAAATTATTCCGATTAGCGCTTTCAAGCTTCACAGCTCATCGTCAGATCAGGAATAGGCAGAAAATATGTAATACCCAACCCTTCACCCCTCTCCCCCACCCTGCTCACCCACAACAAACTAAAAGTTAATGACCCTTCCCCACCCCCTAAACTCTGTCTCACCATCTGTAGAGTTACATATTTTTCTAGTAAATTCCTTGTGTTTCAGTGTGTGTGTGTGTGTGTGTGTGTGTGTGTGTGTGTGTGTGTGCATCCCTTTAAACTACCCTCTTCCTCTCCACACACGTGGGTCAGTCACACACCCTTATTTTAAAACAACCAATTAGTACTATGAAATATAATTCTTAATCTTATCTATCTGCCCTCTCTCATTTACTTCTTAATCATGTTATAAAATATTTCTTCATTATCAAATTTAATTTTAATATTAATTAAACTGTCTAACCCTTTTTCTCTTTCTTTCAATATTTCTAACTCCTCTCTAAGCTTCCTTTCAACTGTGTTATTTACTACTTTTACAATTTCGTATTCTTCCAAAGGATTAACAAACTTGTGGTTGTCTTCTATGAAATGTCTTGCATATAACGAATTGGTTGTTCTATTACCTTCTCCACGTTTGTGGTCAGACAACCTGCATGCGAATTTTCGTCCTGTCTCCCCTAGGTACACTTTGTTGCAGTCTTTACATTTTAATTTATAAATTCCGCTTTTCTGTAATACTGGAATTTTTTCTATATTCTTATTCCTTATCTTATCAAATACCGTTTCACATTTTTTAATAGCTATATCTACTCCATATTTATTAAAACACTTTATAATTTTTCTAGTATGTGAACCTATGTATGTCAATGACCCTGCATAATTCTTTTGTTCTGGTTCTATTTTAGCTTTTTGTATGTTGACCCTTTTCATAACTTTATCCACTATGTTGGTGCTATAATTATTATTCCTTACAATTCCCTTTATCGTTTTTAACTCCCTATCTTTTGATTCGGTCTCTTTTAAACACTTCTGAGCTCTGTAACAAAAGGAATTGATTGCCGCCATTTTATATCTGTGTGGGTGGTACGACTCTTTTGGTATAATTATATCAGAATACGACTCTTTCCTAAATATCCCAAACTGTAGTTTCTCATTATCTTTAATTTCTATGTTTAAATCTAAGTAATTTATTTGCTTACCTCCTATCTCTTCCTTAAATTGTAAGTTTTTATCCTTATTATTTACCTCCTTTATAAACTCATGCACTTCTTCTATGCTTCCTTCCCAAACTACTAATACATCATCAACGTATCTAGACCATAATTTTATATTGTCTTTATACTTAGTGGAAGTTATTAATTGCTTTTCAAAATCATTCATGTATATTTCAGCAAGAATAGGGGATAATGAAGACCCCATAGGTAAACCTTTTTTCTGTATATAAAACTTGTTATTAAACCTAAAATAGTTCTGATTTACACATTCTTTAATTACTTTCATCAACTGCTTTTTATACCTGTATTCTCCCATATTATTATCGTTTATTAACTTAATAACTTTATTTACTGTGATACTAGTAAACATGTCCTTAACATCCAGTGATATCAATTTTGTATTTACATTAATGCTAATATTTTCTAATTTTTCTATCAATTTTATATTATTCTCTATGTTGTATTTTGTCCCAAATTCATATTTGTCTTTCAGTACTCTGCTAACTTCCTTTGATAGTTTATAAATAGGTGCATTAATAAAAGAAACAATCGGTCTAATTGGTTTTCCTTCTTTATGTATCTTAACCTGACTTTTAAAAGTTGGTGCTGTTGGATTACTTTCCAATAAATACTTTTTCTTATTTTCTTCTATAAATGTTATCTGTTTCATCATTTGTTTTATCCTTGACTGGTACTTACTTGTATAATCATACTTTATTTCCTCGTATGGTCCTTCCCTTATAAATTCTTCCGTTTTCTTTATGTATTCTTCCTTTCTCATTAGTACCATTGTATTTCCTTTATCCGCCTTCGTAACTATAATATCATTCTTCTTTATTTTATTCTTTAGTTTAGTTACAGTTGCTTTGATTTTTTGTATATTCTTTGAATTATACAAACTTTTCTTAAATATTTTATCTACTACATTCCCTACTTCCCACCTTATTCTTTTTTTATCATTTTCATTTCCTAGTTTTTGTATTATGCTTTCGCATTCAACAATCGTTTTTTCTTGATTTAATTCTGGTGGCGGTGCGTATTTTAAGCCTTTCGCTAACATTTCTTTTTCTTCCGTATTGAAATTTACCTCTGTAAGGTTTATTACTCTTTTTTCTTAGTTATTCTTAGAGAGGTGTTCCTTTTTTACTTCGTTCTTTCTTATTAATTTATTTAACTTATCTACCATTTTTTTATTTTTATTTTCCAATTTCTTTTCTATGTACCCCAAACCAAAATTATATAATATTTCTTCTAACTCTACATACGAGTATATTCTTAATAATTCTATGTGTCTGTCATATAATTCCCTATTATATCTATTGATTAAGCCGTAGAGTGACCTTATTTCCAGTTTTATCCACAACTTCTCGCTTTGTTCTTTTACTTTTTTGGCTACACTGTTCTTATTTTTAATTTTAACTTGAGCGTACTTTGGGATGACATTATTATCCAGACATTGTTTATTAAACCATATTTTACTTAAAACCCTCTTCAATTTAACTTTTAACTTAAGATATTTAAAAACTTTACTTACCTTATTGTTGTCGTTTATTACCTCATTGTTGTTGTCCATTACCTGTAGTCGATTGCACATCTTAACAGACGTTTAATGAAGAAATTTGTGTTAGTGGTTGAAATCACAATCAGAATGATCAATATTGCACACCACTATATAAAAATTATTCCGATTAGCGCTTTCAAGCTTCACAGCTCATCGTCAGATCAGGAATAGGCAGAAAATATGTAATACCCAACCCTTCACCCCTCTCCCCCACCCTGCTCACCCACAACAAACTAAAAGTTAATGACCCTTCCCCACCCCCTAAACTCTGTCTCACCATCTGTACAGTTACATATTTTTCTAGTAAATTCCTTGTGTTTCAGTGTGTGTGTGTGTGTGTGTGTGCATCCCTTTAAACTACCCTCTTCCTCTCCACACACGTGGGTCAGTCACACACCCTTATTTTAAAACAACCAATTAGTACTATGAAATATAATTCTTAATCTTATCTATCTGCCCTCTCTCATTTACTTCTTAATCATGTTATAAAATATTTCTTCATTATCAAATTTAATTTTAATATTAATTAAATTGTCTAACCCTTTTTCTCTTTCTTTCAATATTTCTAACTCCTCTCTAAGCTTCCTTTCAACTGTGTTATTTACTACTTTTACAATTTCGTATTCTTCCAAAGGATTAACAAACTTGTGGTTGTCTTCTATGAAATGTCTTGCATATAACGAATTGGTTGTTCTATTACCTTCTCCACGTTTGTGGTCAGACAACCTGCATGCGAATTTTCGTCCTGTCTCCCCTAGGTACACTTTGTTGCAGTCTTTACATTTTAATTTATAAATTCCGCTTTTCTGTAATACTGGAATTTTTTCTATATTCTTATTCCTTATCTTATCAAATACCGTTTCACATTTTTTAATAGCTATATCTACTCCATATTTATTAAAACATTTTATAATTTTTCTAGTATGTGAACCTATGTATGTCAATGACCCTGCATAATTCTTTTGTTCTGGTTCTATTTTAGCTTTTTGTATGTTGACCCTTTTCATAACTTTATCCACTATGTTGGTGCTATAATTATTATTCCTTACAATTCCCTTTATCGTTTTTAACTCCCTATCTTTTGATTCGGTCTCTTTTAAACACTTCTGAGCTCTGTAACAAAAGGAATTGATTGCCGCCATTTTATATCTGTATGGGTGGTACGACTCTTTTGGTATAATTATATCAGAATACGACTCTTTCCTAAATATCCCAAACTGTAGTTTCTCATTATCTTTAATAAGAAACAAAAGAATTATGCAGGGTCATTGACATACATAGGTTCACATACTAGAAAAATTATAAAATGTTTTAATAAATATGGAGTAGATATAGCTATTAAAAAATGTGAAACGGTATTTGATAAGATAAGGAATAAGAATATAGAAAAAATTCCAGTATTACAGAAAAGCGGAATTTATAAATTAAAATGTAAAGACTGCAACAAAGTGTACCTAGGGGAGACAGGACGAAAATTCGCATGCAGGTTGTCTGACCACAAACGTGGAGAAGGTAATAGAACAACCAATTCGTTATATGCAAGACATTTCATAGAAGACAACCACAAGTTTGTTAATCCTTTGGAAGAATACGAAATTGTAAAAGTAGTAAATAACACAGTTGAAAGGAAGCTTAGAGAGGAGTTAGAAATATTGAAAGAAAGAGAAAAAGGGTTAGACAGTTTAATTAATATTAAAATTAAATTTGATAATGAAGAAATATTTTATAACATGATTAAGAAGTAAATGAGAGAGGGCAGATAGATAAGATTAAGAATTATATTTCATAGTACTAATTGGTTGTTTTAAAATAAGGGTGTGTGACTGACCCACGTGTGTGGAGAGGAAGAGGGTAGTTTAAAGGGATGCACACACACACACACACACACACACACTGAAACACAAGGAATTTACTAGAAAAATATGTAACTCTACAGATGGTGAGACAGAGTTTAGGGGGTGGGGAAGGGTCATTAACTTTTAGTTTGTTGTGGGTGAGCAGGGTGGGGGAGAGGGGTGAAGGGTTGGGTATTACATATTTTCTGCCTATTCCTGATCTGACGATGAGCTGTGAAGCTTGAAAGCGCTAATCGGAATAATTTTTATATAGTGGTGTGCAATTTTGATCATTCTGATTGTGAATTGTATTTGTCATAGTAGAACCATCATCTTCAGACTACATTGCTGACACAATGGATAACTGTGTTCATACATTTGAGTCTCCTTAATTAAAAGACAAGGATATTTTTTTGAAATTTTCTTTTTTTTATAAAGGGAGACTGGATTGAGTGACCGCAAGGACTCTAGGACTGTTTTTGATCACAATATGTTTTAACTCTGGGTCATTTTTCATGTAGTATCTCAGCTCTGACCATTTTATCTGTAAACCACATTAATATATGAACACGGGGTAGTCCACACTTTTGCCATTCAACAGAATACATCCACCCAACTGTTTGTCTGAATATTTTGATTTTTGTATAGCACAATGTTATTAATTTCTGAAGGAATACATGTGCTATTGTATCATGGTGATACATACCCATGTACTAATTTTTTGACCAGGCATTAATTTATTTCCAATTTCTTTCCAAGGCGGATTACATGTAAATGTATTAAATACATCCAGGCACCCGTAATTATACACAAAAGCAACCTGTGTATATTCTGCCTAATACCCAGGACTATTATCAAAACTTGAAGATAATCATCTTAAATCATGAGAGTTAATTTTGTATTTCTTGCTATAGCATCCTGTAGGTGAATGTAACTTTCTGTTCACCAAGTGCTTAATGTGTTGATATGTATTGGAGCCACTTGCTTTATATTTTAACTTACATATCCATTATAAATTGATGATACAAATGTCATAATTCGAGAATAAAATTGCCACTGTCTCCACAAACCATCAAGTGACAGACATAAAAATTCATTAATGACACTTTGTTGTTTGGAACTGGTGCTTTCGTTGTTGGATTAACTTGTTGCTACAGGGACAAGTTTAACCCATAGCGTAATATTGCTAGAAACGTTTCACATAAAACATATTTATATTGAAAAATGATTACAATAGAAAACAAATAATTCTGTAACATAAACTAATAAATTAACAATCTTTCTATTATTTTAGTAAAATTATGTGTGATATTCACTACATATGGATACCAACTATCGCTTAGTCAAAATATCAAAAATTAGTGTAGATATGGTTATTAGGAAACTACTGACTCACGCATATAAACAAGAGGTGATTTCACAGAAGGCTGTGAAAATGTATGATTTGTATTATAAAAGAAAGAAAGTAATACATAAAATTGCTGCAATCTGTATTTTTTGTGAAATAAATATGTAAGAGGTTATGTTACAAGTGGCACAGCTCACAGACTTTACACAATTAAATTTTTTCAGACTTGCTTGCATATAAGTGGGCAGTGTACACTAAGAAGAAAAATACATGAACCAAGTTTTTGTGAGTAACATATCAGAATTATTAATAAATGACACAAAAATGTGATTCAGCTGTCTTGGGATTGAGATTATAAATCAGCTGCCTTTGGATACTGCATTTGTTGCAAAAGTTGAAGAATGTCATGTGTACGCAGTGTAATCTATTATTCCCTTTCTTAAGGGCGCAAATGTAATCTCTTATATTAATTTATATTGTTTGATTACAATGTACAATGTATTTTGTCTGTACAACAATCTAGGGTGCCATGTTGTGCAAGTGTCTGTACTGTACTGTGTATGATCGACATTTACTATTATTAGGGCCAGAATTCGGTTAACACGTACCATTTCAGTGAAACCCATTACCTGAAATAACGAAACTTCAAATAACATATAAAAAGTGTTTATTAACATTAAACATGATAAATGTTACATGGATATATATATTGCGCCATGGGCGTTGTCCCCATGATATTACTCTACACAAAAAATATACGCTGCATTATAATAATTATTTAAACGTAAATTATTGAAATTTTAGCACAACCCAACACTAAATATTTTTTAACCCACACACTCAAATACTCACTCTTACATACTCATGGTACAAATTATACATAGTGGAGCTCCCTTTATATATTGAAAAATTTAAATGATTTTTTAGTATTGAATTTAAAATGATTTATATTGATTCAAAATTTGGAATTGGGAATGAATCAAAGGATTGAAGATGTAAAAGAACGTTCTCACCAATGTAGTGTTGCTGGTTGTTCTCGGTTTTCACGAACTTCGCGCACCGCGAGTTCGGCGAGTTTTTCCCGGTCACATCTTGGAGTTGGCGCACTGCATTTAATATATTATAACTGTTTATTAACCACCTACAGTGGTCTAAAAAGTTAAAAAATTCACCCGTGAGTGAATGAGTTTTGGCCGGCCAGCTCAAATCAGAGCTGCAGATGAAATGACGACAATTTCTGGTTGAAATCTGCGGAAGTGGGGTGTACTGACGTCACATTCCTTTGTCTATCGTGTTGACATCGCAGTTTGGTTGTTGTCAACACATTCTCAGCCTCTGACGTAACGAAGGCTTGGCTCTGCTTATCGCAATAACTGCACACTGTTTTTGTGATGTGACACCGTTTTTTGTCATGAATTAGTTCAAATCCTGGCAAATACTGTAATATAGTCCCCTCACTGTAAATTCGATATCGTGTGTTTTAGGTTGGGTTGGGTATGTCAAAAAATAGGAAAATACAATATTTATTATCTCGTTACCATATTTTAGGTAATTATGAAATGTACCATGATTGTACCATCACAAAACCCCCTCAATGAAAGATGGTGTGACGAAGCACACAAACTTTCATTGACCCTTTCATACTTCCTAAAGGGATCAGTCAGGACAAGTCGCCACAACCCCCTTACAATTTTATATAAAAAACAATACTCACTCACCCTTGGTCTGGTGATAATGACTGTACCTTCATGACCTTACTGGACTTCTCCTGCGAGATCCCAACACCATAAGGCCACTTAGGCTCTTAACGCCCCTGCTCTGACGCGTTGGCCAGCTCAGGACCGCTGTCACACCCAAACACTGAAACAATTTATAAAAAATATTAATATAGTGGCTTATTGAATCACTACCTCCTTATCTGATATGGTTCCCCTTAGCTAAGTGCTGGTTTGTGCCAATAAGCACTGGGTTGGCTTACTATTTATAAAATTATAAATTATATTAAATAAAATTAGAAAGTATAAAAATTATAAAAATAATAAATCTCAAGGATTAAAAAGAATATGAAAAAGGATTAAAATTGGATGAAATATAATTGAAAATATAAAATATATATAATATAAAATATAATTATATATCTCCCAAACTTGGAGAAAACAAATCAAGAAATTTAATAAATCGATTTATTTATTTATAACTCTAAAAATAAACTTTTATTATGATTATTAGTATTTTTATTATTATTATTATTAACAGTTAATCATCTGGCTGATAAATATTATTAACAACGCCATTATTACAGGGTTCATACGCGTCCTGGAAAACCTGGAATACCTGAAATTTGATAAATGTCCTGGAATACCTGGAAATGTCATGGAATTTTCTGATTTGTCATGGATTTTTGTTTTTTGTCATGGAATTTTCTTCATATTATTGCTAAGAGTTGAAAAGGATGTTTTTTCACTCACGTCCCAGAAAAATTATGTTTTCTTGTATACAAGTTAATTGACAGCAGTTCATGTGCTAAATATGGGAGGATGGTTGGGTGATCAACAGAATCAAAGAAGCTAGTTTGTCAAAATATTTCCATTTGTTTTTACCAAAAAATTCTTGCAATGGCCTCAACAACCTTTTTTCAGCAATGTTTCCCGACAGTGAAATTGCCAAAAGCTTTTCATGTGCACCAACTAAGTGTTCATACTTACTTTGTTTTGGGATTGCACAGTACTTTAAAGACAAATTGTATCAACACATTTCTAAGTGTGAATTTTTCTCGTTGTGCTTTGATGGCAGTATAAACAAGTTTATTCAAAAAGATCAAGTAGATATTATCAGGTCTTGGGATGAAGAAGCGCAGATAGTAACAAGCAGATACTTGGATTCTCAATTTCTGGGACATGCCAAAGCCGCTGATTTAGTCAAAGCTCTTCAAGGGGCCATGGAAAAATTGAATTCAGCAAAGTTGCTTCAAATAGGTATGGACGGGCCAAATGTAAATTTAAAAGCATTGAAGGATCTTATTATGAATAGAGAAACCATGTACCCTGAATACCCCCGGCTCATTGATATTGGTAGCTGTAGCATTCATACTCTTCACAGATCCTTTGAAGTTGGAGCTGAGCATACAGGTTGGGACTTAGCCACCCTCTTGAGAGCATTGTGGCAAATATTGAAAGATTCACCTGCTAGGAGAAGCGATTTCTTAGCTCTCAATGAAACTGGGTTGATGCCACTTAAATTTTGTGCTACAAGGTGGGTTGAGGATGTAGCTGTGAGTGACCGAGCCATAACAATTTGGCCTTCTGTAGTAAAGTTTATTGACTCTTATAAAGACAAACCACGGTCTGAGGTGGTGTCAAAATCTTTTCAGATTGTAAAAGAGGCAACTAAAGATCCTCTAGTAGTTGCCAAGCTTAGCTTCTTTTCTTTTGTAGGCAAACAAATGCAGCCTTACCTGAAAGGTTATCAAACAGATGAGTCTGTGTTACGTTTCCAAGCTATTGATGTTTTGAAATTGCTCTACAACCTCATGTCTCTATTTGTTAAGAAGGACGTTCTTGATAAAAGTAATACTGATTTTGCTCTGTGTTCAGTTGATTTTGATAAAAAAGAAAATCTGCAATTCTCTAACAAAGTTGAGACAGGGTTTGCCATCAGAGAAATCTTAAGCAAGCTTTAGAAAGAAAAGAAAGTCAATGAAAAAGAAGTGTCGGTGTTTAAGTTGGAATGCCAAATGTTTTTGAAGGCTGTAGTAAAGAAAGTAATAGACAAGAACCCCTTGAAATATCCAGTCGTCAGATTTGCCAGGTGTCTCGAACCTAAGTCAATGGTAGTAGATAAATCAAAAACCATTGAAACTTTCACAAAATTACTACAAGAACTTCAGAAAAGAAAAATTATGCTCCCAATAAACTATGATAGTGCTCTATCTGAACTGAAGCTGCTTTTTACAGAATGCCCAATAACAGAGTTCAGCAAGTTTGAAAAGTCCAAAGACAGGATAGATTCCTTCTACTATGACGTCATTGGGGCTAAGAAACAATATTCCCATTTGTGGAAGGTTATTAAGATAGTCTTAACCCTCTCCCACGGACAGGCTTTGGTTGAACGAGGGTTTTCTTTAAATAAAGAAATAGTTGTGGAAAACTTCAAAGAAGAAAGTTTGGTAGTTCTTCGATTGGTGTGTGATGAATTGAAAAGTGTTGATTTACATGAAGTTCCTATTACCAAAGAACTTCTGTCATATGCCCGATCTGCGAGAATGAGATATCAAAACTATCTAGATGACCAAAAGAAGAAAGAGGAAAAAACCAAGAAAAGAACTTCAAAAACTGAAAAATTAAAGTCTATGAAGAAAAGAAAGTTGGATCTTGAAAATGCCATTGAGACAATGACAAAAGAAGCTGATGCAGTGGCACTGAAAGCTGAAAACAAGAAAGACTTTACATTGCTGGCTAAATCAAATTCTTTTAGGTTAAAGACAACTCAAATGGCAGCTGATGTTGAAAAAATAAACAAAGAGATTATTGAGCTATCCAAAGAATGTTAAGTTGTGCAATACTGTAGCAATTTAAGTACCGGTAGCCTGATATCTCCCTCCTTTAATTAAAGACTAAAATAACGTGATGTAGTTAAGTCGTTCTAGAATAATAAGAAGGGTACCTTTAAGATATTAAGATTTTAATTAAGATGTTTTTGAATAATAAACTTTCCCTTGGCCATACCCCATCCAGAAACAAAATTTCAATGACTTGCCCATTTTATCTTTTAAAGATCTTAGTTGTTATGTATGAATATAATAATTCCTGTAATTCTTGAGTCTTTCAGTTATATGTCAGCCAAACCAGTTTCCTATTTCAACATTAAACTCAATGCAATATTCTTATATTCAAAAATTAAAAAGAAAAGTTTGTAAAGTGCATTGAAATTTTGTTTTCAACCGGCCTCTTATGGTTGGGGATATTTTATAAAAAAAATATTTTTATTTTTGACTTAAAATAGCTTGACTGATATAGATGTATCTTAGGTTTGTATATAATTATATACAATGCAAGAAATAAAACTATTTATCATTAAATCTTTGACTTTGGGTATTTTGAATGTCGCGAGTGTGTATTTTGAGTGCCGCGAGTGTCCTTGAAAATCTAGATTTTGTCATGGAAATGTCCTGGAATTGTCATGGAAAAAATATTTGTTAAACCTGTAAGAACCTTGTATTATAAAATCATGTTAAAAAGTTTTCAAATAAATACACAATACATTAATAATTAACACTGATATATTAATAATACAGTTAATACATTTTAAATACTCAATCATATTTAATCATATCTAAGATATGCATTAACATTTGTATAATTTACTTAAAAGTTGTATTTAAATTAAAATTTACCATTGCAGTTATTAATTAAACATCAAATTTATTTATTTATAATAATAAAATACATTTTGAACTTATTGTTACTATTCATATTACATTATTATTTCATTATTCATTTTCTACTACCTCTCTCCTCTGAACTTTCTATCTCCTTAACTACCTAACCTTTCACCTTCTATCACTGTTTAGTCTGGATAACTCCTATATTCACTATACTTCATTATATAATTTTACTCACCTTCTTCTAACTGACCATCAAATTTACCTATCATTGACACCAATATCTCAATTATATACTCCATTACTATTTTCATTTAAATCATATGGCACCGCTCGTCTTTGCACTGGGTTGGGTGTTCCCTAACTGGCTATATACATCTCTAATATTTTGCCCTTCCAAATAATTCGGCAAACACTCCCTTTAACTACGCTAATACCTGCCACAACACTATTGGTTGGCTACTCTTTATTCACCTCACCCCCACTACAGAATTCATCAACAATAATTATATGTATGTACCTTTACTTAAACACCTTCTTTACAAATAATCACTAACTACTGTGTCCCTAAATATTTAATAATTCTCTTTGTATTTTCTTAAAATTCTTATCTTTCTAACTCCATTTACATTAATTAAATAACTCACCTGCATTTTATCTATACCCAGGCTCTATTCCTGTTTAAACACTTACTATAATCATTGACAATCTTTATATATATATTTCGTGTGTGCGTGTGTATGTCACTGAACTCCTCCTAGACGGCTGGACCGATTTTGATGAAATTTTGTGTGTGTGTTTGAGTGGGTCCCTGGATGGTTTAGATTCACAATTTGGTCCACTGGAAAATGTTTATTTAACTAATTTTTCATTTATAAGTAGTTGTTAATTTTGGAATGTTTTACATTGGATCCGGTAGACTGCGCTACCATCGCAGCATCAAATATTAAATATTATTGTATTTTAATTTCAGTTTGTCCCGACAGTTGGTGCTGCGATCAAATTGAGAAAAATATTTGAAATTTTGTGTTATTATTGTGTTCGTTCAAGTCGTGTGCTAATTAAAATATTAACTACGAATAGAAATTGATGTTTGAAGAGTTTTGAAGTGTGCCTAAAAAACGATACTTTTTGCGAATTTAGGGTGGAATCGAAGTAAGTATATTTTGTATAAATTTTTTATCAAATTTACACGTGAGTTTTATAACAACCAACCTAACCTAAAAATTTATTTGTGTAGCTCATTAATTTCATAATAAATTTTTTAAATTGTTTTTATTATTCATGTTCCGATTTTGATGAAATTTTGTGTGTGTGTTTGAGTGGGTCCCTGGATGGTTTAGATTCACAATTTGGTCCACTGGAAAATGTTTATTTAACTAATTTTATAGTTTAAAAAAATTATTCATTTTCAAAATTAAGAAGCAAGAAAATATAATTACACGTTTTTCATCTAAAATTTGTTACAATAAATCGTTTTCGGTGATAATTAAAAATTTTATTTTCAATAAATAACTCATATTCGTTGTGGATTATTTAAGTATATTTCGTATAAATTTTTCATCAAATTTACACGTGTGTTTGTTAACAACCATCCTAATCTCAAAATTATTTGGTAGCTTATTGACTTCATAACATATTTTTCAATTGTTTTTAATAAAAATTATTTATTTTTTAAATAAAAATAATTATTTAAAAGAAAACTATCAAAAAATTAAAAAAAAAATTCTATTAAAAATTATTTACTTTGAAAATAATTATTCACTTTGAATATTAAGAAGCAAAAAAATAAAATTACACCTTTTTCATCCGAAATTTGTTAGAATAAATCGTTTTCGGTGATAATTGAAAATTTCATTTTCAATAAATAACCCATATTCGTTGTGGATTACTTGAGTTTATTTCGTATAAATTTTTAACTTTGGAAAAAATTATTCATTTTAAATATTATCAAGCAAAAAAATAAAATTACACGTTTTTTATCTAAAATTTGTTACAATAAATCTTTTTTGTTAATTAATTAAAATTTCATTCTCAATAAAAAACTCACATTCGTTGCGTATTATATTACAGTATTTTTTTTTCTGCAGAAAAATGCCACGTCTTCGAGGAAGAGCCAGAAATATTGGTCGACGTACTCCGAACGCGCAATTGGTCCATGATCGTCGAATAAATAGAACAGATGAAGAACACTCGGCGGATAAGGCAAATCTGAGAGATCAAGTTGCATCTACACGTGCGAATGAAAATTCAGTACAACGCACTCGACGTCTTCGTGCTAATGCAGTAAGACAACGAGAGGCACGTCAACAAGCGACGGATGCACATAGAGAACGTAACCAACGCCGGATGCAAAATGATCGAGCATTGACAAGAGCATCACTCAATCGCCTTGCGTTTGAATATGCTCCTGAAATCAACTATTCGTCACATGCATTAATCTCGATTGGTAGTATGGACAAAGAATGTCAACATTGTCATGCTTTCAAGTACAAAGGTGAATCACCTGGTTTATGTTGCGCATCTGGAAAAATTTCACTGCCATCGCTAAATCCACCGCCGGAACCTTTAAAAACACTTTTAGCTGGCACCACATCTCAATCGAAATTGTTTTTGCGAAAAATTCGTAAATTCAATTCATGCTTCCAAATGACATCATTTGGAGCAACAAAAATTGTTCATAATGAAGATGGTCGTGATTTCGAATCTACATTCAAAATTCAAGGTCAAGTGTACCACCAAATTGGTTCATTGCTCCCAATGCCTGATGCCGATCCAAAATTTTTACAAATTTATTTTATGGGCAATGAGGAGCAACAATCACACACACGCTGCGCTTACAACTATATAGAGCAGATGGAGGAACGAGAAATTGTGGACATTTTGGAAACGTTTTTGCAAAACCATAACCAGTTGTTGCAATTGTTCAAGACTTTTTCTAACAGACTGCAAAACGACAACTACGCCATTATCATTAAAGCAGACAAAGTGCCCTACGGAGAGCACGCAGGCACATATAATGTTCCAACTATTAATGAAGTTGCAGTTGTTATGGCTGGTGACCCATGTGAACGTCGGGACATTCGCATTCAACGCAGAGATAATACGATGCAAATAATTCAAGACAATCATCGTTCTTACGATGCATTGCAGTATCCGTTGATATTTTGGGAAGGAGAAGATGGATACCATTTAAATATTAAACAAAGGAATCCAACTACAGGTACAACTTATAGACTATCTTACAGATTTTTTTTTTTCAAATAATTTCTGTATCTCTCATATATATATTTATTTGCAGGTGAAGAACTGATCAAGAAAGTTAGTGCTATGAACTTCTACGCATATCGATTGATGATTCGTGCTAATGAAGACAATACCATTCTCCGATGCAGACAGCTATTTCATCAGTATATTGTCGATATGTACGTAAAAATCGAAAGTGAGAGATTACGATATATAAAATTTAATCAAACAAAACTTCGTGCTGAGGAGTACATTCATTTGCGTGACGCCGTTATTGGTAACGTAGATGCAACTAATGACATCAACAACATCGGTAGCGCATATATTCTCCCATCATCATACATTGGTAGTCCGCGTCATATGCAAGAGTATATTCAAGACGCCATGACTTACGTACGTGCATATGGCCGACCAGATCTTTTTATCACATTTACGTGTAATCCAAACTGGGATGAAATTCAAAGTTTGTTGTTGCCAGGTCAAACATCGATGCATCGCCATGATATCACTGCACGTGTTTTTAAACAAAAATTAAAATCTTTGATGAATTTGATTACACATTACTCGGTATTTGGTGAAACACGTTGTTGGCTTTACTCTGTTGAATGGCAAAAACGAGGTTTACCTCATGCGCATATTTTGATTTGGTTGGTGGATAAAGTACGCCCAGAAGAAATCGACAAAATTATTTCAGCCGAAATTCCAGATCCGAATGTTGATCAAGAATTGTTTGACATTGTAACTACTAATATGATCCATGGTCCATGTGGTACTCTAAACATGATGTCACCATGTATGGACAATGGAAAATGTACGAAACGTTTTCCAAAACCATGCCAATCTGATACTATCACCAATATTGACGGTTATCCATCTTACCGGCGTAGAGACGTAGACAATGGCGGTCAATCATATGAATTGCGTCTGTCAAACGGTGTGAGAGTAGATATTGATAATCGCTGGGTAGTTCCATATTCACCATTGCTGTGCAAAACCTATAAAGCGCACATAAACGTTGAACTATGCAGTTCAGTGAAATCTATAAAATACATTTGTAAGTATGTTCACAAGGGCAGTGATAAAGCTGTATTCGCTGTTCAAAATGTAAATGACAATGACGAAATTACACGTTATCAAATGGGTCGATACATAAGGAGTAACGAAGCTATTTGGCGCATTTTTACGTTTCCTATACATGAAAGGGATCCTGCTGTTATACATTTGGCTGTGCATCTTGAAAACGGACAGCGTGTTTACTTTACAGAACAGACTGCACTACAACAAGCTTTAACGGCTCCAAAAACAACTCTTACTGAATTTTTCAACCTTTGTTGCCGACAAGATGTTGTTGGTCAATTCGCAAGGACATTAATGTATACTGATGTTCCTAAATTTTTTACGTGGAATAAACAATCAAAAAATTGGGAACCACGGAAACGAGGCATTCCAGTCCCAGGATTCACCGACATATTTATGACAAATACTTTAGGTCGATTATATACAGTTCATCCTAAGCAACGCGAATGTTTTTTTTTGCGTTTGTTATTGGTTAACGTTCCTGGACCAACATCTTTCCGATATTTGCGAAAAGTCAATGGTACTTTATACGACACTTTCTTCGATGCGTGTCGTGAGTTACATTTATTGGAGGATGATAACCATTGGGATCTCACACTTGCAGATGCAGCACTGAGCTCATCTCCACAACAAATTCGTCAATTATTTTCAATAATATTGACAACGTGTTTTCCGTCTGAAGCATCTGCTCTGTGGGACAAATATAAAGACTCAATGAGTGAGGATATTTTACATCGGATTAGAATTACTAATCAAAATCAAAATATTGAATTCTCCGCAGAAATATATAATGAGTCATTAATAATGATTGAGGATATTTGTATTCTTATTTCGAATATGCCGCTCATCCATTTCGGCATGCCAGCGCCGAACCGCCCAGCAGTAGATACCATCAACAACGATGTTCAACGGGAACACCACTTCGATAGAACTTCTTTGGCTACTTTTGTTGCCAATAATGAACAATTGCTCACTGCTGAGCAACGAAATGTATATGATCAAATTAATGTATCAATTGCAGCGCAACAAGGTGGATTCTTTTTTTTTGATGCACCAGGTGGTACTGGTAAAACATTCCTCATCTCATTGATACTTGCGCGCATCCGATCACAAAATCATATTGCATTGGCTATTGCTTCATCAGGAATCGCAGCAACGTTACTTGATGGTGGACGGACGGCGCATTCAGCGCTTAAATTACCTTTGAATGTTCACACAAATCCCGAAGCAATGTGTAACATAAAGAAGCATTCAGGCATGGCTCAAGTTTTGAGAAAATGCAAAATTATTATCTGGGATGAATGTACCATGGCCCACAAGCATTCGCTTGAAGCTCTCGACAGGTCCCTGAAAGATATCAAGGATAATACTAGGCTTTTCGGTGGTGCTCTATTGTTGCTGTCTGGTGATTTCAGACAAACATTACCAGTCATTCCACGCGCGACATATGCAGACGAAATAAACGCATGTTTAAAAGAATCTTATCTATGGCGAAGTGTCAGCAAATTATGCCTTACTATTAATATGCGCGTTCAACTTCAAAATGATCCATTAGCGTCAAGATTCTCTGAACAATTGTTGGATATTGGCAATGGTAAAATTGAATTGTATGAAGATACACAATATATTCGACTTCCAGAGAATTTTTGCAACATGGTGGCTACCAAAGATGAGTTAATAAACAGTATCTTTCCAGATTTGAGACATAATTATACTAATCATGGATGGCTACGAGAGCGAGCAATTTTAGCTGCGAAAAATTTAGATGTTGATGCCATCAATTTCAAAATACAGCAATTACTGCCTGGTAATGAAACTACATTTAAATCGATCGACACTGTTGTTGATCCTGATGAAGTTGTTAACTATCCTGTAGAATTTTTAAATTCATTAGATTTACCGGGAATGCCACCACATAATTTGCGACTGAAGATTGGTTCACCTATAATTTTGCTTCGAAATTTGAATGCTCCGAAATTATGTAATGGGACGCGATTAGTTATAAAAAAAATCATGGACAACATTCTTGAAGCTACTATTTTGAGTGGAAAATTTCAAGGTGAGGTTGTACTTCTACCACGGATCCCAATGATTCCTTCAGATTCGCCTATACCATTCAAACGTTTACAATTTCCAATCCGCTTGGCATATGCTATGACTATAAATAAGTCACAAGGCCAAACAATGACAATTTGTGGCTTAGATTTAGAAAATCCGTGTTTTTCTCACGGTCAATTATATGTTGCGTGTTCCAGAGTTGGAAAACCATCGAATTTGTTTGTTTATACGCCTCAAGGATTAACTAAAAATATTGTACATCCAATAGCATTAAGATAAATTAAGTTTTTGTAAATTAATAAATAAATGTTATAAAATAGTTTCAGTGTAAGATTTTTTACCTTTACTTAAAACAAGTTAAAGTTTGTATTTACGATGCTGTTATTGCCACACTCCACGGATAATATCCCAGCCTGTAATCAGTCATTTCATTCGCTTAAAATTTTCGGTGACGCCTAGAAATATCCGTGTCAATAATCATAGACAGTGGCTGCTATTATCCAGTCTACAAATTTCATCCGTGGAGTGTGGTAATAGATGCATCTTTTTAGTTAACACAGCTTCTACATTTCACTTTACTCATACAGTATATGCATACTTACACACACAGTATATACTCACATGCTACCGATCGGTCGAATTTGGATAAGTGTACATGTAATGACGTTAGATATTAAAATAACTCTTGAATAATAATTTTCATCAAAACAGTCCAGATTGTTACAGCTTATTGAAGAATGTTTGAAATTTTCGAATTAACGACGTGTGTACAGGACAACGTCTGTCGGGTCTGCTAGTTCTCTTATAAAATTCCTCTCCTACCTACTTATAACAATACCTCTTTTCAAAATTCAAATATATATACTTATTTAAACATTCATTATTATTCATTAGTAATTAATTAAAATATTATTATTAAACATGTTATATATATAATATATAATGATACACACTGGGGTACCTGTAATACATAATACACATCAAAATACATGGAGAAATACAATCAAAATACATGGATAAATACAATAAAATATACACTCCAACTTCATTATTGTGTCATTAATCGAAATCAGTCCATAACAGTCCAATTCAAAACCACTTTGCACATTATTATTTAATGTTCATTTCACAATATAACAGTCTATCCACCATCATTAAACAACAAACGAATCTTAGGTCTATATAAATTCTTATTTACTAAATAGATTTTATTAGATACATTATATTCATATGTTATTGAACGGTTATTAAACAAATATTCCCAGTCACGATCAAGTAGAGTTCCGTTTGTCTTAGTATCATATGTCATTAATCGGTTTATATTATAATTATCCCCATAATATTCCACCACAGGTAAGTACCTAATGTCTTTATTCTCATTTCTTGTTATTTTCAAATTATTGTTATTATCAGGCAAGTAGTCATCATTTTCATATACCACATCTAACCCTAACCTTTCTAACAGTTGTCTGTAATTTCTGTTTACTTTAAATATTTCTATTACTCTCTTACTCTCACAATATCTCTCTATACTCTCTCTCTTAATACATTTCTCTCCATAACACCAAAATACACTTTCTCTCTCCAAATATGCAGGGGTCCCTATCATAAAATCGTTGCACCTCTTCTTAGGTACACAAAAACTAAAAGAAACTTTATTTGTAGCACTATCGTCTATCAAATATAAATTAAAGGCATTCTTATCCTTATAACAATAACATGAAGACTTGTCTTCACCCCCTAATACAACATTAAAAGAAAATTCTACCCCCTGCATTCCTTGTACTAAAATACTTTCTCTCAACTTTCTTTCTGACTTTATAAATTCAAATATTTCATTATCATTCATTATATTTTCATTATCATGTTTATCCTCTTCTACCACCACTATCTTACTACCTGTATTATTTGAATTATCTAGAGTACATTCATTTTTGGAATTATCAGTTTTAAATATGTTATCCAGTACAGCATTTTGCTGGGTACTACTATCTAGTACTTTCTGACTTTCTAATTTACTTTCTACCACATGTAACTTATCTAATTTTGTAATCAGCTGGTCACATTTCTTAATAAGTTTGTTATGACCTAATTCTATTTCATTTTTCAATTCATTGAAATTAATTTCAAAATCAATTTTCTGTTCGTCTAGTTTTTTATCTAGTTTTAATAACAATTGTATCATTGCGTTACTTTCATCTGATTTACTGTTTAAATTAGTTGAAATTGATGTGTCAGTTTGTTTTATTTCGACAGACACAGGCGTATTTACTTCGTCATTCTGACTAATGGGATTTATTTGAACCTCCATTTCACTGGTTAAATTTATGTCAGTAGCGCTGATTTCTATAGTTATATTATCATTGGTATTCATCTTTGTTATTCTATCTTGCTAAAACATGTATATTTATAACCTAGGAACTTAACCCTATTCTACGCACGTGTGTATGTACTTACGCAATTACTTCAGGTAACCGTTCCACTTTCCTGGTAGGTATTACTCCATATAAAATTAAGTCTTATATCGAGTTCCTGTTATCAACGGGCGCCAATGTAATCTATTAGTCCCTGCAATTCGGGCGCAAATGTAATCTATTTATCCCTAATCTTAAGGGCGCAAATGTAATCTCTTATATTAATTTATATTGTTTGATTACAATGTACAATGTATTTTGTCTGTACAACAATCTAGGGTGCCATGTTGTGCAAGTGTCTGTACTGTACTGTGTATGATCGACATTTACTATTATTAGGGCCAGAATTCGGTTAACACGTACCATTTCAGTGAAACCCATTACCTGAAATAACGAAACTTCAAATAACATATAAAAAGTGTTTATTAACATTAAACATGATAAATGTTACATGGATATATATATTGCGCCATGGGCGTTGTCCCCATGATATTACTCTACACAAAAAATATACGCTGCATTATAATAATTATTTAAACGTAAATTATTGAAATTTTAGCACAACCCAACACTAAATATTTTTTAACCCACACACTCAAATACTCACTCTTACATACTCATGGTACAAATTATACATAGTGGAGCTCCCTTTATATATTGAAAAATTTAAATGATTTTTTAGTATTGAATTTAAAATGATTTATATTGATTCAAAATTTGGAATTGGGAATGAATCAAAGGATTGAAGATGTAAAAGAACGTTCTCACCAATGTAGTGTTGCTGGTTGTTCTCGGTTTTCACGAACTTCGCGCACCGCGAGTTCGGCGAGTTTTTCCCGGTCACATCTTGGAGTTGGCGCACTGCATTTAATATATTATAACTGTTTATTAACCACCTACAGTGGTCTAAAAAGTTAAAAAATTCACCCGTGAGTGAATGAGTTTTGGCCGGCCGGCGCAAATCAGAGCTGCAGATGAAATGACGACAATTTCTGGTTGAAATCTGCGGAAGTGGGGTGTACTGACGTCACATTCCTTTGTCTATCGTGTTGACATCGCAGTTTGGTTGTTGTCAACACATTCTCAGCCTCTGACGTAACGAAGGCTTGGCTCTGCTTATCGCAATAACTGCACACTGTTTTTGTGATGTGACACCGTTTTTTGTCATGAATTAGTTCAAATCCTAGCAAATACTGTAATATAGTCCCCTCACTGTAAATTCGATATCGTGTGTTTTAGGTTGGGTTGGGTATGTCAAAAAATAGGAAAATACAATATTTATTATCTCGTTACCATATTTTAGGTAATTATGAAATGTACCATGATTGTACCATCACAGCAGGTGATATAAGGAAGGCCAAGCACATTTCTGCAGCTTTTATATATTTGAGTTCAGGTTCTAAACTACAGAATCTGATGTTTTTCAATCCTCTTGTTGAACCAAAATATTCTTTCAGAGACATGTGATTCTAGGAGTTTACATATTTGTCTGGATAGAAGTTTGCCAAATTCTGAAATAGTTCATGATGCCATAATATTTCATAGTCCATGAAATAATCAGATAAAATTATGAACCCGTTAAAAATATAATGTAATATTTTATGGCTGTAATATTTTTCTTTCTTTCAGGTGTGTAGACGAGCAATTATAAACAAAATGATGAACCCTGATTCCGTAATGATTGGGGTCATCCTTTTTGGTACCAAGATACCAGACAAAACAAATAACCCTAAGGGCATAACTACTTTACTAGAATTATCACAACCAAACATAGATGCAATAAAACTACTTCAAGATGTTGTTAGTGGTAAGTGTATTTTTTATTTTGTACTAAATCTAATAGATATTGAATTGTTATGTTGTTCACATAAGATGTGATACATTAAGGTGTGTGTGTGTGTGTTAATCAGTCTACAGTTAATCTGCTCAACAAATACATTACATTTGTTGAGACCTACTCACTTGCAAAAAAAAAAAGTGTTTGTCTTACAATAGGTGGAATTCTGAAATATTTACCCTGTGAGAATTCTCATTATTCATTATACAAGATTTATTTTTGGTCAGTGAAAGAAGACAAATAGATTTGTTCAAAAGACAGAATATTCTTTTCATATTTTTAAACATTCACATTCCATATACATAATCACCCTACCCTCATTTCTGTACTTTCACAGTGACCTAAAAAAATTAAATCTGCTATATCGGAATTGTAGCTGTTCCATTAAAACTGACTTTGGCCAAATTTTACTGGCTCTCTACCTGGAAATCCAGTGCAAGTATAATCTTGTGAAAGTTTATTTTATTACCCATCTCTTGCAAGCTTGCTGTGTAATTTTGCCAATGAAAGCACACACTTTTCATTAACAAACAAAGAAAAAAAAACTGTTTACTGCTCGACAAACTCTGGATTTATTAGAATCATTAATCCAGTGACACGTTTTGTTTTTCTTTTTGTCTTCTGGGGAGCACTGAAAGATATAGCATATGTCTGCCAGTTGCAATGTCCATTGAATCCTTTTTTAATTTTTCTAATGAGACTTACAGATACACCTAAAGCTGCTCAGACTATACTTGCCAGGCCAGGTACAGGTAATGGTACTAATTGTCCTCTGCGCAAGCTCATATTATAGTTTCCTGCAATGGAAATGCATATACTATAGCCTTAAACAGATTGTAATCTCACTTGTGTATGTTACTGGTTATCATGGTTAACAACAACACTAATGTCGTTAGTGCACCAACTGTATTAATAAATTATAATAATGTAAGAATGTTGTTATCAGTAATTATATATAACCTAAATTTTACGGCGCATGCGCATGCTCATGCAGATATGTGGGTACGATTATATAATACTAATAAGTATATACTGTGTGTGTGTGTGTGTGTGTGTGTGTGTGTGTGTGTGTGTGTGTGTGTGTGTAAACACTAATTAATCTTTGTCTATTACTTAGCAGTAAACTACAGGCATAGTAGGAACAAATAAATAAATGAATACATTTTTCAGTTGTTTTCTTCTTCTTCTTCCATCCTGGAGTAAGTGTAGACACCTGTTCTGGTTTCAGTAGCGTTATATACACTGTGAATTTTAATCATTTATTTACAAATATTCTAAGTTTAATTAAAAATCTGACAATCATTTTCTGGGCCTTTGTACATTATGACTACCCTGTGGAGATAACAAAATGTGGCCTTTGGTATAGAGTCTTATTCCATGCGAAGAACATGTTCCCTCCATCTATTCTTATATTCATTAACTTTTCAATAAGTGCCTTAAACCTTAAACTCACTCTCTATTTCCGCATTGCAAATCATATCTAAGTGTCATATGTAATGGCCCTGTGACCATTCTTAAAAATCACATTTCTGCACAGCGATGTTATTGATATCCGCGTTTTTCAGAGTCCATGAACCTGCACCATACAGGAGAGTAGGCACTGCCATAACATTTTATAAATTGATGTTGGTTTCTGGTCTAAACTTATTTATTAATGTTCTTTGAATAGTCCCATGGATGTATCTACATTTACTCAACTTATTCACCACGTCTCTGTCTAGACCCCACAAAATATTACATCCCCAAATACTGAAAGTCCCATACCTGCTCCAAACCGTAGTCTACCACTAATTTTGTTCCTACTGGATAACAGCCATGGAATGCCATCACTTTGGGGTTTTTTTGGCAATACAATTCTTATGTTATAGTCCTGGCATATTTGAAGTTGAGCCATGGAATACTTGTGGCTGCATTTTTCAGTTCATGTTGTATTTCTCTGAATTTATCAAATTAGTGCAAAAGTAATCTTTATATTTTTAAATATTAATTATGTATTTTATGTAATGTAATATTAAAAATAATAATTATTATAATAATTTATATTTATTTTAATATTTAATTTGTTAATATAAAATTTTATCAAATGTGAAAAGACTCACTATATATTATTTAATTAATAAAGTTGTGTTCGTGGTTATTACACTGTTGGACACCACTATAGGAAAAAAATTTGTTTCCCGATTAGCACTTTCAAGCTTCACAGCTCATCATCAGTTTGGAAATAATAAAACGAGACAATTACGTTGTTGTTCTGTTAGAATTACTGAAAGAAAGAGGGAATGGTTTTGACAATATAATGAATACCAAACCTATGGTGAAAAGGAAGTTATAATATAGTTAAAAAGTAAAAGAATGAGAGGTTTCAAAGCATTGGATATAGAAACGAATGTGTGCTCGCGCGCGCGCACACACACACATACAAAGAATGTACTAGAAATAAATGTAAAAGTACCGACATAGGTGACCGAACCCGCCCATGTGTGAGCACCAGAAAGTAAGGGCGTTTACCTCAGGGCTTGTTTATGAAAATGTGTACACCTTGTTGGGCAAGTAGAGGTATAAAGGAATTGTCTTTTTTTATTATTGTATATTTCCGATCTGATGATGAGCTGTGAAGCTTGAAAGCGCTAATCGGGAAATTTTTTCTATAGTGGTGTGCAACAGTGTAATTTCTGTTTATAAATTATTTTATATTTACAATAGTACTCGAGTACTAGTATTTAGAAAGAGGATCACCAGACATACGTTTGGCAGGGATGTTCTTCCTTATCACAAGTATATTTTCCCTACACTACAAAATAGATAGGCTAACATTATTTGATTAAGGATTTTAATATGAAATTCCAGTAACTCTTTAATGATAATTAAGAAAAAAGTCATTTAACAGTTTTGTTAGTAATGTTCAATAGAGACGTTTTAGCTTTGACATTCTTTATCTATTAAATCACCACTGAACCCTTAATTTAGTGACTTGATGGTGTCAGAGCTGAAATGTGCAACCATTATTGAGCATTTTGAGTAGTGTGGCAACAAAATTGTTCAGTAATATTACAATTATTTGCTAACACGTTTTACATAATGTTAATGTTACTTAAATGTTAGACCAACAGAATATTTTATGAATCAGATGTTTTCCATTTTTTAATAATTTGTAATGTTTGTAAATTTCAAAATAACAATGTAATGTATACTTTTGTAGTTCATTTTCTTTAATAATTTTGACTAATGAAATTGTTACAGAAAAAGGCCTACAAGCATTTGACACTAAAATTGGACATTCCGATGATTTTTCATTAGCGGATGCTCTTTGGTTTTGCAGCTCATCATTTTCAAAGTGGTTTGTATATTTTGTTAAGAAGTAATAATAATATCATTATTCCCACTAGTGTGGATTACAATGTCAGTTACATTTACAGCTGGGAATTAGGAATTGACTGGCCATTCCTTTTCTGTCAAATAATAGTGACAGTCTTTTAGAAGTCTATTTAGCTTTTATAGTCAACAACAGTTCCTGGCATATTCACTACAGAATCACTGGAAACCTAGTAAAATAGATCCTAAACATGTTAAATCATAAAGTACTGAAATTATTCCTTTATAACTGTTATTAAAATAAAAAAATTACATTTGTCACACATATTATTAATACTATAAACAAATTAACGTAGTCATTAAAACCCTGGTTATCTGTGTTAATTGGTAATTTACAGTGCACAGTTTTCGGAAAACATGGTTAATCCACTGATCCTTCCATGAGCCACTGTGGCTCATGGAATGATAATGGTCAGGATAGTTGCATCCACAATATAGTAGGAAATGATCATCACGTATATAGAAATCCCCTACGTACGTGCACGTATACTTTACTCGTACTGAACGAACAGGTACTGATGTTGAATGAAAATGTTTTTGCAGATGAGAACAACTAGGCATTGTAAACAACAAATAGGCGTAAATGGATAAGCATATTTTATTTCAGTTAATGTAAAGTGTACTTGTAAAAACTAAGAATTTAAGTTCTGTATGCTAGAAAAAATATTCTAAAAGAAACACATATATAGAAAAACGAAGCTTGTATAAATCACAAAAACACTATGGTATACAGAAAATTATTACCATAATACAGTAGAACTCCATTTATCCGAACTAATTCTGGTCCATTTATCCGAGTCCTAGACGTAATTCGGATATGCAGAAATTTGGATAATTGGGACAAACATAAGAAAAAGGTTATTTTATGACAGAAAACACGAAAATTGCTCAAAAATTACTTTTGTTTATTTTTATTACATGATACAATATCTTAACAAAAAACCAGGTCAAAGCTCACTTTTATACAAACAAATTATGTAATATTACTTTTACTTACCACATAATAATTAGTACAAACTCATCCTTGCTTTCCTTGGGTCGTCTAGGGTTCATCACACAAACTTGTGATCTATAAACGTGATTTAGGGTTATGTATTTCAACAACTACGCACATTTATGGTTAACTATTTCAACTCATTTATTATGCTTTTATCATTTTTCTTTTATGAATCAGTTAAACAGGCTTTCTCCTTCTCTATTCTTGTTAACTCACAAATTTAGTCACTGTTCGGGTCGTCATTGTTAACTAACACCTTATGAGATATTATTATTATTTTTTTATTGTGACTTACCTTTTGGAATCTGGTTAACACTTGTTTTGTTTACATACTGGTTCAGGCACCGTTGTTGTGTTACCAACATAACATTTCCTATTGGGGTCCAGGTTCTCTTTTAAGCGAGCACAGAAACAGCATGGGTATTTGAAAATAATAACTCGGTTAACATTTGGTTAAAAGATTTGTTTTTTAATACTCTGAATATTTTGAATGTTGAAAAACATAAAAACAAAATGGAGTCTTCCTCCTTGAGTTAATTACAAAAAACAAAATGGAGGCGAAGTATTTCGCCACATGATCTCTACGTACATCACAATTACATACATATATTTATCTTCAATTTCCCTGGTTGTTATAAATGACGTTAGAAAAAATACTGCAGTTTAATATCTATATCGTTACGTAAAATGGGTCACGTAACGTGAACCAATGCCTTGTGACTCTCTCTATATGTGCCGGCACATGCACACACACTCACATTCTTCCCCCAAATTATTTTTGGTACATTATTTTAATACATTTTAAATGAGCTCAAAATTAATGTGTTGTGTTTAGAATTTCGAAAAAGTTTATTTTCCTGAGTTCGTTTGTTGGAAGATTGACTCAGACGTGCCTCATGTTCCAGCAGGTGTTCGGCCGGATTCTTTATTGGTTCCTGTTATACTGCCACTGACTCTAATTTACATCTTTTTATATACTGTTAGTACTTTAACTGGTTAACTGTTCACATGTTGTTACATTTTACCACTTTAAATGATTTTACTGGCAATTGGCCAGCAGATTTTATAGCGTGCTGTTGCACGGACGGTGTTGTGTCGACTGGGCAGACATCATGGCGTATTTTCCACTAGTGGAAAGGGTAATACGTCACCGAATCTATTGTTCTCTGGAGATGACGGCTTTGTGTTACATCGCAACGATTACGTTTTTATAATTTTTGATGACGTTTTTAGGAGTGTCTGATTGTTGCTGCGTCTGACTTGCTGACAATCGGCACGTACGCCAGTGACCTTGAGGCAATTTGTCGTTACATATTGCGTTGTAGTATATTGGGAAATTTTACCCTCACATTTCTGATTACATTTGAATTACCATAAAATTATATTTTCATGTACCTAAATTCCTTTACGGTCCTACTGTACCGTTACATTCTCTACATTCAACTTAACGATATTAAATATTGAGGTACAACTCCATTGATCAAAACAACAAACGTCTATCTCTTACTTTCTTATATAATTAAATTCAATTACTTATTTTTACTAATTAATTAAATTAAAGCAACCCACTATTTACCCACACACACATTCATTCATTTAAATTGTACCCCATATAATTTAGAGCTCTTATAAATTTGTTAGATAGTGACTTGGTCATCGGTTACTTAACTCACGGCGTCTCTGCAAACCACGTGTCGCACTTCGTATTTTCTAGTTCGTCCACATTGTTCACTGCATTTTAGTTTGATGTTACTATCGAATTCTTCAAAATTAAGTGCTGCCCTGGTAGTTGTAAGTTATTCACATTTTATTTCCACTTTTTATTATATTTAACACATTTTTTAAAGTTTTACTAAATTTTCGGCTCGCGAGCCTTTATGCTGAACTGCTGTTTTTTTTTATTGTTTATTTACACTTTTACTGTCACATTTTTACTCCTTCGGTCGGTCCGTCTACATTGCTAAATGTATTTCAGTTGGACCACACGATAGCGTAACTGCTCGTGTTAGGTGTTATTAGCCGACTGTCTTTGTTCTCTGTGCACCAAGCGAGAAAAAATGTACGGACATACCTGTACAGTAGCGCGGTAATTTTTACATTATAGGTTGGCTAATCTGCGCTTTTAATTTGCACTTTAATCTGCTCAATTCATGTCCGTGCTTCCGCACAGTTCATCACAGACGCTCGCTAGCGGCGGTCGGCTCGCGCCCGCAGCTATACTGTCACATTTTTCTTCTTGTCACGACAATTAACGTAGGCCTTAGGCCAACACTTCATATATGGCCCTTTAGGCCCTTTCATCAAATTAATTTCAATGTAATACGACTTGTATTTACTCATTAGCGAATCTCTTAGTCAAAAGTGAAACCTAACAATTTCTATGGTGTAAATGTGAACAATTAAATAAATGTATTAATTACAGTCCACTCTCTCTTCATCATTTCTGCATCCTGGCGAATCAACGAACACTTCACACTTAACATTTTTGCGTCCACTCGGACCGCTTCTAAACATTTTTTGGTCCACACATGGCGGATCATTCTTCTACTTAACCATTTTTTGGTCGCTCTGGACCTGGATTTCCGGATACATCATTCACATTTATTATTTTTCTGCCCCTATTTCTGGCCATCACGGGCGACTCAGCATATCCGCTGATACGACCGTGGCGTGATTCGATCAGCATCTCGCTCGTCGCCTTTGAGCCTCCTGACGACATCATTGCAAGAGCCTGCTAGCTTCAGTACCCAAAGCAGTCATCTCTCCGAGCTGTGTGTTTGCCATCTTCTCCACGGCGTCGACGCTTCAGGACATCGCCCACAAGGTATCACCTCACTAACATCATTTCAAGGTGCGTACAATGGCTGAAGAAGGCCTCAAAGTGTTAGTCAGAAAGAGAGGCGGCTTAAAGTCCGCAATAGTGCGCATACAATCAGCTGTCAGTAACTTTGATACAAACTCTAATACAAAACACTTTTTAACAGTAAGACTTGAAAGTTTGAAAAGCTTGGCAACGAAGTACGACGAGGTACAGTCCGAAATCGAACTTATTTGTAAAGACATAAAAGCTGCTCAAGAAGACCGAGTTGAGGTCGAAGAAATGCTATATTCTACGGAAGCAAATATTTTACAATTAATTGATACCTTTAATGTTCGGACGGTACCTCCCGTATTATCGGGCCATATGCAATTAAAACCGATAAGTTTGCCCTGCTTCACAGGCAATATCTTTGAATGGCAGCATTTTCATTCAATTTTTTCGGACTTGGTGCATGCAAGATCCAATCTAACGCCAGTGCATAAACTACATTATTTACATTCTTCTCTAAAAAATGAACCGTTAGACTTAATTAAATCACTACCTATTTGTAATGAAAATTACTCGATAGTGTTGAGTTTGCTGTCCGCAAGGTATGACAACAAGTTCATACTAGCCAAATACTACATTCAAAATTTACTTCAAGTCAAGTCGACAATTAAAGACTCTGTCCAAAGTTTGGCAGAATTCACAAATACGATAACGTCTTCCGTTAATTCACTGGCGGCAATGCAACGGTCAGTGAATTCATTTGAACTTTATTACTATACAATTATTATCAACTAAACTCGTCCCTACTACTTTTAAATTATGGAAGGAGTCTATAGACCCTGATAATCTTCCTAACTTTCAAGATTTCACTCATTTTTAAACGCACGTAGACAGCTGTTAGAAAATACACTGCCTATCGATGCCGGACAGCAACTCAACAAGCCGAGTTTAAGACTCAACAATAAATCTGATAAATATAAGTCACGAAACGCTGCTGGCAGTACTACATTTAAGAGTTATCACTCAGCGTCAAGCAATTATTCATGTTTGTGTTGTAAATCTAATCATCCAATTTACATGTGTGATAAATTTCGTGCACTAAGCACCGCTGAGCGAGGACAATTTGTATCAAATCACAAATGTTGTACCAATTGTCTTAGATCAGATCATTTTGTATCTAATTGTAAGAATAAGCAGGCATGTAAGATCTGTTCAAAACGACACCATACATTGTTGCACATGAAAAATGTGCCGAACTCAATCTCTGCCAGTAGCAGTAATTATTGTTCATTTAAATTACAATCCACGAATAATATTCTTTTATCAACAGCAATTGTATTTGTCATTGACCAGGCTGGCAACAGACAAAAGGCAAGAGTTCTTTTGGACGCAGGTTCACAAATAAATTTTTGTACCAAATCATTTGCAAAGAAATTACGGATTAATTTGACTAAATCCAACATACCAATTACGGGTATAAATAATACAGCGTGTCATGCCACTAATCTCGCGTCTGTACGCATTATTTCTCGTTATCAGATATTTATCTTCGAGGCAAAATGTGCTATCTTATCTGCATTAACCCACAATCTGCCAGCACAATCGTTTGACATAAATCAATTCAACATTCCAGACAGCATTTTTCTTGCTGACCCAAATTTCAACATATCATCCGAAATCGACATACTCTTAGGGGCGCAATTTTACCTGGATTTAATTTTAGCCAACAAATACGTTACGGGGCCCTCATTTTCCCATCATTCAGGAAACAAAGTTAGGCTACATTTTGGCTGGCAATCTGCCCAAACACTGCCGCTACAAGGGTCCTGCTATTTCGTTCCTAGCTAGGAACAACGACAGTCAAATTTTGCAGTCTCTCGAAAAATTTTGGGAAGCAGAAACTATCCCTGACAACACACCTGATAACGAGTCAGCTTGTGAGGAGCATTTCGTGCGTTCTACTCATCGCAATCATGAGGGTAGGTTCGTGGTTTCACTGCCATTTACGTCCGATCATCTCCAGTTGGGGGAATCTTACACCAATGCTGAAGCAAGATTTTTGAATTTAGAACGCCGATTCAGGCGTGATGCTAAGCTCGCGCACGATTACGCAGACTTTATTAATGAATATAAGGATCTTGGCCACATGACGCTTATCGATAATTGCTCTATCAATTCAGGAGTGTCAAATACTTACTATCTGCCTCACCATGCCGTTTTTAAGCAGTCTAGCTTGACCACAAACTCCGCGTCGTTTTTGATGGTTCGTCCAAAACTACCAATGGCCTTTCTCTCAATGACATATTGTTGGTAGACCCGAATGTTCAACAAGACCTTTTTTCTATTCTTTTACGTTTCCGCATGCATAAATATGTTCTCATCGCCGGCATCGAGAAGATGTATCAACAAATTCTCGTAGCTGAAAAGGATTGTCACTATCAACGTATTCTGTGGCGTGACTCTCCCCTCGAACAATTTAAACACTTTGCATTGCGAAGGGTAACCTACGGCACGGCTAGTGCTTCGTTTTTGGCCACTCGCTGTCTTATTCAAATTGGTAGGGACCATGAAACTTCTTTTCCTGATGCGGCGTTAGCTATAACAAATGATTTCTATGTCGACGATTTGCTTACTGGTGCAGACACCATCTCTGATCTGACCAAGTTGAAATCTGACTTAGGTGCGTTATTGAGTCAATACGGCCTCACATTGCATAAATGGGCATCTAATGAACCCAGAGTGGTCGCAAGTCATGACAATTTATCACTCCCCTTAAACAAACAGGACAATGTGCGTACCCTGGGCATTCTCTGGAATAACACTGCCGATTCATTCCTGTTTGACATTAAATCATTCCCCGTTGAATTAAGCATCTCCAAGAGGAGAATTATTTCGATTATCGCAGGCATATACGATCCACTTGGACTGATTGGTCCCGTTGTTTTCTTGTACAAACAGTTTATGCAGCAGCTCTGGCTTTGCAATCTTGGTTGGGATGAACCGATCTCCGGGCAATCACGTTTGGATTGGCATTCATTGTGCGACAAATTGTGTCTGATTAGCAAAATTGTTGTCCCACGTTTTATTCGTTGCAAGTTTGAGGCAAGTACAGTTGAATTACATGGTTTTTCGGATGCCTCTGAAAAGGGGTTTGGGTGCTGTATCTATATTAGAGTCATTTATCATGATTCATCGGCCTCTTGTCATCTCCTGTGTTCTAAATCTCACGTGGCTCCCCTACGACAGGTGTCATTACCTCGCATCGAACTATGCGCTTGCTTATTGTTATCGCGACTCGTATCTAAGGTCGTTCCTGTGCTTTATTCGTTTATTAATAGTGGTCATTTATATTCTGACTCTATGGTGTCTCTTTACTGGATTCATGCCCAGTCCACGAGGTGGAAAACCTACGTCGCTAATCGTGTTGCTGAAATTCAGCGTCTTACGCAAGCCTATATATGGCATCACATCAATTCTAGACACAATCCTGCTGATATTATCTCTAGGGGGTGTCTCCCTGACGTTTTGCGCGATTGTTCGCTTTGGTGGCACGGTCCCACTTGTTTGTCTCAATCTTCCGAGTCCAATCCTTTTCCACCCTTTTTACCTTCTAATCCGTCGTCTTCTGAAGTCACTGCGGAAGAGAAAGAAACCCATAACCTTTCTCTAATGTCTACCCTGGCTATCGACCTTTCTAAGGACCTTTCTTCGTTGGATCATCTGACACGCGTATACGCTTACTGTTTTCGGTTCATCAAAAATATTAGACTCTCCAGTGCTGACAAAATAACGGGCGATCTTACCCCTGTTGAAATTCATCATGCTCTTAATTTCTTCATAAAACAATCTCAGTTGATCCACTTTGCAGCCGAGATTAATTGTCTTCGTAATGGGTCTTCTGTCTCTATCAGGAGTAAGTTGTCTTCTCTCGACCCGTTTCTTGATGATTCTGGAGTAATACGCGTAGGCGGGCGATTACAGCAGTCGCAGTTACCTTACGACACTAAACATCCTATTGTCTTGCATCCATCGGCTCATATTACTCGCCTTATCATTGAACGCGAACACATTCGTCTACTTCACGCTGGTGCTCAACTCGTGCATCACTCACTTCGTCAACGTTGGTGGATTGTTAATGCCAGGTTAGTCATTCGCTCCATCATTTGTAAATGTGTCAAGTGTCTCAGGTTTAGTGCCAAACAGCAGGTTCAGAGGCTTGGTATTTTACTGTCTCCTAGAGTCACTCCATCACGGCCGTTTCTATTCTGCGCGGTTGATTATGGTGGTCCCTTCATGATTCGTCATGGCGGGCAGAAATCCAGAACTCTCTCTAAGGCATACGTGTCTTTGTTCATTTGCTTAGCAGCCAGGGCCATTCACTTGGAATTGGTTTCCGACCTTACAGGCAGTGCGTTTATAGCTGCCTTACGTCGTTTTATGGCCCGCAGGGGCATACCCAGTCAGTTATATTCTGATAATAGCACAAACTTTAGGAAGGCCCGCAATATTTTACATGACCTCTACAATCTTTGGCATAATAAGGATGCCACCTCATCACTCAAATTATTCACGCCCTCTCAGGGTATCTCATGGTCATTTATTCCACCCTCGTCACCTCATTTTGGTGTCCTTTGGGAGTTGAAGTTTCATTTGCGCCGCGTGGTAGGCAAGTCTATACTCACCTTCGAGGAGTTTGCGACAGTTTTGTCTCAGATAGAGGCATGTCTAAACTCTCTCCCTTTATTTGCCATCTCTTCGGATGTAAATGATCCGGTGCCACTTACACCTGGCCATTTTTTGATTTGCGCACCATTAACGGCGATACCGGACCCAGACCTATCTCATATTCCTATCTCTCGTCTTGGACGTTGGCAACTTCTCCAGAAGTTTGTCCAAGTCATTTGGAAGGCTTGGTCTCGCGACTATTTACACCAGTCACAACAGCGTCACAAATGGAAATTCGCTAGGGATAATGTTTCCATTGGGGACCTAGTTTTACTTATTGAGGATAACCTACCTCCATTAGCCTGGAAATTTGGTGTAATTACCGCCACATTTCCCAGCCCAGATAACTTAATTAGAGTCGTAGACGTTCGCACACCTACTGGTGTTTTGTGGAGACCAGTACATAAGTTATGTCTGTTGCCAGCGCGGGACGAGATTTGACACAAGATTATTATGATCATTTAGCACAATGCTATTTTACTCAGCCATTGGCTTATTACTTTATTATATGACCATTTGGTCAACTTAATTGTGATATGTATTATCACAACATTTTCATGACAATTTGCGCCATTGCGTGTTTCTATACTCATCATGGTGTATATTTGCTATTTTGTATTTATATGTTAATATTTGTGTGGCATACTATGTCCTACACATTTACATTTTGATGTATTGGGTGTGTGTCATGTTTTTGGTGGTATTGTTTTATAAAAATTTGTTACATAATATTCGCATGGTTTGCAGTTATACAACCATGTATGAATTTCTTGTACAGTTGTTAATATGTGTGATTTATTGTTCTATGAATGTATTTCTTAATTGTTCAACTCATGTATTACATTTGTAACCACAGTGTCGTATTTGTTACTTATGCTATTGCGCTTATTCATATTTGTAATTAACTAAATTGGTGTTTATTATATTTATTACTAGGTGACCCGGCAAACGTTGTTTTGCCATATAAATTATTTCTAGTGAATATTGTGGTAGTTAAATAAAAAATAACTAACTTATTGTAAGTGTGTGGGGATGTGGTCTATGACTGAAAGAGGAATGGAGCGCTGTGGACGATGACGGCCTATAACAATAACAAAACACCAACCATTCATTTTTTTAATTCATTGTACTTTATTAACTTAACTAATATATTTAAAATTATATCTCTTAAAAGTTATATATACATTAAAAAATGTTATCCATATTTGCTATCACTAATTATGACAATTAAAAAAAAAACAATATCAATCTCTAAGTGCAATGGAGTGTACGATGTTTTTGGTTAGTCCGTCTTTAGCCAACACAAACAAACTGGATGGTTTACCCACGCGAGAACATGCCACGTATAATTGTCCGTGTGAAAAACACGGTGTGCCCAAATCTAAGCCACAAACAGACATCGTTTGGCCTTGCGACTTATTGATTGTCATTGCGAATGCCAATATTATTGGAAATTGAACGCGTTTGAATTCAATTGGCATATCTGTGGGAATCATAGGGATTCGTGGTAGCAATACATTTTCGCCTCGGAACTTGCCATTCAAAATGCTGGCTTCGACAATGTTTTTCATTAATTTTTTAATGACTAATTGCGTGCCATTGCACAGCCGTGGTGGGTTCAAATTACGAAGCAAAATAACCGGAGATCCAACCTTCAGTTGTAAATGATGCGGTGGCATGCCTGGCAAATCCAATGAGTTCAAAAACTCTGTTGGATAATTTACAGCTTCGTTGGCATCGCAAACTGTATCGATAGATTTGTATGACACCAAGTCCCCTGGCAACAACTGTTGTATCTTGAAATTTAAATCGTTGACGTCCACATTTTTTGCTGCCAAAATTGCCCTTTCTGCCAGCCACTCATGATTCATGTATTGTGTGTGTACATCGGGAAATATGTGGTCAATGAGAGCATTTTGCGAATTAATGATTGTGCAGAAATCAGTCGGCAATTTTATGCATCCAGTATTTTCATGTACAGCAACTTTTCCATCGCCGATATCTAACAGTTGTTTTGAGAATGTTTCAGCGGATGGATCTTGAAGCATTTGAACGCGCATGTTTACTTTCAGCTGTACTTTTTCAACATTACGCCACAGTGGCGATGATTTTAAGCAAGCGTTGATCTCATCAGCGTACGTTGAACGTGGAATGACGGGAAGTGTTTGTCTGAAATCACCTGAAAGGAGTAACAGAGTGCCGCCAAATAGTTTGTCGTTGTTTTTTATGTCTTTCAATGTCCTTTTCAACGCCTCAAGCGAATGTTTGTGTGCCATAGTGCATTCATCCCAGACGATAACTTTACACTGTTTCAGCACTGTGGCCATGGACGATTGTTTTTTTATGTTGCACACTGCGTCTGGGTTATTTTGAATATTCAGTGGCAGCTTAAATGCTGAATGAGCTGTTCTGCCTCAATCCAATAAAGTTGCTGCAATGCCAGATGATGCAACGGCCAATGCGATGCCATTATTTGATCGTAGTTCGGCGAGAATTAGCGAAATGAGAAATGTTTTGCCAGTTCCACCTGGTGCATCCAAAAAAAAGAATCCACCTTGTCCTGCCGAAACTGCCAGCATAATGCGGTCGTAAATGGTTCTTTGTTCATCAGTCATTAGTGGGACATTGCGAGTAACAATCGCTGCCATTTCTACAGTATTGTACTGCAGTTCACGATTCATTTCAGTGTTCATTAGATCAGATGCACTTCGATTTGGCGAACGCATACCGAAATGACTGATTGGTAAATTGGCAATGACAATGCAAAGATCCTCGATAGCAATCAATGCTTCATTGTACATAGCGTCGCTGAATGTTATCGTTAGATCGTTGCACCGTGTACGATGTCGATGCAATATATCATCAGTCATTGAATCTTTGTGATTATCCCACAACGTCTCTGCTCGGGCCGGGAAACATGTAGTCAACACTATAGCGAATAGTAGACGAATTTGTGTTGCTGTACAGTTCAATGCTGCTTCAGCAAGCATACGGTCCCACTGGTTGTCATCTTCTAGCAAGCCGAGTGCAAGGCATGCATCTTTATACGTTGGATACTGTTGTCCATTCACTTTACGTATATCTTGAAATGACAATGGGCCGGTGACATTAACCAACAACAGTCGCAGATAAAAGCACTCATTCTGCCTTGGATTGACTGTATATACTCGCCCCAAGGTGTTTGATTTGAATAAACCGGGGCATGCATCAATTGGTGTGCCTTGCTTGCGGGGCATCCATTTTTTTGTTTGAGCCCATGTGAAATAGTGTGGTACTTCTGAATAGAGTAGTGTTCGTGCAAAGGCACCAAAAGCATCCGCACGATTACACAATTCAAAAAATTCGGTGAGTGTAGTTTTTGGTGGATTTATAGCACGATCAATCGCTGTCTCGTTCGTGAAAAATACGCGCTGGCCGTTTTCAAGATGGACGGCTAAATGGATAACTGCTGGATCCCGTTCATGAATTGGGAAACCAAAGATACGCCAGACAGCTTCATTGGAGCTGATGTACCGGCCAATTTGGTAGAGCGCTATTTCATCATTGTTATTCAACGGAGGAGCATTCACATTGGTATTTTCAATTCGAAATACAGCCACATCACTTCCTTTATTCACATACTTGCAAATGTATTTGATGCTCTTCACCGAACTGCAGAACTCAACATTAATATGAGCATTGAATGTTTTGCTCAGCAGAGGCGAATATGGTACCACCCAACGATTGTCAATGTCAATGTCTGCGTTGTTGATATTTTTTGTAAATGACTGTCCGCCATTATCGGTATTTCTTCGACGATATATTGGATATCCGTCGACATTTGTGATCATATCGTTAGTGAAATTTTTAGGAAAACGCTTTGTACATTTTCCATCTGCCATGCAAGGCGATAAACGATTCAGATTACCGCATGGGCCATGAATCATGTTTGTTGTAACAATATCAAACAGTAATTGATCAGTAGACGGATCTGGAATTTCCGCAGAAATTATACTATCGATTTCTTCAGGACGTATTTTGTCGATTAACCAAATCAAAATGTGTGCATGAGGTAATCCTCGCTTTTGCCATTCAACCGAATACATCCAGCAACGTGTGGGACCGAATACATGTAATTTTGTAATGAAACTCATTAAAGACTTTAATTTTTGTTTGAACACACGTGCTGTAATGTCATGACGATGTATTGCATTTTGTCCTGGCAATAGCATAGATGTAACCTCCTGCCATTTTGGATTACATGTAAACGTGATAAATAAACACGGTCGTCCGTATTCGCGCACGAAAGTCAGAGCATCCTGTATGTATTCTTGCATGTGACGTGGACTGCCTATGTACGATGATGGTAGAATGATAGAGTTACCAATTTCGGCGGTGTCGGCGTTGCTCACAATAGCGTCTCGCAAGTGAATGTATTCTTCCGCACGCAGCTTCTGTTGATTATATCGTAAGTATCGTAGTCGTTCGCTCTCTATCTTCACGTACATGTCGACCATGAATTGTTGGCAAAGCTCACGACATCGTAGAATGACGTCCTGACCGCGTCTAATCATCATACGATACGCATAATAATCCTTCGAGCTAACGTTCTTGTTTGTTTCGGCTCCTGTAATAATATATTCATAAATATTAATTCAAATTAAGTAATGGTGTTCATAATGAATTAAGTTTTTTGTTTCGGCCAGTGCAGCCAGATCGCGAACGAAAAGTTCTCCCTGTTGATTATTAAAACGTATTGTGCCACGTACATTTTAGTTCTCAAGAGTTTGAAATTTTTGTTCACGATCTGGCTGCACTGGTTTCGACTTCTTTAACAACATATTCATAAATATTAATTCAAAATGAGTAATGATGTTGTTCATAATGAATGAAGTACCTGTTACGGGATCTCGTTGTTTAATGTTTATGCAATATCCGTCTTGTCCCTTCCAGAACATTAGCGGATATTGGAGAGCGTCGTATGAACGGTGTGTATCAGCAATAAGCTCAAGATTATTATTTCTTCTTCGAATCACGATTTCTCGCGTAGCTGTACGGTCGCCAACCATGATTCCAGCAACGTCGTCAACAACAGGTGCATTGAATCTACGCATGTGCTCTCCAGCTGGTGTTTTATCAGGATTGATGACAATAGCGTGATTGTCACTTTGTAATTGTGCATGTGTGATTTGAATAATTTCAACAATTCACTGTGCTCATTCAATAGAGCGTCCAGCTCGCCGACGATGCGTCTGGCATAAGGTGAATTGAGGTTATTGTAGCCGCAACGTGCATCCACGCGATTGGCGAATGCGCGTTCGGAGTCCTCACCGCCCATAAAGTAAATTTGTAAAAATGTATGTGGTTCGTTTGGCATTGGCAGCAATGAGCCCACTTTGTGATAAACTTGGCCTTTGATTTTGAATGTTGAATTGAATTGTTGACCATTTGCAGCATTATTTTTAACTATTTCTGTTGCTCCGAACGATGTCATTTGGAAACATGAATTGAATGTTCGAATTGACTTCAGGAACAGGTTAGAATCTGGATCCGTACCGATAAGTAAGCCGTTCAATGGTTCAGGTGGTGTTTCAATTTCCGGTAGTTGCACTTTTCCTGACGTGCAACACATCCCGGCTGGCTCATTTTTGAATTTAAGCGCATTACAATGCGGACATTCCTTGTCCATAGCACCAATCCCCACTTTCGAATGAGCGTAATATTCAATATCGGGCTCATACTCGAATGCTAGACGAAGGAATGAATCGGATGTAAATACTCGATGTACTTGTTGGCGTTGTTGGTCATTTGCTCTGCGTGTGATAACTACGAAGCGGCGCGCTTGTCTTTGTTCCAATCGTCTTTGTTGATTTCGTTCAGCTCGTGCCTCTTGTGATTGTGATTCACGCAATTGCGCCATCTCACACGCACATCTGCATTATCTTGTTGGATTTGTTCGTCTGTTCTTTGGGCTCTTCTATTTCGCATGTCTGTAGTTCTATTCGTTCAACGGCCCAAATTGGCCCCTTTGCGTCTTGCTGGCATTGTTCACTGTACAAAACACACATAAATAGATTAAATTGAAGTACTTAATGATGGAAAACAGTATACTGATAATGTATTTGTTCTTTTATTATTTTACCTACCTTTCACAATCATAAAACACGTATATATTTCTCTTTTAATTTAAAATGATTCCCACAAAATTTTGCACGCACTGAGTATAATAGTATTATTAATTGTCATTTAATAATAAACAAACTAATAAATAATAAATAAAAACTAATAAATGTATGAGAATGTTCTGGAATGATTTATACAGGTAACACAATGGCCGTTGTTGGCGGGAGCTCGTGACACGTGTTGAGTATTATTGATTTATATGAGATCACTTAATTAACTGAACGTGAGAACTATCTTCAGCAATTATTAATAAAATGGGAATAAATAATTATAGCACTGCAAATTGATGATAAATTTACTATGAGAATATAATTAACATGAGAGGTGCACTGAGAAATTAAATGATAAGTATAAGCGTCACTGCTACGATCGATGCACAAACAATAATAATGGCCGAAAACTGTGTAGGGAGTGAGAGAAAGCTTATTGTGTGAGAAAGACAGGAGACCGGCTTCGTTCTCATCCCTACACCGTGCTGTTTGCTGGGTGAGAAGTGACACCGGTAGACGCCTGGCGGGGATAACTGATCGATTGACAATTGATCAGTTATCGACCACTGAGAGTTGAAGATTATTACAGTACTAATATCGCTATTAAAAAATGGGGGTTGGTGGTAGAAGGGTGAGAATTAAGGGTTATATGTATTTTTTAATACCAAATCATAAAAAATAAAAATAAAAAATTTTGTCCAAAAAATAAAAAAAAAATTTTGGGGTGGGCCACCCTTATCACTTAGGGGTATAAAAAATAGTTTACAACCTATTCTCAGACCTACCGAATATACACAAAAAATTTCATAAAATCGGTCAAGCCGTTTCGGAGGAGTTTGGTTACAAACACTGTGACACGAAAATTTTATATATATAGATATAACTTGCATTTATGTAAAACATATTGTTTTTTGCGTCTACTGTATGTAACCACGCCACGCCTAGATTTATTTTTATATTGTATTTTGTATTTTGTGATTATGCATTGCACAATTATCATTCCTACTTAATTATGACATACATGTCATTACATATGTGCTTGCTAGGTGACCCGGCAAACGTTGTTTTGCCATATAAATTATTTCTAGTGAATATTGTGGTAGTTAAATAAAAAATAACTAACTTATTGTAAGTGTGTGGGGATGTGGTCTATGACTGAAAGAGGAATGGAGCGCTGTGGACGATGACGGCCTATAAAAATAACAAAACACCAACCATTCATTTTTTTAATTCATTGTACTTTATTAACTTAACTAATATATTTAAAATTATATCTCTTAAAAGTTATATATACATTAAAAAATGTTATCCATATTTGCTATCACTAATTATGACAATTAAAAAAAAAACAATATCAATCTCTAAGTGCAATGGAGTGTACGATGTTTTTGGTTAGTCCGTCTTTAGCCAACACAAACAAACTGGATGGTTTACCCACGCGAGAATATGCCACGTATAATTGTCCGTGTGAAAAACACGGTGTGCCCAAATCTAAGCCACAAACAGACATCGTTTGGCCTTGCGACTTATTGATTGTCATTGCGAATGCCAATATTATTGGAAATTGAACGCGTTTGAATTCAATTGGCATATCTGTGGGAATCATAGGGATTCGTGGTAGCAATACATTTTCGCCTCGGAACTTGCCATTCAAAATGCTGGCTTCGACAATGTTTTTCATTAATTTTTTAATGACTAATTGCGTGCCATTGCACAGCCGTGGTGGGTTCAAATTACGAAGCAAAATAACCGGAGATCCAACCTTCAGTTGTAAATGGTGTGGTGGCATGCCTGGCAAATCCAATGAGTTCAAAAACTCTGTTGGATAATTTACAGCTTTGTTGGCATCGCAAACTGTATCGATAGATTTGTATGACACCAAGTCCCCTGGCAACAACTGTTGTTATCTTGAAATTTAAATCGTTGACGTCCACATTTTTTGCTGCCAAAATTGCCCTTTCTGCCAGCCACTCATGATTCATGTATTGTGTGTGTACATCGGGAAATATGTGGTCAATGAGAGCATTTTGTGAATTAATGATTGTGCAGAAATCGGTCGGCAATTTTATGCATCCAGTATTTTCATGTACAGCAACTTTTCCATCGCCGATATCTAACAGTTGTTTTGAGAATGTTTCAGCGGATGGATCTTGAAGCATTTGAACACGCATGTTTACTTTCAGCTGTACTTTTTCAACATTACACCACAGTGGCGATGATTTTAAGCAAGCGTTGATCTCATCAGCGTACGTTGAACGTGGAATGACGGGAAGTGTTTGTCTGAAATCACCTGAAAGGAGTAACAGAGTGCCACCAAATAGTTTGTCGTTGTTTTTTATGTCTTTCAATGTCCTGTTCAACGCCTCAAGCGAATGTTTGTGTGCCATAGTGCATTCATCCCAGACGATAACTTTACACTGTTTCAGCACTGTGGCCATGGACGATTGTTTTTTTATGTTGCACACTGCGTCTGGGTTATTTTGAATATTCAGTGGGAGCTTAAATGCTGAATGAGCTGTTCTGCCTCAATCCAATAAAGTTGCTGCAATGCCAGATGATGCAACGGCCAATGCGATGCCATTATTTGATCGTAGTTCGGCGAGAATTAGCGAAATGAGAAATGTTTTGCCAGTTCCACCTGGTGCATCCAAAAAAAAAGAATCCACCTTGTCCTGCCGAAACTGTCAGCATAATGCGGTCGTAAATGGTTCTTTGTTCATCAGTCAGTAGTGGGACATTGCGAGTAACAATCGCTGCCATTTCTACAGTATTGTACTGCAGTTCACGATTCATTTCAGTGTTCATTAGATCAGATGCACTTCGATTTGGCGAACGCATACCGAAATGACTGATTGGTAAATTGGCAACGACAATGCAAAGATCCTCGATAGCAATCAATGCTTCATTGTACATAGCGTCGCTGAATGTTATCGTTAGATCGTTGCACCATGTACGATGTCGATGCAATATATCATCAGTCATTGAATCTTTGTGATTATCCCACAACGTCTCTGCTCGGGCCGGGAAACATGTAGTCAACACTATAGCGAATAGTAGACGAATTTGTGTTGCTGTACAGTTCAATGCTGCTTCAGCAAGCATACTGTCCCACTGGTTGTCGTCTTCTAGCAAGCCGAGTGCAAGGCATGCATCTTTATACGTTGGATACTGTTGTCCATTCACTTTACGTATATCTAGAAATGACAATGGGCCGGTGACATTAACCAACAACAGTCGCAGATAAAAGCACTCATTCTGCCTTGGATTGACTGTGTATACTCGCCCCAAGGTGTTTGATTTGAATAAACCGGGGCATGCATCAATTGGTGTGCCTTGCTTGCGGGGCATCCATTTTTTTGTTTGAGCCCATGTGAAATAGCTGTAGCTCTATATATATAAAATTCTCGTGTCACAGTGTTTGTAACCAAACTCTGTGATGGGACAAAATTGAGGGGTTTTATTTTTTATTGCAATTATAAGTGTAACATAAGGTCTACCCAAACAGGGCCTCAGTTTTGAACAATTAACATTCCTTGTTTTACTTCATCGGGGCACCAAGACGCATATTTTGTCAGCGCCCTGCAATAAGCACTGCTCCTTGAGGTGTTGGAATGCGAACCGGGGCGCGGATGATTGTGGTTTCCATTGGCAAAAAGCACAAACTTTGTGGCGAGCCCCAGGACAGAACAAAAAATACCCAAACTCGCTACCAAGAGCGTAAGCTGTAACTTCACTAATGACTATGTCATGTGATTCTATCCACGAATCAGAGCGCAAGTTGGTGAACTGTGGCGGGAGTGACGCTAAGATAGCGTAAGGCAGTCGACTTAGAACTCCAGACCTCGCGATGTCACATAAAACATTGCTCGAGCTAGTTAGGGTCGGCCGACCAGTAAATTTTGCTATTTTAATTCAAAATAACAGTCAATCATGTTATAGTGATCGAACAGAAGTAACCGACAAATAATAACATTCTAACTTTATATTCGGAGTGTGTCAGCAGAATCAAGTGTTAACAGTGATGGCGTAACCACGTGGATGAAGGGATGAGTACCTAATTTAAGCAGTTTGAACAGACAAAATATTTCAATTTTAATTAGTTTCAATTCACCAATATTAATGATGAAAATTCAATAAAAAGCGCTAAATCTAAATTATGGGGTTATAACTAAATAATGGGGAATTTTACAGTATGAGAGGGAGAGAGCGAGCATATACTGGGTCGTTTTTATTGAGTAGAAATAAGTTAGTCGTAAGTCTATATATATATATATATATATATATTCAGTAATAAATAAATCTTGATAGCATGGCTAGGTGAATCAAATATTGTTCGGAGTGTTATTTGTAGAAAAAGCATAACTACAGTAGAAATCATAATTTGACGTAGTTTCACAATTCAGTCATAAGGCATATTTTAATAAATTTAAACTGGAAGGTAAACAGAAAAATTGTCATGCTAAATAAATAAAATAGCATTTTATTTATGTTTGTAAAATACGTGTTTGTCATTGCATTACCTGTTGTTTTTCTCTGCCTAAGTACATCAGACGACACCCTGGTTGTTTCGCAATGACGGTAAGTGGGACAAATTCGAATATTTTGATTTAAAAAGCAAGTAGAGTTTCAGATGTATACACAGTTTTCTAGATTTAAATGTTTAATTAAAGCTCGTAACGCTTTAATTGGCGCCTGAACAGTGGACATTGGAAATTAATTTTTAATGTAATATAAAATAAATTAATTTACAACCTGATCGAAAAATGGCAGAGAAAAGCGAGAGTGTAAATTTATGTGAAGATATTGTGGAGGGTTCAATTTTAAATGTTACGCAAGACGATCTAATATCGACAAATGTTAATGAGAGTGTAGACAATACAACACACGAATTAACGATTGAGACAGTAGACGCAAAAATAAGCGATAATGTACGATATCTAATCAGTTAGCGTTAATAATGGAGATGATGTCAGAAATGAAAGCTGAAATCATATCAGACATACGTAATTTAAAGACTGAAATAAAATCATCAATAAATGTTCGTAAAATAGAGTCGAAAACAGAAATAAACAAACAAGACCAAAAATTAAGAGAAATAGACAATAAGTTAGAAGAACAGAATAAGACTATAAATGATGAATTCAGAAGTAACTGTGAACCAGTTGATACAATTAAAATTAATGTGACTAGTTTAAAGAATAAACAAGCAGAACATGAGCGTGAAATAATTAAAGTCAGAAAAGACTTGAATGTAACCATTAATCAGAAATTAACTAATGTGAGAGAGAGAGAAGAGAGTGTTTATAAGTTACAGAGAGAGTTTGAAGAGAATGAGTTTGTGAATGTAGGGCAGAGGGTAAATTTTCCCCAGTTATATGGTAAACCAAGCTGGTTACGAATATTTTTGAAGGGCAAGAGTCCCTTACAAGAAAGCGATATATATCTAAATAATTTTTTAATTTGTAGTAGGCATTTTTATGATTTAATACCCTCTGTACGAAATGATAGAAAAAGTGTGAATTGGTGTTATGATGAAAGAGATGTTGACAAGAAGGTAATGTTATTTAAGGTTAGTAGAGATTATGACGAATTATTGCAGAGATTAGACATTGAAAGAGTTATTAATAATAAGAACTTACCTTGTGAAATAGTTAGTACAGCAATTGATGTAATAGACTACTTACTTTATGACAAAGCGAATACAGCAGCAGATAATAATGATAATGAAACTGTAATTGACATAACTATGACAGATCGTACTAAAGGCGACTGGACTATACTCGATGATAATAAATTACATAATTTAATAACAGAGAATAATCCTGTTGATATTGTGGAAGAATATAAGAATTTGGATAATCTTTATATTAATAAAAATAATATAGTGTGTTTAGTAATGAATGAACTGTGTACACGTAAAACCAGATTTTTGTACGATGATTGGGGGTAGAGACAATGAATGTTTATTGAACGTTTAATCATGTAATTAATGGTTTTGGAATGGACTGCTGAATGAAGTGTGAAACAACTGAACAGTTCTTGACGAATGATTTGTAAATAATTTGTGAATTCATTTGTGTATATATATTATTAATATTTTGCAGTTTACGTAAATAATTATGAAGACAATAATTGATGCTTTGTAAATTTTCATAATAATGGAAATATGTTGCGTTTAATAATCAATTGAAGTGAATAATTTGAGATGGTTAAATATTGTGATTTAATGTTGTATGATTGAATTTTTATGAGATATTTAAATTATTTGATGAAATTTCAATTGAAAAACAATTAATGACTAAATAAATCTTAAATAGTTTAGTTTGTGGAATAACATAAAGGTTAAAAATAAATGTTAATAATAATTTTGAAATTTTAAGAAATTCTTTCTATTGTATGACGGTCCATATGAAGTTAGTCAAGTGAAAATGGAGAATGCTTATGTTTTAGTAGATTTGCAAACCCGAGAAATAAAAGGAACCTATAATGTGACCCAGTTAAAAAAGTATTATCCAGCTGAGTGATGATGGATGTATTTATGAATACTAATATTTTCATACCTAAACAGACATTTTTATATTCTATTATTATAAATTGTTATTATTGTTTATACACACATTATGTATTTTATGTAAATGGACATTAAGATAGTTAAGAAAGAAATGTATTAGTTAAAACACCACCAAGACTAGAAATGTCATGTAATATAAATTATCAATTTTAATTTTAAAAGGAATATTATACTTGTGATTCCCCAACTTTTCGGGCGGTCACGGCCTCGCCGAACCTTGACCGTGGAATTGGTTTAGCTTTAACAGCTATGGTTGGGGCTCATTGCGTCACGTTCTGCCATAACTGGCCATAGCTGTTATCGTTGTAAAGGTGTACTTTGAAATTGATGGGGGGTGAAATTAAGGGGAATCACCAAACTCTGGAACAGCGGCTACCACTCTGCCCGCTTGGGGGTAGCAAGACAGGTGGTAGAACCGTTTAAGGGCGCATATTTATATAACACAGATATTATATCTATACCTTTTCAAATGCAAAGCAGAAGCAAAGACACGGAGAGGTAAAACCTGCTCCAAAATATACAGTCTTTGTCGAAGCGCAAGGGCGCCATAGTCCTCCATAATTTGAAATAGTGTGTGTGGCTGGGAGGTGGCTCAGAGGAGCCACGAATGTAAATTTTATAACATAAAAATGTTTTACTAATTCAAATTTGATCCTATAAAAACTGCTTGTGCTCTGTTAAATAACTAGCTGCTCAGACAAGTCAATACAAGTTGTTCGTGCTATAATTTTAAGTGTATTATTTTATTGTTGTACGTTAGATATAAGAATTGATAAAAATATATTTCATGCAATTTGCTCAATTTTGAAATGTGTTTACAATCAGCTGATGGGTGATGTTCTATACTAAACCAGTTTGGGCAAGGAAGCGAGGCCAATTTTGTTTATTCATTAATTTAAATAAGTTCAAATAAATCTCCCATTGAAAAAAAAGAGAAAAAAAAATTTTATAAAATGTAAATTTTTGAATATAAATTTTTTTTGTTTTGAAAAAAAAAAATTTTTTTTTGATGTTAATTTAACTGAAACTTTTAAAATTTGATAGGTAGGAATTAACATGTATGCGCCCAGTATTGCTGAAGGCGACCCAGTGTGCATGATAAGGGGGAACACATCGGTTGAGGATTTGGCATGATATAAGCCAGGGATTGAGGTTTTTTGGGGTAGCATGATAGAAGGTAAGGTGCGCCGTGGTGCGTGTCTGTTCGATTTTTCGGTGTTGGGATCTCTTACAGAGAAGTCCAGGGATCTCGTTCAGATGCATCCATAGTCGCCGAGCCAGGGGGGTAGTTTACCCATGATGTGTTAAGAAATTAAAGGGGGGTTGTTGGCTCCATATCCTCACCGATCCTCTTAGGGTTAGCAATGAGATTTCTTCTGTTTCGACAGAAGATTTCTCATTGGGGGGGTACTGTGATGGGACAAAATTGAGGGGTTTTATTTTTTATTGCAATTATAAGTGTAACATAAGGTCTACCCAAACAGGGCCTCAGTTTTGAACAATTAACATTCCTTGTTTTACTTCGTCGGGGCACCAAGACGCATATTTTGTCAGCGCCCTGCAATAAGCACTGCTCCTTGAGGTGTTGGAATGCGAACCGGGGCGCGGATGATTGTGGTTTCCGTTGGCAAAAAGCACAAACTTTGTGGCGAGCCCCAGGACAGAACAAAAAATACCCAAACTCGCTACCAAGAGTGTAAGCTGTAACTTCAGTAATGACTATGTCATGTGATTCTATCCACGAATCAGAGCGCAAGTTGGTGAACTGTGGCGGGAGTGATGCTAAGATAGCGTAAGGCAGTCGACTTAGAACTCCAGACCTCGCGAGGTCACATAAAACATTGCTCGAGCTAGTTAGGGTCGGCCGACCAGTAAATTTTGCTATTTCAATTCAAAATAACAGTCAATCATGTTATAGTGATCGAACAGAAGTAACCGACAAATAATAACATTCTAACTTTATATTCGGAGTGTGTCAGCAGAATCAAGTGTTAACAGTGATGGCGTAACCACGTGGATGAAGGGATGAGTACCTAATTTAAGCAGTTTGAACAGACAAAATATTTCAATTTTAATTAGTTTCAATTCACCAATATTAATGATGAAAATTCAATAAAAAGCGCTAAATCTAAATTATGGGGTTATAACTAAATAATGGGGAATTTTACAGTATGAGAGGGAGAGAGCGAGCATATACTGGGTCGTTTTTATTGAGTAGAAATAAGTTAGTCGTAAGTCTATATATATTCAGTAATAAATAAATCTTGATAGCATGGCTAGGTGAATCAAATATTGTTCGGAGTGTTATTTGTAGAAAAAGCATAACTACAGTAGAAATCATAATTTGACGTAGTTTCACAATTCAGTCATAAGGCATATTTTAATAAATTTAAACTGGAAGGTAAACAGAAAAATTGTCATGCTAAATAAATAAAATAGCATTTTATTTATGTTTGTAAAATACGTGTTTGTCATTGCATTACCTGTTGTTTTTCTCTGCCTAAGTACATCAGACGACACCCTGGTTGTTTCGCAATGACGGTAAGTGGGACAAATTCGAATATTTTGATTTAAAAAGCAAGTAGAGTTTCAGATGTATACACAGTTTTCTAGATTTAAATATTTAATTTAAAGCTCGTAACGCTTTAACTCCTCCGAAACGGCTTGACTGATTTTTATGAAATGTTTTGTGTATATTCGGTAGGTCTGAGAATAGGTCGTAAACTATTTTTTATACCCCTAAGTGATAAGGGTGGCCCACCCCAAAAAATTTTTTTTTATTGTTTTATGATTTGGCATTAAAAAATACATATAACCCTTAATTCTCACCCTTCTACCACCAACCCCCATTTTTTAATAGCGATATTAGTACTGTAATAATCTTCAACTCTCAGTGGTCGATAACTGATCAATTATCAATCGATCAGTTATCCCCGCCAGGCGTCTACCGGTGTCACTTCTCACCCAGCAAACAGCACGGGTAGGGATGAGAACGAAGCCGGTCTCCTGTCTTTCTCACACAATAAGCTTTCTCTCACTCCCTACACAGTTTTCGGCCATTATTATTGTTTGTGCATCGATCGTAGCAGTGGCGCTTATACTTATCATTTAATTTCTCAGTGCAACTCTCATGTTAATTATATTCTCATAGTAAATTTATCATCAATTTGCAGTGCTATAATTATTTATTCCCATTTTATTAATAATTGCTGAAGATAGTTCTCACGTTCAGTTAATTAAGTGATCTCATATAAATCAATAGTACTCAACACGTGTCACGAGCTCCCGCCAACAATGGCCATTGTGTTACCTGTATAAATCATTCCAGAACATTCTCATACATTTATTAGTTTTTATTTATTATTTATTAGTTTGTTTATTATTAAACGACAATTAATAATACTATTATACTCAGTGCGTGCAAAATTTTGTAGGAATCATTTTAAATTAAAAGAGAAATATATACGTGTTTTATGGTTGGGTGGTACCATATTCGCCTCTGCTGAGCAAAACATTCAATGCTCATATTAATGTTGAGTTCTGCAGTTCGGTGAAGAGCATCAAATACATTTGCAAGTATGTGAATAAAGGAAGTGATATGGCTGTATTTCGAATTGAAAATACCAATGTGAATGCTCCTCCGTTGAATAACAACGATGAAATAATTCTACCAAATTGGCCGGTACATCAGCTCCAATGAAGCTGTCTGGCGTATCTTTGGTTTCCCAATTCATGAACGGGATCCAGCAGTTATCCATTTAGCCGTCCATCTTGAAAACGGCCAGCGCGTATTTTTCACGAACGAGACAGCGATTGATCGTGCTATAAATCCACCAAAAACTACACTCACCGAATTTTTTGAATTGTGTAATCGTGCGGATGCTTTTGGTGCCTTTGCACGAACACTACTCTATTCAGAAGTACCACGCTATTTCACATGGGCTCAAACAAAAAAATGGATGCCCCGCAAGCAAGGCACACCAATTGATGCATGCCCCGGTTTATTCAAATCAAACACCTTGGGGCGAGTATATACATTCAATCCAAGGCAGAATGAGTGCTTTTATCTGCGACTGTTGTTGGTTAATGTCACCGGCCCATTGTCATTTCAAGATATACGTAAAGTGAATGGACAACAGTATCCAACGTATAAAGATGCATGCCTTGCACTCGGCTTGCTAGAAGACGACAACCAGTGGGACAGTATGCTTGCTGAAGCAGCATTGAACTGTACAGCAACACAAATTCGTCTACTATTCGCTATAGTGTTGACTACATGTTTCCCGGCCCGAGCAGAGACGTTGTGGGATAATCACAAAGATTCAATGACTGATGATATATTGCATCGACATCGTACACGGTGCAACGATCTAACGATAACATTCAGCGACGCTATGTACAATGAAGCATTGATTGCTATCGAGGATCTTTGCATTGTCATTGCCAATTTACCAATCAGTCATTTCGGTATGCGTTCGCCAAATCGAAGTGCATCTGATCTAATGAACACTGAAATGAATCGTGAACTGCAGTACAATACTGTAGAAATGGCAGCGATTGTTACTCACAATGTCCCACTACTGACTGATGAACAAAGAACCATTTACGACCGCATTATGCTGGCAGTTTCGGCAGGACAAGGTGGATTCTTTTTTTTGGATGTACCAGGTGGAACTGGCAAAACATTTCTCATTTCGCTAATTCTCGCCGAACTACGATCAAATAATGGCATCGCATTGGCCGTTGCATCATCTGGCATTGCAGCAACTTTATTGGATTGAGGCAGAACAGCTCATTCAGCATTTAAGCTGCCACTGAATATTCAAAATAACCCAGACGCAATGTGCAACATAAAAAAACAATCGTCCATGGCCACAGTGCTGAAACAGTGTTAAGTTATCGTCTGGGATGAATGCACTATGGCACACAAACATTCGCTTGAGGCGTTGAACAGGACATTGAAAGACATAAAAAACAACGACAAACTATTTGGCGGCACTCTGTTACTCCTTTCAGGTGATTTCAGACAAACACTTCCCGTCATTCCACGTTCAACGTACGCTGATGAGATCAACGCTTGCTTAAAATCATCGCCACTGTGGCGTAATGTTGAAAAAGTACAGCTGAAAGTAAACATGCGCGTTCAAATGCTTCAAGATCCATCCGCTGAAACATTCTCAAAACAACTGTTAGATATCGGCGATGGAAAAGTTGCTGTACATGAAAATACTGGATGCATAAAATTGCCGACCGATTTCTGCACAATCATTAATTCGCAAAATGCTCTCATTGACCACATATTTCCCGATGTACACACACAATACATGAATCATGAGTGGCTGGCAGAAAGGGCAATTTTGGCAGCAAAAAATGTGGACGTCAACGATTTAAATTTCAAGATACAACAGTTGTTGCCAGTGGACTTGGTGTCATACAAATCTATCGATACAGTTTGCGATGCCAACGAAGCTGTAAATTATTCAACAGAGTTTTTGAACTCATTGGATTTGCCAGGCATGCCACCGCACCATTTACAACTGAAGGTTGGATCTCCGGTTATTTTGCTTCGTAATTTGAACCCACCACGGCTGTGCAATGGCACGCGATTAGTCATTAAAAAATTAATGAAAAACATTGTCGAAGCCAGCATTTTGAATGGCAAGTTCCGAGGCGAAAATGTATTGCTACCACGAATCCCTATGATTCCCACAGATATGCCAATTGAATTCAAACGCGTTCAATTTCCAATAATATTGGCATTCGCAATGACAATCAATAAGTCGCAAGGCCAAACGATGTCTGTTTGTGGCTTAGATTTGGGCACACCGTGTTTTTCACACGGACAATTATACGTGGCATGTTCTCGCGTGAGTAAACCATCCAGTTTGTTTGTGTTGGCTAAAGACGGACTAACCAAAAACATTGTACACTCCATTGCACTTAGAGATTGATATTGTTTTTTTTTTTAATTGTCATAATTAGTGATAGCAAATATGGATAACATTTCTTAATGTATATATAACTTTTAAGAGATATAATTTTAAATATATTAGTTAAGTTAATAAAGTACAATGAATTAAAAAAATGAATGGTTGGTGTTTTGTTATTTTTATAGGCCGTCATCGTCCACAGCGCTCCATTCCTCTTTCAGTCATAGACCACATCCCCACACACTTACAATAAGTTAGTTATTTTTTATTTAACTACCACAATATTCACTAGAAATAATTTATATGGCAAAACAACGTTTGCCGGGTCAACTATTTTAATTGTTTTGATAGAAACAATTTGGCGCCACCCGGGATTCGCAACCCCTATGAATTAACAGGTAGGTTGTACTGGTAATTTTGACAACACTACAGGTTCCAGTAGTGACTACGATTATTGTAACGACCGGTGTGAGGCAAACACACTACATTAACACTAATACACATAATAAACAAGTGTAAACACATTTTAACAGGTACGACCACTACTCTTCGTTACATATTGGCGACCAGCAACGTGAGGCTAGAAAGGATAACTAGCGGCAGTTATGAATAGACACGGTATGGTTACGAGGCTCAAAGGTAAGGCAGCATTAAACCAAGAAGAAAACCAAGAAGAAATGGAAGAAGTTGAGGAAACGACTGGAGAATTGTTGGAAGAGAATCCACAGGAGGACCAACTGGAAAATCCAAACCCACCTGAACTAGAAATAGAAGCAGAAGTCATGGTAAACGACCAACCAGTCAAACCAACAGAAGAAACGAAATTAGATAGCATGATGAAGTTCATGATGGAACAATTTGGACAAATGAACAGGAGCCAGGAAGATTTGAATAAAAAATTAGAGTCAGACAAGGAAGATTTGAATAAAAAACTAGAATCATTACAAAAGGGAATGGAATTCCTGAATAACAAAATAGAGAGCAACCATGAAGACTTGAAGAGAAGTCAGGAGGCATTGGAAAAGAAGAGCGAGGAGCTGAAGAAACAGATCAAGAAGGATCTGGAAATAGTAAATAAAAAGATGGAAAATAATAATGTTATTCTCCAACGGAAAATAGAGGAAGAAAGTGAGAAAACCAAGGAGGAATGGAAGCAACAGCTAGTCGAATGTCGAGAGGAGATCAGGGAAACGGTAACGGAGACCAACGAAACAGTGATACAAGTCTGGGAAGAATTGAACAATAAAATAAGCAATGTCAAGGAGGAAGGTAAATTGAGAGCGACAGAATCTACCAAGTCCTTACCGAAGGATGCCAGAAGAACAAACAGGAGGTGGTCAAGGAACTGGAGGAGAGGCACCAAGAACTACAGATAGATGTAAACAACCGTGTGGAGAAGGTATACACCGTCATCGATAAAATAGACAGACTAACTAGAGAAAACAGAGAGAAAACCCAGGGAATTAGTATACGGGAGAAACAAATGCAGGAAGAGCTGGATGCACTAAGAGAGAAACCTTATAATAACACCCAAATCATAACCAGCGAAAATCGAGAGATAATTAACTTCCGCAGCTACCGAAGGAACCCGATAGAATTCCTCAAATGGGTAGAAGAGCTAATAGAAAAAAATCGAGAAACTAGGTGGTCCAGTGTGAGAGAGAAGTATGATAGATGAAATGTTCCGAGACACCCATGACAACTGGTGGACGGCCACTCGACCCGAGATCAATGACACACAGGAGTTTAAGAGACAATTCCGGGAGAAATATTGGTCCGAGTCCACACAGAATGTGGTCCGTAATGATATTAGCAACGGAAGATACGAGTCACAAGGAGGACACACTTTAACGTCCTACTTTTTGGGAAAAGTATGTTTAGCCCGAAATTTAGAACCCAAGATACCCGAGGAGTCTCTGGTAATACAGCTGGGTTATCATAACGAAGAAGCAATACAGAAGGCAAGGACAGATAAAAACAATTCAAGGAATGGCTAGTCTATTGGAGGACCTGGAGAATGATGGCCAATACCAGAAAAACCGGATCATGAACCAAAGATACAACAAATGGAATGAGCACAATAATGCAACCAATTTCAATGTACCATACAATCATCCACAAAACAACAACCGGAATAACTGTGGCCGAAACAATAATAATAATAATGAAGAACAGCCATTTAATAGAAATACCCAGAATCATTCCCCGAATAATCAGCCAAGTAACAGAGGCCAACAAAACCATCGTCAAGGGAACCGGGACAACAACAGAAACATCCCAAATAATAACCGACCAAATGATGGTTACAGAGGTGCTGAACCGGAACAACGCACCAATGGTCACCCCAACGACCATAACTACTACGGCAACCGGTATCAACCTAGTTACCAGTACAACCGGGGACCCGGGGGTAATCAAAATAGAAGCGACAGTAGACGTCACGTAAATTTCATCAGTGGGAGAAGGCAGAGTAACCACAGAAGATATAACTCGAGCTGGCACCCAAACTCATGGTACCACGCGTCCAATCATGATAACAATCAACCATCAGTGAGCAGGTACAACGAACCACTTCAGGATGGAAACAACCAGCAACAAGGGCTGAACAGTGAAACGAACGACCAGTCAAATAACCTGGCCGTCAGCCAACAACCACCTTTAAACTAAACGGGTCAGTGGAAAAGTATGAACGCCCTTCACATGACCAATCACTTGGGTTGATACGTCAAACAATGTCAGATAAGGAAACCAAAGTAATTACAATCATATAAAACAATTATTTAAAGAATATTCGAGAGGAACTTCTCGAAGAAGAGACTAAACAATTACAATAAAATAATAGTGAAATTGTGCATATAAAGGCGACGATAAACGGCACAATAACCATAATCATGGTGGATACGGGGTCTAATATCTCTCTAATCAACCAGCCTGAATTAGAACGAATTCAAGCTCACTCTCGAACACCAATCCCTACACTGCCAATAAACAATATAATCATCATTGGCGCAACTGGTAAACAGAACAAAACGGTGAGAAAACAAGTATCATTAGAGTTAGATAATCAAGAATCAACCATCCCTATTATATTTCTCGTGGCAAGTGGGCTACCATTCAACATGCTTATCGGATGTGATGTATTGAGAAGGTATTCAGCAGTAATAAACCTGCAGAAGGGAGTCGTGTTGTTAACTTCGGAACAAGGAACCTGGTCCGCAAACATTATAAATTGTATGTCAACTCCAGTTGCTCTGAGTCAAGACCCAGGATTGAAGAGTTATTATTGTCAAAGACGTGAACCGTCTATCACTATGGCCGAGGAGGAGGAACGCAAAGCCTTGTGGAAACAGAAATTGGAAGAGATCAGAACCTTCCAAAGAGAACGGCCTCTACAAGAAATTAGTGAGCAACAGTCTAAAAAACTAATTGCAATTTATAACGATTATCAGCATGTCTTTTCAAACACCCCAGGAAAAGTTAAAGGATACCAGTGTAAAATTAATTTCAGAGAACCTGTAGACTTCCACAGGAAATCATATCCTATAGCACATTCCCTGAAAAATGAAGTCAGGATGGAGATAAATAGAATGATTGCTGAAGATATTATTGAGTATAGCTAATCTCAATATACCAGCCCCATAGTAGCCATACCCAAGAAAAATGGCAAGGTACGAATTTGCTTGGACCCCCGAGAAATAAATAAAATGATTATCAATGACCGAACCTCACCGGGAGAGATAGAAGAAATTCTAAAAAGATTTCATGGGATAAGATATATTAGCACCTGGGATACTGTATGTGGGTACTGGCAGGTGGAGCTGCACCCACACAGTAGGCAGTACATGGCTTTCATATTTGACGGTAGAAATTACCAGTTCAAAAGGTTACCATTTGGACTCATTAATTCTGTAGCAGTGTTCGTAAAGTGCATGGACCAAGTGTTGGGTCAAGAGGCACTGGAATTCACCACAGTGTACGTTGACGACCTGCTTATCACGTCAGCAGACTGGGACGAACACTGCGAAAGAGTCAAACATGTATTGGAAAAGTTATCCAACAACAATATTACCCTTAAGTTGGATAAATCGAAATTTATTGCAAAAGAAGTGAAGTTTTTAGGATTCAACTTGACCGAGAAGGGAATCTCTCCATCCCAAGAGAAGGTTGAAGCCATACAAAAATTCCCATCACCGAAAAACAAAAAACAATTGCAATCCTTCCTAGGAGTATGTAATTACTATAGGAAGTTTCAAACCAACTACTCCCACCTAACAGCAAAATTTTCCAAACAACTCTCTTCAAAAGAAAAATGGACTTGGGGAGCTGAACAAGAGGAAGTGCTCAAATTAATTAAACAAAAGTTTGTTGATACGGTTATATTACACCACCCCAATTTTGAAAAACCATTCTACCTAAACTGCGATGCTAGTGATGTAAGTCTAGGCGCAGAGCTATACCAGGAAGACGAGGATGGAAATCACCTGGTCATTAGCTTCGCCAGCCGAATACTAAATAGTTGCGAGCATAACTACAATGTTACAGAAAAAGAGTTGCTCAGCATAGTATTCGCGTGCGGCAAGTTTAGAACATACATACTAGGATATCCTATCACGGTCCGAAGCGATCATAAATCAATATCGTTTCTCAAACAGTGTAAATTGAGTCATGGCCGACTTACTCGATGGATACTTGCTCTGCAAGAATACCACATTACATGGGAATATATTCCAGGACAAAAAAACATAGTGGCTGACGTATTATCCAGAATAAATGTAGAAAATCAGACATTTGAAGGAGAAAAGGGGAAGATAGCAAAAGTGTATTATATATTGAAAGATAGGAAAGACCTGGAAAATATAGTAAACCAAATAGTGTTGCAACAAGAGCAAGATACCAAAATATCAAACATCAGAAAAAGACTGATGGAATCCGAAGCAATTATTAACAAATTTTACTGTGTGTACAAAGATATCTTATTTATAAAAACAAAAAAGAACCAAGACACATGGAAACTAGTAATTCCTCAATCATTAAAAAATCAAATCATCAAAGATTACCATGTGAGATACGGCCACATGGGAACAATCAAAATGGTAAAAGCTTTAGAGGAAGATTTGTTCATAAAAAATATTACAAGGAAAGTGAATAAAAACATAAAAACCTGCACATTGTGTCAGATGGTCAAAACCAATAATGAAAGGAAGAATGGAACGATGATACCCATCACATCAAGTGCCAAACTAGAGAAGGTGTTCCTCGACATATGTGGACCATTCCCACGTAGCGGAGGAAGACATGGATACAAGTTCATTGTGATTATACTTGACCATTACACCAAGTACACCAAATTATACGCTATAAACAGAGCCACAACAAATAAAATATTAGATATTATTAAAAATAAATACATGTCAGAGATTAGAAAACCGTACATGATAATAACCGATCATGGAACGCAATTTAAGGGAAAAAGATAGAGAGAAGAATTACTAAAACTAAACATTAAAACCTATAAAACTTCAGTATACCACCCTAGTAGTAATCCAGCAGAAAGGATGTTGAGAGAGGTGGGATGCATTTTGAGAACTTATTGTCATAATAACCAGAGAGAATGGTGCAAATATTTAACTTCAACCGAAGTGTTTTTAAATATCAGTTATCACCAATTTACTGAAAATACACCCTACTTAATGATGTTCGAGAGGAAGCCGAATAGAGAGATACAAGAGATAATAGAATTTCCAAAAAAACCAGAAGACCCGTATGGTAAAAACAAATGGTATAGCCTAATAATGGAAAAGATTGAAAAACAAAAGGCCAAATATGCAAAAAACCAACCCAAAATAATCAAATACAAAGAGGGAGAAAAAATATTAATTAAAAATCGTGAACTGCCAAGTACAATGGAAGGTATAGCAAAGAAATTATTATTGCTATATACCGGACCATACATTATCACAAAAGATAATGGTAATAATACTTACCAGATAAGCAATATAAATACAGTAGAACCTCGTTAACCCGGATCAACTGGGGCCGGGGCCGATCCGAGTTAACGAAAATCCGGGTTATCCAGAGAATGAGGAAAAAACGATAAAAAAGAACATGTACTTACCAAAAATATTTTTAATGGAGTTTAAAAATTATTATCGGCACACTTTCACCTAAAAACACATAATATGTATTTACACTGTACACAATATAGGTACAAACTAGTCGGTAGTAAAAAAGGCAGTGAGCTTTTGCTGCCTCAGTTTTGTGTATCGCTTACGAGCAGCGCGATCTCGCATCCGCTTTAGCATTAGAAGTTCGTTTGGCGATGTTTCGGCTTGACTCTCGAAATAAACCATCAATTTATCTATGTTTGCTACTGCTTCTGCATGGGTCATAACCACAGCTGGTTCATCAACACTGTCTGAATCCTCTTCATTTTCATTTTCTGTAACACTGCATGATGCAATAATTTCTTCCTCTGTGATCGCTTTATAACCTCCGTCATTGTCAATTTGCAACCAGTTGTCAATGTCTTCTTCATCAACATCGGAACAGCCATCGATATTTTTAAAAATGTCTATAAAATCTTCTTCCACACTTATTTTTTCTTCTTCTTCAATTGTATTGTTTTCTGGCAAATCAAACACACCAGGCCACAACTTTTTCCATGACTTTATCAAAGTGTCTCTTCCAACCTGGTCCCAAGCTTCCGCAATCATATAAATAACAGTCTTTACGTTAAAAGATTTCAGCACCTCTACCACACCATGCTCTCCTTCGTCCTCTACCAGTTGACTTAGCATTTGCCTTTTGTACACTTTTTTTATTTTTTCTAGAACTCCTTGGTCCATCGGTTGAACGAGAGAAGTTACATTAGGTGGTAAAAACTTCACTGAAATGTCATCTTTGACTAGTTCATTGACAGACGGATGCGAAGGCGCATTGTCAATCAGCAAAACCGCCTTGTTGGGAAGGCTACAGTTCTTCAAATATTTTTTTACTGATGGCACAAAATTCTCGAAAAACCATTGTTTGAAAATGTCACTAACCATCCAAGCACTTTTTTGTGAGCTGTAAACGACAGGCAATGAGCCTCGTTTCACATTTTTCAATGCACGGGGGTTTTTAGACTTCCGTATTATAAGGAGAGGAATTTTGTGCTTTCCTGACGCATTACTGCAAGCCATTATGGTGAGGCAGTCTTTCCCTTTTTTATACCCTTTCGCTGAATCTCCTAATTTTGAGGCTAGCGTTTTACTCGGCAACATCCGGTAAAATAAACCGGATTCATCGGCATTGTAAACTTGATCTGCAGTCAGTTCTTCCTTTTTAATAAAGTCTTCAAACTCTTTTTTAAAATTTTCTGCCGCTTCAACATCACCTGACAAGCTTTCTCCAGTGATTGTAAGTTGACGCACTCCATGCCGTTTTTTCCATCTGTCCAACCACCCCTGGCTAGCTGTAAAACTCGGGTCTCCATGGGGCAACTGTTTGTTCAAACTCAATGCTTTCTGTTGGATGATGGGTCCAGAAATCGGCAAACCACGTTCTCTTTCAGCACAAAACCAGACAAACAATGCTTCATCCAGAGTTTCTAGTTTAACAGTTTTTGCTTTACACCGATTATCCAAACTGTCCTTAGAAATCATTTTGAAACAAAAGTCTTCAATGGGTTTTCTGTTCTTTTTCCAATCAGATACGGTCGATGTTCCTACTCCAAACTCAGCAGCAATGTTCTTTAACGATTCTCCCTTATCAATTCTTGTCAATGCTTCCATCCTTTTTTTCATAGTCACAACAATGTTTTTACGTTTCGTCGCCATCGCGAACAACACGCTAACGAAACAGCACAACGATACTGTACCTCGACAGTGACACTAGGACAACACGCGAACACTACCGAGGTTGCAGCGCAACTGAGGAATGTTGTTTCTAGGTCAATGTCAAGTCCGAGGCGCGGGGAGGGGAAGGAGAGGGTTGAGTCACCAGTTTGCTGCGTAGCAACAGCAGGTGGGGTGAGTGCAATGAACTCGCCCGCTGGCAAGTGAATTCGAGTAATGTACCTACTGAGAATACCGATTTATTGTCTGTAAAACAAGTCTTCATTTACTACGCTGAACAACATACATGTAATTTTTTTTTCCAAAACTGGTCCGGGTTATCCGGACGTCCGGGTTAAAGAGGTCCGGGTTAACGAGGTTCTACTGTACAAGAAAAATAAAGGGAGGTTATAACCAAACTTCGATAAAAAAGTTTTATGAAGAAGAATAAAATAACTAGAAATGAAATAAATATATTTCAAAATTCCAAAAGAGATTGTAAGAGCAGCTTACTACCCTATTTAGATGATATGTGCGGAATAAAAAGAATTAATAATCATGTAAAAAACAAAGGAAACAGTTACACAAATTCCTTTCAATTTTTTTTATGAATTTGCTAACTGCTATAATTTTTTATTGTCGACTAAGCTTTTCGTCATTACTGACATCTTCAGGTCTTAAACAACGTCTATCAACTGTACGTTGTAGGCTTTTATACTTTAGGCCCCTCCCCTTATGTCATCGCCCCTCCTATTGGTTCTAGCTGCTACCGCTCTTCACGGGAACTTTATCTACCTTTTTCCGTTAGGCATTTTTCTAACGTCCGTCAAATTGTTTTAAGAATCTCCCGTTAATTTCTTCATTCTTGACTTATAAATTTTTTTTTTTTTTTTTTTTTTTTTTTTTTTTTGTAACCTTTTACATTTTGTCTTTTTTAGTGTGTTATTCTTAATATTTTAATTTATTTTTGTTTATTGTTTAATATATAATAAAATATTTCTTCATTTGTAAAATCCACTTTTATATTCATTAATTTATTTTTATCTTCTTTTTTAACTTTAAGTATTTCTAGTTCTTCTATTAATTTTCTTTTTTGCGGATTGTTTTCTATTTTGATTATTTCCATATTTTCATTGGGATTTATGAATTTATGGCCTGATTCGTTGAAATGTCTTGCATATAGTGAGTTCGTTACTCTAACCCCTTCTCCTTTTGCATGTTCATTCATTCTAATTTTAAATTTTCTTCCAGTTTCGCCCAGATATATCTTATTACATTCCCCACATTTTAATTTGTATACGCCGCTTTTTCCTGTTAATGGAATTTCTTCTGTTTTATCATTTTTTATATATTCGAATACATTTTTCGTTTTCTTTATCCCTATCTGTATTTCATATTTTTCGAAACATTTTTGTAACATTTTTGTTTGATATCCTATGTATGTTATTGCTCCTTTATATTTCTTTTCTTCATTTGTTTTTTCTTTTTTGTTATTTTCTATTTCTTTATTTTCCTCCATTTTCTTAACTATTCTGTTAATTATTTTAGGGTTGTAATTATTATTTTTTGCTATTTGTTGTATTTTCTTTAATTCTTTTTGTTTGAGTTCTTCATTTTCTAGATAATTTATAGCTCTATAGCAAAATGAATTTAATGCTGCCATTTTATAATTGACTGGATGATATGATTCTTGTGGAATTATTAAATCTGAGTATGTTTCTTTCCTATATATATATATATATCGAATTTGAGTTTGTTATCTTCAATTTTTATATTGATATCCAGGAAATTAATTTCTAATCCTCCAATTTCTTCTTGAAATATTATTGTTTTTTCTATGTTATTTAGTTGTTCCGTAAATTTTTTAAATTCATTTACTTCACCTTCCCAAACTATTAGTACGTCATCTACATACCTGATCCATTTTTTAATTCTTCTTTCTTTATCTATATCTTTTAAAATTTTGATTTCAAAGCTATTCATGAATATCTCTGCCATTAATGGTGAAAGCGGTGATCCCATTGGTAATCCATTTTCTTGTATGTAAAATTTGTTATTAAATCTGAAGTAGTTCTGGCTTAGGCATAATTCTAATCCTTCTATTATTTCGTTTTTCCATTCTACATTACTTAATTTGTTTTTCTTTATTATTTCTACTGTTTTTGCTATTGGTATGTTGGTGTACATATCTTTTATATCTAATGACATTAATTTTGTCTTATTTGTTATGGTAATTTCTTTTAATCTTTCTATTACCTTTTTACTATTTTCTATGCTGTGGATTTCTTCTTTTTCATATGCCATTTTGATTCTTTTACTTATTTCTTTTGATATTTTGTATGTTGGCGAATTTATAAATGATACTATAGGTCTTAATGGCATTTCTTTTTTATGTAACTTAATTTGACATCTAAATTTTGGAGCTTCAGGATTATGTTCTATTTTTTGTTTCTTTTGCCATTCTGTTAAATATGTTGTCTTTTTTATCAATTTCTTTGTTTGTGCTTGAAATTTACTTGTGTAATCATATTTTATTTCTTTATATGGTCCTTTTTGTATAAATTGTTCTGCTTTTTCGATATAATCTCTTTTGTTCATTACCACTGCTGTATTACCTTTATCGGCTTTTATAACTATCAAATTGTTCTCCGTGATTTTCTTTTTTAATTCTCTTATATTTCTTTTTATTTGTGTTTCGTTTTTATTTCTTACATTTTTGTTTTTCTTACATATTTTTTCTACTATTTCTTTTACTTCACTTCTTAATTGTTTTTTAGTTTCTTCATTTTTTATTTTATCGATTATTTCTTCACATTCTATTATTGTATTTTCTTTATCTATGTTTGTTTTTGTTGCATATTTTAAACTTTTCCCTAATAATTTATGTTCATTTTCTGTAAACTTTGTTTCTGTTAAATTTAATACTTTTTCAGCAAATTTTATTTCTTTATCTTTTTCTTTATTTTTATTTCTTGTTCCTTCTATTAATTCCTTGAGTTTCTTATTTAATCTCTCTTCCATTTTTCTTATTTTCTTTTCTATGTATTTTTCACCAAACTCTTTTCTCATTTCTTCTATTTCTATATAATTGTAACTTGTATATAATTTTTGATGTAATTGATACATTTCTTTGTTATATTTATTTATTTTACTGTATAAGTTCTTAATTTCAAGTTTTATCCATATTTTTTCCGCCATGTTTTTCACTTGGTTTGCTACTTTGCTTTTGTTATTAATTTTAATTTTTGCGTATTTTGGAGTTATTTTATTAATTAAACACTGTTTATTAAACCAAATTTTCCCTAGCGTTTTTTTCAATTTTGCTTTAATTTTTAAATACTTAAAAAATTCCCTTACATTTTTATATTTATCTGCTTGCAATTCGCATGTTTTATTCTTCGTATTGTTTAAATTAGCAGCCATCCTTACTATTTCTTTTATGAATTTGCTAACTGCTATAATTTTTTATTGTTCGACTAAGCTTTTCGTCATTACTGACATCTTCAGGTCTTAAACAACGTCTATCAACTGTACGTTGTAGGCGTTATAAAAAATTACGAAGAATAAAAAATTCCTTTCAATTTAAATCAATTTACAGTCTAATAAAAGATTGATATATGAAGTATGAAATAAAAAAGTGAGATAAAAAGGAATAAGTTACACACATTCCTATATAATATAAGTGTAAGAATCACGAACTTACAATTATAATTAAACAAAAAATAACTAAAAAAGGAATACACTACAAACATTCCTTTAAGGTAAGAGAATTAACTTACCAAAGAATTATCAAAAACGATATTTAATACAGAATAAAATAAACAAAAATAAAATCAAGCTCAATTTACTGAGATAATTACCTGAAATTATAATGAATCAAATGTATTCTAAGAGAAAAAAAATCTTAACTGGTACAAGGAGGAGAGAGAAATTATATATAAAACAAATATACAGAAATGGCTAAAGCAGAATATTGCTAAATAACCAAGAAAAGAATAAAAATGTCTAAGACAATTAAAATGATCACAACGAGCATTGAAAACAAAATAATGAAAATTTAGATATGATGAAATTAACATATGAATAAATAGAAAAACAATCCAGTGTATGAGTAGATGATAGTGTATAGCGGAAGGAAGAATGAGTAAAAGGCCAAAGTGATCTAAAAACAAACCACAAGGTGGACAATCCCAAAGTATATTATTATATTATATTATTATTATTATTATTGATTTAAGTCACAAGTTGACAAAGAAGGTATTTAAGATTGACTGTTGAAAAGTCCAGCAATCCAAATAAACTGAGCAGAGATGAAGTGCCTCTGGTCTCAGAAAAATTAGTAGTAATGGGAGAAACCAGCTACTATATGAAAGTTAGGGAAAAATCTGTGTATGAGGGAAAATGCACCAATGGAAATAAATAAAAACAGATCCAAATAAAATGGAATGAATTAAGTAAGCAGAGATATGAAGAATGGAGAAACAAACAAGAAAGAAAAGGAAAAAGATTATCTATAACTGATAATTTCATAAAAAACTATGCTAGTGTTTTATTAAAATGATCAATTTTAGAGGAGAGGTATTATGTTACAACACAAATAAGCCAAACCCCAGTACCAGTAATAAAAAAGATAATTCTTAATGTAAAAATACTTCATATAAAATAAAATGTTTAAAAATGAATAAAATATAAATATTATGACACGACGAACGATGATATTACCCAACCCAAGTGATTGACCCAACAACAGAAACACAAAGAAGGGAACCACGAAACATACACAGAGACAAAGGTGATTGACCAAGCAATTATGAACTAACAAAAGACGGTAAGAAACCAGAACCAAAGAAGACAATCAAAGGAAGTGAACAAATTCCTACGACTAAATAGAAATTAAACCAGACGAGAAGAGGAGAACTGAACCAAGATGAAGACAATTGAAGAAGATGATGAAGAAGAAGAGGAAGAATGAAGAGGAGACAGGTTAAACCCAAGGAGAAATTAACACACATATAAAGGGGAGAAATAGTAGACTCAAGGATAGAATACTGTAAATAAACCTCAAATAATTATCCACTAATGAAACAAATAGTATTGTTGTATTTGAAATAACTTATATACCTATCTTAAGGACAAAAGACAATTGTAAAGTAACGTAGTGTGGAAAAGTACACTAACACAATTAGTAATGTTAGATTTAATGAAAGATAAATAACCCAATATTATTAATAATAAGAAAGATGTTGTAAGGAAATACTGAGAAATAATAGGAGAAAAGTATAGGGATTACCCATTAAATAACACATTACAAACAGTGAACCAAAGTAAAGTGCAATAGTGAAAGTGTAAATACCCTAAAAATAGTGAGAGTGTATCAGTGATAAACCTCTGTGAAGGTGATACATGGAAATAGATATTTTAAGCAATAAAAAGGTAATAATAAATAAGAAAACACTTTATGAAGCATTGACAAACGGTCAATGATTTGAGTGATCTTGTGAACATTAATATAATTAAAAGTAATATTTCAAATAAATATAAGTAAAGCATGTAATATTATTCAGGGAGAAAGCCCAGACAAAAACAGTTTGTATTAACATGGTATGGAGGAGATAGTAGTATAGGAATAAGATTTTGTTTTGAAATTAAGAATACAGTATTTAAAACACCCCATGTTAAAAGGGGAAATAACTTTAATAAGTTTGTAAGAAGTGATGATGTTTATCACTCAAAGTAGTAACAAAAGAATGAAATTAATGTTAAAACTAACAATAACTAATAACTTATAAGGAATAGTTTGTTTCAATGTTATGAAGAGGATATGGCTGAAGGAAACTTGCAGTCCATAAGCCTAATTGTTATATTTTAAAATATGTATAATGAAAATGTATATTGAATAGTAATTAAAACACAAACAGGATCAACACACAACACAACCAAATATGATAACTAAGTGAAGCCCATCAGGCTGAATAAAGATGTAATTTAAAAGAAATCAACCACAAACCATCATGGCTACTCTTGGCTATGAAAACATCTAACTGTCAGACACACACAAATGTAGATTGTAACAATTTCACAAGGAACTTTACTAATCTAAGACCAGTAAATGGCCAGTAACTATATGTGAATCATTTTAAAAGAGTGATGTTATTCTAAAAGTTTAATTTAAGAAAGATATGTAATTTATCAAATGTCACATATTTAGACTAAAGTTAATGTATAACAGAATATGACCTTATGAGGTATTGTTAACTTACCCCTTTTTTTGTATTATTTATACAATTATTAGTACTGAATGTATGATACTTAATATTGTATAATTTGAATAATAAATCTTATCACCGGAGTAACACATGTTTTGCTCATTTACTTGCATTAGGCTTTTGGTCCAGAATTGCGTTAAGCAAGACAAGACAGAGGTATTCGGGTACTGAAATAACCATTCACACAACATGAGGATAACAAATTAGATTTTATTTAGTTATTACTGTTTACGATTACAAACAATTAGAGTCAATTAATACTTGATAAAATGCAAAATGGCGGGTTCATGACTTCCGTTTTCTAGCCATGCTTTCATGGTTACCTAGCCGTTTTCTTTGAAATTAAGGCTTTTATCAAATTCATTTACTGCAGTTAAAACTTCAAGAGGAATGTTTTTAAATTTTCTTTCTGTTAATAGTTACTCTAAACTTGATCACGAACCAACGCCTCAGATATATTTACTTAAGGTTGGCCAACTCTCACGTTCACACTATCACACACAACATTCATTTTTCTGATACTGAATACATTTTATTTTATAGATTTAGAGCTCATGTTTGAAATTTAGAAAGTAATTTTGAAAGGGCTTTCCTGAAATTGATGCGGCGTAGCCTCCTCAGAAGACTCCCACGTTGGCTGGCAGATGTTCGGCCGAATCTCTCTTTGTCCTTTTTTGTGCACTGAATTTACTAAACTTTTACATTGGTTGTCCACTGATGCTACATTATTGTTGATCATTACATTTTTTAAACAATTCTTTCATTTTTATGGCAAAAACTGCCCACTACACTGTTTGAGCATGTGCTCTCTTTGAGTTGTTACTGACGACTGGGGGCGATTCAGACGCAATTGTTATGTAAGTGGTCGTGCATCTGACGTCATTGTCTATTGTTCTCTAACCACTGTTTTGGTTAATACGTAATTGTTTTTTAACTCGTCATTGATTTGGTGACGATTTATTATCGTAGACCAATGGAAAGTCAGTATTGTCCGTGTTTTAGCGCCAACACTGCCATTTTCGTGGGTTCGAATTGCTCGTACGCCTCTGACCTTGGATCGTCTCTCCACCGGCGAATTTACATATTTATTGGGACTTGGGCCAAAACTAACCTTGTCTAACTTAACTTGATGATTACCATAAAATTCATAATAAAAATACCCTTACATCCCATTATTCCGATACAGACAATTTTGTACTGTTACAAAACCCCCTCAATGAAAGGTTTTGTGTCGAGACACAAAAACTTTCATTGACTCATTCATACTTCTCTAAAAGGATCAGTTCAGATATGTGCCACAACCCCCTGTAATGTTAATAAAATAAAAAAATCTCAATCACTTACCCTTGGTTCCATAGTGTCGATCGTACCCGTCTGACCTTACTGGACTTCTCCTGAGAGATCCCTACACCATAAGGCCATGAGGCACTGCACGCTCCTGTTCTGACGCGGATCGCGGTCACAACACCATAAAAACTCTGAAACATTCAATACAAAATTTTAAAATAGTGGTCTCATTCATTTACATATCCGCAACTGATATGTTTCCTCTTAGATGCATTGGTTTGTGATTTGAGGCGTTGGTTTTAGTTATTTACAAAGTACCAAACAACACAATAAAACATAACAAGATTTAGGATAGATAAGCCTTCTACTTAACAACACTCCTACATATTTGTATCAATTGCTTTGACTCCCGTCAATATTAACTTGCCTCTTTCATCATAAAATTATACTCTTATAATAAACACAACATAAATTTTTTGATTCTCAAACAACAACTACTATTTTTATTCACTTACTTCAATTAATCATTACATTTATTTAGCATGGCAGTACTTCAATACTATCTAAATTTCTTGGTTAATTTCTTTACTTTAATTTCAAACCCTTTTCTACAGAATCACTTTTTTTCTAGAGACTGGTTACTATAACACAATTTTTTATGTTATTATGGTCACTACCCTTACAGTAGCCTCCTAACCACACACACTATTGCTTTGATATGAATGAACTGTGACGTTCATTTGCTTCCACAAGGACTGTACTTATTTCGAGGAATCTATTGCCTCAGTGCCCTTGCTTCGGCATTACATTGGAAAAGTTAGGTATCAACATACCCTGTTCTCTTGCTCAAAAACAAGTTCGTTAATTATTTAAAATCTTATTCACATAGACACTTTACAAGTTCTAGCTTTCACCTTCACTGACAACTTCTTTTACTGCAAATTAGGAACTACGACAATGGATCACTTTATAAAATTACACAAAATAACACATCTTTTTCTTTCTCTCTCTCGCATTTTCTCTTTTCTCTCTTTTTTTTTTTTTTTTTTTTTTTTTTTTTTTTTTTTTTTAACTCTAATGTGACTAATACAATTTTAAGTTTGTGGCATTGTGCGTTCCTATTACCCTCCCTGTATCCATGTCCTGCAACACATATGAATTTTTCATCTTTATATCTACTATTTCGTAAGGTCCTTCATAAAGCAGGAAGAATTTCTTTATCTCCTTTTCTTGAGCACTCGACAGATCGTGCCTCCTCACTAATACCAACTGTCCTATTTCATACTTTACCCACTTACCTTTTGTGTCGTGTCTAAGTTTCCTACGTTCGCCTTTGCTTAACAAGTTCTCGTTGGCCAGCCGGATCTTAATGCTCACATCCGTCTGCTCGCTCTCCTCTGGATAATCAAACAGCTGTTCCAATATTCTTAGAGGGCGTGTTCCCTTTATTAACTCGTGAGGTGTATAGCCGGTGGACTCGTGGGTGGTACTGTTCAGCCAATTTTCTACCTTCCTTACGTATAACGGCCACTCGCTGTGTTTAGCGTGACAATAGGCTCTAAAGATCCTGCCTATCTCTCTCATGACACGCTCAGCCTGGTTTGACTGGGGATGATACACAGCCGTATGCTTCGTGAGGATTCCTTCCCATCCTAAGGTCTGGCGCCATTTCCCACTGATGAACTGTGGCCCGTGGTCCGACAAAATTACCCTCGGCTTACCCACGTTAATCATGTAATCCTTAGTCACCTTCTCACTCAATACCTTACTGGTAGCTCTCTTTACGCTATACAGTTTCACATACTTCGAAAAAGTGTCAAGTAATACAAAAATATACATAACTCCGCCTCTACCCTTTGGCAATGGTCCAAACAAATCTACCGCAACTAAATCAAATGGTCTCCCTACCTTTATAAAATTCAACTCACCTTCGACTCGATAATTTACCACTTTTGATTTCTGACACAAATCGCAACTCCTCAATACCTTCCTCACTCGTCTTTCCATATTCCTGAAAACACATGACTCCTTCAATACATTGACACACTTCTTCGCTCCAAAATGACCGTATCTATGATGACAATCCCAAATGATCTTCTCCTCCAATCCTGCGGGTATCACTAACTTCCAATCACGCTCACCCCCTACTACCCTTTTAAACAATAATCCTTTGTAAATTTGGAAAACGTGGCTATACTCTGATTCCTCCACGTCCGTTTCTAAGCTGTTGATTATCTTACCCGACTTACCATCTGCTCTTTGCATGGTGCTGATCTCTTTTAACTCTTCTCCAAATACCTTATCTTCCCTTGTTATCTTGAAAATCTCGATCTCCTTTAGATCTCTACCTGTCCTGTTATTCTCGCTGTCTACTCTGGAGAGAGTGTCAGGTACCTTGTTCTCTGTCCCTCGGATGTATTCCCACTCTAAGTTGTATTCCTGTAGTACGAGCACCCATCGTGTGAGACGGCTGTGAGCAAGCTTGCAAGTGTTCAAAAAAGATAACGCCTTGTGGTCCGTTCGTATGATGGTTCTGTTTCCCAGGATATATGTTCTAAATTTTCCTACGGCGAATACAATGCTCAACAACTCTTTTTCTGTTGTTGTATAATTTTTCTCCGCTGGCAGTAAGGATCTACTTGCAAAAGCTATTGTGAGGTGTTCCTTTTCTTTATCCTCCTGGTACAACTCTGCCCCGACGGCTACATTACTGGCGTCTGTTTGTAGATAGAACACTTTCTCAAAATCCGGGTGGTTCATCATGATCATTTCGCTAAATTTCCTTTTAATTTCCTCGAAAGCCCCGCGCTCTACTTCGCTCCATTTCCACTGATGACTTTTCTGTAGTACGGCGCTTAATCTTGCCGTCACGTGAGCGTAGTTCCTCTGGAATTTTCGGTAGAAGTTGCACAGCCCTAGAAAACTCTGAAGTTGTTTTATATTCCTCGGTTCAGGGAAGCGCATGATTGACTCAACTTTGTCCGGATTTGCAGATACCCCTTGCGGTGTAATAATAAAACCTAAAAATTTAATCTCTGTTTGCAAAAATTCTGACTTCTCCCAATTCACGGTAAGTCCTCCTGCTTCTAATTTCGTTAATACGTATTTTATATGTTCTAAATGTTCTTCGAAAGTCCTGGATGCTATTAAGATGTCGTCTACATAAACGGTCAAGAAATCCAGATCCTTTGGTTGCAAAATTTTGTCTAGACATTTTATGAAGCTGGCCACACTGGTATTCAAGCCAAAAGGTAGTCTCCTGAACTGGTAGTTCTTTCCATTGAATAAAAATGCGGTGTATTTCCTGCTTTCTTCAGCTAACGGTACCTGCCAATATCCTGCAGTAAGGTCCAGCGATGTCATAAACTTCACGCCGCTAAATTTTTGGAATATTTCGTTTATCGGTTCTGGTGACTCTCGGTCGGGTATGATTATTTGGTTTATTCTTCTTGCGTCCAAACACAGTCTGACTCTGCCATCCTTCTTTATTACTACTACCAAAGGATTCGAGTAGGGCGATACTGATCTTTCTATTATATTACCTTCCAGCATTTTATCTAACTCCTCTTGCACCGCTCGTCTTTTGGAATAAGGTACAGGATAACTCCGTTGCATGAAGGGGGTATGTTCTCTAATCTGTAAAGTACACTCATAATCCTTTGCCCTTCCCGGTATGTCGGCAAACACTCCCTTAAACTGCTCCACCACCTGCCACAACGCTGCACGCTGGCCATTCCCAACACCGGACCCTTCACTCCGAAACTTATCGGCCCTTATCTCCCATACTGCATCATTAATATTGCTCTTGTCATTATCATCATCAAAATTATACTCAGCCTCTACACACCAATTAATTCTCGTATCGCTATTTTCCTCCTCGACTCGTTTTTTCAATAACTTTACTCCCGTGGTTTCAAATTGATCTAACACCCGTTCAAAATTAACTCTTACCGACCGGTCACCCCCGTCTAATTCTATCACCTTTTCTTTAAAATTTATCACTGCTCTATTCTGTTGTAAAAAATCGTTACCTAAAATAATATCCAAACTCAAACCCTTAACTACCAAAAATGTATTCACAAAATTTATTCCATTTATCAAAAAGTTCAAATGTATCTGTTTCGTCACCCGTTTACTCCTTACCCCTGTAACTCCTATCACCGTGACCCCTGCTACTGGCAACACTGGAATGTTTTTATTAAATTCTTTTAATTCGGTTAAAATGTTTTCAGCTATCACTGAAATCTCACTACCTGTATCTACCAGTGTTCGGTAATGCTTACCTTCTATATTTACCTGAATCTCTGTTAATCCTGCTCTCCCTTTCGTCAAAGTGTGGTTCTCCTCTTCTAATAAATCCTTTACTATGTCTGTTTGAATTACGTTGCTGGAGATGTCTTCTGTTGGTGGGACCTCATGCGCTTCTCTGAACAGTGGTTGGGTCCTGGCTACCACTGTCGCTTCTAGTTTTCCGGCTGTCTTCTATTATTTCTCATTTCCTGTTGTTGTTGTTGATCGTTAGGCCGTCCTTGTCTGTGGTTGGATGTACCACTGGTACTTGGCCCTCCTTTATCGGTTGATGTGTACTGTCTCCCATGTTCTCTCCTCCTGTGTTCTTCTTTAGGCAATAGGCATTTGAAACATTGTCGTCGGTGGGCGTAGTTTCTTCTTCCGCACCTGGAACAGTTCCACTCACCTGTCTGTTGAAAATTACTTCTGGGCCCATACTTACTCTCGTGGTTGCTGTTTCCCTGATAGTTACTCTTGTGTAGATTAAATTCTATGTTCTTGTCATGGTGATTTGTCAATATAGGCCGCCTGATTATTTCACGGTCCCTAATACTCTGTAAAATATCCAAATTCCGCTCCAACTCACTTAAACTCTCTATCTCCTTCGTCATTAAAGTCACCTGTGCGTCCCTGGGTAGATGTTTGCTTACATACCTGACGAACGATTGAAATGGTATCGGCGGTTCGAGATACTTTGCCTCATTATACAATTTCGTCACGTACATGGTTATGTTACTTTGTCCTCCAAAACTACCGATTCCCATAATATGACTTCTCAAACTCTCCTGCTCCTCTTCCGGCCAAAATTTATTTTTAAACGCCCTCTCAAATGTTTCGAAACTGTCCCACTCTACTCTATACGCTTCTACCCATATAACCGAATTACCTTTAAAACATCTAACGATTTTCATTAATTGTATCTCCCAATTGTGGTTACTAAAACGGCTGTACTCACGCGTCTGGTTTAAAAATCTCATGGGGTGTATTATTTTATTTTCGTAGTCAAAATTTTCTAATTCGATTTCCCCATACGCGTCCCTGGTTACAATTATTCTTTCCGTAATACCGGTACAACTTTTGTGAATCTCCCCTCGTAACTCATTCCGCACTTTAATTATATCGTTTTCAATCACATTACATTTAACATGCACATTATTATCATTTTGTATAACTAGGTTATCTATCTCTTTAATTTTATTCTGTAACATGCTCATTCTCTCGCTTGTGTTATTCTCATTTTTTAATACTATCTTGTCTACTGTTTCAAAATGTTTGGTTATGTTTACTACATCTAATTCGCATTTCTCTATCTTGTTCTGTAAAATATTAGCTTTCATCTCTATTTGTTTATTTGTTTCAAAATTATCAGTACTCTCTATCTGTTTACTAATTGTAGCTAAACATTGGTTTTCTATTTTTTCACATTGTATTTCTATTTGATTCTGAACTGTCTCATTGATTTGTTTAATTTTGTCGTCTAATCGACTTATTTTATTAGTAAATTGCTCATTATCATTTTCTGTTTGTTTTTGTATACTACCACACTGTATTTCTATTTTATTTATTCTCTCATCAAATTTACAGCTCTGTTTTTTAATTTCTTTTTTAATATCACTCAATTGTACATCGAATTTGATGCTCTGCTCATTGAAAAGCAGTTTCATCGTTTTTATTATGTCATTTTCTTCCATTCTGGTATTTACTATAGGCGTTGAGTTCGCCTGTGGCGTGCTCAACATCAATGATTCTGTGTTTGTATTTTCTACGTTAATGCTTTCGTTATCTGCCATTTTATCGTACTGATGGTACTAAACTTTGTTTTTATTTGTTGCGTACGTCTTTTATACTATAGGTAATCTCTGTAGATAACCTCTCTTTTCTGTTTATTTCTTTACCCATCTAACCTCCGCTTGTCTGCTTATTTATATATTTTTTATTAATATATAAAGTCCAAGTTCGGGCTGCCATCTGTTAACTTACACCTTTTTGTGTATTATTTATACAATTATTAGTACTGAATGTATGATACTTAATATTGTATAATTTGAATAATAAATCTTATCACCGGAGTAACACGTGTTTTGCTCATTTACTTGCATTAGGCTTTTGGTCCACAATTGCGTTAAGCAAGACAAGACAGAGGTATTCGGGTACTGAAATAACCATTCACACAACATGAGGATAACAAATTAGATTTTATTTAGTTATTACTGTTTACGATTACAAACAATTAGAGTCAATTAATACTTGATAAAATGCAAAATGGCGGGTTCATGACTTCCGTTTTCTAGCCATGCTTTCATGGTTACCTAGCCGTTTTCTTTGAAATTAAGGCTTTTATCAAATTCATTTACTGCAGTTAAAACTTCAAGAGGAATGTTTTTAAATTTTCTTTCTGTTAATAGTTACTCTAAACTTGATCACGAACCAACGCCTCAGATATATTTACTTAAGGTTGGCCAACTCTCACGTTCACACTATCACACACAACATTCATTTTTCTGATACTGAATACATTTTATTTTATAGATTTAGAGCTCATGTTTGAAATTTAGAAAGTAATTTTGAAAGGGCTTTCCTGAAATTGATGCGGCGTAGCCTCCTCAGAAGACTCCCACGTTGGCTGGCAGATGTTCGGCCGAATCTCTCTTTGTCCTTTTTTGTGCACTGAATTTACTAAACTTTTACATTGGTTGTCCACTGATGCTACATTATTGTTGATCATTACATTTTTTAAACAATTCTTTCATTTTTATGGCAAAAACTGCCCACTACACTGTTTGAGCATGTGCTCTCTTTGAGTTGTTACTGACGACTGGGGGCGATTCAGACGCAATTGTTATGTAAGTGGTCGTGCATCTGACGTCATTGTCTATTGTTCTCTAACCACTGTTTTGGTTAATACGTAATTGTTTTTTAACTCGTCATTGATTTGGTGACGATTTATTATCGTAGACCAATGGAAAGTCAGTATTGTCCGTGTTTTAGCGCCAACACTGCCATTTTCGTGGGTTCGAATTGCTCGTATGCCTCTGACCTTGGATCGTCTCTCCACCGGCGAATTTACATATTTATTGGGACTTGGGCCAAAACTAACCTTGTCTAACTTAACTTGATGATTACCATAAAATTCATAATAAAAATACCCTTACATCCCATTATTCCGATACAGACAATTTTGTACTGTTACAGTATCATTGTAAACTTTGAAAGGAAAGAAAGATAAGTGATATTATTTATTACCCCAAAGGAACTATAAAGGAATAAAACCATTAGGAAAATACTTAATAAATTTGAATAAAAATTCAAATCTCTTAACTAACAATGCTTTTGAAAGAGGCCTTAACCAATCAAAGGATTGCTGTTACCATAGTAACGGGCCATTGAAGGCTAATTTTCCATTAAATTTATTAGACTTGAAGAAACGAAGCGTGGGTAAGCGGCACGCAAAATTGTGATGATTGAAATTTTACTTTAAATAGTTACGAAAAGTTTCGGAAGTTAACCACAGAAACCAAGGACGTATAGATGCAGACTTACTAAGATTTAACGATGTCCTGGAACCAAATACAAATAAATTAGTTAACAGAAATCCCAAGACAAGATTGAAAAAGATGTCCGAAGCCTAAAACCAGCCCAAATTTGCAGAATATCCACTACCCCAGATGACCACATCTCAACACTGTCTGAACTGATAAGTATCAAATAAATTCCTTTCTCCCAGAAACCAAATTACTATAAATATTTCTCAAACAATCAAATTTCTCACTATTGAACAAATATAATTTTCTTTCAAAGGTTTTAATGCATAATTAACTTACGTAAAAACATTTTGTTAACCAAAATATAACCTCGCATTAGAGTGCAACTTTGTAACAAAAATACGACACTACCGAACAATTGTAAAAAATACATTATACTTTCTAAGTACGTATAAGGTATGGTAGTGTACTTTTTTAATGTAACCAACGTTTATGTCTTATTTCATAATCCAAAGAACCCCAGATTTTGAACAGATTAATATATTGTATGTAAACTGTAGCCATCTCGGAAGAGAAATAATTTGTTTTCAGATCGATTTGCCAACCTTGAAACATTGGTGTCTTATGTTCTAAGCCGGAGCAATTTGTTATCAAACCATTTATAAACATTGTGTCATATTAATTAATGACTGAATTTGTATTAAAATTACAGTACAGAGTCTTACTATCGTTTTATTTCATAGGACGTTGTAGAATATATGTGTGTTAGCAAGTTTTCAATAACCAACTAGCGCTCGTCACGAGTGGACAACACGGTAACCTGTATAGCGGCGGGAACCATTTGAACGCTCCAGCTGTCAACGTTAATAACACTTATCGACTTGTAATTTAACTATTTTAATTGTTTTGATAGAAACAATTTGGCGCCACCCGGGATTCGCAACCCCTATGAATTAACAGGTAGGTTGTACTGGTAATTTTGACAACACTACAGGTTCCAGTAGTGACTATGATTATTGTAACGACCGGTGTGAGGCAAACACACTACATTAACACTAATACACATAATAAACAAGTGTAAACACATTTTAACAGGTACGACCACAACTCTTCGTTACAGCGCGCATATGAGTTTTTCACATGATTTGACTATCTACTGTGCCACCAAAATATTTATAGTATCCAACAATTGTAATTTGGTACAACCATAATCTACTGCAATATGCATTGGGCCAGTGAGAAATTTCATGGAAAGTAGAAAATATTTTTGTTCTTGAAAGTCAGATAATACATATTTTGTTTTGTGGACATTTAGAAACATTTTGTTTCTTCACAATCAAAATTAAAAATTTCTTAGATATTATACAGGTGTGTGCATGTTATTAACGTTTTTGAGACATAGGAATATATGCAAAAGCAGATGAGATATATATCATCTGCAAAAGCAGTGAGATGGCCATTGACATTACTAAAGCAGAGATGAATAAATAGTAAATAGAAATGGCCCCATAACTGAATCTTAGAGAACATCCCTACTTGCCGAACTTCGGACGTCTAAACCTTCCCATTCCTCACTGTAAACATTATCAGCCCTTGTTTCCTCTTTAAGAGGCAGAACAAAAACCAGTCATGTGCCGAACCCCACACCCCATAATAATTCAACATTTTTAAGAAAATTTGTGGTGTACAGTATCAAACACTTTAATGAAATTTGAAAAGAGTCCACATGCAACTGGCCATCGTTACTGGCTGAGTAAATTCTTCTCATAAATTGTAATAGCATATATTGAGTATTAAGCAACTTTTTAAACCTGAACTATGTGTTGCAAAGAATACTTTTGGATTCCGAAAGTGTAATATTAACCTTTTTCCTTAGATTTTTCAAACAACTTAATACTGATACAAATGCAATTGGCCTAAACTCTAATCAGTGATTGTTTTTTTTTTTACAATAACACTTTTTTTTTAACTTTACAACTCTCTGGCATAGCATATATAACTCAGGTTTCGTTCTCTGAGTTACGAGTTTAACAGCTTGTAAGTAAAATTCATAAACTGTTTCCGTGCATTATAATATTTTATGAAAAAACTTGTAAAGGAGTTTCAGCTAAATTTACAGGATTGCTTTTACCATGAAGTGATTCATAAAGCATGTTTTGTGCTTCTTGATTAATCACCAAGTTACATGTAACTATACATTAATTAATGTGGTAAACATTTTAATCTTTTGATTTAGTGTGTTTTATTTGGTGCTTATTTAAAGTGATGTCTTTTGAACATAAGTCTTCATTGGCAGGTTGGGATGATGCACACCAAACTGTTATGACATGAAGTTTATTCTTTGTCTTCTTAGTAAAATAAATTAATAAAAATGCGAAGTGCTTACCATTTTGCTCCAATTATAACATTTTTGGAGGGGTTTCACAAAATTCAAAAAGTAAAAAAAAAATATTGTCACCGGACAAAAGGCTTGTCGCATGACGAATGGCGCCAATCGTACAACTCTTTAGTTATTTTGGTGACCCTAAAAAGGGCCGTGTGGCTGGAGCGCTGTGATGTTTGTTCCGCCCGGGCCGCGCGGAGATGTTCGGCGGCTGCGCCCGCTGTTCATGGCATACTGCAGTCCTATTCTTCTTTCGGCATCAGTTGCATCGAGTCCGCTGCCGGCCCAGCAACGCCCATCGCTGGCGCGGTACAGGAGTGCAAAGAATGTAAAGAATGTCCGTTCTACTCTTCGGATGTTCCTTCCGGCTGGCTCCGCGTCGATGTCGTCCAGGTCCAGGTGGTACAGAGCAGCAGCTAGTCGTGCTCCGGTGGTCGCAGTGTCTGGGGAAGCCCGATGACTGCATGTTGCCTGCTTGTCACAATGACTAGCGATCTCGCGCTATCATAGGAATGGAACCCTCCATCGATTGTATTTTGGAGGGACAGGATGATGTTAATTTTCTTGGACCCTCGGACCTCAAAGAGACCCACGACGGCAGAATGGGGGGTCCTCGGAGACCATCCTATTGAGAAGTAGGAGTTACCCCTCCACAACGGCCAGGGCGCCTCTAACCGCTCAGGAAAAATCGCCGAGGGCTGCCAAGCGGCAATGTCGGCGCACGGGAGAGAGCATAGAAGGAGGCAGCGTCCACCAGAGGTGGCACTAAGCACACCTAAGGCAAGCGCAGCGTCGCCGAGCGCCAGCACGGACAAGATAAAGAAGGAGAGAGTAGGAGAGTGAAAAATACTCAAGACGTTCTGTAAACTGCTTATGGGGAGTCATCAAGCAACGCTCGGGGGCGTTTATGTCATCTAGGTGGTGGGCTGACGTGTGCTTAGTCGACGGATGTGGGGATGGGTCGAGACAGAGGCTCGGGTAAATAGGTTTAGAGTAAGAGACCGAACGAATTCGGTGAGTGAAGGAACCTTCAACGCTCGCCTGATAGCATTATTTCTGACAAACCAGGGAGATTTGGAGATGTAGCGGAGGGTTCGGGATTGGAACGCTTCTAAACGGGCGACAACGGATGGACTATCGCCTCGGATTTCTCTGCATTGACCGCCATCCTCCACTTCCGTAGCCAGGCCGGAAGTACGGCGAGCTGACGTTGCACCAGGCCAGCTGCGAAATCAAGTGTCGCTGAGCTGGCATGATACATGGCGTCATCCGCATAGAGCGAGAGAGTGACTCCAGGCTGTACAGGCAGATCGTTCGTGTACATTAGGTATAGAACGGGGCCAAGGACAGATCCTTGAGGTACGACTGCGGCGGCCGGTCGAACGGATGAGTTCGACCCGTCGACGCATACCCTAAAGACGCGATCGCACAAGTACGATCGGAAAAAAAGAACGAAAGAGACAGGGAGATGGGAGTGGGCCAGTTTGTAGAGAAGGTCTTCGTGCTAGACTCGATCGAAGGCCTTACTCACGTCGAGCAAAACAGCGATGGAGGACAGATTCTTGTTGTAGGCGTCCGTCAGTTGGGTAACAACCCTGACGAGTTGAAGGGTCGTCGAGTGCTCGCTGTGGAAGCCGAACTGCTCCTGCCGAATGAAACCATCCAACGGGGGCGAGTAACGACCGTGCAGGAGCCGCTCGAGTACCTTCGATATGACTGGCAGGAGTGAGATGGGTCGATGATTCGTAGGGAGAATACGCAGCTTGCTTGGGAACCGTTACAATTTTTGCACGTTTCCACAGGCTGGGGAAGTAATGGAGCCGGAGACATCCATTGAACAGCTCGTGAACCAGGTTAATGAGACTGGGGGGAGCGTGTTGAAGCATCGACTTACCGATACGTTCATCGCCGGGCGCCCGTTTGGGGCGAAGTTGACTAATGGCCGAAACAACATCGGCCCGGTCGAACGGGTCTGGTGTGTCATCAGGAGGAGGGAAAAGTATCCAGATAGGAAGTATGTGACCTCGGCCGAGTGGACGGGGTCGTAGACGCCTCTGTGGACGGTGAATTGTTCCTCCATGGTATCGGCAAAGACTTCAGCTTTGCCGGCCGCGGAGTACACAATGCCGTCCGGTGATCTGAGGGTCCTTTTGTCGCCAGTAAGTCGGCTCGCAGCCTGCCAAACAGACTCGGGCCTGACTTCAAGAGACTCGAGGTACGAGTCTCGATGATCAGTGGCGTTTTAGCCTGCGTTTGATAGCAGGATCCCGGGTTTGTTACCATCTCCGGCGGAGCTGGGGCCGACTTCGGATGGCGAGGAGCACCTCTTCAGGTAGTTGAGTCCTGTGATTTGTCTCTGGGACAAGGTAGGTATGTTTGTCCATAGCGGACATGACGACTTCTTGGAGATAGTTGGCCATACGGTCCGCATCAGCTGTAGAGGTGATGGAGGCCTGGGGATCAGATGGCACTGTTCGTTGGAGTTCGTCATGATAGGAGCGCCAGTTGATTTTCCGTGGATGAGAGGGGGTTTGGAGAGGTGAGGCCAACGTTGGGTGAACAGTGATAGTAGTGTGTTGGAGAGAATATGGACCCAGTGGAGAACGGGGGAGGGGGTGATGACGTCACGATCCTGACCTACCTCAACTGCCAGTGACGTCACTGGACCAACAATGGGGGCCATTGTTCTCCAGGTCATGAACGCGAGATCACCACCACCCGGTCCACTGGCTCCGGATTCTCTCCATGTTGTACCGGGAGGGTGTGGCACGTCATTGTTTCAGTAGCGCCTATCGTATCAGTAGCGTCTATTGATTTAGTATCGACTATTGTTTCAATGACAACACTGGCTGTTGAGGTAGGTCATGATCGCGAGGTCATCCCCCCCGGTCCACTGGCTCCGGATTCTCTCCATGTTTTACCGGGCGGGCGTGGCGGGGTGTATGCGAATTTTTTTCACAAAATATTTCGCACTCGTTCATTTCGGTCTAGCTCTCGTTCATTTCACCATTTCAGTCCCGGTCTCGTTCATTTCGGTTTAGGTCACGTACATTTCAGTCTCGTTCATTTCGGTGTAGGTCGCGGGCATCTCGGGGTCGATGCCGTGGTCCAGCTCGAGTTCTGGACGATGCGTCGCTCGCGAGTGTCGAGACAAGACTGAAGGGGTTAGCTGTAGCACATTTAAGTCAGTAACAAATAAGTAATAAAAATAATTAAGCAATAAACAGCAAGTTAAGATCAAAAACGTGCATTATGTCATAGCAAAAGACCCACCTACTCGGAAACATCGATAGAATTACACGACAACGCGTAAATAATTAACGGAACGAGAAGGGAAAAACCTGTTAATACCAAAATAGCAATAAACACAAAATTTACCCTGTGAAAAGATAGTAAAACGTAATACCAACCTCTTATAACTAAAAATATGAAAAATATAAAAAACGTAATAAATAATTTTAGACATTATTAAAGGAATAGGCTATATACAAAAATACAATGTGTAATCAATGTAAATAGGTGGTAAGCCTGTAAAAGTATAATTAAGAAAAACAATCGTAGATATTACAAAAAATGTAATGATGAAAAATAAATACAAAACACGAGCGATATGTTGACACTGAACGTCTGACGGAGATTACACGCAACGGTTCCAAGAAAAAAATAAACAAACTGCAGCCATTTATTCACACCCGTTGGCAGTGCGAGAGAGAGCGCAGACTTTAGCAGTGGTGAGGGGCGGAGGACACGCGTGTGGGAAAATATATACCCACCCGCGTCAGCGCACGTGCCATCGATTAACATTCCCACATGTGAGCCGATGAAGATGAGTTGTTAACATGGGTAACCAGAAAGAGAGAATGCTACACATTGCATATGCTACGCCTTCTACACAATACAGAATATAACAATGGGAAAACATGAAAGGCTCAATATTTAACAAGTTAATCGTGTGTTCGTTGTACTATAGTGAGTATTAATTGTCACATGTAGTCAAAACTTTGGTGGCTGCTACTTTTTAGGTGTATGTAGATAACGGTGATCCATTGCAGTGTTGTAATCGTGTGCATGTAAATGCAAAAAAAGATGACTAACTGCAACTATCTAAACGCTAAAGTCCGAATGATTTGTCATTAGCAGTACTATTCAGCTGTGTTGGTGATTTTATGGTAAAATAGAAAGCTTCTAGACTTACCGCAACCTGTTGCTGTTACCGATTGTAAACCAATAAGACAGGAATTCAGCCCGACGATGTTTGTACCCGACAACAACAGTCACCAAAAAATATGAATTTATTACGCACAAGAAGAAAAAAGAAAAAAGCACAGCGCAAGACGTGTGCACCCAGCGGAGTATTCATACGTTCTGAGGACGGAGCGATAGATATTTCGACCTGTGTGAACCACTCACTTGTCGATATTTGATAAAAGGCATGCCCACCATATTGTGGGAATGAGAACAATTGTGCAACACCACGATGTAAATGACCGCTACCCTTTGGTCTCAACCAGAACAGGCGAATGACCTTTCACCTCAACGGAAGTGAACACATATTACCCTCAGTCTCTCTCTCTCTCTCTCTCTCTCTCTCTCTCTCTCTCTCTCTCTCTCTCTCTCTCTCTCTCTCTCTCTCTCTCTCTCTCTCTCTCTCTACACATGATTCCTGGTCATGTATCTAGCTGCCTCTTTTCCTCCATTACTACACGTCTAAGCATGCAATTATTTGTACTAATATCTATCATTAATCACCTGGCTACTAATCTAGAGGTCCCGGATTCAATTCCCGGGCCCGCACCATAAAATCAAGGTGCGTTTTTCAGCCCCCAGGTCGACTCAGCCTGTTGAAAATGAGTACCTGGAATAACATCCTGGGGATAATAATGGGCGGCTGAAGCGTAGTGCTGGTCACACTGCCTTTCTTGTATGCCGTACGGCTCACATAGCTTCTACCCTGCCTACTCATAAGCTACTTCGGTTGTCAGATATTTTGTTTTTATAACAATAGTTAAACTCACCCTATCTATATTTCATTATCTCTAATAGAATGCACTCCCATTACCTGTTTCAAAGTTCAATTCACATTGTAATCAGCAGTCATAGTTAGAGCGTTTTTCTTTCCTGTAGTGTACGGTATATCGTGCAGTTCAGTTCTTTTCGTTTATACCTGCATACCGCAAGAATAGAAAGACTATTCAACGCTCTTGTTATTTTACTTTGTGCTTTTTTTTCATGTGTTTATTTATGTGTTTAACGTTTGTTGGGATATTATTGTTAAGTTTAGGACTGCCTAGAAAATCACCAGTGTTGCTTACAACAGGACATTTACAACGCACAAGGACAAGGTCAGTAAACGCTTAATTTTTATGCATTGCTGATTACATGGGAATAAAGCCTTTTAACCATTTATTTTGACAATATACAGTCCACTGCAAATCAAAAAGAACCCCACATTTTTGGTCCTCCGGGCCGGATAGCATCTTTCATTCAGAATCCAGCACGTTGTAAAGCAAGATTTTTATTAATTATTACGCTCTTTATTATTATGTTTATTGAATTATTGTAACGCTTAAATAAATAAAAAAAATTATTTACTACTGGCAAGTATTGCCAATACTCAGTGCTCTTTTCATTTTGTTATGATTTTCTCTTGTTTTTTCATGCAAGCATAGTTTTATTGATTCATTGTGCAGCGTGTGTTATTTCATGTTTTATCTAGCAAGCATAGTTCTGAAGTGTAGTGTGTTTCTTCAAAACCGACCTCTGTATTAGTTTCTAAAATACAGTAGCCATATTCCTTTATTACCATATTACCATTATTATTGTCATCTACGCTATTGGTATTAGAGTGATAAAAAATAAATAAATTAAAATTATTTGGACTGGAAATTACTGAATAGTGGAAGAACATTGTGAATTACAACTTTTACTCAGAACTCTTTTGTTATTTACATCTGAATCTGTTTTTTAAACCGAGTGTATTAATAAATTACCAAAATGAGATTTTCTTCTTTTGTGAAGCAATGTGAACTGATTGAGAGTAGGCTTCATAATATTAACAAGCAAATTGTTGCTCTTGAGGTTATTGGTATAGGTAATTTAACTGAACAGCAAACACAAAAAGTTAGTTTGCTTAGTTCCACCGCAGAAAATAAATATGCTGAATTTGAAAGGCTTATAAATAAACTATTTAGTACAACACCTTTACCAGAAGATCTGGATAATGAACAGATTTCAAGATTACAAGATTCTATATCAGACTTAAATATATCTATACAAAGTTTGTGTGCTCCTCTTCTACCATCGCAACCGCAGGAAACCTTGGATCAGTCTCACACTGGTGCACCACAACTAGTTGCACCCACTCCCACCGTAAATTTACCTCGCTTAAACTTGGGAACATTTTCTGGACAACCTGAGAAATGGGTAGCCTTTCACAGTCTGTTTGAAAATGCAGTGCACAAAAATGAAACCATTTCTAATGTGGAGAAATTTACATACTTGCTTTCTTGTTTGACTGATGAGCCGCTAAATTTAATTAAATCGTTGCCTGTTACTAATACAAACTATGCCATAGCCTGGCAAACTTTGCTAAAAAGATATCAAAATTCTAGATTGTTGATAACACTTCACGTAAACAATATATTTGAGTTACCACAATTGCACAATCCTTCAGTTAAACAAATGAGGAATTTTCTGTCGACCTAAAATGAAAATTATCAAGCGCTCAAAGCACTAGGACATGATATTGCTAGTGAAAGTTTGTTGTTGACCTCATACATTTTGCGTAGATTTGACACGGAATTCAGGACCAAACTTGAACGTTCGCGAGATAATTTACAAAATGTTCCTACCATTACAGAAGTAATTACATTCTTAGAAAATGAATGTTCTTGCAAAGAGGCAGCGGGTTTAACTAATATCATCTCAAAAAATGAACCTTCTCTTCAAACCTCTCAAAAAATCAGTGGCTTTAAAATTAATACAAACCAGTTTAAACCGCACAAAATAGCGATGGTCACTACTCACACTCAGCATTGTATCTTCTGTTCATCAAATTCACACAACATATATAGATGTGCAGATTTTTCCGCACTTACTGTACAAGAGAGACAAGCTTTTGTTAAAAATAAGAACTTGTGTCAAAATTGTTTTGGAACACATAAGTTAGTCACCTGTAAGTCCGTCCACACATGCAATGTATGTCATAGGCGTCACCATAGCCTACTACATTTTTTTGTTGAGAACCGCTCCGCACAACCACAACAAAAATTGACTCAGTCAAATAGATCTACCTTGTGCCCTTCTGTTGAAACGACGATGAATAAGCAAAACCACTCTGCAGAGTGTCACCAGGATACTACCTTGATAGGTGTTTCTTGCAACCAGAATAACACTGTGTTACTCGCAACCGCTTTGGTGCATGTCACATCTGCCAATGGAAATGCAGCAGTTGTACGAGCTGTGCTTGATAGTGCATCCCAAACAACAATTATTTCAGAAAGTTGTGCAAAGACGTTGTGTTTGTACCGCTCTCAAACAGATGTTCCAGAACTTAGTGGCATCTCTACAGCCCCAGTGAAAACGAAGGGACTTACCTTTGTGACATTGTCTTCGCTCAGTGGGAATATTTTAGCAAAATCTCACCCAGTCATGATTCTTAATAAAATATCATGCAATCTGCCTCGTGTTCAGCTCCCACCAGAAATTAAAGAGCGACTCAAAGGTTATATGCTAGCGGATCCAACTTTTGATGTTCCGGGTCCAGTTGACCTTCTGATTGGAGCAGATTTATTTGCATTGACTCTTAATGGTACCTTTATCAATCTCGGCAAGAATATGCCATACGCTGTCAATACAATCTTTGGCTATGTTGTGCTTGGTCCGACACCTGTTTCACTTAAATCTAATCCTTACTCAGGCTTAGTGACTCTTTTATCGACGAATGATCGTGATCTGCACGCAACATTGCAACGTTTTTGGTCCATAGAGGAACCACCTCTTACTACAAAACTCGCTCCACAAGATGAAAAATGTGAAGCTCACTTCGTCTCTACTCATAAGAGAGATGCCTCCGGCAGATATGTTTGTCACTTGCCTTTCAGCGGAAACCATGCTCAACTAGGTGACTCTACAACTTTGTCAAAACGCCTGTTTAATACACTGGAACGCAAATTTGAATCTCAACCTGAGTTTAAACAGAAGTATGTCAATTTTATGAATGACTACTTAGCATGTGGGCACATGAAACTGTGCACATCTGTGCCATCTCTGAACAAGCCGCATTACTTTTTGCCACATCATGGCGTTTTTAAAGATAGGAAAATCCGTGTTGTTTTCAATGCATCAGCACCATCTTCTTCAGGTGTCTCACTGAACCACATTCTACATCAGGGTCCAAAGTTGCACAATGACATTACTGATATAATTCTTCGCTTTCGTCAACATAAATTTGTTTTCTCTTGTGATATCAAACAAATGTTTAGGCAGATATCCATCCATGAAGATGATCAGATCTTTCAGTTAATATACAGGAGAGAAGACACTTCAGTCCCGCTAAAGGTCTACCAATTGACTACTGTCACTTATGGTATGACGTCCTCGCCTTACCTTGCTAATAGAGTAGTACAACAGCTCATTATGGACGAAGGAAAAAATCATCCACTTACTGCTGAAGCACTCCAACAGCAAATATATGTTGATGATGCTCTATTAGGGAGCAATTCTCTGGAAGAAGCTCTCCACCTTCAAGAGGATGTTGTTTTACTTTTGAAAAAGAGTGGATTCGAACTGAGCAAGTGGTCTTCAAACCATCCTAAACTCCTAGAAAATGTCATGCAAGATAATCCTGAGACACCCCTCATGTTACGCACATCGGAACAGCCATTTTCAAGTGTATTAGGGCTAAAATGGATCCCAGATATTGATGTCTTTTCATATGTGATGCACACACCTTCAAGTAATTACACAAAAAGAACTTTACTTTCATCAATTGCTCAGATTTATGACCCTTGTGGTTGGATATCCCCAATAGTTTTTTGGTCTAAAGTCTTAATGCAGCATGTATGGACCTTAGGCTTAGATTGGGATTCTCCATTACCTGATCATATTTCCGAGAAGTGGTCACGATTCGTGAAAGAACTTCCAGAAATAGAAAAGCTAAGGATACCACGTTTCATATCCTTAGCAACTGCAGTCAATATCCAGCTTCATGGATTTTCAGATGGAAGTGAATCCGGATATGCAGCTTGTGTCTTCCTGCGCACAGAAGACGCAGAAGGAGATGTCAACATACGACTGCTGATCGCAAAATCAAGAGTAGCTCCACTGAAGCGTGTGACTATTCCCCGCTTGGAACTTTGTGGTGCGCACATGTTAGCCAAATTGCTACATTACTGTACAGAACAGCTCTCACAACATCACAAGATTGACAACATTTCAGCATGGTGCGACTCGACAGTAGTTCTATCTTGGATACGCACTCTATCTTTTCGTCTCAAGGTGTATGTTGCTAATCGTGTGGCACAAATACAAGACTTAGTTTCACCGCACATCTGGAAATATGTTTCAACTGTTGACAATCCTGCTGATTGTGCTTCTCGAGGCTTGACACCCACGGTTCTGATGAAACATAGTCAGTGGTGGCTAGGACCACCATGGCTCGCTAAATCAATGCAGACCTGGCCACAATCTATCCTTCATCCAATTTCGGAAGAGTCTATTCCTGAAATGAAACCAAATGTGCTTAATCTTATGATGACCACAAAAGAAGTCCCAACATTTGGATTTCTTACCAAGTTTTCTTCTTGGAAGACTCTTCTTTATGTAATGGCTTATGTCCTTCGCTTTATAACCCGTTTGAATTTTAAAACCACCATAAGTGGATCACTTACAGTAACTGAATTAAATAACGCCTGTAACCGCATTTGCTGGCTCATTCAGAGACTTCACTTTGCAGAAGACATAGATCTACTCTCCAAGAAAAGGACATGCTCAAACCGCATCCAACGTCTAGCACCCTTTATTGATGATGCAGGAATAGTCCGTGTCGGAGGTCGACTGAAAAACTCTGCGCTTACTTACAATGCCAAACATCCTATTCTTCTGCCAAAAAATCATGTCGCTATTCATTTACTCATTGATTACTATCATGGCATGTACCTGCACGCTGGTCCCCAGTTCCTCCAAGCAACACTATCTCAACGCTTTTGGATCCTATCCGCCCGCAGTGTTATACGCTCAAGAATATTTAAATGCGTACGATGTTTTCGTGCAAAATCAACAAACACGTCTCCGCTCATGGGTGATCTACCAGCCGGTCGTGTTACCCCTACTCGTTGTTTCAACGCTTCTGGAGTTGATTATGCTGGCCCTTACACGGTCAAGTTTTTTACACTTCGCAGGATACAGCCTATAAAAGTGTACCTCTGCCTGTTCATCTGTTTTGCAACAAAAGCTGTACACTTGGAAGTGGTTACTGATTTAACTACAGACGCCTTCATTGCAGCCCTTACGAGATTCATCTCTAGGAGAGGTCTTGTATCAGACCTGTACTCTGATTGTGGGACTAATTTTATAGGAGCTGCTTCTTCGCTCAAAAGATGTTTCCAAGATCTCATGAAGCAACCAGAGATGCAAGATTTTGCTACGACCAACAGTATCACATTCCATTTCATTCCTCCGCGTGCACCTCACCAAGGTGGACTTTGGGAACGTGCCATTAAAGGTGCAAAATATCATCTCACCAGAGTCATAGGTGAACACATTTTAACGTACGAAGAATTTACCACCTTAGTTGTGCGTGTTGAAGCTATCCTTAATTCGAGGCCGATAGCTCCTCTCTCGAATGACCCTTCAGATCTTCAACCTCTTACACCAGGACATTTTCTAACTGGAGGACCTCTTAATGCCCTGATCGAACCTCAACTAACCAATGCACCACTTAATCACATAAAATGCTGGAAATTGGTTCAAGCCTTCACACAACATCTCTGGAAAAGATGGCAAATGGAGTACCTCCACACACTTCAAGAACGGTCCAAATGGATCAGACCTAAAGAAAATCTCAAAATAGGAGATTTAGTCGTTATTCATGAAACAAACCTGCCACCCCTCAAGTGGAAGCTCGGGAGAGTCGTCTCCGTATCTCCAGGGAATGATGGAGTGGTACGTGTCGTCAACATGAAGACTGCCGGTGGAACCTTGACCCGTCCTTCTGTTAAGGTATCCCGTCTTCCCATTTACTAAAATCCTCGACCAGTCAATTGGCTACTGCCCCTTATAATTTAGTTTTATTATACTCTTCCAAAGGATCAAATTTGTTCTTATGTTCTTTTAATGTTTCTTGTTGAACCAGTTGGTTCAAAGGGGCCGGTATGTCAGATATTTTGTTTTTATAACAATAGTTAAACTCACCCTATCTATATTTCATTATCTCTAATAGAATGCACTCCCATTACCTGTTTCAAAGTTCAATTCACATTGTAATCAGCAGTCATAGTTAGAGCGTTTTTCTTTCCTGTAGTGTACGGTATATCGTGCAGTTCAGTTCTTTTCGTTTATACCTGCATACCGCAAGAATAGAAAGACTATTCAACGCTCTTGTTATTTTACTTTGTGCTTTTTTTTCATGTGTTTATTTATGTGTTTAACGTTTGTTGGGATATTATTGTTAAGTTTAGGACTGCCTAGAAAATCACCAGTGTTGCTTACAACAGGACATTTACAACGCACAAGGACAAGGTCAGTAAACGCTTAATTTTTATGCATTGCTGATTACATGGGAATAAAGCCTTTTAACCATTTATTTTGACAATATACAGTCCACTGCAAATCAAAAAGAACCCCACATCGGTGGTATACATGGGAGCCATTATTATCTATCATGAATGCTGTTTGTGTAAACGTGTTTTCAACGGTGTATTCGCGAAATGCAGTGGCAGTCCTACGCTTCAAATATCACCATGATTTATCCTTTCTTTGTAAAGGAAGGATAAATCATGAAAGGAGGGAGAGCGAGAAAGCGAGAGAGAGAGAGACTGCTCTCTGTAGAAATTATAAACCTGAACTTAACCACAAAAAAGACGCTTTTCAGAGATCCACGTGACTTGATTTGATCATTTCTACAAGCGTAATGATCATACACGCACGCGCGCGCGCACACACATGTTTAGAAGCGAAACAACTTGAATTTTGTATGTGTACAGAAAACAGTTAAAGGAATCTTTTATAAAAAAGAAATATAAAGTTGTGTTAAATAAAATCAAAAGTAACAACAGCGAGTTGTGTGTATGTGTGTTCGACTTACCGAATCCGGCCGATGATTGTGAAACTCCTGTAGAAGCCGAGAATGTAGGGTAACAACACACGCGCAAATCACGACCGTACTCATCGAAGGAAGAACACGTACTGAAGGCATACATGCTTGTGCTGCATTATAAATTCCAATCCTCCAGACGTTTGTTGATGTTTGAAATAAGACACATGGCCTTAATTTCGTAGAAATGAGAATGAATAAATATAAACAATTGTGCAATAGGTCAGTGTAATTGACCTCTCTCACAGAGAACCCTTTGTTCTCAGACGAACGTAGAAAGGACTTTCTCACGCTGTAAACGGAAATGAAGTCAAAGCTTTGTATAAGGTTGTGCAATAATATGATCGTGCCTATATATTGTACAGATTTACTGCTTAGACCTCAGTTAGCAGCTGGATACACTGCTGAACAGAGCTACGATATTTTTGTTGGTGATATTAACTGTGTTTGTTACAAAGTGCTCGTAGACATTGACGAAAACTAGTACGTGTTTAACCTAAAAAAGTGTGCTTCATTCGAACAAAAACTAGTACGTGTTTAACCTAAAAATGTGTGCTTTATTCTTACGAAAACTAGTGCGTGTTTAACCTAAAAAAAAGTGAGCTTTAATCTAATTAAGATCTCGTATTCCGGAGTACAGAACCATGCCAGTATACGTAACTCGTACAATCGCGCTTAACGGGAGTGTAAAAACAATAAATTATAACGATTTTGAAGACGGGGTGGACACAGTTATCCGTATTGTTAGAGAGAATGGCGGACGTTATTCCGGAAGATGTGCGCGCGGAATCACGCGATATGGGGGACAGTTTCAAGTGGTACTTGGCCATGCGCGTCGTATTAAAAAAACTCGTATCCGACCACGAACTGGAGCAGACGGGAGTGTTTCGTTCGCGTACACGACTCGTTTTACCTGCGGACGCGGAAGACGTGAACGATCAGTACAGGGAGTGCGTGGAAAAAGTACTAGAATCGGTGTCAAAGTTTACTCGCGAAGGTAGCGGATGGGTCGAGAACGGGATCGTAGCCGTCGAAGTGAACTTGTTAAAATATCGTCCTCTCGCCGGATCCAGTTACATACCAACATCGAAGAAATTATTAAGGAAGGAAGCATTAGCGAACGTTCAGAATCTATACGATGAGAAATGCTTCCTCTGGTCCGTTCTAGCCGGTTTACATCCGATCGCTTCTCACCCGTACCGCGTGTCTCGCTACAGACAGTACGAAAACGAGCTGAATATGGAGGGGATCGACTATCCGGTGCTGGTGATTCAAATTAAAAAATTTGAAAGACAAAACGCGAATATTTCGGAGAACGTGTTCGGCTACGAAAGCGACAGTAACGAGTTCGGATACAGAAAAGACGAAGTGTACCCTATCCGGATAACCGAGCACAAAGACAGAACGCACGTGAATCTTCTATTATTGGTCAACGACGAAGGGCTCAAACATTTTGTGTTATTAGAAACTTGTCTCGCTTGCTGCACACCACAACGAGTGCTAACACTCCGGCTTTCTTCTGTAATTACTGTTTGCAACGATTTCGCGATAAAACGGATCCGGAGGAAGCGCGGAAACGGAAGAAAGAGCACGAGGTACTCTGCACACCGCACGGAGCGCAAAAAGTCGAACTCCCGACCGGAAAACACAGCCACATGTATTTTAAGGAGTACACAAAGTGTCACAGAGTACCGTACACGGTTTACGCGGACTTTGAATCTTTTCTTCGCCCCCGTGTCCGGATGTACGCGCGAAGAGGACAGATCGCACTCGCAGGACATCGCGCATCACGTACCGTGCAGTTTCTGCTATGTGATCGTCGATTGGACGGGGAAAGCCGTGAAAGAACCCGTCCTGTACCGCGGTGGTAATGACGTGGTGGAGACGTTTCTCCGGACTCTGCGCGAAGACGTGAATCGACTCGAACGCGATTTCAACAGACCCCTCCGCATGACCGAAGACAACGAACGCCAGTTCCAGAACTCCACCGCGTACCATCTGTGCAAGAAGAGTATCGAGCGCGGCGACAAAGTGCGAAACCACGATCACGTGACGGGCGAGTACTTGGGAGCCGCGCACAACGCGTGTAATTTAAACTATAACGTGCCGCAACACGTTCCCGTGTTCTTCCATAACCTGCGCGGTTACGATTGCCACCATCTCATCCAAGCATTCGGGAAATTCAAACACGACGAAATCAAGTGTACAGCCACGACCAGCGAGCGGTACGTGTCCGTGTCCCTCGGTCCTCTCCGCTTTCTCGATTCCGCGCAGTTTGTGAACGTGTCGTTGGAGAAGCTGGTGAAGAACATGCGAAAAGACAAATTTAAAATACTACGACAATGCATGCGACCGGACGGAAACGACGAACAAGAAGAAGAAGAACGCGTTGAAATGCTGGTCAGGAAGGGGGTCTACCCGTACGAGTACGTGACGGACGAAAGTAAGTTCGAGGACGTTTCTCTGCCCGCGCCGGAACACTTTTACAACCATCTAGCCGAGACGCCCGTATCGAACGAAGATTACGCGCAAGCGCAAAACGTTTGGACGGCTTTCGGGATGCGAACGTTAGGCGATTACCTCTACCTGAAAACCGACGTACTGCTGTTGGCCGACGTATTCGAAAACTTTCGCGAAACCAGCCTGCAGTATTATGAGATCGATCCGTGTAACGTATACTCCGCGCCAGGGCTCGCGTGGAACGCGATGTTGAAAATGACAGGAATTCGACTCGATCTACTTCAAGATATAGACATGTACCTGTTCGCAGAGAGCGGGGTAAGAGGGGGTACCACGATGGTGCCCACCAGATACGCCAAGGCCAACAACCCTTACGTACCGGACTACGATCGCGAACGGGAAAACAATTACCTCCTTTACCTGGACTGTACAAACCTGTACGGCCCCGCGATGAGACAGCCGTTACCTCACTCTGGATTCCGATGTTTGGAACGTGAAGAAATCAACGCATTAAAGTTGAGTATGGTAGGCGCTGAAGACGAAATCGGCTACATTCTCGACGTCGATCTAGGTTATCCCCGTCGGCTACACGACCTATATTCGGACTACCCGCTAGCACCGGAACGCAGAAAAGTCGGCAAGCACGAGTTGTCCGTGTAGCAGCAAACATTTCAAGTACCTGAAGAATTTCAATTTGCCCGCCACCGGCACTGTCGAAAAACTGATCACCAGCCTCGAGGATAAGGCAAACTATCGTACATTACAGAACATTGCAGCTTTACCTGAAACTCGGGATGGAACTGAAACCCGTTAATCGCGTATTAGCGTTCCGACAGAGCGCGTGGATGAAACCGTTCATAGACTTTAATATGGAGAAACGCAAAGCCGCGGCGAACGATTTCGAAAAAGACTCTTTAAAAGACTCTTTAACACACTACTAGTGATAAGTACCGGGTCATGTTCGGACGAAAGGTCCGACACAGCATTTAAGTTGATAGGAATGGCCAGATCCTTGACAGTGACAATGTCTAGGACATACGGAAGGCCACTAGTGAATGCTGGAAGGCACATGGGTCGGTCAATCAGGGCCAAGAACTGAAACCTGTAGATGACGCTGAACGTAGCTGTAGAGCGAGTACCACGCGGGTTCGTGACACAGCTGTTCCAAGAGGGATGCTTGGAGTTGAAGTCTCTGACAGGTAATTCGTGGTCGAGGAGGGCGTCCCACTCCTCAGGCGGTGGAGGCCCACCGGCCCCGGGAGGGAGGCACGGCGAAATAAGTCGAACCTCCCGGTCCCCGATCCAGAGGGCCACCGCCGTCGTCTCCAAATACCTCCAATCTGGAGGGGGTAAGTGACGATGGGCAATGCGCCTGTGGACGAGAATAGCAGTACCCCTGCTGGGACGAGCCAGGGGGGGGGGCTGGTGAGGCCTATCCGTGCGATACGTTGTGTACGCCGAAAGCTGAAAGGAAACAGCAGGGGTAAGGAATGTTTCTGAGAGTAGTATGAAATCTAAGTCATATTCGGTGGCAAAGTTAGCCAACTTGGCTCGGCAAGACTGAACGCCATGTGCGTTTCATGCCACCAGCCGAAGAGACCTAGACAATGGGAGGCAGGAGGGTGAGGGAGGTTAGAATGGTGACTAGCAGAGACTGGATGTCCTTGGAAGCCAAAATCTGCGGAATGAGGATCTCAACCTAGGCGCACAGACGATCGACAAAGGTAGGGCCGAGGATCCTTCCTCAGTCGATGGCGTTGCGGTGTGGGTGGGGGCATTCGATACATAGTATCGGGCCGTGACCTAAATTAGGCTGCCGAGGCTCTTTGGGAGCTAGGGCAGATGCTGGCTTGGGTGCAGCGGGCCTGTGCTGCATGAGAACAGTGGTTGATGGTTTCTTCTTCTTTGGCGATGGGGCCAAAGGAGGGAAAGATGCATCGTAGTCGGCGGCTGCCGCACAACTGAGCGCTCCGGCAGGCGGGGGCGACTACTGCGGCTGCAGGAGCAGACGAGGTAGTCAGAGCATAGGCCGCCGGGGCGGCAGATGCTGGTGCTGAGGGTTTCTTTGGAGTAGGGCCAGGTTTTTGGTCCTTATTGATGCGTTTCAGGGCATCCTGATAGTGCTGGCTCTGACGAGAGCTTGCCGGGTGGTCCTTTCAGTTTGCGCATGTCGCGGTGGCGGTGCATTCACGAAGACAATCACCCTTGTGAAGACCTTCACCGCAGCGAACGCAGCGTGTCAGGTAGTGGCAATATACACTGGTGCCCGTACCACTGGCCTTTGTAACACTACTTGGGTCTGGGTCGGGGCTCGAAGGCAGAAACTTTTACCCTAAGGTAAAAGAGAGTCTAGTTGATAGATACTTTGGAAATTGCCTACCTTGAGTATTTTTACTAAAAAGGCATTTCTAATGATGTTTCTGCCGGGGGAGAAGAGAGGAGTAACAGAGTTGACAGTGAAGCCCAGATGTTCAAGGGCGTGAGTAATAGTGGGGATGGGAACGTCGGCGGGGATGCCGATGATCTCGACCTTGAGCTCCCTCTCCTCCGGCAGTGCGAAGGTGTGGAAGGGAATGCCATGATCGGTCAGCAGTTTCTGGGTGAGCTGGAAACTGTCGATCTTCATGGTTTCGATGCGGACGGAGCGTCCACCCTGACAAACTGCAGTCAGGGTATTCGCGGGAGCAGCCCGGTGAATTCGCCGCATGACCTTATCCCAGTCCTCGGGCCGGGGCAGGTTGAGTGGAGGCCATAGCGGGTCTCTTCGAGGCAGTACCCAGCTGAGAAGACCGCCCGGCCCGCCGAGTCGCCACTGTTTTGCCGTTTCCGGCTACTCACAGTCTGCCACTCCTCGGTCCCCATTGCGCTCGTCCCAGCCGCAGACATCGTCTCGTGTTCGCTTGTAAAGGTTGCGCAAGTGCGCCAGGAGGGACTTCGTGGCCCTTAGAAGGATTGACGGGAGCGTTAGGTGCGGCCATCGGCGAGGTTATCCTACGCCTAGGATGGAGAGATAATGGAGATCCTAGTCAGGTAGTGAGGTATGTTACTTACAACTTACAACACTTACCAGGCAACAGTCAGCAGCGGAGAACACCAAAACACCACTGACATCGAAAACATGACTTCACCACCGCCCGCACTAATTGAACACACAGCACTAACTGTAGTAAACACTATGTGAAAGTTTCACTGTGATATACTGAATAATAACGAAGATATTGTGCTCCAGACAAGCTGGAGCCAGCGTTGTGCAATGGAAAATTCTAAAACACAGAGCACAAAAGAATGCAGCCTACCTTGACAACAGCTCAGGGTAGACTGATGGAGTGCCGTGGCGATGATGAAGTCGTCTCGAGAGAGGAGAGGAGATGAAGTGTGTTCAATGGCGTGGCGATGAAGTGCCAAAATTCTAGTGGCACTCTTTTTATGCCCTGACTGGGATCGCTGATTGACTCGCTCCTAACACGTCAGGTGTCACGCCTCGGCTGTTGATCCCTGATTGGCTCGCTGCGGTCAGGTCTCCCGCACCATCAGGTGTTCGTCGTTGGTACTGGAGAGCAGATGTTTGCCTCCGTGCCGTCACAATAAATTAAAAAATTGTTGTTGTATCGTGTCCTTTTTATTGTTTTACAGTGTATACTCTTCCTGTTACATTAGAAGGGAAGAGACTTCCAACTTTATAACCAGTTGAGCTTTCAGAATTTGAAATAGATTGCTCATTACTGCTTTAATGTTCCAGTTTCAAAGTAGCGGAAGGACAGTGACACAGCTCAGGTTAACAGAAACTTAATCCATCCACAGTTTTTTTGTAATTATGAAAAGTATTCATATTTGTTTCTTAGTAATACAAAACTGGGAAACCAGCAAATCATACTGTTTACAAATGATGGCAACCCGCACAAGGATTCACAGAATAAGCAGCACCAAACACGAAAGAAAGCAGAGGACTTGTCGCAGATTGGAATCGGCCTCGAAGTTTATTTTATGGGAACGTTACTTGATAAAATAGACAAAGTTTTTTACGAGGTAAATGTTGTGAAGATATTATGTATATAATTTTTTTTTGTTTACATATGATGCACATTTTTGTCTTTCAGTTTCTGTAGGAACAAAGTGGGATGACGGCATAAATCATTTTGTTGAAGATAACTGGCAATTCGTATTTGTGTTCTGCAATATGTAAAACAACAATTTCTTAAATCTTATCTTTATACTGACTTCCGATAAAGAGGTGGCGAGATGGAGAATCAGATTGAACCCTACAAATCATTTCTCAAACATCTGATTGTACATGCAACCTATAGCGTGGCTGCTCAACACAGACATTTTCTTGATTGCTCACTTATTAAAAGCCATACACTGTCACACTGTTGGATGTAATACAAAATGTACTGTAAGTAAAGTGAATTGTAAACATGAAACTAACAGAAACAAACAACACTCATGACACCAAAGCGATAAAAGTAATAACTTTTATGTATTAAATTGAGCAAAAAGTAATTTGGTTTTTGGATAAAAATGTATCCAGGTATCCTCTATTCAGATTGGGGGAGGTTGTTTTTTATATAAAGAAATTTTTGTCTTGTATTTTTCTTGTATGAGGCAAATATATTAACTTGTATTTTGTGCAGAATGGAATATAGATGATGATTACATTACAACAAAATTAATTCAAATTAAAAAATTATGAAGTTTCTTATAATAACCAGATGGCACAAATAGTCGCTTGTTCACTGAGTCAGACCCACTAAGAGCATTCCAGTCTACTGTCATTGATAATAAATAAAAAACTGATTTGTATCGTTCTTTTTTTACTTACGCAGTATAGTTTGTAGATTACACTAATTGTTGATTTTGACAGTATCCTCAAAAGTGAAAGTTTAACATCGCATCATATGTGTATAAAATATTTTGCTGGTAATAACTACAAGGGAACTTTGATACTCCAAACCATAGTAATTTGAACATCCAATAATACAAACACAACATAGGTAAATAAAATGACATTTACCAAGAGTTGCAAATAAAATTGAACATGGATATGTGTAAATCTAATAAGGGTTTAAGGAATGAAAATTAGTTAATAAAATAAGAAATAATGTTTTAGTGGATAGTTAGTGAGGATCGGTCAATAATACAACTTTTAGTAATTTTGCGTCGACGTTTCGACAATATTTATTGTCATCTTCAGGACCTGTGTATGAAATACAGTAGAAATATCAAACATAACGAAACAATTAAATATTTGGGTGAACGTGTTGGTGATGTGAGTGTGTGCGTGTGTATGTATGTATCATTTTTTATGTGAAGACTTATGATAGTTTGTTTACATCTTCAAATTATCTTTAAGAAAGCGAGCAAATTATAGTATGAGAGAACTTAATTTATACAGTATTACAATTTAAATTACTAAATATAATGTTATTTTAATTAATTAAACAAACAGTAACCAACAATTGGATATTAGATTGGTACAAAAATTGTTTATACCTACAACAGTCAACATATAGCAAAGTAATATATTACCTATAACTAAAACAGATTAGGGGATGTTCACTACGTAATTATTAAAAGTTATTTTTACCATGTTTCACTCCCTACTGGTGTTAGCAAACAATCATAATTTAGAAATATACAATTTACACAATATTGTAAAACATTACGACTTAAATCAGATAGTTGACAAAGGTTACACACAAAAGTTTCTGGTAAATTTTACTAACAGGTAAACTTGGATAATACGGTAATTGTAATCATATTGTAAAATATAGTCAAGAGTACTATAGAATAATGTAATATATGTATGTGTCCACAATCACCCTTCTCTTTCACCCATGCTCCCCCCGCCAGTCCACCCAGCCTCTCACTCTAACCTGAATCGATCTATCACTCACTATCACCCCACTCACTCACCCTCTCTCTCTCTCTTTCTCTCTCTCTCTCTCACTGTCTCCCTTCTTCTCTCTCTCACTCTTCCACCCTTCGCTCTCACACTCTCTCTCTCTCCCTCTCATTATCTCTCTTCATTCACTCTCTCTCTCTCTCTCTCTCTCTCTCTCTCTCTCTCTCTCTCTCTCTCTCTCTCTCTCTCTCTCTCCCCCTCTATTTGTCATTGTCCACTATTGGCACTCTAAAACCCTCACCATTTTTATTACACTATCATCCTCATATAAATAGAGAATTATACACACGATAACAGAAATGATTTACCAACTTGTATTAAAGGGTTACAGACTTTAAAACACAACATTATAGATAACAGATCTATTATATGAAAAAGGTTATTACTTAATATTTACATTTTTGGTCAATGTTATTTACCTGGAACTTGGTTGGTCTATACAGAGTACCATAGTCAATGTAGTTCAAATATATGTCAGTCATAATCTCTCTCACATGATCCCTCAATCTCTCTCTCTCTCTCTTTCTCTCTCTCACTCTATTCTAAACAGATATATACCACAAATCTAACACGTAGACGTGTACATACACACACGCTAGAATTACATACGCACGCACACACACACACACACACACACACACACACACACACACACACACACACACACACACACACACACACACACACACACACACACACACACACACACACACACACACACACACAAGTCAACTACACATTCGAGAATCCATACATAAATATAACACTATTTTATTGACTTATTTTTATCATCTAAGTGTAAATTATGCACAACGGAGATACCCACTGTACTGAGTTTAAAACTGATCGACTATGTGTCTATAAGAAATGTTATATGTTTCTTAGCTAATACTAAATAATATAATCAGTGAGACACTTACAATTGTTGCTGACGCCAAACACACAACTGTAAATTTTCCCTGACCAACACCTTATTATAAAGCAGAACAGATGACCCTTGTACATTTGTAGGAAATTAAGTAACATGTGTTCGGAAGACAGTTGAGAAAGATTTGCACTAGGGGGGAGTGTGACACTAATTAATATCCAACGACAAGCTGGCCACTAATGACCAACACATCCTGTAGGGAGACTACTGAATATTTCTTCAAATTCTTGTTTTGACGGTGTGTATAAGTTGAGCATAACTGGACGAGAGGTTTTGAGTATCAGTGCGAAAATTAATGGAGTGAGGGTCACTTTTAATTTGAATCATTTCCAGTACGCACCTTTTGAAATAATTATTTTCGTAATATTTAATTTGGGTGTTGTTGAAGTCAAATTCATGACCGGTGTTTAAATGGTGAGATACTAAAGCGTTGGGGTTATCATTATGGGTTTTTTTATGGCAATCATACCTATGTTGATAAATTCTCTTATGTAAATATTGGGACGTAATACCAGTGTATGTGGCTGGACAGTCATTGCATTGGATAGTGTATACGACATTAGATCGTTTATCTTTGGATGTCGGGTCTTTGAGGCTTGAGAAGAGAGATCGAACAGTATGTTGGTTTTTGAATGCTAAAGTTTTTTGAATTTTTGATAGGCATTTTTTAAGTTTTTCAGAAAGCCCTTTAACATAAGTTGTAGAAAAGTATGAGCCAGCGTTGGGCTCAGGTGTATTAGATTGGGCAGATGTAAGATTGGGGCTCAGCTGATTTGCGCGATGTTTATGAATTACCTGTTTGATTATGTGGTCTGGGTAACCATTGTTTTTGAAAATCTTAAATACTAATTCCGTGTTTTTTTGATGAAATGACTGATCACTTAGACCGGTGGCTCTCTTATATACCGAGTGGATTAAGTTAGTTTTTAGATGTATGGGATGGTTGGAATTAAAATGCAGATATCTACCGGAGTTGGTGGGTTTTATGAACCAATCAGTGACTATAGTACCATCTGTCTGTCTAATAACCTTGGTATCAAGAAATGAAATGGAACTATTCTGTTCGTGCTCTATTGTGAACTGTATTCGTTCAAAGCCCATTAGTTTGGAATTGAACAGAGATAAGATTGTGTCGTGTTGGTCATATGGAATACATGTTATAATATCGTCCACGTATTTGTATAGGAAGGGGAGTTTAAATGGTAGCGTAGGGATAACTATGTCAAGAAATTGGTTCATGGTAATGTCAGCTAAGATGGGCCCGAGACTGCTACCCATAGCAGTACCATATGTTTGTTTAAAAAATTGTCCCTGAAATGTGAAATAACCATTATTGCAACAATGCGACAGAAGTTTAAGGAAACTATTCTTATCTAATGTTGTATGTGTGGAGATGCAGTTCCAATTTTTGTTTAAAATGTTGATCACTGTTTGGATATTTACATTAGTGAATAAGGAGGAAACGTCTAGTGAAATCAAAACATGATTGGGAGGGATTGTGTGTTTCTTTATAGTTTCAACAAAGGTAAAGCTATCACTAATGTTGTACTTTTCAGAAGACGCATTTTTTAGAATATTTGCTAGCCATTTTGATGTTTCATATGTAGGGGAGTTTATAAATGAGATAATAGGTCTAAGAGGGTTGTCAGGTTTATGAGTTTTTACTAAGCCGTAAATTTTAGGTGGAGTTGGGGCATGGGGAACTAAGCGTTTATAGGTATTGTTGTCAATTTGTCCGTTTTTGAAAGCCTCTTTGAGTATTGTCACAGTTGAGTTGTTTAAAGAAGTAGTGGGGTCCCTATTAAGCTTAACATATGTTTCACAATCACCTACTAATGAATTCATTCTATTGAAATATTGAATATTGAAATATTGAAATATTGAATTCATTAGTAGGTGATTGTGAAACATATGTTAAGCTTAATAGGGACCCCACTACTTCTTTAAACAACTCAACTGTGACAATACTCAAAGAGGCTTTCAAAAACGGACAAATTGACAACAATACCTATAAACGCTTAGTTCCCCATGCCCCAACTCCACCTAAAATTTACGGCTTAGTAAAAACTCATAAACCTGACAACCCTCTTAGACCTATTATCTCATTTATAAACTCCCCTACATATGAAACATCAAAATGGCTAGCAAATATTCTAAAAAATGCGTCTTCTGAAAAGTACAACATTAGTGATAGCTTTACCTTTGTTGAAACTATAAAGAAACACACAATCCCTCCCAATCATGTTTTGATTTCACTAGACGTTTCCTCCTTATTCACTAATGTAAATATCCAAACAGTGATCAACATTTTAAACAAAAATTGGAACTGCATCTCCACACATACAACATTAGATAAGAATAGTTTCCTTAAACTTCTGTCGCATTGTTGCAATAATGGTTATTTCACATTTCAGGGACAATTTTTTAAACAAACATATGGTACTGCTATGGGTAGCAGTCTCGGGCCCATCTTAGCTGACATTACCATGAACCAATTTCTTGACATAGTTATCCCTACGCTACCATTTAAACTCCCCTTCCTATACAAATACGTGGACGATATTATAACATGTATTCCATATGACCAACACGACACAATCTTATCTCTGTTCAATTCCAAACTAATGGGCTTTGAACGAATACAGTTCACAATAGAGCACGAACAGAATAGTTCCATTTCATTTCTTGATACCAAGGTTATTAGACAGACAGATGGTACTATAGTCACTGATTGGTTCATAAAACCCACCAACTCCGGTAGATATCTGCATTTTAATTCCAACCATCCCATACATCTAAAAACTAACTTAATCCACTCGGTATATAAGAGAGCCACCGGTCTAAGTGATCAGTCATTTCATCAAAAAAACACGGAATTAGTATTTAAGATTTTCAAAAACAATGGTTACCCAGACCACATAATCAAACAGGTAATTCATAAACATCGCGCAAATCAGCTGAGCCCCAATCTTACATCTGCCCAATCTAATACACCTGAGCCCAACGCTGGCTCATACTTTTCTACAACTTATGTTAAAGGGCTTTCTGAAAAACTTAAAAAATGCCTATCAAAAATTCAAAAAACTTTAGCATTCAAAAACCAACATACTGTTCGATCTCTCTTCTCAAGCCTCAAAGACCCGACATCCAAAGATAAACGATCTAATGTCGTATACACTATCAATGCAATGACTGTCCAGCCACATACACTGGTATTACGTCCCAATATTTACATAAGAGAATTTATCAACATAGGTATGATTGCCATAAAAAAACCCATAATGATAACCCCAACGCTTTAGTATCTCACCATTTAAACACCGGTCATGAATTTGACTTCAACAACACCCAAATTAAATATTACGAAAATAATTATTTCAAAAGGTGCGTACTGGAAATGATTCAAATTAAAAGTGACCCTCACTCCATTAATTTTCGCACTGATACTCAAAACCTCTCGTCCAGTTATGCTCAACTTATACACACCGTCAAAACAAGAATTTGAAGAAATATTCAGTAGTCTCCCTACAGGATGTGTTGGTCATTAGTGGCCAGCTTGTCGTTGGATATTAATTAGTGTCACACTCCCCCCTAGTGCAAATCTTTCTCAACTGTCTTCCGAACACATGTTACTTAATTTCCTACAAATGTACAAGGGTCATCTGTTCTGCTTTATAATAAGGTGTTGGTCAGGGAAAATTTACAGTTGTGTGTTTGGCGTCAGCAACAATTGTAAGTGTCTCACTGATTATATTATTTAGTATTAGCTAAGAAACATATAACATTTCTTATAGACACATAGTCGATCAGTTTTAAACTCAGTACAGTGGGTATCTCCGTTGTGCATAATTTACACTTAGATGATAAAAATAAGTCAATAAAATAGTGTTATATTTATGTATGGATTCTCGAATGTGTAGTTGACTTTTGTGTGTGTGTGTGTGTGTGTGTGTGTGTGTGTGTGTGTGTGTGTGTGTGTGTGCGTGCGTATGTAATTCTAGCGTGTGTGTATGTACACGTCTACGTGTTAGATTTGTGGTATATATCTGTTTAGAATAGAGTGAGAGAGAGAGAGAGAGAGAGAGATTGAGGGATCATGTGAGAGAGATTATGACTGACATATATTTGAACTACATTGACTATGGTACTCTGTATAGACCAACCAAGTTCCAGGTAAATAACATTGACCAAAAATGTAAATATTAAGTAATAACCTTTTTCATATAATAGATCTGTTATCTATAATGTTGTGTTTTAAAGTCTGTAACCCTTTAATACAAGTTGGTAAATCATTTCTGTTATCGTGTGTATAATTCTCTATTTATATGAGGATGATAGTGTAATAAAAATGGTGAGGGTTTTAGAGTGCCAATAGTGGACAATGACAAATAGAGGGGGAGAGAGAGAGAGAGAGAGAGAGAGAGAGAGAGAGAGAGAGAGAGAGAGAGAGAGAGAGAGAGAGAGAGAGAGAGAGTGAATGAAGAGAGATAATGAGAGGGAGAGAGAGAGAGTGTGAGAGCGAAGGGTGGAAGAGTGAGAGAGAGAAGAAGGGAGACAGTGAGAGAGAGAGAGAGAAAGAGAGAGAGAGAGGGTGAGTGAGTGGGGTGATAGTGAGTGATAGATCGATTCAGGTTAGAGTGAGAGGCTGGGTGGACTGGCGGGGGGAGCATGGGTGAAAGAGAAGGGTGATTGTGGACACATACATATATTACATTATTCTATAGTACTCTTGACTATATTTTACAATATGATTACAATTACCGTATTATCCAAGTTTACCTGTTAGTAAAATTTACCAGAAACTTTTGTGTGTAACCTTTGTCAACTATCTGATTTAAGTCGTAATGTTTTACAATATTGTGTAAATTGTATATTTCTAAATTATGATTGTTTGCTAACACCAGTAGGGAGTGAAACATGGTAAAAATAACTTTTAATAATTACGTAGTGAACATCCCCTAATCTGTTTTAGTTATAGGTAATATATTACTTTGCTATATGTTGACTGTTGTAGGTATAAACAATTTTTGTACCAATCTAATATCTAATTGTTGGTTACTGTTTGTTTAATTAATTAAAATAACATTATATTTAGTAATTTAAATTGTAATACTGTATAAATTAAGTTCTCTCATACTATAATTTGCTCGCTTTCTTAAAGATAATTTGAAGATGTAAACAAACTATCATAAGTCTTCACATAAAAAATGATACATACATACACACGCACACACTCACATCACCAACACGTTCACCCAAATATTTAATTGTTTCGTTATGTTTGATATTTCTACTGTATTTCATACACAGGTCCTGAAGATGACAATAAATATTGTCGAAACGTCGACGCAAAATTACTAAAAGTTGTATTATTGACCGATCCTCACTAACTATCCACTAAAACATTCACTGATTGACGGTCACTAAAAATTTAAGGATTTAAATAAGAAATAATGCCAATTTATAAAATGAAAATAATTTGTAACTTGAAAATAAATCATAAAATACCAATACCCAAGTGTCATAATTATATGTATGGATTATTGATTAATGTACAATCAATACTTGAAGAAATCATTAACAAGATTATTATTATTTCATATAGGTGTACAAAAAACCGTGAAGTAGCTTCAAAAAGTTACAGAAATCACAATATGGTAGTTCCCAAGTGTCTGTTTCCATTCTAATAATAGCACAGCTGCATTTTTCTGTAACACTTGTAACATTGTGATTAAAAATTATTGTCATTAGGCAGTATACAAATATCACATTTTGTTTGTCTTGAAAAATCACTGTCAGAGACAATATAGTCACTTGAGAAAGCATACAGTGAATTGGCAAAATTTTGTTTGGAACAATTTTTTGTTTGAATGAATTCAAATGAAAAGAAGTTGGTTATCTTGAGTTTTCTTGCAAGATATTGTTTACCATGAGGCTAAACAGTGAATAAGAAAATGTATGTCAATTTCATTTGTCATTTGTGGTATGCAATCATAATGAAACATCCTGAAAAACTGTGAATACAAAATTTAGAACTTTTGCATGAAATGGATCAGCTACATCCATCCATCCTGTCAAGAAGTTCCTTGTACAGCACAATATAAAATGTCTCAAGCATCCACCATATTCTTCCTACTTGGCACGAGCTGGTTTTCTGTTGTTTACTTGCTTCAAATTGACCTGAAATAAAATGATAGAAGAAAGCTAATGATGTGATTACTGAAGTGATAAAACAGCTGAAGGGTTTCTAAGAATTGCCTTCTTGAATGTTTTCAAAAACTTTATGAACATTGGTAAAGTTTGCAGCTGCTGAAGAAATCAGCAAGGGTTGTTTAGAAAATAATGCCAGTTTTATTATTACGAAAACTCAAAGATTTTTTGAATAGAACTTTTTATTTAACATAAAGTAACCATAAGCTAATTTCCTTTCTAGTCACCTTGTATAAATGTGCATTTATTGTAACATTCAATAAATTTTTGTATTTCTGCATAATTTTCCTCCACCACCAGTTCACTGTGATACGTAGTCACTGTTTTCTTCAAGCCTTCATCACTATAAAAACATTTTCCTCCACAAAAGTCTTTCAGTTTGAAAAACATGTAGTCACAGGGGACAAGGTCAGGGCTATAGACAGACGATTGAATTTAAGTTGCTTAAATTTTGCAAGTAACCGTTTTTATTTTCACTGCATTGACTCATGCATTGACAAGGAGAAACAAAATGCTGCTAAACAGTAGGGTTCTCCTGCAATGTTGAATGACATGGTGCAATTTTTAAATGTTTTGCAATATGTCATTTTTTTCTTTGTGGCTACACAGTGCATAAAGTCAACAACAAGTGGACCTTTTCAGTCCTACAAGACAGTAGCCATAACCTTTTGAATTTTGCTTAGGGTTGAATTTTTGAAATTGCCTGCTTAAATTGTATTGGCCTGGATGGTGAACAAAGGTGTTGTTATTCCATAGACTAACATTTACTCTCTGGCATAGCATGTATAACTCAGAGGTTTCGTTGTCTGAGTTCAGTATGTGTTAAGAGTAACGAATTCATCTCTGTCATTTGAATAATGATTAAAAATGCAGTTCCATACAATTTTTGAGTTTGTCACTCGTAAACCCACCTCACAAATTGTTTGGTACTGGAGATGAACTATACTGAAATTTCATGAAAAATAGTACCATTATGAGAAACACATGAAAATCACTAATTTTGTTAAGTTTCATCAAAATATTCAGTGGGATACAAAATTATGGCATTTCTTACTTTAGTGTATGGTTCTTAAACAGCAGAACACCAAATATAAAATTGAAGCTGTGGAAATTACATTTTTATACTGGGTGGCTTGATACACTTTACTGGACTGGTAAAGTAACAAGGATATTTGGGAGGAATTAAATACCAATAACTTAAGTGAGATCTCTGAATACAGATGTCAGTGGTACAAACATTTGGACTGTTATAACACCAGAATTCTGAAACATGTCTTCATATAAGTAACTCACACGAGCTTTGCTGACAAGACGCCTGAGGAGCGGGGGGGGGGTCTACTGAATGATAGTGCGTGCTTGTGTTGGTGCGGTATTACTGTTTCTGAACACATTGTTCACACGTATTTAGTTGTAATGTTGTGTGCGTATTAGATTGAACGTTCGTACATTGTATATAAGTGTAATTTACTGAATATTTTGTTAGTGTTTTTTTTTATTCGCTACAAGAAATACCTTGTGAGAGACAGTCAAGTAATACCGAAACTTTGTTAAATGTATTTTAAATGTGTAGTATTACAGTGATGCGTGCAGTGGAATGGCATACGTCACCACATTCCTTGTTGAGCTGCAAAGGCGAACTGTTGATAGTATTAATGACCTCAGAAGCAATGTAGTACAGGCAAATTAGACTTTTTAAAGAAAAAATTTATACAGTTTTGATTTTTTGGTTATGAACTCCCAACATGATTACAAACAAGGGCCAACAAAGTTCCCTCCCTAATTGTGGGTGGAACAACCCCTTTTGGCTGAAAAACTACCACTACAATGTCCCTTTGATCTCTCTTGAGTTTTCCTCAATTATTTTCTGGTCTGTTACTTGAGCAAAAAATATTCCCCATAATAATGGTCTAAAGTTAATTCCTATACAGTTCTCGCAGTTAGGGTTAAAAGTTAAGAGCAGTGTGACGAGCAAAGGGAAAAATCGCAATGATATATTTATGCATTGAACTGCTGTAAATATCTCTGAACTGCTGCATTTGTATCAAAAAATCATAGCAACAAAACTTGTAGAACAGAATGTTTTCTACAAAACAAATGTCCTACCATTTTCTTTTTTAATGTTCTTGTTTTTGCACCTTCATTGTTAACGTACATTTTGTAACTGAAGCTCTTATCCACACCAGCCGTGAGATAGCACTCTCGGTGTTTATTGTATGTGGTTTCCATTTATGCCTATTCCACATTAGTTTTATTTATTTTTAATTTTCTTAGTTGTCATCTTCCAGTAACTTCTTCAGTTGTTCAGTTCAAGCAGCGACGCCTGTTGCAGTGAGAGCACATGAGAGAACAATGCAACCCAATTTTCATGTAGCAGCATCGTTTATCACAACCCATTCTGCAATTGCAGGAATGAGTTTAAGAACAGTAGACGGAGCTGGTGTTTCACTGGTATAAATAGGCAATAAAATATTTGTCATCTTTTTTCAACCCCATTGCGTTGCATCTATGTTTTGTGCCTTCCAATCTTGAACTTGTAGATAAACTCAATAGGAATGCTCTTGAGCAGCTGCAAATGTTGACGACAGTCTTGATAAAATAACAGCATTGTTTTTTCTTTTTTTTTTAACTTACCAGCTTATTAAAAAAATAATAATTCTCTGTTGATTCAAAGGTACTTCTATTTGTGGAGCTTTGTGTAGTGCAAGTATGATTCGTTTGGCAACAATAGCAATTTCTTTTTCATTGATGATGGATTGTTGAATATTATGTCTTCCAAATCTTTCCTAGTATTTAATAGGTTATTTGACCCTCCCTTTTGCCAATAAAAGCAGAAGTTGTGTCGCAGCCGCTAAAGGTGTGGGAAAATAGAATACTTTCTCTGCAGTTCTTCAAAATTTCTGGAGACAGTATATTGTGAGAACTGTAACGTCTTCCTATTGTTTTTCCTTGAGCCTCTCTCCAAAATTGGATGGCTTTATTTTTAGGTGCAAGGGCAATGAGGAACACTAGAAGGTCAATTAACGATCTTACCCTGTGATAATCGTTTTCATGATGATGTGATTTTTCAATAGCAGTTTAAATAATCAACAAATAAGCAGTATTGTATCAGTCCTCTCATGCTTAAATGTCTGTATCAATTGTAAAATTAACCGTTCTTAGAATTTTTCTTTGTGGAGCATTTAGTGGTGTAGTCTCATCGCAAAAAATTTTTGCAAAAATCTGTTTCAAAAGTTTTGTTGTAGCTCAATGTTTTTTGTGCTCACAGTATTTTTGGTTTAGCCGCTAGACACAACAGTCACTTTTCTCCATAATGTTTTCTTGTGCCCGTACCACACACTGATCAGGTTGCCTCTATCAACAATAAACTCACAGTAAGTGAAATTGATTGGTTGCCTGGAACAGAATCAAAATTTTTATATAAAGATCATTACTTATTTTTTCGCACCAATCCTTTTGTGTCGAATAAGAAGCAAGTTCATAAATGAAACACATCTGCAAATCTGTTGTAGAGTGTACAGAACATACAGTTTTCGGTAGCAACTGCATTGTGTCAATCTGAATGAAAGTACCATCTTGTATTTTAATTGTACTGTTGGAAGAATAGATCGACTTCACCATACATTTTCACTTCAACTTCAAATATCCAAATGTAGCTCCATTTTTTATAAACTTTCTGACTTTTTTCCGATCTCCTTAGCTTTAGAACATTTCCTATTATCCCTGCTTGATAATCATAAGAGTTTTTGCACATTATAAATGGCTAGTGTTGCTTAAACTAGTTTTTGCAGTCATCACTGTACCTTTTAATTCGTGCATTGCACAATCACTGTACCGATTGCTGCTTTTTGTTACAGTTCTACAAAATTTCTCAATGCTCTCGCACACATGGTAAGCTGCTGGAAATAAAAAATCCATTTTATTAACACGTCAGCAAATCCTCTTTATGAGTCATGTCTGGCCATACACCACCCCAGTGCTTGTCAGAGTGACAAATGGTAAAGAAACATTCATTAGAAATTTTTGGAATTCTTCATCTGTCATTTTATGTTGAAGGGACTCCATATCGTGTAGATAAAATTGGCATTATTTTGCACAGAGAAATTACCATTTTCATAGAAAAATTGGTAGCATGGCTCTTATGCAGTCTAAAGGAAGTTCCCAATTTCCCAAGCATTCTGATTGAATAAAGTGCATAGCAACAGCAGTGACCTCATGATACTGTAGTCACAGTAAAGCAGTTTTGCCTCTTTCTTATAATTTACAGATGTACTCAAAAAATTTCAGCTTCAGCTTGTTGATGACATCGCTATTTTCTATTGACTTGAAAGTTCGGGGATTGTCAGTAAGGTTTGTAACAGTTTGCAGGTGTTCTTTGTCAAGTCATTATCAAGGAGTTCATTGAGTATTATTGTAGAAAGAGCTTTATGTGTCATAAAATGTGCTCCAGTTGCCTGTGCATAAGCACGACCTGAAAGCATTTGAGATACAGATACTGATGCTTACATTTGTTGACCACAGTTCCAGTAGTCCGCTGTTCCCTATAATATATCCAATTGATCCCTAGTACAACAATAATAGAAGAAAACTTCCTAATCTAGCAACATTAGATAGATTTTCTGGTGATTTGGCACTCTCTGGCGCAACGATGCCCCTTGCTTTCATGTATAGTGGCTGATAGAACGTAACAATACATCTACTCTCGGTCATTTTTTTCATTTCTTGAACTGCATGTATTAATTACATGCAACAGTACATGTGTTGATTTGAAGACTTTGCTACATTTTGATACGCAGCTTTGAAATATACGTTTTTTAAAACAGTCATTTATACGGCAGGTGTAGCTTGCTGGAATCTTTCCATATACATTTGTCTATAGTAATTATTACTGATCTGAGAATGCTCAGACATAGACATAATATTGACAATTGATATTTTGCAGAAAAAGTTCTGCATTCCAATTTTTGTAAAAAAAGGAACCAAACTAATGTGGAATAGGGAAATAGGCTTAAAAATGCACCGAGTCTCACAGGTGGTGTTGAAACAAGCTCAAGTTGCAGAATGCACATTTACAAACACGGTGCAAAACTTAGTGAAGAACATTAAAAAAAAAGAGAAAATTGTAGGACACATATTTTATAGAAAACATTCTGCTCTACAATTTTTGTCATTAGGATTTTTTGGGTAAATGCAGCAGTTTCAGAGATATTTGGAACAAATGAATACATTAGGGTGAATTCTCCTTTTGCGCTTCCCACTGCTCTTAACTTCTAACCCTTGTTGTAAGAAGTGTATGGAATTAGCTTTATGGTGTATAAGGCTTTTTTTATATAAAAATTTGTAGGAAACATTTTTCCCTATGATATTTTTTCATCCAAGTAACAGTTTAGAAGATACGTGAGGAAAAACTCAAAAAAGATCCCCTTGGTTGTTCCACCCACAATTTGGGTGTGAACTTTGTTGTCCCTTATTTATAATCCTGTTGGGAATTCATAACCAAAAAATCAAAAATCTATGGTTTTCTTCTATTTGGTAATTTTTCAATACATTGCCTGGACTAGTGGGTCAGATTAGGTTGTATGAGGCCGGAACAAGTCTTTGGCTTAATGCCTGGAGCTGCTGCTGCTGACAATGATGAAGAAATGTGTACCACACGCTTGTCTCTTTTCTTTGTGTGCTGAAGCTGTTGTTTTTTTTTTAAATCATACATTTCAGCTAGTCTTTTGATTTCTTTTATGTTTACATAAACAGTTACGTTTTATTTTGAAAACAGTTCATTTGGTGTGTTTATTGGCTTTCCCTATGATAACTATCATAGGAAATTTTTAATGTTTAATGTTATTATAATTTCTACGGATGGACGGAGTGAGTCAGGACATCAGTACTCTCGGAATTAGAAACTGGAAGAATATGGCTATGAATAGAGAAGAATGGCAAAATCTTCTGAAGACGGCCAGGGCCCACAAAGGGCTGATGAGCTGATGATGATGATGATGAAAATGATTATAATTTCTACTTTAATTATGAAATTATAATAAATAATATTATGATTGTAAATAATACTAATCACTGAAATTATTATGTGTTAATATAATATACAAAGTTCAATTAATGCAAGAAACTGAAAATTTAAAAATGCACTTTTAAAGAAACAATAACATTAAATGTAATTTATTCTCGGATATTGGTATGAATGTTATTAGTCATTGAATTTGAAGAAGACCCATCAGCATACAATTCGATAAATGATTCTAATCAAAACGCACCGATTTGATATGTACTGCTCATGATTTCATTCCAAGAAATAATTTAATCAAAGGAAACTTTGTTAATGCGATGGCAAAATGAACTATTTCTCTGTTTCAACTGGTCACTCAGTTGTTTTTATCAGTTTCTGTTTGTTTTCTAATGGCTCCCCCTTGGTACATTTAACCCATTTGGTAGCGAGCTTCCCAATAAAGACCACTGTAATTTCTGAGTTCTTGTGCTTCCCGGTTCAGCTGTTTGTTCATTTTTGAGTCTTCTCTCCTGCACAATACACATTCTTCTGTGGTAGAAATTTTTAATTTGTAGAGATGCGCTGAGAGACAGTCATGGCCAGTTTCCAATCTAAAGTTGGCGACTGCTTCCTTCCTGGGTTTTCTGCAGTTTTTATTCCATAAATGTTCAATCCCTGACCATGTTTTTCCTTTTGATACGTTTCTTGCTACTTCCAGGAAGCAAGAGTTTATTTTCCTCGTCAGCAGTCTTCTTAGGGTGTTAAAGTCGTGGGTACTTTCCCAGTGGTAGATCTTTGTCCCTCGTTTTTCCAAGATGTCCGGTGTCTCATTTCCTGAGATGCCTCTGTGAGATGGGATCCACTGGACAACTATCTCCTTGTTAAGTGCTGTAAGCTGCCTGATGAGTCGCCTTGCTTCCAGAATGCTACTGGATGTTGCTCCTGTATTAGAGAATGTTGCCTGGATGGCAGACTTAGAGTCCACTAAAAGGACAGCTTTTGAAAAGGAATTTGGCTTCCAAATGAGGTTTTTCAGTGTCACTTTGATAGCCTCTACTTCAGCGTCATAACTTGATTTATTTTGTCCCACTGCAATATAGTGGGAAAACAATGAGGAGAACACTCCTGCTCCAGCACAACCCACTTCATCCAGCAAGGATCCATCAGTTTATACACATAGCCAGTTTTCCTCCGGAAATCGCTCATTGATGGTTGTCAGCTTTATCTGTTTTAGTTCTTCTGGAGATCTTGTCTTCTTCTTAACATCTTGTGTCAGATTGAGATGTACTTCATAACTATGTAACTCGAGTGGATTTTCCAGGGGGATCACTTTATTAACTGCTGTTGGTATGCTGTGGCATTAAAGGTAGTTGCTACTTTGGTTTAGCCAGATCTTTAGCGTTTTGAGTCTCTGTTGCTCCATCCTCTCATGAACCTATTACTTCTCAGGTAGTGACTTAATTCTGAGGTTTACCAGTGCTGCTTGTTGCTTAATTTCCTCTGTTATTGATTTGTTACCTGTATATAGTTGTAATGCTGTAACTGGAGTTGATTTGACGCCACCTGTGATTAGTCTTAGGATGTTGGTCTGCAAACGTTCCAGTCTGCCCTCATTTGCAGGAGTGCTTGTGATGGTTCCTTCGCTGCCATAAGTTATTACTGGCTTGATATATGTTCTATAGGTCATGTTTAGAACTTCTTGTGAACATCCCCATGATACTCCGCTGAGACGTTTTATAAGGTTTGTTCGTTTGTTTACCTTCTCAGTTATGCTGTCAATGTGGTGTATCCAGTTAAGCTTATTATCCAGGTTAACACCCAGGTAATGAGTATTTTCAGATTTCTGTAGAAAGTTCTCACCTACTTTTAGTGAAAAGTCGGGGTTTCTATGTTTCAATGAGAAGTACTGGTAAACGGCCTTTTCTGCATTAATCTGCATGTTGTTTTCTTCTGCCCACTTTTGCAGGCCAAGGAGAGCTTTATTCATGTTCCTTTGTAGAGTGGTGTCTTGTCTTTTCTTGTTTGATCCCTTGGCCCAGATGAGCACGTCATTGGCAAACATGCGCATCTGTATTCCTTCAACCACTTTCAGTCATTTGACAAAGTCATTTATATAGATATTAAAGAGGATTTTACTATTCACAACTCCATGTGGTAGGCCGATTTTTGCTTGTTTGTACTTGGAATGACTGCCATTGTAGCTTGTTGAAATCCAGCGCTGTTTCAAAAATCTCTTGAACCAATTAAACATATATTCTGTGATGTTAAGGTGTCTTATTTTATTTATCAGTTTGTCCCTCTATACCATATCGTATGCTCCCTTAAAGTCTACGAAGACCGGCAGGACACTTTCATTTCTGTTGAATGCACTTTTAATTTCTTGTGTTAAACGGGCTATTTGGTGTGATGCTGATCGATTTGTTCTGAAGCCTGCCTGTTCTTGGGCAAGCAATCCTTCTCTCTCCAAGTAACAGTTCAGTCTAGCTGCTATCATTTGTTACTGCACCTTTGCCAATTGTGATGTAAGAGCAATGGGTCTATAGGATGCTATTGAGTCTGCTGGTTTGCCTTGCTTGATTATGGGAACAACGGTTGCTTTTGTCCACTCTGAAGGGAGAGACTTAGTTGAGTTCCTTATTCTGTTATATATTGTTAATAATGTTGTTAATGTGACAGGCTTCAGGTTCTTGAGAAATTCAGGGTGCACTGTATCTGGTCCAGGTTGTTTACCATTTCTAAGCTTTTTTATTGCCTCCTTCAGTTCTTCCATTATAAAATTTTTGACAAATATCTCCCGTTTGCTTGAAGTTGTATTTATATTATGATGTCTTTCTTGGAGTTTCAGTTTCTTCTCATTGGCTTTAGTCTTTGCAGGAATCTTGTACTGTGTTGAATAGAATGTATTAAACCTTTCTTATATCTCTCTGTTGTTTGTGATTTCTCTGCCATTTATTATGATAGGTCTCTGACTTGACTTGGGGAATTTGTTGTTTAGCATGTTCATATGCTTATAAATTTTTACAGCATCAGTATGGTAGTTCAGATTGTTCAGGAACGTCGTGAATGATTATAGTTTTTCTTCGCATACTTGCCTTCTTAATACTGCCCCATTTCTTTGCCACTCTTTCACATCAGCAGGATTTTGGGATTTTTCCACCTTTATTCTCGCCTGATCTCTAGCCTTTTTCAAATATGTTAATTGTGGGGCCCAGAATGGCTTGTACTTAGCTGTTTTTCCTCGAGGAATGTTTTGTTTTGCCGAGGAAAGAATTAGACTGGTAAGTTGTTTGGTCAGTTCTCCTGGTCTACCCTCTATGTCAATCAAATGGATGTTTTCTTCCAGGTAATCCCCAAAGTTTGTCCAGTTTGCTTTTTTGAAGTTCCATGATGTTCTTGCAGTTTGATTTAGAACTCTGCATCTCCAGCTGTATGTGAACTGCACTGCTCTGTATGGCCGCATCCTGAGTCCTCTGTTACTTTTCTACAAACCTGGTCGCTGATATCAGCTGAGGCTAGGGGTAAGTCTGGATTAGTTGTTGTCCCTGAATAGTGTAAGAGTGTCGGGATGTCTGTTGTTTATAAAGCAGTTCCATATTGCTGGAGCTAATGAGATCCTCCACAAACCTTCCTGCCTCATTTATGTAGTTGTATCCCCAGGATGGTGATGCTGCATTAAAGTCTCCGACCATTATAGTTTTCTTTTGCAGATTTATGTTGTCCAGATTAAGATTTTTATTTTTGGGTGGGCTGTAAATTCCATATATATTTAATCTTTTATTTTCTTTCCAGATTTCTAGCTTTATGATTTCTGACTTGTCTTGCTCATTCATTTCTTTTACTATTTTAAATTTCGATTGCAAACTGTTTCTGACAGCCACAAGAATACCACTGGCCACTTACCTACTTTTGTACAATGCAAATATAGTAAACTTAACTTATTTTGAAATATTTTATGTTATCCATAGTTATATTTGCTTCGTTAATTATTAGAACATCCATGTTTCTGTCCTTAATTATTTTCTTTATCTCAGTCATTTTTTGACATGACAGTCCTCCAGCATTCCAATGAAGAATGTTATAACTTTGCTGTGAGTCAATTTTGCTCTTAAAAGAGCAGTTTTGTTTATGTTTCTTACTGTGTCACTTCATTTGGTCTAGGCCTTGGGAAGCAGCCTAATGCTGTTACTCATTTAACACTACCCAGGGTTACACGTATAGCTTAAAGGATGGTACGGACGCGAGTAACCCTGCCAGCCAGGGTTTGTTTATCAGTTTCTTGTAGTTATGAACTTGAGAGAGTAAATACAAGTAGAGTAAATCAAGTACCTATGAATTATTCAGCCATACATACTGAATTTAATAACATAAACCAGTACGTTTATGTGTATATATATTAACAATAGCTTATGTGAATCTTATATCATAATCTTAATCTTACCCTTCATCAAAGTAAAGCTATGCTAAAATAAAGAATCAAACTCCTATTCGCTCTTGTCTCAAATTCCATAAAATTTATTAATTACTTTCTCTTTGATATATATTTTTAATTGTATTAACATTCATTGTCCATTTCTTCGGTTGTAGCTCTTTTCGGTTTGATAACATGAAATCTCTTTTTCTCAGGGTTAATGTAAAAATTAAAGTCTATGTACCGTCCAAGTCATACATATAAAATAAAACATAATACTTATAAATAAGGTTTAGTAATTTGGTGTTGTGTATGTATGTTGATTCATGGGTCCTTTGGATCATACAAAACAACAACTTAAACAAGAACTGTTATTAATAATATTTATAGTGAACAACTAAAATTCGTAATTATAATGTTTATATTGTTTTTGTTATAGTGTTTCACTGTAACTTGCTCTTTAAAAGGAGTAATGTTTGTTCAAGTGTTTGTCTTAACATTATGGAGCAATCTCACCAATCTTGTAGTTTCATTTACAGATTATTGCTTGATATGTATCTTCTGGCCTTCAAGTTTTCATTGTATTCCATTAAAACATTAGTCTCCTCGTTATTTCTACAGTTTTTCTTCATCATTTCGTTTTATATCTTCAATTATTTTGGCATAAATGTCCAGCATTAAATGAAAGCGTTCTGGCTTCTTATAGAAAAATCTTCAACAATCCAATTTCTTTGTACAAAATACCGATTCATTCTGCACAGCTCTTGGATGGATTATTTATGGGTCACAGGCTCGGTTTCATATTTTATAATTCACATGATTCAGTTGAATCTTATTTTTTCTTCGTCACTAATGTATATTGTTAGTTCGTAACATAAGATTTCACTGTTATTTATAGGATTATATAGTTATATAGTTATCTATAAGATTAACTATAGTTGGTTTATATAATTTTATGTTGTATTCACAGTGTATATTATAACTAGGTCCATTTCCTATTCACTATTATTCTACACTGTTTTATAACGTTTATCACTGTTCTTTTCATTATTTTATATTATTAAACCACTTAACTTTTACAATTATAGCTTAAAATGATTCTATTAGTAATTTTAATGTCACTCACATTTTGTAGTTCTGACACAAAATAACTGTTTGAGGTTCGCACACCTCCCTCTAGTTTAATCGTCTAATGCTATAATGAATGTCTTTTCACTTTCTTACTAGGTTTAACATTTATACTCTATAATTATGTTTACTAATAACTATTTACATTTTTATTATTGTTTGATCTTCTCTTCTGGGTATAATGTTCATCATCAGTTATCGTCTTGTCATTGTAATTAAATTATTTAATTCCTAAATTTTCATTCCCTATTTCCCTAGTATTTATTTATTATAATATTTCCCTTTTTGTTTTTATTACTTTTTACTCGTTATTATTATTTATCTTTAAGTAGTATATTTTGTTTTCATTTCTTTATTTGTTAAGTTTATTTTATTCTTCTTTGTATTTTATTTCTAAAAAGATTGCGTTTAGGCATAATTCACAATGAATTTTGATATACTTGTTTTAGTCTTAGGTGTAATCTTGTTATGTTACATAATGCCCCCCCCCTTTAAGAATAATTATTTCTGATGGCATATTTTTAAGACTGATGAAATTATCATTCATTTTTATGTAGGGTTTTCATAATATTTTTTCAGAGCAGCTTGGTTGTATGTTCCTTTAATTTGTTGATTAGTTGGGTCTGTTAATTTGTATGTGTTATTCATCTTGTCTTTGGTAATTATGTAATGTCCAGTGTACAAGAGTAGTAGTTTCTTAGCTATTCCTTCCATGGTACTAGGTAACTGTCGATTTCTGACAGTACCTTTTCTCCTACTGAATATTTAATCATCCTTTGTTGCCGATTTTGATACTTTTCCCTTTGTTTGTTTGCTTTTTCCACCATTTTATTATAAAATCTAATTTTATCAAATTTATATTCCTGAGTGTCCGGGAAACTAATCAATTCATTAACTTCTCTGGGTGGTTGTTTTTCATACATTACCACACACGGTGTAGTATCGATGGTCTGATGATATGCTAAATTTAAAAAGTTTTCTGTAGATGGTAGGTATTCATTCCGTTTCCTTTGCTGATCGAAACGGTACGTCCTCAGGATTCTTCCGACCTCTCGCAACACTCTCTCTGCTGGATTGCTGCTCGGATGATAGACAGCTGTCTTGTAAGTCTTTATTCCATGCCTTAACAACGTCTCCTTCCATATCGGTCCCTTAAATTGTGTGCCGTGGTAGGTAATAATAGTCATTGGAGTTCCTAACTCAGGTATATAGTTGTGAATGATAATGTCTAGGATTTTTTTAGTGGTCACTCTATTGAGAGGATATAATTTTGTATATTTCGAGAAATTGTCCCATATGATGATAATGAATTTGTACCAATGTCGTCCTCCACTACGAGGAAATGGTCCACAAATGTCGAGGAATACCTTTTCTAGTTTATGTGTAGAGGTAATGGGTATCATAGTTCCTTCCTTCCTCTCATTATTATATTTCACTAGTTGACATACATGGCAAGTTTGTATATACATACGGACACTTCTATTTATATTTTTGATATATACCTGTTCCTCTAATGCTTTAATTACCTTCAGAGGACCCATATGGGCATACCGAATATGATAATCAAATATTAACTCCTTTTCTGTAGTCTTGGGTATAAACACGTAATTGTTTTGATTTCATTTAGTTTTTATAAACAACACATATTCATGTATGCAATAAAATGGTAATATTTTGTCGTCCTGGTTATCTAGTCTTTGTCTTATCTGTAATAATTTTGGGTCAGTTTTTTGTTATTGTTTAATTTTGCTAATGATAATTTCTAAGTCGGCTCTTCTTTCGATAATATGATATACCTTGGTGATTTCCTCATTCTCTGCCTCGAAGGTATTCTTTTCCACGTTAATCCTGGATAGTACGTCTGCGACTACATTTTTTCTCCAGGTATGTATTCCCAGTTGATGTGGTACTCTTGTAGTGCTAATACCCATCTTGTCAATCGACCATGACTTAGTTTACATCTCCTTAAAAATGAGATTGACTTATGATCCAATCTAACGGTTACCGGGTATGTAAGGATATAGGTTCGAAACTTATTGCAGGCAAAAACCACACTAAGCAATTCCTTTTCCGTAACATTATAATTTTTTTAACAGTTGTTTAGCACTCTATTTGCAAAACTAACGACCAAGTGGTTCCCTTCTACATCTTCCTGGTACAGTTCTGCTCCCAGACTTATGTTGCTCGCGTCACAGTTTAAATAAAAGGGTTTGTTAAAATTAGGGTGATGTAATATAACTGTCTCTAAAAATTTCTCCTTAATTAATTGTAATACCGAGTCTTGTTCAGGTCCCCATCTCCATTTTTCCTTGGAAGTTAATTGTTGAAACTTTGCTGTTAATTCGGAGTAATTTTGTTGGAATTTTCGGTAATAATTGCATAATCCTAGGAAAGATTGCAATTGTCTTCGGTTTTTTGGAGTAGGAAAATTCTGGATAGTCGTTATTTTGTTGGGAGACGGAGAGAGATGCCTGTCTCAGACAAAACAAAACCTAAAAATTGGACTTCGTCGCCAATAAGTCTTGATTTGTCGAGTTTCAGTATAATATTATTTTCTGACAATTTCCTTAACACATGTTCTATTCTGTCACAGTGTTCGTCCCAGTCTGATGAAGTAATTAACAAATCATCTACGTATACCATGGTGAACTTTAGTGCTTCCTGTCTCAATATCTGATCCATACATTTAACGAAAATAGCAACTGAGTTAATGAGACCAAATGGGAGTCTCTTGAATTGGTAATTTCTTCCATCGAATATGAAAGCCATGTACTTCCGACTCTCTGGATGCAATTCTACTTGCCAGTACCCACATACTATGTCCCAAGTACTGATGAATTTTGTACCATGAAATTTCTGTAATATTTCCTGTATTTCCCCCGGAGATGTTCTGTCGTTACTATCATTTTGTTGATTTCGCGGGGATCAAGACAAAGCCTAACTTTTCTATTTTTCTTTGGAATTGCAATTATAGGGTTTGTGTATGGAGAGTGATTATATTCAATAATGTCATCGCCCATCATTTTATTTATTTCATTTCTGACCGCTTCCTTCAAACAATGGATGATGGGATAGGACTTCCTTTTGAATTCTACTGGTTCTTTGAACTTTAATTTGCATTGATAGTTTCTCACTTTACCGGGCATGTCGGAGAAAACGTGTTTATATTTGTTATAGATTGATACTAGTTTATTCGCTTGTTCTGCATTTAGATTTAACCCCGTTTTTTCTTTCTGGAATCTGGATTTCTTTTATTTTATTCTGCCACATTTCTTCGTTATCATCTTAGTAATCTATGTTATTTTGTAATGATCTAAATCCATCAATTTTATCCTCCCTAACATAATACCTGGTACGGTTCTGAGGGGCACTTTGGCTTCCATTTAACTCAGCCGTCCATACTAAATCATCTGAGATCAGAGAAACCTTCTCTCTGCTCAGGTCAATTATAGCCGAATACTGCCTTAGCATATCGCACCCGACTAACAGATTAAATGGTAGGTCCCTTGCTATCAAAAATATCATGGGAATTGTAGATCCATTACTCTTCACTTCTAGTAATATCTGCTTCTTTACAGACTTGTTTTGGCGTCCAGTAGCTCCGATTAGAGTTATGTTATTAACAGGTAATGTTGGTATAATCTTCTTGCACTCTCTTTGTATCCTATCTAACTCCATGCTGTCAATCAACGAAACGTTCGCCCCGGTATCTATCATTAATTCGGTTAGTATCCCATTTACCTCAGCTCGAATGTATGTAATTTCATTATTAATATTACTTTCCCCATGGGCAGATTCTTCAGTTAATAAGTCCTCGCGTATGATTTTTAAATAGTTATTGTTAATTACTGTAATTGTCTTGTTAGGTATGTGGTGTGGTTGTCTATGTTGGCACCCAGAAGATCAGTCATTTTCTCGATGGTGTGTTCGTACTTAGTTTATCCGTGGTCGATTATCTCGGTTGCCGTTATTATTCTGATTATTATTGTGTGCAGAATTATTTCTGTCCTTTTTAAGTCTCTCGCTACTACCTTGTACTTCAATTTTTCTGCCCCAAAATTTTCACTTGTGTCAATGCTTACATCAATCACTTTACCATGTAGTTTAGTGAACAAATATTTGAATGGTATATCAATTATCGATGATATCACTGACTTTTTTATTATGCATTTCTTTTTCTGGTGTATTTAATTTTAATATAGACTTTTTTAAGTTTTTACACACTGTTTTATTGTGAGTCCTTTCTAAAATTTCCATTGAGCTTCTTCTATAATTTTTGAACTTAATTATTTCTCTATGGTCAATAATTGGGAGATTAAGTACATTAACTAGCCCATTCTTAATCATATCCAATCCTTCCCATGTATTTATTAGTTCTTTTTGACGTATTTTTCCTATTTTCTTTGTCTTAGTTACTTGGTTCTTTACACCATTAATGTTGACTTCTATGTGCTCTATTTTTTCTTCTACCTTTTCACTATTATCTTCTATTTTCTGATTTGCTTGTTCCATCAACTGCTTCCTATCATTTTTTAATTCTTCCATCAACTGTCGGTGATTATCTTCTATTTTCTTATTGATATCGTCCAATTTCTGACTCAATTGTTTATTGTAATTTTTTAATTCTTTCATCATAAGCCTTAACATTTCTTGTATGCTTACATTCTCCGTATATGTTGGTTTGTCAGGTTGATTTTCCTCTGTATTTCTGGCTTCTACCTCTACTTCTAGTGCCGGTTGAGCCTCCTTCTCTTCCATATTCATATCAGTATTAGCTGTCTTGTTCCTTCTACATGAGGTTCCTCTCTTGGCCATCTTGTTTACTTTTGTATGATCGCCGGCTAGAAATGACAACTATAATTCTGTTCTATCTTTATTTATTTCCTTTTTCTAGCCCTCAAGTTGGTCGCCAAATATGTAACTCTACTCTTTTAGTGTTTCTGTTACCCCCGAGTTGTTGGTGCCAAATATATAACTAGACTCTTTTGTGTGTGAATCTTATATCCTCATCTTAATCTTACCCCTCATCACAGTAAAGCTATGCTAAAATAAAGAATCAAACTCCTATTCGCTCTTGTCTCAAATTCCATAAAATTTATTGATTACTTTCTCTTTGACATATATTTTTAATTGTATTAACATTCATTGTCCATTTCTTCGGTTGTAGCTCTTTTCGGTTTGATAACATGTAATCTCTTTTTCTCAGGGTTAATGTAAAAATTAAAGTCTATGTACCGTCCAAGTCATACATATAAAATAAAACATAATACTTATAAATAAGGTTTAGTAATTTGGTGTTGTGTATGTATGTTGATTCATGGGTCCTTTGGATCATACAAAACAACAACTTAAACAAGAACTGTTATTAATAATATTTATAATGAACAACTAAAATTCGTAATTATAATGTTTATATTGTTTTTGTTATAGTGTTTCACTGTAACTTGCTCTTTAAAAGGAGTAATGTTTGTTCAAGTGTTTGCCTTAACATTATGGAGCAGTCTCACCAATCTTGTAGTTTCATTTACAGATTATTGCTTGATATGTATCTTCTGGCCTTCAAGTTTTCATTGTATTCCATTAAAACATTAGTCTCCTCGTTATTTCTACAGTTTTTCTTCATCATTTCGTTTTATATCTTCAATTATTTTGGCATAAATGTCCAGCATTAAATGAAAGCGTTCTGGCTTCTTATAGAAAAATCTTCAACAATCCAATTTCTTTGTACAAAATGCCGATTCATTCTGCACAGCTCTTGGATGGACTATTTATGGGTCACAGGTTCGGTTTCATATTTTATAATTCACATGATTCAGTTGAATCTTATTTTTTCTTCGTCACTAATGTATATTGTTAGTTCGTAACATAAGATTTCACTGTTATATAGTTATATTATATAGTTATCTATAAGATTAACTATAGTTGGTTTATATAATTTTATGTTTTATTCACAGTGTATATTATAACTAGGTCCATTTCCTATTCAATATTATTCTACACTGTTTTATAACGTTTATCACTGTTCTTTTCATTATTTTATATTACTAAACCACTTAACTTTTACAATTATAGCTTAATACGATTCTATTAGTAATTTTAATGTCACTCACATTTTGTAGTTCTGACACAAAATAACTGTTTGAGGTTCGCACACCTCCCTCTAGTTTAATCGTCTAATGCTATAATGAATGTCTTTTCTCTTTCTTACTAGGTTTAACATTTATACTCTATACTTGTGTTTACTAATAATACTTAGTTATTACTAATTAACTAATTAATTAATTAATTAATCACTATGTGTTTACTAATAGTTATTTACATTTTTATTATTGTTTGATCTTCTCTTCTGGGTATAATGGTCATTGTCAGTTATCGTCTTGTCATTGTAATTATATTATTTAATTCCTAAATTTTCATTCCCTATTTCCCTAGTATTTATTTATTATAATATTTCTCTTTCTGTTTTTATTACTTTTTACTCCTTGTCATTATTATTTATCTTTAAATAGTATATTTTGTTTTCATTTCTTTATTTGTTAAGTTTATTTTATTCTTCTTTGTATTTTATGTAACTTCAATTACCATTTTATTTTTTCTATTAATAATATTTTTATTTGGACTTACCTTGTAACTCAAGATACACATCTGGTATACACATGTGGCTTTGTTGCCACACTACTTTTTCTCACTAAGGGCCAGGATACGTTATTAAGCGAGCACAGAAACAGTTTGGGCATTCGAAATAATAAGTCTAACAACATTTAGGTTCAACAAAACTTGTGGTTTGAGAAGCTACTATTTACTTACAAATATTTATTAAAAGAACACACAATTCTTATTAATCTTACCTTGCTCGGGTCCCAGGTTCTTCGCACGAACTCGTGAAGAATAAGTGTGAGTTAGGGTAACATTCTTCAATAAATTATACTCTCAATTTTGGCATTATAGTTATATTTCTTTAGCAATTCTTTGACATTACATTTTATTGGCTTTTCATTTATTTATATTCAAAACTATCATTGACATTTACGTAATTTTAAAAGATTTAGATGACCGCGCGGTCTGAAACTTTAAGTCGACTGGGACGCAACTCTGTACACCGCGCCCCACCTTTGCTGGTGGCTCAACAGGGAAGGCATTGCCTTCGTGTTACGAACTGTTCGTCACCGTAAATGTAGCGTGGATTTTCAATGCGCCCAAGTTGTTGACGATATTAACCGGCGACGATACAGGAGGCACAGGTAGGTGTGGCCTCTAATTAATTTCCTTCAGCATCAGAGCACATTGTGATATAATTGTTCAGCCTCGCTATTTTTTCGAAGCGTCGTTTCAGTCTGAGGTGCGTCATCTGCGCACGTGCTCGTTTTGTGCGTACTCTGTGCGTGACAAAACACTCGATTTACTAAAACTGTATTGCGTTCTATTACAACACCCCATTCACAAAGCTATGTCACTGTTCATTGTTTGAATAGAGCCTGGTTATGTGGGAATTACAATTGAAAGTTAAATAAATTTAATAAAGAATAAAAACCCCCTTTTTGTCCCATTACAGGTTTAATATTTCTGAATTTGAATCATTAGAATTTACATAAACCAAAATGGCGCCGTATACACCCAAAACAAAATGGCAGCTATATACTTCCGCCCAATTAACTACACATCAATTTTAATTATTCATTTTTGTATCTCCTGTATTTAATTTATAACAAGAGTATTAACTGCAGTTATCATTGATTTTATTCACTACGTATCACATTATATTTCAACACAAACCAATGCCTCATGGTTTTGCTCTGAGAGGCCGGCACTCATTCGCATGCATACATTCTCTCTAGCCATACATGAATTTATTTGTACATTGTGATTTAGAAATTATTTGAGCTCAGATAATAAAGTTGATATGGTTATAAATTTTGACTTTCCTGAACTTATGATGTCGTCGTTTCTCCTCAGACGTTCTCCATTGCCAGCAGGTGTTTCGCCGAATTTTAATGTTTGAGTCTGTTCCTTCACTGCACTGTATTTACTTTACATTTTTACTTTGTTTGTTAGCTAATGGTACTTGCTACCTTTTAATTACATTTTTGTACTGTGTAAAACACTTTGGCCGGCAATGCTTTGCCAGCGAATTTTGTATCGTGCTACTGCACTGAATGTAGGTTGAAGACTGGGGCGGATATTATGTTGTAAATTCGGCAGTTGGAAGGGATTAATCGTCATCACCTTTGTGTTCAGCGCTGATGACGGGATTGTTTTACGTCACCGTTGTTACGTTTGTTGTATGTATTATGACGTTTTCGTATTGTTGGACTATTGCTGTGTCCAAATATGTGTCGTCTGTCGCGTACGCCCATGACCTTGAAGTCGAGTCATTCTGGCAAACTGCGTAGCATGATATATATAGGGAAATTTTAACCTCACCACTTTTAATACATTAAATCACAATAAATTAATTTTGCCTGTACCGACAAATTCCCACACGGTCCTATGTACCATTACAAAACTCATTGACTCATTCACACTTTCTAAAGGGATCAGCCCAGATATGTCGCCACAACCCCCTGTAGTGTTTATATAAAAAAGAACATCAATAACTTACCCTTGGTCCAATGATGATGACAGTACCTGCCTGACCTTAATGGACTTCTCTTGCGAGATCCCAACACCGCAAGGCCATCCAGGCACTTGACGTTCCTGCTCTGACGCGCAGGCCAGCTCAGAACCGCCGTCACAGCATCACTAAACTCTGAAACATCGAATACAAAATTTAAATAGTGGCCTTATATAATCCCATATCCACAACTGATATGTCTCCCCTTAGCTGCATTGGTTTATGTTAAGAGGCATTGGTTTTCTTAATTCCTAAGTTTTCATAAGCAACAAACAAGATTTATGACAGAAGGTCTCTTTCTCCTTTTTGCATTCCTACATTTACCAACTTTCTGACTCCAGTCAATACTGCTTCATTCTTTTCACCACAAGAAAAAATATATTCTTATACTAAGATAATAACACGTAAAATAACTCCTTAAGTTTTCAAAAAGCAACAACAACTTATCTATATCTCTATCATATAGAATTCAAAACACAACTTTATTATGGCAAACAATCTAACTAGTTAAACTTCATTGATCAGCTTTCCTGATTTTAATACTTCTTTAAACCAGAATCATAATTATATTTTTATTCAACACCATTATCAACATCATATATTTAATGCTTAATATTTGTTACCATTGCTACCCCTGTAGCAACCTCCTAACCACACACACTATGACCCCCCCCTGGACTGTGGCGTCCAGTGGCTTCCACAAGGACTGAATTGGTGGAGGAATTTTAGCATCTCCTTGTCCTTTCTTCAGCTTTACATTTTTAAAATTGCCAGATATCATAATACCTGAATGTTACATAGTTATATCCTTAAAGCGGGTCTATCACCTGTTTTGCTGTTCCTACTCGAACAAGGTGATAGCCGCTGTTCCATAGTTCCGGGGATTTCCCCTAAGTGGCCCCCCATTAATTTCAACTTTCACCAATTTTCAGGAGAACCAACCATGGTCAGTGTTACAATTGCTGCCCACAGCTGGCTGTCGTCCAAAACCATGATTAGTGCTGGTAAGACAGTAATCGCCCGAAAAGGCGGGGAAATCATCTTCATTAGCATGTTTTACTTAGTCAATACTAACACTGCACAGCATCAATTAACATATAGTAAAATTATATAAGTGGTTGTGCAGTGTGTATATGCCGATATCGGCCTCCGATGATGGCAACGTATTTGTGCGTTACTCATCAACCCATAACACTATCTACAGTGGCACATGCGACCACTGCAATAGCCTACCTATATCTAAACTTATGTCTTTCTACTTTTGCAGTCTCTACATTCCACAATTGATTTACACTTCTAATAACACCAAACAACCCCCAAAATCACCCTCTAATCTTGTATAATAACAAGTTCTTTTATTTTATTCAAAAATTTTCACATAGACACTTTTGCAAGTCCAAGCTTTCACTTTTCACTAACATTTTCTTTATAACAAAATAATAAGTACAACAATGGATCATCTTACACATTTACATTAAAATAAAATACATTTCTGTTGTTTTCTTGAAAACAATTCCTTGAAAAATTCAGTATTTAAGTCACATAATTTTGGTTGTTTCATTTCACAATTTCTAAAATAAAACTACTGTAGTTTGTGGAAAAATACTACCACCAAAATCTTTTTTTTTTTTTTATGTGTGAATCTACCTTACCTTTCCATGAAACTATGGGTCCCCCTCCCCGTTCTTGTAAGTAAAGAATTTCTACTGACACCTTTTTGTGGAGTAAGACCATCGTTGCTTTCACCCCGTTGCTGAGGCTACCACCAACCATGGTCCGCCTCCAGATTGCCAAAATCCACGATCAGAGGTGGTGAGTCTGTGATCGTCCGAAAATGGGGAGTGTCCCTTCTGGAAACATAAATATCAGATTAAAATCCATACATACATTAATATAAAATAAACCTTATTTAAACTCCTATGATGACCAGTACAACTTTAAATTTGTAGCACTTTGTGTCCCTACTATCTCCCTTGTCTCCCTATTTTGCAATACATACGAATTTTTCATCTTAACTTCTATTACTTCATAAGGCCCTTCATAGAGTAAGAAGAATTTTTTGATCTCCTTATCCTGAGCACTCGACAGGTCGTGTCTACTCACCAATACCAACTGTCCTACTTCGTACTTCATCCACTTACCTTTTGCGTTATGTCTATGTTTTCTTTGTTCACCCTTGCGTAATAAGTTCTCATTTGCCAACCTGATCTTAATACTCACATCCGTTTGCTCACTCTCAGGTGGGTAGTCAAATAACTGTTCTAAATTCCTCGGGGGGTGTGTTCCTTTAATCAATTCATGAGGTGTATATCCTGTGGACTCGTGGGTGGTACTGTTCAGCCAATTTTCTACCCTTCTGATATATAACGGCCACTCGCTGTGTTTGGTGTGACAATAGGCTCTAAAAATCCTGCCTATCTCTCTCATGACACACTCAGACTGGGGATGATACACAGCCGTATGCTTCGTGATGATTCCTTCCCATCCTAGGGTCTGGCGCCATTTCCCACTGATGAACTGTGGCCCATGGTCTGATAAAATTACCTTTGGCTTACCCACGTGAATCATGTAGTCCTTTGTCACCTTCTCACTCAATACCTGACTGGTAGCTCTCTTTACACTATATAACCTCACATACTTAGAAAAAGTGTCTAACATTACAAAAATATACATCACTCCGCCTCTACCCTTTAGCAATGGTGCAAACAAATCTACCGCTACTAAATCGAAAGGGCTTTCCACTTTTATAAAATTCATCTCCCCTTCAACCCTATAATTCACTACCTTCGACTTCTGACACAAATCACAGCCCCTTAATAATTTTCTAACCCGTCTTTCCATATTTTTAAAAACACATGACTCTTTTAAAATACTAACACACTTTTTCGCCCCAAAATGACCATATCTTAAATGACAATCCCAAATGATCTTCATCTGCTAACCCATCTGGCACAACTAATTTCCAATCATGCTCACCCCCTACTACTTTCTTAAATAACAACCCTTTATAAATCTGAAAATGTTGACTATACCCTGATTCCGCTAATTCAGTTTCTAAACTATCTATAACCTTACCTGACTTACCGTCTGCTCTTTGCATGGTTCTAATGTTCTTTAACTCTTCTCCCAAAATTCTGTCCTCCTGGCTTATCTGAAAAATCTCAATCTCCTTTAAATCCCTACCAGTTTTATTGTCCAACATGTCTACCCTAGAAAGAGTGTCAGGTATCTTATTGTCTGTCCCCTTGATGTACTCCCAATCAAAATTATATTCCTGTAAAACAAGTACCCACCAGGTCAGACGTCTGTGAGCGAGCTTACATGTATTCAAGAAGGATAACGCATTGTGGTCGGTGCGGATCACTGTTCTGTTTCCCAAGATGTAGGTTCTGAACTTCCCGACGGCGAACACAATGCTTAACAGTTCCTTTTCGGTGGTCGTATAATTTTTCTCTGCCGACAGCAACGATCTACTTGCAGATGCGATGGTCAGGTGTTCCTTCTCGTCGTCTCCTTGGTAGAGCTCCGCCCCTACTGCTATATTGCTAGCATCCGTCTGTAAGAAAAATGTCTTATTAAAATCGGGATGGTTCATCATTATTAGGTGGCTAAATTTTCTTTTAATTTTGTTGAAAGCTTCACGTTCTACTGCTCCCTATCTCCATTGCTTATTTTTCTGGAGCACTGCACTCAATTTTGCTGTGGTGTGGGCGTAGTTTTTCTGAAACTTGCGATAAAAATTATATAGTCCTAGGAAACTTTGTAGTTGTTTAATGTTCTTCGGTTCAGGGAAGCGCATAATGGAGTCCACCTTGTCCGGATTCACTGAGATTCCCTCTGGTGTTATGATAAATCCTAAGAAATTTATTTTCGTTTGTAGAAATTTTGATTTGTCCCAATTTATGGTTAGTCCTCCTTCCTTTAATTTGGCTAAAACATATCCCAAATGATCTAGGTATTCCTCAAAAGTCCTAGACGCAATCAATATATCGTCGACGTACACTGTCAAAAAATCTAAGTCTTTAGGTTTCAAAATTTGGTCCAAACACTTTATGAAGCTGGCTACGCTGGTATTCAATCCAAATGGTAAACGTCGAAACTGATAATTTTTACCGTTAAACAAGAATGCTGTGTATTTCCTACTTACCTCCGCCAATGGTACTTGCCAATATCCTGCTGTTAGATCCAGTGATGTCATGTATCTCACTCCACTAAATTTCTGAAATATCTCGTTGATTGACTCTGGTGATTCACGGTCTGGTATTATAATCTGGTTGATCCTCCTCGCATCTAAACGTAACCTCACCCTACCATCCTTTTTTATGACTACAACCAATGGGTTTGAATAATGTGACACTGACCTCTCTATTATACCTCCTTCCATCATCCTGTCCAACTCCTCTTGGACCGCTCGTCTCTTGGAATAAGGCACGGGATAACTTCGCTGCATGAAAGGTGTGTGTTCCCGTATCTGCAATATACATTCGTAACCTTTTGCCCTACCTGGAACATCGGCAAACACTCCCTTAAACTGCTCAATCACTTGCCCCAACGACGCACGTTGATCATCCCTTACCACCTCACCTCCACTACAAAATTCATCCGCCCTTATCTCCCATACTGCTTCATTAATATTACCCATTTCATTTTCAAAACTCTCCATATACTCTACCTCTCTACATGAATTTATTCTAGCATCTGTATCACTCTCGCCTACCCGTTTTTGTAGTATTTTCACCCCTGTTATTGTAATTTTATCTAATACTTGTTCAAAACTAACCCTTACAGACCGATCACCCCCGTCTAACTCTACTACCCTCTCCTTAAAATTTATAACAGCTTTGTTTCTTTGCAGGAAATCATTACCCAATATAATGTCTAGACTTAACCCTTTTACTACTAAAAATGTGTTCTCAAACTCTGTGTCATTTATCAAAAAACTTAAGTGTATTTGTTTTATTATTCTCTTACTGCATACTCCCGTAACACCTACTACTGTAACCCCTGCTACTGGTAAAATTGGAATATTCTTATTAGTCTCCCTTAACTCTCCCAAAATGTTCTCTGCCATTACGGAAATCTCGCTACCTGTGTCTACAAGTGTTCTATAATTCTTATTTTCTATATTTACCTGTATCTCGGTTAGTCCAGCTCTCACCTCAATCGTGGTGTTGTTCTCTTCCTCCAAAAGATCTGCAACTATGTCTGTTTTAATCACGTTGCTCTGGACATTCTCCAATGGTGGACCTCATGTGCTTCCCTGGACAGTGGTCTGGTCCGTGCTACCACTGTCTGTCCTAGTTTTCCGTCTGTTGTCTGTTGTTGCTTGCGGTTGGTCCCTGGTGACCCCTCGGCAATCCCTGGTTATGACTGTTTGTTCCCCTGGTGTTCAGTGCTCCTCTATTTTTCTGGCCAAATTGTTTTGGTTCGTCTCTCCTCCTCTGGTCTTCTCTTGGTAGACTGCATTTAAAACATTGTTGCCTGTTGGCGTAATTCTCGCATCTGCATCTGGAACATCTCCACTCACCTGATTTGTTGAAACTATTTCTATGCATATTATTATGCCCGTTATAATTATTTCTCTGGTGACTAAATTCAGAGTTGTAAGGGTCGCCTACCCACTTCTCGGTCTCTAATACTTTGTAATATGTCTAGGATTCTCTCTAGCTCGTTCATATCTTTAATTTCTTTTGTCATTAGGGTTATCTGCACTTCTCGCGGTAAGTGCTTACTTACATGCCTCACAAAAGATTTAAATGGTATTTGCGGCTCTAGGTATTTGGCTTCATTGTATACCTTAGCTACGTATATTGTTATATTATTATTAGGGTGTCCTATAAAATTGCCCGTTCCCATTATACAGCTTCTTAGGATTTCTTGTTCGTCTTCTGTCCAATATTTCCCTTTAAATGCTTTTTCAAATGCTTCGTAACAATCCCACTCTAACCTATGTGCTTCCGCCCATACAATGGAACTTCCCTTAAAACATTTAATTATTTTGGTTAGTTGTACCTCCCAACTACTATTGCTGAAACGGTTGTATTCCCGGGTTTGGTTTATAAATCTCATTGGGTGTATTGCCCTGTTCTCGTAGCTGAAAGTCTCTAACTCGATTTCGTTGTGTAGGTCTCTAGTTATTATCACCCTTTCGGTAACCCCGGTAAATTTTTTGTTAATTTCCCCCGTAAGTCATTTTTCACACTGGTTAAATTATTTTCAATTAAAGTACATTTTTCATATATATCATTACTAGTTTGTATATTGAACTCATCTATTTCTCTAAGCTTACTTTGTATGGTACTTATTTTACAGTTGGTACTAGTTGCATGCTCTGAAATGGCTTTATCTACTGTTTCTATATTTTCTGTTCTACTTGTTACATTTGACTCAAAATTTTCTAACTGATTTTGTAAAACATTTGTTTTAATGTCTATTTGTTTGTTTATTTCAAAATTGGTTTTCATCTCTATCTGCTTATCTATTGTAGCTAAACATTTATTTTCTATCTCTGTACTTTGTGTCTCTGTTTGGTTTTGAATTTTCTCCATTACTGCTTCATTTATTTTATTGATTTTGTCGTCTAAATCATTTATTTTGGTGTCAAATTTCTGACTAACTGCTTCTACTGCTTGTTTTTGACTATTCTCACAACGTATATTTATTTCGTTAATTCTTTTATCAAAATTAAAATTTTGTTTTTTGACTTCATTTTTTACCTCATCAAATTTTGCACTCTGTGCATTAAATTTCTCCTCAAAATTATTAAATTTCTCATCAAAATTATCGAACTTTACATTCTGTGCATCAAATTTGGCATTTAACTCGTTACTTTGAACTTTCATCAATTGGAATAAATCGTCTAATGACACCTTACTAATTGTCGGTGTTGATTTTGGGTTCACTCCACTCATTATCATAGATTCTGTTTCTGTGTCATTCAAACTGACACTTTCATTATTGTCTGCCATTTTAAGGAAAACATTTTGTTGAAATATCTTTTGTTTCAAATTGTTGCTTTATATATGTCTAATCTACCAACAACATAACCTAATAATCACAATATAACCTCTTACTCACATGTTATGTTATATATTAATTCGATACCCAATCTGCTTCTGTTTTCTGGGTTATTTATATAAGTAAAACTTTATATAAAGTCCCAAGTTCGGTGCCATTGTAACTTCAATTACCATTTTATTTTTTCTATTAATAATATTTTTATTTCGACTTACCTTGTAACTCAAGATACACATCCGGTATACACACGTGGCGTTGTAGCCACACTACTTTTTCTCACTAAGGGCCAGGATACGTTATTAAGCGAGCACAGAAACAGTTTGGGCATTTGAAATAATAAGTCTAACAACATTTAGGTTCAACAAAACTTGTGGTTTAATATTTCTGAATTTGAATCATTAGAATTTACAAAAACCAAAATGGCGTCGTATACACCCAAAACAAAATGGCGGCTATATACTTCCGCCCAATTAACTACACATCAATTTTAATTATTCATTTTTGTATCTCCTGTATTTAATTTATAACAAGAGTATTAACGTGATTTTATTCACTACGTATCAGATTATATTTCAACACAAACCAATGCCTCATGGTTTTGCTCTGAGAGGCTGGCACTCATTCGCACGCATACATTCTCTCTAGCCGTACATGAATTTATTTGTACATTGTGATTTAGAAATTATTTGAGCTCAGATAATAAAATTGATATGGTTATAAATTTTGACTTTCCTGAACTTATGATGTCGCCGTTTCTCCTCAGACATTCTCCATTGCCAGCAGGTGTTTCGCCGAATTTTAATGTTTGAGTCTGTTCCTTCACTGCACTGAATTTACTTTGTTTGTTAGCTAATGGTACTTGCTACCTTTTACTTACATTTTTGTACTGTTTAAAACACTTTGGCCGGCAATGCTTTGCCAGCGAATTTTGTATCGTGCTACTGCACTGAATGTAGGTTGAAGACTGGGGCGGATATTATGTTGTAAATTCGGCAGTTGGAAGGGATTAATCGTCAGCACCCTTTTGTTCAGCGCTGATGACGGCATTGTTTTACGTCACCGTTGTTACGTTTGTCGTATTGTTCGACTATTGCTGTGTCCAAATATGTGTCGTCTGTCACATACGCCCATGACCTTGAAGTCGAGTCGTCCTGGCAAACTGCGTAGCATGATATATATAGGGAAATTTTAACCTCACCACTTTTAATACATTAAATCACAGTAAATTAATTTTGCCTGTACCGACAAATTCCTACACGGTCCTATGTACCGTTACATTTATTTCTAAAAAGATTGCGTTTAGGCATAATTCACAATGAATTTTGATGATATACTTGTCTTTAGTCTTAGGTGTAATCTTGTTATGTTACAATATGTATATATAATTAACAGTTGACTGAAATTTTGTAGGAACTAGTGGAGATAGTTAATGGCGATTCTGGAGATTGGCGAATACCAGACCCTATGGATAAATGTGAGGACTTACTCCGATATGTGTTGAAGTAAGGTTAATTTATAGTGTAATAGACAATATGTTCCAGTTTTAAGAGAGAGAGTGATGGGGTGGGGCAAACTTCCTCCTGCTGTTTTGCAGCCAATTCATCTTAGTCTGTTGAGTTGTGATATTAATTAATACAATAATGTATGAGGTACTTAGACTTAAAGTAAGTACTGTGGTTGCTTCAGAAATTGTATCAGTGATGGAGATTTTAATTCTTTGGTGTCCGTAATGGATTAGCAATCTTACTAAGATGTTTAGATTTAGTTCTACCAATTAACTCATGTCTATAATATAAATGTATTTAACATTTCATTTCATTATAGTGGTACATAACATTTCATTTTCCCAGGTTATCAGAAAATGCAAAATAAAAATTAATGTTTATGAATAGTGTGGTTTTGTATGAAAAATAGTATAATAATACAAATTATGATGGAATAATTTTAACGGTAGTCAATCAAATTTACAACATTTTCATTTATTTAATAAAAATTCCTTGTACAGAATGGATCGGAATATTGAAATCTTAGTTTACATTGCAAAAAATTTATATTAATTCATAAACTTATAAACATCAAGATATAGTACATTTTCTGTTAAAATATTGCTACTCTGAAGAATTAGTGCCACATCACTGAATGACTGTGACACCTTGCACATATATTGGTGCGGCAAAATTATGTAATACTCTGGATTGTTCTAGGTTATGTGAGATGCCTCTTCCATATGTTATTCGATTACCTTACTGGTATTGAGATCTGCTATCTCACTACAAGGCAAGGAGGTGGAGGTATACTGTATATACTGGATTTCAAAATGGCCCAGTTCAGTTACACCTGGTGATTTTATGATCAGTATGACCGCTGTACCAGTGCTGTCGGACATGCGATAGAATCTTTAACAATGGAAACAGGAGATTTTGTAGAAAGTAATGTCAGTGGTAATTAATTTAAAAAAAAAAAATGGATACCAATCAGTTAATGGAATTCTTCCAAGCACTGCTACTGCAGATAGAAAAATAAGATGAGCAACGCTGACAGAAGGTAGAAGAAACAGAAAGACAACAAAAAGAACGCCAATAGCAAGCAGAAGAAGCAGTAAAATGACAGGTTGAGAAATGCATGTATAAAGAGAAGAGGCAGAACAAAAAAACCTCATGGAAAACACGGGACCAGTAGAAAACACTGGTGCTTGAATCGGAGGAACATCAAAAAGAAGAACATAAACAGGAAGCAGATGAATGCAAAGCATGCATAAAACAAAAGACATAAAAGCACTGATACAGGAGAATTAATTATGTGGTGATCTCAGTGGGCAAGAGGTAAGACTGTGTGCAGTAGAAGAGTCATTTGCAAATATAAGAGAACAGATGGAAACAGAAGTCGAACAGGTAATGAAAATACAACCATCCGCTTCAAAACAGATTACTGAACAAACTGTACCAATGGTAAAGACAGAAAAAAAACATAAAATAAGACATTAGAGAAAGTCACATTGCCTGCAGTTGGAACAGTTCACGTCACGGCCCTGTCATTTGATGGAAGCACCACTAGACGATGTATCTTTGGGAGTTTGAAGCCGCTGCATCCCCAAATAATTGTACGGAGAAAGATAAAGCAGTTTCATTCATTCTTGCTTTAAAAGAACCTGCAGCAGAGCTGCTACAGAAGGTGCCACCTGATAACCAGAACACCTATACCGAATTGATAAAAAGAATAGAATTATGGTACAGCGATAAAAATTTGTACAACGTTTACTGCACTCAGTTGAGAGCAAGGTGACAGCATTCTGAGGAGATTCTACAAGAGTCTGAAGCAAGACTAATTAGTCTGGCCTATCCTGAGGCACCAGAGAATTTTCTAATGATGTTTGCCAGGAAGATATCTATTGGTGGCATCAGAGATTATAAACTTCAGCAAGTGTCACGAATGGCGAAACACTGAAATAGCTCAGAAGTTCTTGTTCACACCATCAAGCTGCTACATTAACGAGTTTACATCATCATACTGTAGTTAGAAGATCCCAGGATCACATTACCGTTGCAGTGGGGCCAGAAAAAGTATGTTACAAGACAAGCAATTTAGCAGGTCAAGAGTTCCACAATTTGAATGATGGGAAAGAGACAGAAGACTCAAGTGTTACAAATATGGTAAACGTGGTCGTCTGCTGGCAGATTGTTGGGAGAATAAAATACAGAAAGAAGCGTGAGACAGCATAAATTGGAGGAATAAAGTTCCAGATCAGCACATAGTTTTCACTCCTCAAAGACTGGGTAAATTGATCATTAATGGATTTGCTTAACGTAAAACAACATTATTTATAGTTGACAAGGGCACAACAGTATTCATTGTACACACTGATTTTATCAGCCAACGCCAGCCTCAATTTAGCTCTTGTACCATACAGACTGTTATTTGAAGCCCCATTAAAGTGTTAGGTAAGGTAAACATGATGGTGGCCAAAAAAGGAGTCTACAGGCATGGAAACGAGGAACTCTTGAGTTTGGATGCGGAAACAGAAGAAGAACTAGTAGATGAAGGACCAGTTTCTATGGTGACAGAAGAGATGATTGGAAAACGTACTAAGGTCATCAGGGAAAGGCCTTGGCCATCTACATTGCAAAAAAATTTACATTCATTCATAAACTTATGGGTAGCAAGATGAAGTATATTAGCTATTAAAATATTGTTAGGCGGAGGAAATAGATAGTACCGCATCACTGAATGTGTATGTGACGCCTTGCACATATATTGGTCCAGCAGAATTATGTAATGCTCTAGATCAGTGGTTCCCAAAGTGGAGTCCACGGACACTTTTAAGAAAAAATAAAATATAGGCCTACCGTAATTTTCTCCGATGTTTTATAGTCTAAAATCTAAATTTTAGAATCTTAAATTAGTAGCAGATTCCAGTTTTTTTCTTGGTTCAAACTAATTGTAATTGTAAAAGTAATTTCAAACTAATGGCTTCAATAATGTCTTTAAATCATGTTGAGTAGCAGATCTGTTTGTCAGCCGAACTGACTAGAGTTAATGCATCAACATAGAACTGATCGCGCTGTTTTAGTCCACGTATAAGCAGATCTTCCTTATAAGCACTGTATCTCGTGTATAAGCACTGTATCTAAGCAAAACGTTTTTCCGTGTAGCTGGTTTTATGCCTAAGTAGCTGGATTTTGACGTGTGTGGCTGGAAAGATAGAGCCGAGGTTGGCAAAGTTAAGGAATAAACTTGATGTCGAGAGTCATTTAATATTGAAATTATCAGACATTAAACATAATATTGCAGAGCTAATTGTTCAAAAGCAGCTTCATTGTTCACAATAAACTATGTTTGATATTATTAATATTATAATTTTTCAAGTTAAGAGAATTTTGATTTTTTAAATACATTTTAATTAAAATATAAGAGTTTGTATCATATGTATTGTTTGTTTTATTTCATAACACAGACGGGGTCCGTGAAATTTCTAATTTTTTTTTGGGGGGGGGGGGTTACAAACCACTGCTCTAGATTGTTCTGTCATGTGAGATACTCTTTCCAGTCATTACTCGACTACCCTACTGGTATTGAGGCCCACTATCTCATTACAATGCAAGGGGGTGGAGGTATAAATACTGGACACCTTGCGATTTTATAGTGCGGTTTGCAGTGATTGTTGCAGTGTATTGAGAACTGATTATTTTGTTAATTAGTGCAAAACAGTAGTAAGGTGGCATTTGTTGTTGGACAAATTGAATACGAATTATTGTACAAGAGTCCTTTGTTTATTTATTAAAGTTTGTAATTAGTGACTCCATTGGTGTCAGTTATTCTGTTCCCCACAGAACAACACGACCGGTGTAACTGTCGTAACAATATTGCCAAGTCCGTTGAAAGATGATGATGGGTTGGGGATTCAAAATAAATTTGCTTAGCATTTGAGATTGATTGAATTCTACTATATGTTTCTTGTACATTAAGAAAGAGTAGTAGTTAGTAAAACTAATTATATAATAAGCAAACAATTTGAAAACAAGTTTGCAATTATATAACATAGTGTTACGACGGTCTACTTGATCATCGTAGGTACAGTGGAAACAAAATACAAGACACCAATTAAGTCACTAATTACCAGCTTTAATTTTCACAGGTAAACAGTTCGTAATTAACAACACAGTCTTTTACAACAAATCAAATAAAAAATTGTTTACACGCAATAAAATGTCCACTATTATTAAACACAATTGGATTACAATTATTCCGCCCGATTGTTAAACACTTCACTAATAACCACTTGAACGCACACAGTAATTTCGAACTGCAGTGTAACACACTGCTCGAACCGCAGTGTAATTTATCGCAACTAATACTGAAAACTAAGGCTGCTGCCGCCATGTATTTATACCTCCACTCACAGACCACAACGTTCCAAACTGCATCTTAGTGCCAGTGTGAACTATGTAATTAATTGGGGCCTTGACACAGTCCGCACGGCTGGCGGCTTCAAGAAAACTCACGCAAATGCATCTAGAGTCACGTATGCCACATGCATTAGAGCGAGATTCCTCTGGCACATTCGACAAACACGTAGATTGTTCTGTAATGTCGTAACACTGCCCCCTCCTTAAGCCTGTTCGTCCTGAACTGGCATACCGTCTCTGAAGTAGTACTTAGCCAGGCGATCTAGGTGGACGACCTTGAACTTTCGCTGTCCTTCCTGTTGAATCCGATAAACAATATCATTGATTCTTTTTTTTACAGTGTAGGGTCCTTCCCAGTTAGACTGAAGCTTAGGTGAGCGACCACGATCACGCTTTGGGTTGAAAAACCAGACCTGATCTCCTTCTTGGAAACCCACACTATTGCTGTGAATGTCATACCGGGTTTTCATTTTATCACTGGCAATCTTCAGCCGTCCTCTTACCAAGCGATTCATTTCTCGCACTTGGTTTTCTAATTGCGAGAAATAGTTCTGCGGCTCTTGGAACTGAGTCTCAGGTGATCCGAACATTAAGTCCCCAGGAAGACGAATCTACCACCCAAACACCAATTTTGCTGGAGTCATGCCAGTTGTGTCGTGTATTGATGATCTATACGCCATGAGGAATAGTGGTATACGTTGGTCCTAGTCTGTTTGGTTCTCATCAACAACCTTCGAAAGATGCTGCTCAAGTGTCTTATTGAATCTCTCAACCATCCCCTCCGACTGAAGATGCAGAGGCATTGTCCTGGTCTTTCGAATTCCAAGTAGAAGGCATAATTCTTTAAACACTCCTGATTCGAAATTTGCTCCCTTGATCCGTATGGATTTCCATAGGGGCTCCATAAGGGAAACAGAAGTTGTGAACTAACTGCTTTGCCACAGTGTTAACCTCCTCATTTGGAATTGCGTAGGCTTCCATCCACTTAGTAATCACCTACAACCATGATGTACCAGTTTCCATCGTCAGTAACTGGGAATGGTCCAGCAATGTCTGTGGCAATTCTCTCAAAAGGCAATCCAGCGTTATACTGTCTCATTTTTCCCCTGCTTCTGGTTTATTGGCCCTTGCTTGCAGCACATATTTCATATGTCCGAACCCATTCCTCTACGTTGTGGCGAAGATGAAGCCAATAGAATCGCTTCCGTATTTTGTCAAGGGGTTTTTTAACACCAAGATGGCCTCCAGATGTTCCATCACGCATCTCCTTCAAAACAGACTGCACTTCACTTCGGGGAGCTATCAACTGCATGACCACGTCTTGTCCATCTGCACTTTCCCAAGCCCTTTTCAGCAATCCGTTTTCTAAGGTGAGAGATTCCCATTGTGCCCAGTAGCCCTTCAGCACTTCGAAACCATGGCAGATATCTTCCCAGTCCGGGAGGCGACCTTCCTCTTTTTCTGTCAAGATTGGTCCAATCTCTTCATCAGTCATCTGTTCTTGTCGACAGTCTTGTGTTGTCCAGACGTCTCCAGGAAATCTACAGTGATGGCTTGAACGTGTTCTCTAGAGTTTTGTTCTTCCTTTCTGTGGCAATGTCGGCAGTCTTCCGGGCACGGTCTTCATGATAAGCCATCTGCATTACCATGCAGGCGCCCCTATCGAAGGCGCCTTGAAGTTGTACTCTTGCAGATGTTCAAGCAACCTTGTCAACTGTCCTTCCAGATTTTTAAATCTCAAGAGCCATGCAAATGCAGCATGGTCGGTATGTAGTGAAAACTCTCTCCCATAGAGGTATTTATGGAAGTGCTCCAAAGCTCTGACAATTGCCAACAACCCTCTCCATGTAACACAATAATTTCTCTCTGGTTTAGAAAGCTTCTTGCTGTAATACACTATTACTTGTTCTTCACCATTCTGCACTTTAGACAAAACTGCTCCTAGACCAGTATTGCTTGCGTCTGTGTCTACGGTGTACTCCCCTTCGGAAGCTGGAAAAGCGAGAATTAGCTGCGAACATAATGCAATTTTCAAAGTCCTAAATACTTGGTCACACTCTCTCGACCACGGGAAGTTTCATTTATTTTCTGTTAGCTCATACAGTGGTTTAGCAATAGTAGCGAAGCCTTTCACAAAACGTCTGTAATATGAGCATAACCCCAGGAAACTCTGAACTTCATGTTTACTCTTCGGCACTGGCCAGTCTCGTGCGGTGTCTACTTTATTAGGATCCATGCTAACACCCGATGCCGAAACCAGATGGCCCAGATACTGCACTTCCTTCTGAAATAGAGAACACTTCTTCGGGCTCAGCTTTAGTTGGGCACCGTGAATTCTAGTTAGAACCTCCTTAAGGTTTTCCAAATGGTCTTTTTTAAAGTCTTCCCGATGACTACGACACCGTCTAAATAAACAAGGCAAGTTTTCCACATCAGGCCTCGGAGTACCAGATCCATCAATCTTTCAAATGTTGCCGGTGCATTACAGAGTCCAAATGGCATAAAGTTAAATTGGAATAAGCCACTTGGGGCCGAGAAAGCGGTCTTTCCTTGTCTTCTTGATGAAGACCCACTTGCCAATATCCACTCTTCAGGTCCAATGTGGAAAACCACTGTGCCCCGGACAACGTGTCGAGTGTATCGTTAACGCGAGGTAATGAATAGCAGTCTTTCTTTGTAACGTCATTTAACCTCCGGTAGCCTACGCAGAAACACAATCCACTATCCTTCTTTGCTACCAACACTACAGGAGAAGACCAAGCACTTGACGAAGGTTCAATTACTCCCTCTGTCAACATGTCCTGTACTAACCGAGACATTTCCTCTTGCTTAGATAATGGAGGCCTTCGAGGAGGTTGGCGTATCGGTGTTGTGTCCCCAGTATTGATGCGATGTTGTATAAGAGAGATTCTTCCCAGTGACTGTCCCCAAACTGCAAAAGAATCTTTGAGTTCATGTAAAAACCTATCTGAATTCTTTTACCTCACCACTTGAGAGGTTGTTAGAAGATCTCTTCAATAATTCCTGCAGTTCCTCTGGTAATTCGGAATTATCCGAAGCACTGGTTCTTCGTTGCATCATTCCAGCTACCCAAGCCACAGGAGTCAATTTGCCTAGGAGCATATTGCTTTGTAAAGTGACAGCTTGATCCAGAATATTCGCCACTCTAATAGGTACATTTCTGGTTTCGTCAGGTTTTACTAAACTTCTGGCAATTAGTATGCCAGGTGTGCTAACTACCTGGGGTTCAAATATAGAGCACTGGTTGCCCCTAGTATCTACCTCGGTTCTAACCATGATGATCTTTTCGGAGTTTGGCGGAACAGTTACGGCCACTTGGTTTATGATGACCATCGATTTTTCTGATGTCGTCAGCATTACCTCTTCTCCTCCGATTCTCAAGACATTGTTTTTGAAGTCAACTATAAATCCGTATGCATTCGTAACGTCCACACCAAGAATTGCTTCATCCACAATGTCCGCAACGAGTACTTGATGATTAAACTCAAGTCGACCGAGGTGTAGGTGTATCTCCACTTTTCCATACACTTTTACAGGCCGTCCAGTAGCTGTTCGCAAGCTGCAAGAGCACCAGATTGGCTTGAGATCTTTCACCACGTCGGGGCGCACAATAGAAACTGTTGTGCCTGTGTCAACAGTAATCGAGGTTGGCCTTTCTTGAACAAATCTGGTAACTACCAAGCTCCCGCTGTTTTTTGGAAGTGTAGAAATTGCGTATAAAGCCCAGGAGGGGCTTTGTTCCTCCAGTTAGTCAGCACACGCAATAAAATGTCCACTAATATTAAACACAATCGTATTACAATTATCCCGCCCGATTATTAAACACTTCACTAATAACCACTTGAACGCACACAGTAATTTTGCCCGAAAATAACTCTCGAACCGCACTGTAATTTATCGTGACTAATACTGAAAACTAAAGCCGCTGCCACCATGTATTTATACAACGCTTCAACTGCGTTCTTATAAGAACGTTCAAAACTGCGTCTTAGTGCCAGTGTGAACTACGTAATTATTGCAGCCTTGACACAGTCCGCACAGCTGGTGGCTTCGAGAAAACTCTCGCGAATGCGTCTAGAGTCATGTATGCCACACGCATTAGAACGATCTTCCTCTGGCACATTCGACAAACACGTAGATTGTTCTGTAATGTCGTAACTATAGTTTTAAATTAACATTTTCTGTTATTTACTTTTCTTATTTATATTTCTATTACTTATATTTCTGTAACAGACTACCCCCTTTTTGAAATATTTAAATAGTCTTATTCCTTCTTACATCTTGTTGTGGCATCCATACTGTTGGCATTCTGAACACACATTTTCTTCTTTCTTCGCCCTTGAATCCTGTTCAGGAACTCCTCTTCAATCCTTCTGTAATCCTTTATTAACTCCTTTCCCTCACGTTTTTGCTTTTCCCTCCATTTTTTTGTCAGCTGTTGATTGGTTGTTAGGAAGGTATGAATGGATAGGTGATCATCGAATGGTACAGTGGAAAACAAAATACAAGACACCAATTAAGTCACTAGTCACCAGCTTTAATTATCACAATTAAACAGTTTGTAATCAACAAGATATTCTCTTACAACAAACCAAATAAAAATTGTTCACACACAACAAAAATGTCAGCTAATATAAAAACACAATTGTAATACAATTGTCCCGCACTATTATAAAAAACATAACACTTCACCACAATACTTTGAACCACACTGTGTAAATCGCCAACATTAACTGAACTAAGTGCCGCTGAATTTATACCCCGGTGAGATATCTAGAATATTCCATACTATGTGTCAAGAACGCTACTAGAAAACACCAGAACGTAATTGATTGCGGCCTTGCACACAGCACACACAGACTGGTGAAATCTGGATCAGTCTCAGATGTGCGACAAGTGTCACGTAATTGTCCTTAATCTCCTAGTAGCAGCAATACGTACATGCACACACATTACAGCCGGATTCCACTAGAATAACCGAGAAACACGTAGTGTGTTCTGTAATATCGTAATAATATGTTTTATATACCGGTATATAAATTATGTTTATATACAAGGTTTGAGCAATAAATGCGTGGAATTTTTGTTTTTGTCAAAAAATCTTTATTTATTCATCAATATTAATTTTGTCCCCTTCAAAGTGATCCCCGTCAGACATACACTTGTGTCTGCCCTTTTTCCAATCCTCGAAGCACTTCTGGAACACAATTTTTGGTATGGCATTTAGCACCTTCAGCGATTCTGTCTTTATCTCCTTAATGTTGGCAAAACATCGTCCTTTCATGTTTTTTTTTCTATCTTCGGGAATAGGAAGAAGTCGCAGAGGGCCATGTCTGGCGAATAAGGAGGCTGATGCATCATAGTGTTGTGGTTTCTGGTCAAAAATTTACGAACAAGCAGTGAATTGGGCAGGTACAGTATCGTGGTGCAACTACCATGGGTTGTTTTGCCACAAATCTGGGCGTTTCCTTCGGATTGCTTCATGCAAACAGTGTACAACTTCCAGGTAGTACTCCTTATTGAATGTACGACGTGGTGGCAAGAACTCATGGTATACTATGCCGTTGAAATCAAAGAAACAGTGAGCAGAACCTTCACATTTGATCGAATTTGACAAGCTTTTTTCGATCTTGGCTCTTCAGGAAGCATCCATTGGGACGATTAAGGCTTAGTTTCAATGTCATATCCATAAACCCATGTTTCATCACCAGTTATGACCCGTTTGAGCAGTTCTGGATTGTCGTTGACTTCATTCAGTTATTTATTTTGTTTTCCACTGTACCATACGATGATCACTAAACTGTCATAACAATATGTTGCAACAGTTATTTTCAAATTTATTTAATAATTTAGTATACAATTCTGATGATGACAGTACATTATAAAACTGTTGAAACATTGATGTAAATAAAAACCAATAAAATATATTCTTGTGTCAACATATAAAATATCATTATATAATTTAATTTTGTAATACAAGAATTTTTTTTCTTACACAATTCTTGCTCAACACAAACTAGGTATACTTGGCATTTGTGAAGAATGTTCGTGACTATCTTTCATAAACGGTTAACTGCAATCTGCTGGGTTTGTTTTGATGGTAAACATCTTACACTGTGGGTCCGGTGTGGGGGGAAACTATGCGAAAGTCGATGTTATGATTTTGTGTATACCAGACAAACTATAATATCTTTAAAACTATAATGCGTATTTACATAAGCAGTACATGATTCAAAAGAGCAAGGATGAAAATGTGTCACACGATGTTAACCTGGAGCGCGACATCACACGGCATCACAAGATGGCCACCAATTTGGAGTCCAAAATCACCGGTTCGCTGCGCAGAAAAATTAGTATAGCTCAGGAACGTGTGTGCATAAGATTTTATTTGAGGTGCCATTTTATAAAGCTCCACAAGTACTATAAAGTAAAACACTAATAGTGAAAGAACTTAATAAATAATACAGTGACAAAGGTGTTGAACTTGGACAAATTTTCCTTAATATTTCAAAAATGGCAAAATATATTCACAAGAATGTAAATGCCTGTTGTAAACACCTACAAAGTGTGTTATATACTCCACTGTGTGTGTGTGTGTGTGTGTGTGTGTTAGATTCAGTATCAAGACACTGTGCATTAGTTGTACAGGAGTGAAATGATAAATTGCATAGTTTCTAGATTTAAAGAAAAATTTGTTATAATCATCATAAAAAGTTATAAAGAAAATGCAAGTGTGTTTTTAGTGAAGTGGTATAACAGATTTATATGTTATTTAAATGTAAGGTCTTTCATTAAAATTTCCTACTATTAATTTTATTGTTTTAATGCAGTGTTTAAATTTTATATTGTTTTTAATTATTTATACTTTCAGAGAAGATCATAGGAAGCGTGCTATTGGTCGAATAAAGTTCCGTCTTGGTGAAGAACTGAACATTGGTGTTGCAGTCTATAGTTTCCTTAGGTAAATGTAATATTGTATTACTTCTTTTTGTAGTTTTACTGGTAAGCAACAGTTTGTTAATTCATCATCATCATTATATGGTGTTTTGATGTGTGGCAGGTCCATTGCTGTGTCCAATCTTATCTTTTCAGGATTGCATATGTATGTTTTTATGTGCCACTCCACATTGTGTAATCCATGAGCTTCAGTCCCCCCTCTCTCTCTCTTCTTCAAAAAAAAAAAAGAAAAAAGTGGTTTATTCCCTTTCCAAAAATGCTATTTTTACAATTGTAAACAGAAACTACTGTAGTAAACAATCTTGCAGAAACTACTGTGTCAACTGGGATCGAATCAATAAAGAACCCAGAACGAAAGGAAAGACTAAGGAGGACCAGTTTATCGAATCAGTAATTGACTTAGATTGAGACGAAAACCAAAGACATCTAGCAGATTCTGCCTGTAATTCAGTAAGAGAATTCCCTACTGAAAATCAGATTTTTTAAATTTCTCATCCATTTCTTTTTTTATATTTTCTTGTTTTTTACCTTATAAGACATAGGAAGACACTAATTTGGGCTCTTTTAATTTGTTCCTTTATGATTTGTATTAGAAAAATCTGGAAATTTCAAAAATTGATATAACTCAAATGCTATCAAACAGAATTTAATGAATTTGTGCTTATTTTAAAGTCCTCGGAAAGTACAGCAAATGTCAGTATATTGTTCACTATATCTTCCTTCTTCATCAAGTTATACAGATTTAACTAAAGATCATTCACTTTAAAAATTATAATTTGAAATAATGTCATCTCATATTCTGGAGGTAGCAGCAGATACTCCAGTATACCAGAAAGCATCAATTATAGCGTGGTAAAGAAGTTTGAAAAATCTCAAGGCTATACCTTAAATACATTTTGAGATATATGACATTTTATCTTTGAAGAACTGAAAAATCCAATCTTCAGAAAACAGCTTTCAAAAGTCATCACTTGTATCTTTGTAAAGTTACTGATTTTTACCATTTATTAAATATTACCATCAGAAGATTCCAGTATTATAATAATACTTACTGCTCACTGCTGGCAGAATTTTACTTACCGTCATAATCCCGTTACAAAACTTACCTTATTATTGCCCAGGTCGCCAACATATTTTTTAGATGAATATGTAAACTTAAACACTCTTGCCCTTATAAAAATCCCGCTATCTAACTACCCTTAACACTCAGAAAATCCCAAAGAACGTTAGGTGAGGTTTTCAGCACAGAATAGGAAATGGTTATGGCGTAATAACTTAATCTAACACATGTTTTATATTGAGACAAATCTTATTTTTATTTTATTAAATACAACTAAAAAGTATGAATTTGTTTAAACACAAGTTTTATAAATTAATTATTTTCTATTAACCAGTACTTTTATTCATGCTTTCTCCCCTCAAATATATAACTTTTACCCCTTTTGTATCGAGCTCTTTTATTACTGTTTTTTCATTTTGATTTGATTTGATTTGATTGTTTGTACATTTTACCTGCACGTGCATTCCTTTGTCCACTATCACTTGTAATTCCCGTACACTCCCGTCGTCACTGACACTGTTTACTTAGTTTAACTTTAAAACTTCGTTTAAAGTTTAAAAGGCATTAATGTAACAGTTTCGGTAGACCTCCGCTACTCAGTTCACTTTGGCCTACCGAAATTTCCGAGGCCACTGTATAAAGTTTAACTTATTGAACTGTATGCTGCTTCCACTGCTGTCTGATGCAAACTCTGGTGATAGAACTGCTTACTGTGATTCACAAAGACTGCTGCTGGCAAGGTATTGCGTAACATGTCTGGGCTGTCTCCAGACATCAACAATAACACTGTATGTTGCTGGTTACAAGGGGCACCTCACAGGTGAATACTGACAATTAAAAAATTTACTGATTTAAATTAAAACTATGGTAGCACACAATTCTGTACCGTTACAATACCCCCCCCCCAATGAGAGGTTTTAGGCCGAAGCCTAAAAACTCTCATTGCCTAAAACCTAAGAGGATCAGTGAGGATATGGCGCCACAACCCCCCTGAACTCTACTAAAATCATGGGTACTTACCCCCCTAGTCCGGCGGCTGTGGCAGCACCCATCCGATCTTACTGGACTTCTCGTACGAGATCCCAACACCATAAGCTCGGACAGATACCCGGCACAGTATCGCCTGACTCTATAACATTTAAGCAAAAAATTAACAAAAAGGCCTTCCATTATACCATATCCCACACTGATTCGTTTCCTCTTAGTCGTACTGGTTCATTATTAGCAAAATACTGGTTGCATAATTTTGGTTATATAAAATTGGGTATACTTACAGCTAGTACACATAAATCCCCTACAAATTATATACATATTGTTTTCTCCTACCAAGATAACATCGCCCACCAAAAATCACAAATGGATTACATAAAATACAATAATAGCACCTTACTATATGATACGTACTACAAGCATTATTACATTTGAATTTTAAATAAAATTTATGAACCTTATAATTTTAATCTCAAATTTCCAATTAAATAAATTTTTATTCACTAATCAATTCGCATTTCTTTCATCAATTATTATTTATTTTATGACTACAGTCAAAATTCAGATCAAAATGAGTTTAAATTCATTATTAAAATTCACCTTTTCAAGTAATTTAATTACCAAATTAATTTAATTTAATTTCTCAAAACTCTAAGTTACGGTAATTACTTCATTATTATATTATCTGCAAAAGGTTAACTTCATTTCTTTTGTTTCATAATGAGATTTTGCTCATGGCACTGATTCATCAAAATACAACATTCTTGTTGTTGTCAACTACAACACATGACTGCAAACCTTAGTCACAACAGATAACATACCTGTTTACATTAACAGTTGTCTACAAGGCTTGTTTTATAAACACTAACTCAGTCTCAACATTCTGATTACAACACTACTAACACATGTACTTCCTTCAATTTTTTGGTTTCTATAAATCATTTTAGTCTGTACGTTTTAATCACTTACTATTTATTACAAATCACAGCAAAATTTAAATCAAAATTAATTTGACTTCATTAAAATTCACATTTTTAAATTAGCTTCATTTGAACTCCAATCAAAACAATTTAGCTTTAGTTACATTATTTAAAACACTTTTAATATAAACACACAATGCAAAATTAAATTCATTATTACCTCTCGTTAATTATTTTAGTTAATTAACAAAATAAAATATTATAACATACTACAGACATTGTTACATAAGCTATTGTATACATTCTACCAATATACCCTGACACAATACATTTAACACTAACACATTTATTTACAAATTTTCGTCATATCCAATTATTGTTTACCACACTTCAATACCTAAATCAGCCAGGTCATTACCATTACTCACATAATTAAATGTTCATTCAGTATTTCTCAACCCCCATCATCGAAAATTAGTCTTATCTTCACATAAGAAATTTCAATCTTATTTACATTCATCATATGGCTATTTTTTGTTTTGTAACCATAAAATTTTGTTTTTTTCCAATGTACCATCTTAATAAATTTTAGGGTAACCCCCCATTAGTACCTTATCGTAAATCAAGTCTACATTAGTGTTTTTTGTCAAATCTCCGTCAGTATTTATTGTTATTACAATCACATCCTTTAATTTTTCATCACTATAGTTGACAGCTGTTACTAATACGCTGACCCTCACTACAGGTAAATGTATATTGTTATCATCAATATAATTATTGTTTATCAAACAAGGTAGGTCTCTACTATTTTTAATATAATAATTTCTTTCAATATTTATTCCCACTACTAAACTTTCATAATCTCTACTTAATCTGAACAACTCTATCACTCTATCTCGCTCATAATTACTTTCAATACCACAACATTTCACATTCTCACTCCACATGGAGGGCAACACCACTGTATTATTTAAACCCCATTTGCCTCTACCAGATAAACACAAACAACTTATTTGACATTTTGAAGACCTTTTGTCTTCTACAAAAACTATCGAGGAACTCTTGTCCTCCAACAACACTGGTGAAGCTTTTTCTTCACCTATACTACAAGAAAAATTCGCCCTCTGTCCATACTCTACATTTAAACTACTTCTATACTCCCTCTCTGAATCATTACGATCACTAAATTACTAATCCTCTAACCTCAACTAAATTTCTACTCTCAATATCACTACAACTATTACTCAACATATCACCATTTCTTTTATTCAACAATATTTCACTCTTGTTTACGTCATCATGACTAACATTATTACCCACCTTGTTTTCAATATTTCTCCCCAGCTTATCTAGGTGTTGTATTACTGTAATATTTATTTTATTCAGTTTCTCATCAAAACTATTCTTTTGTTCGTTAAATTTTCTATCAAAGTCATTGCTTAATTTGTCAAATTTATTGTTAAAGTCACTTTTAATTTCATTCTTTTGTTCATCTAGCTTTACACTCTGTTTTTCTATCATTGCTTGTATCATTTTAAACATTTCATAGCTATCGTCAGATTTTTTTACCTTGGACCGGTATCGACTGACTTTCTGTTCTATTGTCAGTGAAGCTGACTTCGTCATCATTAATTTTACTTTCCCTACTCAATTTTGGGGTTATTTGAATCCCAGAGTCATTTACAATAGCTGGCTCATTTAATTCTCTATTTTGTACTAAGATTGGAGTCGAATGGACCTCCAACCCACTCATGACCGTTGATTCGGTCAAACTATTATTTTCCATTTATGTTTTATATTATTTTTTACATGTACAAATATGCCTAGTTTTGCTTTACCCCTTTTTCATCACAGTCTACAATTTACAACATCGCCCCCACTCCCAAATAACCGTTTCATAAAAATTACACTAAATATTCACATATACGCCATTATCACAACCTATTTTCTGTGCCTCAAAACAGGTGTAGTTCATATAATATTTATACGAACATCCTGGCAGCGAGTCGCCAATGTAAAGTTACTGATTTTTACCATTTATTAAATATTACCATCAGGATTCCAGTATTATAATAATACTTACTGCTCACTGCTGGCAGAATTTTACTTACCGTCATAATCCCGTTACAAAACTTACCTTATTGCCCAGGTCGCCAACATATTTTTTAGATTAATATTGTAACGTATGAATTATTATTGCTTATTGCCCAGGTCGCCAACATATTTTTTAGATGAATATTGTAACGTATGAATTATTATTGCTTAGTATATTTTATTAGTATTTGTGTTTTAAAAAATATTAAAAGGTTGTAGTTGTTGAAAACTGAAAGCTACTAATTTTATAAAGTAGTTAAAATGTAGCATTGGAGGTTATTAAAAGTGTGTTTACAATTGTACAATTCTAATTGTCTGAAAAGAATTCCTTTGATAAAACAAATAAAATAGTTGTGTTAATATTAATTAAACATTAATGTTGCTTAAATTTAAAAATAAAGTGTAATAGCTGGTCGCTTGGTGCTGGTGATTGTCTTGATGATACTAGCAGCGAAACTCCTCCTCCAGGTTGATAGTCGGCTAAGTACGTAAAGTCTAGTAATGTCTGGACAATAAAATAAACAAAATACACATACACGTACCTGTTCGTGTTTTCTGGAAGTTCAGAAGTTCAATAAATCAGTAAGCTGCCAAGACGGTTTACAAAAACCAACTCACTTTATCTCCAAGGTTAGGTCACCTTGTTTAATAATGGGCGCCACACAGGTTTATTTCGGGAAAATCCCGTGGAAAACCCATTAATAGAATCAAATAATAATTTTAAAAAGTTAAAATGATTGTTTATTGCCCTTATGGCAATGCAATTCAACAATATTTAATCACAACTGAAGGTTGTTTTGGTTCTTCTGAATGAATTATTTATCTATTCTTTAGAAATAAATTAAGTCGAGTTATGCTGTTAATAATGGGGTTTTATTCATACCCTTGATAGAGAATTCAAACAAATATAATTAAAAGAATACATTGAAGTACAATTGCAAATATTTGGTTATATACCCTATATAACTGGCTCAGAGCATAAGCAATAATTCTGGCTAAGTCCAGATATTTTTTTATTTTAAACATTAATATTATTTAAATCTCAGGCATAAGTTTTTTGAAACACAAAAAAGAATGCTCATGCCTACACAATAGCTAATGATTTTCTGATATAATATTTACTAGTAATGCCTTTGAGGTTACTAATATAAAAATAAAATAAAAATAACCTAGTTTATAGGTTATGCGTTCGTAACGCTTGATTCATGATTTACAAAGTTATATTTTGAGATCACTTATGACTAACATCCGACTTAACTATGATTTACAAATTCATTAAATAAATTCAGACTTGGTGTAGTACAGAAAATGTTTCAGTGTTATGCGTCAGTACAGATTTGTTTATCAAAACATACAGGTTATGGCGCTCGGAGTAGTGAATAAATTGTTGCACTGTTACCTTTGTGTTTTAATCTTTCGATTAAAATTCAATTACCCATCAATGATCGGATTATAATGATCATTGTTATTCACTACACTCGCACATGAACAGAGAAAATTGGTCTGCTTCTAACTAAAAGGACCTTAAATAATATTACTTAATTATTTCTTCTGTTCGTTATTTTCCCGCACTAAATAAAATAATACTGCACTTAAACGCACTGGTTCCTGGTAGAATATCTTGTAGTTACTTTTGGTTGTTGCCGAAATGTTTCCATCGATGCACTAGTACAATGACGCTATCAGTTAGTAAAAATTTTGACGAGACGAGCGCACCTTCCGCGCTGAATGATAGCAAGAAGTGTCTAACGGCCATACGCCGCTGTCCCTTATATACTCGGTCGTTTGATCGGCTTTAGGCGATTGTTGTAATTATTAAACCATTTTCTGATTGGCTTATCCAGGAGTTATGAAAGTGACGTATTGTCTCCCCAACCGTCGTTAACGGTTTTTAACCGACTCGTCACCAGAATGATTGACAGCTGACGTTGTTGTTAGTGTTGATAAACAGATTTCTTATGCATTTTTTGCAAATGATGCTAACGCTTTTCACGCACTTATTATAGTTGCGATCGGGGTTGTATCGCTATCGAATTAAAGGATATTTTGTCCCCTTCAATTTGATATAGTTTGACACTGGTTTATTTACACTTTTACTGACATTGCTAAATAAACAATGTTCAGGTACTCGGCTTCACACTGTCGTCTGCTAATCGAAACAGGCGATTACCCTCTCTTATTAATATTGTTTGTGTTCCACATCACGTTTTTTCACTTAAACGTTTATGTTAGAACACTATTATATCTGTACTGATATTTAATTACTGAATATTATGATTAAACCTTAACTTATACATTGCTATTAACTATCCTTACTCACTATGATATTTTGTTTCACATTATTTTGCTCCGTTCTATTAACTAACAATTGAACTATTAATTATATCATATTAATAATGCTTATCGCTATGTTTGGGTATACAGATTGATCAGTGTATACGATTTACACTTCTAGTACCGTCTACTAATCACCTTACCGATGATGGTTTGTTTTAGGCATTGCTGAGGCATACCGTTTGTATCGGATTTCTGCCTTACTAACATGTATTAGTTCACAATTCGGTACTTTGATGAGGTAGCTTATTTGTATAAGGTTCCCTCTTACAAACATGTTTACTTGTCATAAGCATATTTGAAACTGTAATATAGCTTTGTTCTCATATTGTGGCCATATCTAATCTTAGTTCTTGGCATTAATAATTACTAGTTATAGTGGATTAATTCTCAGCCAGTTGCTGATTCTGATATCACATTATTCACATTCTTATTTAATCATTTTTATTAACATGTCATATCCCATTTGAGTTATTCACTGACTCGCTTGACAGCTTAAAGTGAATTTAATTTGTCCATTAGTTTGTGTCAGTTATAGTATGGTTGTAGTGTCAAGCAGTATTTGGGTTTACTGCTTCTGGTGCTTCATCTTCCTTCTTCTTCCATGGTTCCTCTCTTCTTGGTTACTCTTATCATTACATTATCGTTATGCATTTATTAAATCTGATAGTATATGTCTAGGTTATGTAACATCTGGTTATGTTACAATATGTAAACTTAAACACTCTTGCCCTTATAAAAATCCCGCTATCTAACTACCCTTAACACTCAGAAAATCCCAAAGAACGTTAGGTGAGGTTTTCAGCACAGAATAGGAAATGGTTATGGCGTAATAACTTAATCTAACACATGTTTTATATTGAGACAAATCTTATTTTTATTTTATTAAATACAACTAAAAAGTATGAATTTGTTTAAACACAAGTTTTATAAATTAATTATTTTCTATTAACCAGTACTTTTATTCATGCTTTCTCCCCTCAAATATATAACTTTTACCCCTTTTGTATCGAGCTCTTTTATTACTGTTTTTTCATTTTGATTTGATTTGATTTGATTGTTTGTACATTTTACCTGCACGTGCATTCCTTTGTCCACTATCACTTGTAATTCCCGTACACTCCCGTCGTCACTGACACTGTTTACTTAGTTTAACTTTAAAACTTCGTTTAAAGTTTAAAAGGCATTAAATGTAACAGTTTCGGTAGACCTCCGCTACTCAATTCACTTTGGCCTACCGAAATTTCCGAGGCCACTATATAAAGTTTAACTTATTGAACTGTATGCTGCTTCCACTGCTGTCTGATGCAAACTCTGGTGATAGAACTGCTTACTGTGATTCACAAAGACTGCTGCTGGCAAGGTATTGCGTAACATGTCTGGGCTGTCTCCAGACATCAACAATAACACTGTATGTTGCTGGTTACAAGGGGCACCTCACAGGTGAATACTGACAATTAAAAAATTTACTGATTTAAATTAAAACTATGGTAGCACACAATTCTGTACCGTTACAATACCCCCCCCAATGAGAGATTTTAGGCCGAAGCCTAAAAACTCTCATTGCCTAAAACCTAAGAGGATCAGTGAGGATATGGCGCCACAACCCCCCTGAACTCTACTAAAATCATGGGTACTTACCCCCCTAGTCCGGCGGCTGTGGCAGCACCCATCCGATCTTACTGGACTTCTCGTACGAGATCCCAACACCATAAGCTCGGACAGATACCCGGCACAGTATCGCCTGACTCTATAACATTTAAGCAAAAAATTAACAAAAAGGCCTTCCATTATACCATATCCCACACTGATTCGTTTCCTCTTAGTCGTACTGGTTCATTATTAGCAAAATACTGGTTGCATAATTTTGGTTATATAAACTTTGGTATACTTACAGCTAGTACACATAAATCCCCTACAAATTATATACATATTGTTTTCTCCTACCAAGATAACATCGCCCACCAAAAATCACAAATGGATTACATAAAATACAATAATAGCACCTTACTATATGATACGTACTACAAGCATTATTACATTTGAATTTTAAATAAAATTTATGAACCTTATAATTTTAATCTCAAATTTCCAATTAAATAAATCTTTATTCACTAATCAATTCGCATTTCTTTCATCAATTATTATTTATTTTATGACTACAGTCAAAATTCAGATCAAAATGAGTTTAAATTCATTATTAAAATTCACCTTTTCAAGTAATTTAATTACCAAATTAATTTAATTTAATTTCTCAAAACTCTAAGTTACGGTAATTACTTCATTATTATATTATCTGCAAAAGGTTAACTTCATTTCTTTTGTTTCATAATGAGATTTTGCTCATGGCACTGATTCATCAAAATACAACATTCTTGTTGTTGTCAACTACAACACATGACTGGAAACCTTAGTCACAACAGACAACATACCTGTTTACATTAACAGTTGTCTACAAGGCTTGTTTTATAAACACTAACTCAGTCTCAACATTCTGATTACAACACTACTAACACATGTACTTCCTTCAATTTTTTAGTTTCTATAAATCATTTTAGTCTGTACGTTTTAATCACTTACTATTTATTACAACTCACAGCAAAATTTAAATCAAAATTAATTTGACTTCATTAAAATTCACATTTTTAAATTAGCTTCATTTGAACTCCAATCAAAACAATTTAGCTTTAGTTACATTATTTAAAACACTTTTAATATAAACACACAATGCAAAATTAAATTCATTATTGCCTCTCGTTAATTATTTTAGTTAATTAACAAAATAAAATATTATTATAACATACTACAGACATTGTTACATAAGCTATTGTATACATTCTACCAATATACCCTGACACAATACATTTAACACTAACACATTTATTTACAAATTTTCGTCATATCCAATTATTGTTTACCACACTTCAATACCTAAATCAGCCAGGTCATTACCATTACTCACATAATTAAATGTTCATTCAGTATTTCTCAACCCCCATCATCGAAAATTAGTCTTATCTTCACATATAAATTTCAATCTTATTTACATTCATCATATGGCTATTTTTTGTTTTGTAACCATAAAATTTTGTTTTTTCCAATGTACCATCTTAATAAATTTTAGGGTAACCCCCCATTATTACCTTATCATAAATCAAGTCTACATTAGTGTTTTTTGTCAAATCTCCGTCAGTATTTATTGTTATTACAATCACATCCTTTAATTTTTCATCACTATAGTTGTCAGCTGTTACTAATACGATGACCCTCACTACAGGTAAATGTATATTGTTATCATCAATATAATTATTGTTTATCAAACAAGGTAGGTCTCTACTATTTTTAATATAATAATTTCTTTCAATATTTATTCCCACTACTAAACTTTCATAATCTCTACTTAATCTGAACAACTCTATCACTCTATCTCGCTCATAATTACTTTCAATACCACAACATTTCACATTCTCACTCCACATGGAGGGCAACACCACTGTATTATTTAAACCCCATTTGCCTCTACCAGATAAACACAAACAACTTATTTGACATTTTGAAGACCTTTTGTCTTCTACAAAAACTATCGAGGAACTCTTGTCCTCCAACAACACTGGTGAAGCTTTTTCTTCACCTATACTACAAGAAAAATTCGCCCTCTGTCCATACTCTACATTTAAACTACTTCTATACTCCCTCTCTGAATCATTACGATCACTAACTAACAATCCTCTAACCTCAACTAAATTTCTACTCTCAATATCACTACAACTATTACTCAACATATCACCATTTATTTTATTCAACAATATTTCACTCTTGTTTACGTCATCATGACTAACATTATTACCCACCTTGTTTTCAATATTTCTCCCCAGCTTATCTAGGTGTTGTATTACTGTAATATTTATTTTATTCAGTTTCTCATCAAAACTATTCTTTTGTTCGTTAAATTTTCTATCAAAGTCATTGCTTAATTTGTCAAATTTATTGTTAAAGTCACTTTTAATTTCATTCTTTTGTTCATCTAGCTTTACACTGTTTTTCTATCATTGCTTGTATCATTTTAAACATTTCATAGCTATCGTCAGATTTTTTACCTTGGACCGGTATTGACTGACTTTCTGTTCTATTGTCAGTGAAGCTGACTTCATCATCATTAATTTTACTTTCCCTACTCAATTTTGGGGTTATTTGAATCCCAGAGTCATTTACAATAGCTGGCTCATTTAATTCTCTATTTTGTACTAAGATTGGAGTCGAATGGACCTCCAACCCACTCATGACCGTTGATTCGGTCAAACTATTATTTTCCATTTATGTTTTATATTATTTTTTACATGTACAAATATGCCTAGTTTTGCTTTACCCCTTTTTCATCACAGTCTACAATTTACAACATCGCCCCCACTCCCAAATAACCGTTTCATAAAAATTACACTAAATATTCACATATATGCCATTACCACAACCTATTTTCTGTGCCTCAAAACAGGTCTAGTTCTATAATATTTATACGAACATCCTGGCAGCGAGTCGCCAATGTAAAGTTACTGATTTTTACCATTTATTAAATATTACCATCAGGATTCCAGTATTATAATAATACTTACTGCTCACTGCTGGCAGAATTTTACTTACCGTCATAATCCCGTTACAAAACCTACCTTATTATTGCCCAGGTCGCCAACATATTTTTTAGATGAATATGTAAACTTAAACACTCTTGCCCTTATAAAAATCCCGCTATCTAACTACCCTTAACACTCAGAAAATCCCAAAGAACGTTAGGCGAGGTTTTCAGCACAGAATAGGAAATGGTTATGGCATAATAACTTAATCTAACACATGTTTTATATTGAGACAAATCTTATTTTTATTTTATTAAATACAACTAAAAAGTATGAATTTGTTTAAACACAAGTTTTATAAATTAATTATTTTCTATTAACCAGTACTTTTATTCATGCTTTCTCCCCTCAAATATATAACTTTTACCCCTTTTGTATCGAGCTCTTTTATTACTTTTTTTTTTCATTTTGATTTGATTTGATTTGATTGTTTGTACATTTTACCTGCACGTGCATTCCTTTGTCCACTATCACTTGTAATTCCCGTACACTCCCATCGTCACTGACACTGTTTACTTAGTTTAACTTTAAAACTTCGATTGAAGTTTAAAAGGCAATAAATGTAACAGTTTCGGTAGACCCCCGCTACTCAATTCACTTTGGCCTACCGAAATTTCCGAGGCCACTATATAAAGTTTAACTTATTGAACTGTATGCTGCTTCCACTGCTGTCTGATGCAAACTCTGGTGATAGAACTGCTTACTGTGATTCACAAAGACTGCTGCTGGCAAGGTATTGCGTAACATGTCTGGGCTGTCTCCAGACATCAACAATAACACTGTATGTTGATGGTTACAAGGGGCACCTCACAGGTGAATACTGACAATTAAAAAATTTACTGATTTAAATTAAAACTATGGTAGCACACAATTCTGTACCGTTACATCTTATAACAAAGAAACTAAAATTTTCAAAATACTTTGATAACAAAATTTTGATCACATTTTTTATTTATCACAAACAACTTAATATTTGCACTTATTGGCTACATGATTAAATATTTTGCTAAAAATTACTAGGTTATGTATGAATATGTCTTATATGGAAATCACTATCTCTACAGAATATAGTCACTAAATTTATACTAGTATTTTCAGTTTATATTTTTAAAATTATTCTGCTTCATATGACAGTACTTGTTCTTTTTTCTCTATTCATCTTGTAGCTGAGAAACGTTTAGCTTTTTACTCTAAGTTTCATATTTTGAACACTTCCAAGCTTTGGCAAATTTGATAATCTCTTCTTTTAAAATTGTTTGTGCTATTTTAGGTGTATTCACTCCGGAACTTATACCAGCAGCTTCTTGAAAAATGGCCAATGTCTTCATAAATCCAGTGTTATACTTACAGTGTCATACACATTTTCTAACTTTACTTTTGAGAGTGAATACAGTTTTTATACACTAACCTGACCTAACTTAACACAATAACATATTTATTTATATTAGCCTGTAAAAAAGGTTCTACACTATTTTTCAAATATATAACAGTGTAATAAATAATTATGTACAAAACATTGAAAATATTGATATTTTGCTTGAATTTTTGGTAGGGAATCCCCTTAACTACAGTTGAATCACTAAGTGAATGAGATTGGTACTAAAGACACGATCAGTCGAATTATCAATAGACTGAGATAAACAGGATTTAAATGGCACCTAGTTGAATGTGAACTACTACAGCTCGTTCAGATACTATTGGCTTGATTGATACTATTCTTTTAACTATTTTTTTTTTAAGTGTTAGACAGCTAAATCAGTTGAACTTAAAATGATTCAATCAGATTGATTCATCAATTCATGAAGGACACATCTCTAGTCCATTTGTCCTCAAGATATGTCCAACCCAGCTTCCTATTTCTTCTATGTAACCTTTAGAAGTGTTGTAGCCTCTATGATTCTTTTGAGCATTTTTTTTCATTGTCTGTTGTAAGTACCCACCTTATCCATTCCCAAATACACATTTCCAGTATCACAGTTCTATTTGTTAATTATGTAGAAATAGACGTAAATGTAGAACGTCATGTACATAAATGTGGAACTTCACATTTTGTTGTGTCCCTAAGTAGTAATTAAAATATTTCTTTAAATTGTTTACATTTTCTGACTATATTGCAAGTAGAGTGGATCAGTTTACTAGTCTTAAAAAAAAAAAATTATGCTTGTTTAATTGTTGCTGACTACAGTAAAAACAAAATTACCGTAATTTATTAAAAATTTTTCTGCAGTAGAGCATCAGTTTGTAAGGAATAACCAGTGCTTACACTTTTCAAGATGAAGAACTGATTCTTGCAAATTTCAGGAACAGATGCTCTTGTCATGAAGAAAGTACATAGTGTACACTTGAAAAATACATATAAGTAGTTGTAAAAAAGCTGATGTGTAGACAACACAGTAGTCACAAAGAACTGTTTAAAATTCATCACCATTCAGTTGTCACATATGTAAGAATCAGAAAGAAACTATTCTAAATTTCAGAGAATATGTCAACCCACTGTTGGCCTCATGACTATATATGGAGCTCAGTAGTTAATTGGTCATCTAATAATAATAAAATGTGACACCAAGAATGTTTTTTTTTACCAAGAACCTACCACTCCAAGATCTTTCTTTTTTTTTATGAATCTGATCAATTAGTGTTGGACCATATTTCTTTTTCTTCACTGTACATTTTCGGTACTCGTGTTTGTTATAATTCCCATTTTCTCTGGTGTCTGTCTAGGCTTTTTCGTCCTCAGCGATAGTTTTTTTTCCGGCCATCTAGGGGCCACATGCCATTTCAATTCTTTACTCTTTGTTCATTCCTTTTTTTCCAGTACTCTCTCATCCTCTCACTGTGTCTCCTCTTCCTGTCTTCAGTCCACTTTGAAACTGGATTTCTCTCTCTCCTACCCTGGACTCCGTCCATTTTTAACACTTTTGCCCGAAAAACTTCTCCTTCAATTGCTTCTTCTGCGTGTATATTATTTTTTTCAGATTTAGTATTTGAAATTCTTCCCTTGCTGTACAATTTAAACAATTTTTCCCATCCCTTCAACTTGTGTGTGGCCAACTTTGTTTCATGTGCACATATCCTTCTTTTGTGTACCTCTCAAAACAAAGAACAATGCTTTGTATTAGTGGGAGCATTGTATCATAGAATTGTTATAGAATGAATGCATTTTGTGTGTGTGTGTGTGTTTTGAATGTTCAGTGCATTAACAATAATAACTGAAGCTATCTTTCAAGTATATATCCATCAATCTTCAGAAAATTCTCTGTCTAAAACATTCGTCTACCCAGTTCCAATTGTAGCATTTCTCTCTCTCTCTCTCTCTCTCTCTCTCTCTCTCTCTCTCTCTCTCTCTGGTTCCTTTTTTTCTTCATTGTGGAGATTTTCACAGAAGCCTTTTTTCCATCAATTATTTGGCATTTGGTTTCTTACTTCTCACTGGTCTTCCGTTCCAGTACTGAGCCTATAGCACTTCTTTTCAAGTAATTGAAATTCATTCTATTATGGCCACTCATCTTTTCAAATCTTCATTTAAACCTCATGTCTTAGAATCATAGTTTCTCTAGATCTGTTAAGATCACACTCTGAAGAATTAAGGCATCAGCTTATTTTAATGTGTCCATTTCTCTTATTCTTTGTACAGTGCTTACTGACATGACAGTGTAAATAAAAAAAAATTATTTCTTAAAAACCAAGATTTCAACTTTAATATAATTGACAATGCTGAATTGACATAATTTCTCTTTAACTCATAAAAAATTAATTTCTTCACTTTCATGTAGCAGAACAATCCTGTAAAATTATTTTTTTGGATTATTGTTGTAACATCACAAAATGTTCCATGACCATAATGAACACCAGAAGGGTGAAATATACCACTAGAATTGTAAATGAGTAAATAAAATGAATGTAACAGTGAAGAGAATGGACCAGCCAAGAAGAAAAGAAGAGGAGGTATCCCAAGAAGCAGTGATGAATCCACTGCATGGAACGAATGACACTACAACTTAAATAACTTGACTGATTATGACAAATTGACAAGCAAAGTTTCATAAATAAGCTGTCAAGTAAGCCAGATAAAAAGATTGATGAGTAAAGTCATATAGAATAAACAAATTAACCACTGACCTTAATTGCATGGTAATAAATAACAGCATATTGGCTGATATAAATAGAACCATTATATAGAAGTAACAAAGACCATGTACTATGCTAGATGTAGCCACAAAATTGTAAAAAATAGAATAAAAAACAAATATGTGGTAGTATAAATTAAGAGTAATTATAAAGGGAAGCATGATATGTATGTAGGTAACTTCCTAAGTGAATAATATGTATATAAAAGATAATAGTAGTCAGGGAACAAACATTGTAATAGAATTATACCCAGACCCTGTATGACCAAGTTTATGTCAATGAAATGATAGGGAAATAGAACCCCTAATTAGCATAAACTAATAGAATCCTAACAATAACGAATAAGGTGTAAAGTACCACCACTTGACCGGTATTATACACTTAAGAAATGAGAAGGACATATCAAATATAAATAATGAATTAGGAAAATTCAAGTTAATGTGTCAACTTAATTAGACTAATCATTTATATTGTTCAGCTGTAGGCAGCATTTAGATATAATAATGTATTTAATTTTAATCATTTTATAATGTTCGAAAGAGAAAACAAACATAATTAATCAAATATTAAAGAAAAGTAAATAGTGGAATTTGTGTTGTTAGCAGACGACACTAGTAAACAATGTCTTAGGACAGTAAATTAATGAATTGTTAATGAAAACTATGTTTAAACTGGCCTCAAGCCACATCAAATTAAAGATAAGAAAATAAGCTATAATTTGATAGTAATAGCATCCGAAATGGAATTGTAATAGTCAAGTAATTAATGTTAGCATCATAAATTTGGCGAATATTGAAAAGGTTCATACAAACACTAACAACAATGACAGTGGATATGAAATACGACTCGGTAATGTTTATTAATAACATTACGTCATCATGACATAATTTTGTACCAATCACGAACGAGTTTAGTTAACGCAAATGAACCCTAGCGACGGTCAAGAGAATCCTATATAATCGACGATGCGCCAGAAAGACGGCATTGGCATTTTTTCCACAAGCTAGTCGTATGCGTTCTGCATTTTGTCAATATCAAATAACCAGCAATAACAGTCCAGATTAAAATAATTAATGTAAATTTTGGAAATCAACCACTGAAAGAAGAAGAATAATTTCACCTGTGTGCATCGAGAGTTAGTAGTGACTTTAAACAAGTAGTGCGTGCATCTGAACGAGACATATAATCATAACCTAAAAAGGCGATAACCTATCTGTTTAGTAAGAAGCAAGTTATTCTCGTTCCAAGTGCGAATTAAGTGAAGTGATTTAACGATCATTATAATCCGATCATTAATGTGTTTATAAATTAATCGATACGATTAAAATACAGGTAGTACAGTGATAAAATTTTTTTGTTTACATTTTCATCAGATAACCGTAGAACCTACCTAACACACTTTGTACTGACGCAAAACAATAAGACTATTTGTAGATAACATTGTACCAAATTTATTTAGAGGGATTAACACATCCCGAAGTAAGATTATATATATTAATATTTTTATAACTAAACTCAGTTTGAGTTTGAACAAACGAACTTTTCGTTATTTAATTGAAACTTATTAAAGGTGTCTAACCTAACTTATGATATCGTATTAGTGTTTTTTGAAAGAAAATAACGTTCTATTCTTTATCTTAAAAGAAACCACCCTTGAGGTAATTAATTAAGATAAATAATTTGTTAATAAGAAATAAGAGTTTTCATTGTACTCAAAACTGAGCTAGGCCAGTAATTAAACCGGACGACTTGTGATCCGTAATTTATTATTTTGAATGTATTTGTCAACCTAATTCAATAGGTAATAATAAAAAATCAGTATTATACAGCATCAACATTTGTTATTAATTATTTTAATTAATAATCAACACTCAGTATTGCAAGCACTGAGGTACATTTAACAGTGAATAATCAAGTAAAACTTATTGAATTGATCTCAATTTAAATAACCGATCACTGATAGAATCATTAAAGGTCAATACTCACAATTAATAAAACAGAAGTTTTATTTTATGGGACATTTCTGTTGAAGAAAACCTATATGGCGCCCAAGTAATATTTAAAGTGTTGTAAAACATTTTACAGTAATAATATACTGGTCAACCAAGAACTTGACAGTTTATTAACTAACTGTGAACATCTGAACATCCAGTACTTCAACACAGGTGCGTGAAGTGTAATTTATATTAATAACCTTGTGTAGACAATACGTTGACTTACACAGACGACACTTTTAACAGATGAGGATACCAACTTCAAGAGATCTACGCATCAGTTACACTCATCGACGGATCGACAAGTAAACATTTACTCATAATAAAATAAACATTGATTAAACGACGACAAGTGTAAGTAAACCGATTTATCTACATTGGATTCCACAATAGGTTGAATTGAATTAGATAAATCAATAAACCAAATCATTAATAATAACCACAGACTTTATCAATAATTAATAATAATTACTGCAATATTAGAGACCCTATTAATATATATAAACCAGTAAATAATGGGGATTTAACAGAGTGACGCATCCAACGTGTGGCAAAACAACACGCCTTTCACTCGTCAGAAAAGGGAATTTAATAGATTGACGCATAAACGTGGGGCTATTTACTCACACAAAGGAGGGTGTAAAAAGGGAATTTAACAGATTGGCGAACCAACGAGTGTGGCTTTAAAAATAGACAGAAGTATATTTTAATTGAACTATATTAAATTAGCCCGGCAAGTACAGTAGAACGACCATGCCTAAACCATACGGTACCAGATCGACATCCCGACCAAGAGAAAATCGAGGAGCCGACACCGAGGTGAACATAGAGGTACAGGGGGAACAGACAACAACTGAAATGGAAGTTACAACAAATAATACCCTAGAAAACCAACAAGAAAGAACACTTCCTGCAGAACCCGAGCAACCCAAACAATCTGAGAGACCCACACAAACAGGGGACATGAACATACTGGAGATGATGAGGGCGATAATGGAAGATAGCCAGAAGAAGATGGAAGAAACGATAAACAAAAGTAACGAGAAATTAAATAATAAATTGGATGATAATAATAAAAATATCGAGTCATTGAAGGAAGATTTAAATAAAAAATGAGACGACAACAGCCAGAAAATGGAGGAAAAATGGACGATATCAGCAAGAAGATGGAGGAGAATAACGAGAAAATAAACACAAAACTAGACGGAGAAATAACAATAGTTAGAAGAGAGATTGCGGAAGTACACGAGAGGTGCGAACAATACAACCAGGAGTTGCAGCGAACTAGAGAAGAGGTCGATGGACGGATCAACAATCTAGAAGAAATTAACGAAGTCCGAATAGAATCGTTGAAGAAGATGAATCAGGACGAAATAAAACGGGTACGGACGGACGTAGGAGAGAGATGTGAGGAAATAGACGCATCAGTAAACAACATACGAAACCTGACTGTTAATAACAAAGAAAAGATTGAAGAATTACGACAACGAGAGATCCTGCAAATACGAGAGGAACTCGAAACAATCCGTAACCGACCAGCACAGGGTCAGTACCTACAAACCATGGACAATCGCGATAATATAAATTTTAAGAACTATAAAAAGAACCCAATCGAGTTTCTGGAAAGGGTAGAAGAAAATTTAACCAGAATTCGAGAAAATAGATGGACCGTAATCCGCAGTTTAATAGACGAGTATTTTAAAGAAATACACGACAACTGGTGGACGGCAACCCGACACGAAATTCAAAGTTACGATGAATTTAAGATGCTATTCAGGGCCAAATACTGGTCAGAGTCCACTCAAAATATAGTGCGAGACGACATATGTCACGGCAACTACGACGCCAGTCGAGGGACAACTCCAACCTCTTACTTCCTTGGTAAGGTATGCTTGGCCAGAAACCTCGAACCACGAATACCGGAGGAATGCCTGATCACAAAATTAGCATATCACTACGAGGAGGGAGTGGCACGATCGCGACAATGGGGACAGATTAAGACTATCCAAGCCATGGCGGCACTACTAGAAGACAATGAACTCGAGGGTTATTACAAAAGAAGTCGTAAGAAGAACGATTGTTACCAAGATAAAAATAACAATCAAGGTAATAACAACAACCCTACTTTCCGGAACTACCGGAATAACTATAATAACAATGCGAACAACAACGGCGAAAATAATTACCGACCAAACAATCAGGGTAACAATTACGCTGGCAACAATAATAACAACAAGAGACGACCTCAATATAACAATAATAATCCCAACCGACCACATAACCAAGGTGGGAATAATCAACCCCAACCGTATAGAAGAGTTAATTACATACAAGCCAATAATGATCAGGGGAGAAGGCGATATTACCCGAGACGCCGAAGCTTTAATGGGCATGATGATGAGGAGTACCAGCACGAAGACAGGAGAAATTCAAGGGGCGGACAACGAAGGAGCCGAAGTATTGAAGGCGACAGCAGAGATAACGATTATCGACCCCAAGTACATTTCATGCCAACCAATGACCAAACTAACCATGGGGGACGAGATAAATCAAGCAAACACGCCGGACAGACGGGAGGAAGAGAATGAACTCTCTTTAAACGCACCGCATCAATGAGAAACCAACTAGACCCCTCACTGAACCATTCTATTGGGTACAATTATAAACAAAACTTAGATAAAACAATAACGATAATACGAAGTCATTATTTGAAGAATATCAGACAAGAACTACTTGAAGAAGAAGAAATTGACCACGACCAATGTAACAATGAAATAGCATATGTGACTGCCGAAATAAACGGGGTGACCACCACATTGATGATCGACACGGGTGCGAACGTCTCTTTAAGTGATAGCACTGAAATCAACCGAATACAGGAAGAATGTAAAGCAGTAATACCAACCCTACCGATTAACAACATAATATTAGTGGGAGCAACTGGACGACAAAATAAAACTGTCAAAAAACAGGTCAATGTAGAAGTGACCAGTCATGTATAGTCGTAAATGTACACAGTACAGTACAGACACTTGCACAACATGGCACCCTAGATTGTTGTACAGACAAAATACATTGTACATTGTAATCAAACAATATAAATTAATATAAGAGATTACATTTGCGCCCGAATAGCAGGGACTAATTGATTACATTTTGCGCCCTTAAGAACAGGGACTAATAGATTACATTGGCGCCCGATGATAACAGGAACTCGATATAAGACTTAATTTTATATGGAGTAATACCTACCAGGAAAGTGGAACGGTTACCTGAGGTAATTGCGTAAGTACATACACACGTGCGTAGAATAGGGTTAAGTTCCTAGGTTATAAATATACATGTTTTAGCAAGATAAAATAACAAAGATGAATACCAATGATAATATAACTATAGAAATCAGTGCTACTGACATAAATTTAACCAGTGAAATGGAGGTTCAAATAAATCCCATTAGTCAGAATGACGAGGTAAATACGCCTGTGTTTGTCGAAATATCGCAAACTGACAAATCCATTTCAACTAATTTAGACAGTAAATCAGATGAAAGTAACGCAATAATACAATTGTTATTAAAACTAGATAAAAAACTAGACGAACAGAAAAGAGATACTGATATTAAATTCACACGTTTGAATGACAAATTCGATAATTTACAAGATCATTTAGAAAACAGTGAAATAAATGTGATAGATATCACTAAAAATTGTGAAACTATAGATAATCCAAATAATACAAGTAGTAAGATTGTGGTGGTGGAAGAGGATAAACATGATAATGAAAGTATAATGAATGATAATGAAATATTTGAATTTATGAAGTCAGAAAGAAAGTTGAGAGAAAGTATTTTAGTACAAGGAGTGCAGGGGGTAGAATTTTCTTTTAATGTTGTATTAGGGGGTGAAGACAAGTCTTCATGTAATTGTCATAAGGATAAGAATGCCTTTAATTTATATTTGATAGACGATAGTTCTACAAATAAAGTTTCTTTTAGTTTTTGTGTACCTAAGAAGAGGTGCAACGATTTTATGATAGGGACCCCTGCATATTTGGAGAGAGAAAGTGTATTTTGGTGTTATGGAGAGAAATGTATTAAGAGAGAGAGTATAGAGAGATATTGTGAGAGTAAAAGAGTAATAGAAGTATTTAAAGTAAACAGAAATTACAGACAACTGTTAGAAAGGTTAGGGTTAGATGTGGTATATGAAAATGATGAATACTTGCCTGATAACAACAATAAATTGGAAATAACAAGAAATGAGAATAAAGACCTTAGGTACTTACCTGTAGTGGAATATTATGAGGATAATTATTATATAAACCGATTAATGACATATGATACTAAGACAAACGGAACTCTTCTTGATCGTGACTGGGAATATTTGTTTAATAACCGTTCAATAACATATGAATATAATGTATCTAATAAAATCTATGTATTAAATAAGAATTTATATAGACCTAAGATTCGTTTGTTGTTTAATGATGGTGGATAGACTGTTGTATTGTGAAATGAACATTAAATAATAATATGAAAAGTGGTTTTGAATTGGACTGTTATGGACTGATTTTGATTAATGACACAATAATGAAGTTGGAGTGTATATTTTTATTGTATTAACTGTATTTATATATCCATGTATTTTGATGTGTATTATGTATTACAGGTACCCCAGTGTGTATTATTATATATTTTATATATATAACATGTTTAATAAGAATATTTTAATTAATTACTAATGAATAATAATGAATGTTTAAATAAGTATATATATTTGAATTTTGAAAAGAGGTATTGTTATAAGTAGGTAGGAGAGGAATTTTATAAGAGAATTGTCAATGATTACAGTAAGTGTTTAAACAGGAATAGAGACTGGGTATAGATAAAATGCAGGTGAGTTATGCAATTAATGTAAATGGAGTTAGAAAGATAAGAATTTTAAGAAAATACAAAGAGAATTATTAAATATTTAGGGACACAGTAGTTAGTGATTATTTGTAGAGAAGGTGTTTAAGCAAGGGTATAAACATGTATTTGTTGTTGATGAATTCTGTAGTGGGGGTGAGGTGATAAAGAGTAGCCAACCAATAGTGTTGTGGCAGTTAATAGAGTAGTTTAAGGGAGTGTTTGCCGAATTATTTGGAAGGGCAAAATATTAGAGATGTATATAGCCAGTTAGGGAACACCCAACCCAGTGCAAAGACGAGCGGTGCCATATGATTTAAATGGAATTAGTAATGAAGTATATAATTGAGATATTGGTGTCATTGATAGGTAAATTTGATGGTCAGTTAGAAGAAGGTGAGTAAAATTATATAATGGAGTATAGTGAATATAGGAGTTATCCAGACTAAACAATGATAGAAGGTGAAAGGTTAGGTAGTTAGGTAGGTAGAAAGTTCAGAGTATAGAGGTAGTAGAAAATGAATAATGAAATAATAATGTAATATGAATAGTAACAATAAGTTCAAAATGTATTTTATTATTATAAATAAATAAATTTGATGTTTAATTAATAACTGCAATGGTAAATTTTAATTTAAATACAACTTTTAAGTAAATTATACAAATGTTAATGCATATCTTAGATATGATTAAATATGATTGAGTATTTAAAATGTATTAACTGTATTATTAATATATCAGTGTTAATTATTAATGTATTATGTATTTATTTGAAAACTTTTTAACATGATGTTATAATAGGTGTAGGAAGAGAAAAAAAAAATTGTTTAAATGGCGTTGTTAATAATATTTATCAGCCAGATGATTAACTGTTAATAATAATAATAATAATAATAATAATACTAATAATCATAATAAAAGTTTATTTTAAGAGTTATAAATAAATAAATCGATTTATTAAATTTCTTGATTTGTTGTTCTCCAAGTTTGGGAGATATATAATTATATTTTATATTATATATATTTTATATTTTCAATTATATTTTATTCAATTTTTTTATAATTTTGTGCTTATGTTACAATTATAGTAATTATAGAACGAAGGTAATTATTATCGATAGGAATCGAAACCATTATTCAAGCTAGGGTTTGTAATATGCAGGAAAGATATTCTTTTTAATCCTTGAGATTTATTATTTTTATAATTTTTATACTTTCTCATTTTATTTAATATAATTTATAATTTTATAAATAGTAAGCCAACCCAGTGCTTATTGGCACAAACCAGCACTTAGCTAAGGGGAACCATATCAGTTAAGGAGGTAGTGATTCAATAAGCCACTATATTAATATTTTTTATAAATTGTTTCAGTGTTTGGGATGTGACAGCGGTCCTGAGCTGGCTAACTCGTCAGAGCAGGGGCGTTAAGAGCCTAAGTGGCCTTATGGTGTTGGGATCTCGCAGGAGAAGTCCAGTAAGGTCATGAAGGTACAGTCATTATCACCAGACCAAGGGTGAGTTATTGTTATTTTTTATGTAAAATTGTAAGGGGGTTGTGGCGACTTGTCCTGGCTGATCCCTTTAGGAAGTATGAAAGGGTCAATGAAAGTTTGTGTGCTTCGTCACACCATCTTTCATTGAGGGGGTTTTGTGATGGTACAATCATGGTACATTTCATAATTACCTAAAATATGGTAATGAGATCATAAATATTGTATTTTCCTATTTTTTGACATACCCAACCCAACCTCAAACACCCGATATCGAATTTACAGTGAGTGGACTATATTACAGTATTTGCCAGGATTTGAACTAATTCATGACAAAAAACGGTGTCACATCACAAAAACAGTGTGCAGTTATTGCGATAATCAGAGCCAAGCCTTCGTTACGTCAGAGGCTGAGAATGTGTTGACAACAACCAAACTGCGATGTCAACACGATAGACAAAGAAAATGTGACGTCAGTACGCCCCACTTCCGCAGATTTCAACCAGGAATTGTCGTCATTTCATCTGCAGCTCTGATTTGAGCCGGCCGGCCAAAACTCATTCACTCACGGGTGAATTTTTTAACTTTTTAGACCACTGTAGGTGGTTAATAAACAGTATATAATACCTATATTGCAAGATGTACTAAGAACAGTAATAGTTCGGTTTGGTGTAGGCGTCCTCGGCCAAAGAATCGTCCGAAAGAAGATCGACGTATAGAATCGGTCCCACGACGGTGGGTTACGTGGGTCGACACAAAAGGGTGTCCCGTCAAGCGCAGTAAAATACACCGATTGTGCCGATGTCGGTACGGTTCCAACAGTGCGAGGAGGTCAACACGGAAATTGGTGAGAACGTTCCTTTTACATCTTCAATCCTTTGATTCATTCCCAATACCAAATTTTGAATCAATGTAAAATCATTTTAAATTCAATACTAAAAAATCATTTAAATTTTTCAATATATAAAGGGAGCTCCACTATGTATAAAATTTGTACCATGAGTATGTAAGAGTGAGTATTTGAGTGTGTGGGTTAAAAATATTAAGTGTTGGGTTGTGCTGAAATTTCAATAATTTACGTTTAAATAATTATGACATATATTATAATGCAGCGTATATCTTTTGTGTAGAGTAATATCATGGGGACAACGCCCATGGCGCAATATATATATATCCATGTAACATTTATCATGTTTAATGTTAATAAATACTTTTTATATGTTATTTGAAGTTTCGTTATTTCAGGTAATGGGTTTCACTGAACTGGTACGTGTTAACCGAATTCTGGCCCTAATAGTAAATGTCGTAAATGTACACAGTACAGTACAGACACTTGCACAACATGGCACCCTAGATTGTTGTACAGACAAAATACATTGTACATTGTAATCAAACAATATAAATTAATATAAGAGATTACATTTGCGCCCGAATTGCAGGGACTAATAGATTACAGAGTGAAGATCCCAATGATATTTTTGGTAGCTAATGGATTACCCTTTTGCAGTTTAATTGGCTGCGATATCCTGAGAAAATACTCAGCAATTATTGACATGAGCAGAGCAAGAGTAACTCTGAGTACAAGCGATTTGGAATGGACGGCTGAGCTAATTGGAAGAGAGGAAGCCCCTCAAGACCGCACCATTTTCCACATAAGAGAACTGCTAAGCTCTAGAAATCAGACACCCCAGGAAGAAACTTAGTATCAACAAAACAATAACATTTTGTGGAACGAAAAAATCGAAGAAATCCGTCAATTTAAGTCAACAAAGAGAGGCAACCCACCAAACCCAGACCAAATTGAAATGTTGATCAACATATACAACAGATACCGGCATGTATTCTCGGACATCCCGGGTAAGGTCAAGAATTACCAATGTGTACTAAAATTTAAAGAACCTGTAAATTTTAATCGGAAGTCCTACCTTATTGCTTATGCTTTAAAGGAAGCAGTTAGGACCGAAATTAACCAACTATTGAAAGATGACATCATTGAGTGCAGTCAGTCACCTTATACCAGCCCTATTGTAGCTATCAAGAAGAAGAACGGGAAAGTAAGACTTTGCCTGGATGCTAGGGAGATTAATAAAAATCTAATTAATGACAGAACATCTCGTGGCGAAATAGAGGAGATTTTAAAGAAGTTTCATGGCACACAGTTTATTAGTTCATGGGACACCGTCTGCAGATACTGGCAGGTGGAACTACACCCCCGCAGCCGAAAATACGTGGCCTTTATTTTCGAAGGGCGCAATTACCATTTCAAACGATTGCCCTTCGGATTAGTGAACTCTGTAGCGATATTTATTCAATGTATGGACCAGGTATTAGGTAAGAAGCGCTCCAGTTCACTACCATTTATATAGACGATCTACTCATAACGTCTACCAATTGGTTGGGAAGATCACTGTAGTAGAATAAACCATGTGTTAAATAAGCTGTCAGAAAACAACATCACGTTGAAACTTGAGAAATCACAACTTATAGCTGAGGAAGTACAGTTTTTAGGTTTCCATTTAACTGAACGTGGAATAACCCCCTCTAGAGAAAAGATAGAATCAATACAACAAATCCCCACCCCGAGAAACAAAAAACAGTTACAGTCTTTTTTAGGCCTGTGCAACTATTATCATAAATTCCAAAGTAACTATTTAGAATTAACCACAAAATTATCACCACAACTATTTTCAAAAGACAAATGGACATGGGGACCAACTCAAGACACAGTATTTCAACAGATTAAAAACAAATTCCTGGAGACAGTAATGCTGCATCACCCAGATTTCAATAAGCCTTTCTACTTAAATTGTGACGCAAGCGACATCAGTTTAGGGTCTACACTGTACCAAGAGGACGAAGATGGGACCCACCTGGTTATAAGCTTCGCCAGTAGAACACTGAACAAATGCGAGCGAAATTACATTGTGACAGAAAAAGAACTGTTAAGTGTTGTATTTGTCTGCAGAAAATTCTGGACCTATATTTTAGGATGTTCAATAACTGTATGCACAGACCACAAGTCCATATCATTCCTGAAGAACTGTAAATTAAGCCACGGTCGATTGACAAGATGGACCCTAGTCTTATAAGAATATAACATCAGTTGGGAGTACATTCCAGGCAAGAAGAATATAGCAGCAGACGTATTGTCCCTTATAAATATAACCAATCAAACCTACGAAGGAGAGAAGGAAACGATTGCAAAAGTCTATCACATCATTAAGGGTCGATCAGACTTAGAAGAAATAGTCAAAGAAATCGAACAACACCAGAAGCAAGACAGCAAGTTAATGCAAATCCAACTGAGATTAAGTGCACAGGACCATAGGATAATAACTTACTATTGTATACACCACAATCTTTTGTTCATCAAAACAAGATACCACAATAATACTTGGAAATTGGTAATACCCCGAACACTAGAAAAAGAAATCATCACAGATTATCACATACGTTATGGACACATGGGAGCACTGAAAGTGGTAAGGGCACTGGAAGAACACCTGTACATTAAAGATATAAACAGAAGAGTACGGAATTATGCCAGGAATTGCCACATATGTCAATTAGTAAAATGCAACAACGAAAAGAAAGATGGAATAATGATACCTATAACTTCATCAAACAAATTGGAAAAAGTTTTCGTAGACATCTGCGGTCCATTCCCTAGAAGTGGAGGTAGACATCAGTATAAATACCTCATAATAATTTTCGACCATTACACGAAATTCACAAAATTATACCCAATAAATCGTGCAACCACAAATAAGATACTCACTATTATCATACAAAACTACATACCTGAAGTGGGAAGTCTGAAGACTATCATAACGGATCATGGGACCCAGTTCAAGGGTAGGAGGGGGAAAGACACACTGCTGGATCTTGGGGTAAAAACCTATAAAACCTCAGTATACCATCCTAGCAGTAACCCGGCAGAAAGAGTGTGGGTCCTCTTCCAACTGTGCCAAAAACCGTTCGCACATTTCCACAAGCCGATCCGGATCATCATCTGACATGTGGTGTAACACTTGTAACTTGTACGGGTGAAACTTATGTTTTTTCAAAATGTCCGCGACTGTTGATCGAGGAACGCCCACTTCCAAGCTTGTTCGGCGAATTGATTTCTTTGGACTTGGTGCTACCTTTCCCAAAACCCCTTCCACCACATCTTCTGGTGTCCTTGGACGTCCAGATCGGGGAGCATCTGCCACACTACCTGTAGCCTGGAATTTCCTTAACAGTCTGCCAACCGTTGTGTGCGACACTGGCTCTCGTTCCGGGTGCCTCAGATTAAATTCTGCTGCAAAGTCTCTATTGGAGAATCCTTCTCTTCCACAGAGGGGGATAAGCTCTACCCGCTCTTTAGTAGTCAACATTTTTCAGTACTGCAACAAACAAAAACACAACCCAATTAATGAAATCCCTATGGTGCGGGACTTTTCGGACACCCTGTATAATATTTAAAATTTATATATATTTTACCTCAAGATGTTATTGTTTTCCTTACTTGGAACATGTTTTGAGAACTCCTGTGTTCTCATCCTCAGCCTTTGTGATCTTGCGTCTGGTGAAGTATTTGTGTGTTGGCTGGATGCTATTAAGGTTTCTTGTTGGTCTATGGTTTTTTAAAGTGGTATTATTGTGTGTGATTGTGGTGTATGTATTGGTATTTTGTGTATTTTCGATGTTGAGTGCTTTGAATATTGTGTCATGTTTTGTATTGATTTGTATTTGTTCAGGTATTAGTTTGTTTTGTGTTTTATGTTTGTATATTTGTAAATTTTCCCAAATGTTCATTATGGTACCTTTGTGTGGTATATGTTTTATTAGTGTCACATCGGTTATGTCTGGGAATTCATGTCCTGTGTTTATTGCATGTGTGGCCAAATTGGATTTATATATTTCTGGTTTTTTGTGTCCATTTAGATGTTCAAAATATCGTTTTTTCAGCTGTTTTTTTGTTTGTCCTATGTAACATTTATTGCAATCTTGGCATTCAATTTTGTATATACCGTTAGTTGTTGTATTATCTTTGTTGTGTGGGTTATTTAGTTTTTGTAAATTATTTTTATTAGTTGTATGCTATTTTTATATCTGTGTTTTTAAATAGTTTTGTTAGCTTTGTCATTTTATTATTTATGTATATGAATATGGCCCATTTTTTGTTGTTGTTATTATTTATGTGTTGTTAATTTTGATTAATTCTTAATTGTTCAGTTTTTATTTTAGATTTTATTTTATTTTCTATTGTGTTTACAGTATTTTTATTGTATCCATTTTCTTAACCAATTTGGTATATTATATTTCTTTCTTAGTCAGTTTCTTGTTTGTTTAGGGGAATTTTGTACATTCTGTTAAATAGCGAATAGAATGCTGCCATTTTGTGTTGTGGTTGGTGGTCAGAATGGTTAGGTATAATGATGTTGGTAGAAGTTGGTTTTCTGTATATTGCATATGTGTAAATATATTATATATATATAGCATAATAATATATATAAATTACTTAATAAGCTACAGACTGTGGTGAGACATGGCAGTTTTGTATCATAATGAGATCGATGCAAAAAAATTAAATACAAATAAAAAATGATGTAGTACTTGGTTCATGTGGTCGTAAAGTGTTTGTCAAATAACTTAAAGAAGAATGTCATAATTATTCTGTGTTCACAGAAGATCAGTGGGGCCACCTAAAGTCCGGTTATACAGCAGGACAAATGAACGAGTGAAGTCAGTGCGACAACAGATAAGTGTGGTAATTATAATTGTAAATTGCTTGTAAATATCACACACACACACACACACACACACACACACACACACACACACACACACACACACACACACACACACACACACACACACACACACACACACACACACACACACACACACACACACACACACACACACACACACACTCACACACACACACACACACACACAGAGAAGTGATATAAATACAAAGGTGGTGTAATAATAATAAGGATAATAACAACAACAATAATAAACAATTCTCCGTAGTTTTAACCTCATTTTAAAATTTTCCCAAACAGTATAATAAACAGTATATAACATGACCCAAGAGGTTGCAACAAGTATTTTCATTCAATTTCTGCTGCTCCTTTCATTTGGAAGTAATTCACATCTTAACATCTACCAAAAAGTTTCATTAGAGCTTCCTCATCTTGCCTGTCCCTCCCTGACACCATGTGTATTCCAGTGAAAGTTCATGACAAAGTCATATATTATAAATATTATAAATCATATATGTTTGCATACAGCTAGGAAACTTTTTTGTTTTTTTAAATTTGCCAGTATAAACCTTAGATACTATATTGTCATAACTTAAAATATTTATAGATATTTATAAATGTTTTTAAAATTAGTCTACCAACTAGTATTCAACTTTTGTTATTTAAAGAATGATCTAGACAACTCTCTGAGGACCATAATTTCATATCACATTGTTGTAAAAAAACACAAACGCATGGTTTCAGTCTCTCTCTCTCTCTCTCTCTCTCTCTCTCTCTCTCTCTCTCTCTCTCTCTCTCTCTCTCTCTCTCTCTCTCTCTCCTCTCCCCCTCCCCCTCCCCCTCCCCCCCGTCCCCCTCCCCCTTCCCCCCTCTCTCTCTCTCTCTCTCTCTCTCTCTCTCTCTCTCTCTCTCTCTCTCTCTCCTCTCTCTCTCTCTCTCTCTCTCTCTCTCTATCTCTCTCTATATCTCTCTCTCTCTCTCTCTCTCTCTCTCTCTCTCTCATCTGTATGGTCATGTACAGATTTGGCATATGCATATGTCTGATGTCATGCCGCTATGGCAACAATGTTGTGGTGGTTACTGTTGTTCCATACCGTTGTTATCTCTGTAGCTGTCACAAACTATGAAAAAAGAAGTATGGTAGCAAAATCTGTCTCACACGAGAAGACCATAACATCTAGTAGGTTAGATGCAAGAATCCAGTGTATGCAAAATTATTGAAAATTATATATTGAGGGAAACAATAGACCAAGACTTTAATGATTAACATGAAACATTCAGAGTCTAAAGAATTTTATTTGGGACTTGACCATTTACCTTGCCAGTTGAAAATTAAAAGGACTTTATAATAGGTTATTTTGTCTTGCTTCAAGCATTAGGCCTGTAGCCTGTTGCACACCTTGGTCATGGTCAGGGGTGGACTGGCCTGGTTGGCGATCGTCGAGGGCCCCGGGGACCGAGGAGGCTCAGGGGGCCCCCATGCCATGAAAATTTTATTTTGAGAAAAAATGAGAAATATATATTTTTTTACCAGTATTAAATACCTTTTCTCATCTAAATATTGTTGGAAATAAATCTTCAGGATTTATTTTGGTCAGATTGGAAGTGATCACTTCTCAGCCTTGTTTATATACAGCCTATTTAGTATTTACTAATGGAGGAAAGCGAAGGAGGTTACTGTAGAGTTACTGTCAAGTACTTTGTATTATTTGTTCTTTGAGATAAATTACATTTTAGATTTAATTTCTTTTACGATTTTATATTACTTGTAAATCTGTATTCTAAGTTTCAGTGAATAAATAGCGTGATTATTTCCAGTAGTATTTTTGGTAACTTACCCTATATATATATATATATATATATATATCATTGACATATATTTATAATTATTATGGTTTTAAAGATGGTTATGTTAAAGCTGGAAGTGTATGTGCCTTTGTTACTTACCTAACCCAGGCATGCCAAACAAGACTGCAGTATTGTACCCCAGCAGTAAGTGTGCCAGGCAAACTGAGTCATACCTTTGACTCTATCCTGCGACCACAGCCCACCAAGAGTTTAAAAAAATTTAAAGAAAAAAACAAGTCTGTAGTGAAATAATTATGTTTAGTTAAGTAACGGACACATCATTGACAACAAAATCCGAGAAAAAATAATAAATTATTGTCTTAAAATTCATAATAAAATGTGTCATAAAACACAGATATAAAAATAGCATACAAAACTAATAAAAATAAATTACAAAATCTAAATAGCTCACACAACAAAGATAATACAACAACTAACGGTATATACAAAATTGAATGCCAAGATTGCAATAAATGTTACATAGGACAAACAAAAAAACAGCTGAAAAAACGTTATTTTGAACACCTTAACGCATACAAAATACCAGAAATATATAAATCCAATTTAGCCACACATGCAATAAACACAGGGCATGAATTCCCAGACATAACCAATGAGTCACTAATAAAACAATACAGTATACCACACAAAGGCACCATAATGAACATTTGGGAAAATTTACAAATATACAAACATAAAACACAAAACAAACTAATACCTGAACAAATACAAATCAATACAAAACATGACACAATATTCAAAGCACTCAACATCGAAAATACACAAAATACAAATACATATACCACAATCACACACAATAATACAACTTTAAAATACCAAAGACCAACAAACAACCTTAATAGCATCCAGCAGCCAACACACAAATACTTCACCAGACAAAAGATCGCGAAGGCTGAAGATGAGAGCACAGGAACTCTCGAAACATGTTCCAAATAAGGAAAAATAACATCTTGAGGTAAATTTAGTAATAAATATTAAATGTATTATATTTAATACGAGTGGGCACGTGGAAAACTGGTCCATTCTCGTAAACCGTGAGTGTACGTATACGTTATCAACTTGAAACAGTTGTGTACAACTTGAATACGCGTGTATTTGACCCACTTGCAATTGATCCTAACTTGTATGCCTATCAACATAGTCCCCATCTTACACAGTACATGCAGCATCCGATACCACAGCACCCAAGGCATTTTTCGCTGCCTTTACCTTAAAATATGCCATGTAATGCAAATGTCTATCATCCACACACTATACTTACTTTGAGTAAGACCCCTTCTCTTTTATCTTTTCTGTCTGGCCTCTCTTGGTCAACTCTTGTTCTTTCCGACCCTGACGCTATTAGGTTACCGAGGGCTAGGGGTCTTTCAGTTTTATATTTCTATTACTCTGTACTTATTGGATAAACATTAAAGCAATGGAGAACACAAAAAAGGAATGACTACACCAGGTGGCAGACCAGGTAAAAACCTGGTAAATCCACCCTCTTCGGAGGTCGGCCCCATGGATTCTGGGGGGGGGGGGCAGCTATTGCTTGGTGAGGATCCGTTTAGAAGAGGTTCGTTGGTGGCAGGGTCTCCGCCAACTAATATAAACTGTAGTTTGGAAAATCAAAACTCACAGATACCAACACTGGAAGTTCCAGAGGACACAATAAGCAGACTGCAGGCTCAGCTTAATTCTGCTTATAACGAAATCAGACGACTACAGGAAGAAATCAAGAAGTTACAGCCTAGGGTATCCTATAGTCCAGCCAACTCGGAAGAAGAGGAAGAAATCGTGGCCAAAGAAACTGCTTGGATACTGGAAAAGAATAAAAAACGTAAAAGGAAAACTATGGAATCACCAGAAACACCGAAAACCAGTCCAATAAACAAAAGTAAGAGGGCTAAAGAAAATGTAAAAAAATCGGCTAAGCCACCGCCAGTCATACTGAGCAATGTGTGGAAAATTATATAGAAATAAGTCAGAAACTGAAATCAAAAGATTTGAAATTTAACACCAGCATGATGAACAACAATCAGCTGAAAATTAATGTAGACACAGAAATGGAATATAGAGAACTGACAAAACTCCTAAAAGAAAGCAAGTTGGAATGGCATACTTATGAAAATAAACAGACCAGACCAATAAGAGTCATGGCACGTAACTTGCATCCAACATGCAAATCAGAAGAGATTAAAGAGGAGTTATTGAATAGAGGATATAAAGTCCTTGAAGTAGTTAATAAAATTAGAAAGACTAAAGTTGACGGCAAGGAAAAAATCATACATTTGCCATTATTTATGCTAACGTTTGATAGATCAGAGGATATAAAAAAAATATTTGATATTCAATATTTATGTCATATGAAAATAAAAATTGAAGCTCTCAGGAGTAACAAACTGATACCACAGTGTAAAAAGTGTCAAAGATATGGTCACACTTATAAGTATTGCCAACATGGACCTATCTGTATAAAATGTGCAGGCAATCACAGGACTATCGATTGCCAGCAAGAACGAGATGTGCCAGCAAAGTGTTCAAATTGTGCAGAAGCACATCCTGCTAGCTACAGGGGTTGTTTGGTTGCACGTGAACTTCAAATAAGACGCAATAATTTAATAAGTGAGAGACGACCTAAAAAACCTCAACCAAGAACTTTCACAGCTAATAAAATCAATAATGAAATGTCCTTTGCTCAAGCAGTTACAGCTAACAAGACTTTAGTTCAAAATGATGATTCATCAGTGGTGCAAATGATGCAGAATATGATGGACATGATGAAAATAGTCATGGATAGACTAGATAGATTAGAAGCCAGAAATCCGGGCACAATCCCACAGAGAACTAATCAGTGGACCAGAAAGACCTAAGGATAGCTACCTGGAATGCCAACGGTATCCAGAACAGAAAGCAAGAAATAGAATTATTCCTCAAGGCACAAGACATTGATATATGTCTAGTATCAGAGACACACTTAACAAATCAGTCATGCTTAAAAATAAATGGATACCAGGTATATCAAACAATTCATCCGGATAATAAAGCCAAAGGAGGTAGTGCTATTATTATTAAGAATAAGATTAACCACTATGAGGAGTGTCACCTTCAGACTGCAGAAATCCAACTCACTGTAGTTGGAATCAAATCCACCAAGCAAAAACTAATCGTTGGTGCAATATACTGTCCTCCAAGACACAACCTAAAGGAGTTAGATTACAAGAAATTTATATTACACCTAGGTGAGAGATTCATTGTAGGCGGAGACTACAATGCCATACATGTAGATTGGGGATCCAGATTAACAACAACTAAAGGTAGCGAGCTTAATAAAGCAATACAAGAAACAGGTTGTAGCGTCCACAGTACAGGCAAGCCTACTTACTGGCCTACAGAGCCTAATAAAATTCCAGATCTATTAGATTTCTTCATATCAAGGAGGGTCTCGCAGAACTTTATTGATATCGAGGAGAATTTTGATCTTGACTCTGATCATTCAGCAGTAATCCTGACGCTGAGTGAAAGGATAATAAAAAAAGTAAACAAACCAAGCTTAGTTAACAAAACTACTGATTGGGAAAGCTTCAAATTAGAACTTGAAGGCAAGATACAACTAAATGTTCAGCTGAGAACTAAGCAGCAATTAGAAATAGAAGCCGAGAAGTTTAATTATAATATTCAAACTACAGCCTGGAACAATACGAGAGAAATCGCCCATGGAATTGTTGGTAACAACTATCCTAGAGAGATCAGAGAACTTGTCAAAGAAAAGAGGTGAGCTAGAAGAAAATGGCAACAGACTCGTGACCCAAATGATAAAACTGTACTTAACAACAAATCGCAACAACTAAAGCGTGTAATACAGAAGTTAAAAGAAGCATCAATAGCTTCCTGTTTGGAAAATCTAACAGCAGATGCAGATACAGAGTACTCGTTATGGAAAGCAACGAGGAAACTTAAAAGGTCGATCACTCAAGTACCACCTATTAGAAAAAGCGACGGTACATGGGCTAGAGATAATAAAGAAAAAGCTGAAGCGTTTGCTGAACATCTAGCTGACATTTTTAAGCCAAACAATACCCAGTCTGATACAGAGTTAGATGAAGACACAAATCATGAAGAGGAGGACAATCAACTGGTCACTCCAAAAGAGGTAGCTAAGGAGATCAAGATAAACTTGAACCCCCGAAAATCACCTGGCTTTGACCTCATTACAGGTGAGATCTTAAAGCAGTTACTTAAGAAAGGGATTGTTATGCTTACATATTTATTCAATGCGGCACTTAGGCTAAAGCATGTTCCTAGTGTCTGGAAGGTGGCAGAATTTATTATGCTACGTAAACCAGGCAAACCGCCAAATGAGGCCAAATCATATCGGCCCATATCACTGTTGCCAACTATATCAAAGCTTTTTGAAAAACTTCTGTTGCAAAGGCTAAATCGAGTAATAGAGAGAAAAAAGCTGATACCAAATCATCAATTCGGGTTCAGATAAAAACATTCCACAATAGACCAAGTACAAAGAATAACAGACACAATAGAGAAAGCACTACAAAAAAAACTAATCTGCTCGACAATCTTCCTCGATGTGGCTCAGGCCTTTGATAAAGTTTGGCATGAAGGTTTAATACATAAACTTAATAAAATGCTACCAAAACAATATGCTGACGTGTTAAAATCATATATATCGGAAAGATTATTTAGAGTCAAACAGGAAGATGACTATTCTGAGCTAAGAGAAGTGAGGGCAGGTGTGCCCCAAGGGAGTGTTTTGGGGCCCATCCTCTACTTGTTGTTTACATGTGATCTGCCACAGCCAGAGAATGTGACTGTTGCTACTTTCGCTGATGACACAGCTATAATGGCGATTGGTTCGACCTTAGGTGAAGCTACCAACATGCTTCAAGATGCTAGTGATCAGATACAGCAGTGGACTGGGGAATGGAAAATTAAGCTTAATGAACTGAAATCTGTCCATATCAGTTTTACAAACAAAAGGATGGAGAACAGTCTTCCAGTTACCTTAAATGGTGTTGTAGTACCATGTGCAAACACTGCCAAATATTTGGGGATGACCCTAGATACAAAGCTACGATGGAAGGAGCACATCAGAAAAAAAAGGGCGGAGCTTGGTCTCAAATATAGACAACTGTATTGGCTCTTGGGACGAAATTCTCAGTTGTCAATACACAACAAAATTTTGATATATAACCAAATTCTGAAACCAATTTGGCTTTATGGAATTCAACTGTGGGGTTGTGCGAAAGAAACGAACATTAGATGTATTCAAACCTTCCAGAATAGAGTGCTACGGAACATGGTAAGTGCTCCATGGTACATCAGAAATAGTGATATACATCGAGACCTTAGGATCCCTGATGTCGCCAGTGAAATTAAAAGGTTTGCTGCAAAGCACGAATCTAGACTACACCAGCATATCAATGTAGAAGCTATTCAACTGCTTGACAACAACAATACAGCGAGAAGGCTGAAGAGAACTAAAACTTTTGAATTAGTGTAGTGCAGTGTGTGCAGAAATCTAGAAAGTAATATATAGTACACCAGTGGGTGACTGTATAAGTAACTTAAATTATAACATTAGATGTAAATTGATGGTTGGTCTTTTAGACCAGTTTCAAAAAAAAAAAAAAAAAAAAAAAAAAAAAAAAAAAAAAAAAAAGTTTAAAAAGAAGACTTTGAACACTTAAATTTAAGGCATTGAATTGTTAGCCCAGTACAATAAAATAAAATTTGATTGCAGATTAGTGAAAGATACAATTATTGAAAATTGTTAGAATAGGAACTGTATATTTTATGTGTATTAATTAAGGACAAGTAAGAACATTTTAGTTAATTTATATGTGTTAGTGTAGGACAGTGAATATTAGTATTAATTAATTATTCGAACTGCTAGTGCTAAATAAAAATAGTTATTTTTACACGGACTAAATAAGAACTGTATAACCAAATTTATAAGTAAAGAAAATAAAAGATGGCGGAACTAGCTGAAGTTGTACGTATGCTACAAAAATTTCAAGCCGAAAATAAAAAACGTGAGAATAAAGCTGAAATGCGAAAAATTAATAATGAAATTAAAGCAGAAACGCAAAAACGCGAAGCCGAAAATAAAAAACACGATGCCGAAAGTAAAGCTGAAATGCGTGAACTTAAAGCTATAATACAAACCGAATATACCAAGATCAGTAAAGCACTTACCGAGCAATTGGAGCTATATAAAAAACGATGGGAGGAGGTAACGCCCGTATCGAAGGTTCAATACACATATGACACGCATAAGCCAGATAAACCGGATACAGCACAACAGAACACCGTTAAAAGCTGTCAAGGTCACATACAAACTAATACACCGCTACTTAACCAACAAAAAACGGAATTAGAACCAATAGAGAATAATAATACATACTCACCTACTGTATTAGAAGCTGTGGATACTGAACCAGAAGCACTAATCCATAAACACCACTATAGCACTAGTACAGAAATAAAGACAGTAAGATCACTCTAAGTCATAGCACTAAATGTAGTAATAACGTAGTTGATTGTGAGGATGCTTGTTACAAAAATAGTGGTATCCATCCATGTGATGTGCGTGAAACATTATTAGAAAGTGACAAGGATAACTCTGAAAAAATTGAACGTAATACTGCATGTCCTACTCTGAATGCACATACAAAGAACGTTAAAGCACACAGTTTAATTTACACAGAACCAGAAATATCAGCTGGTAGTGAAAATTGTATTCAAAGAAATAATAATTACTTTAAAAACACTGAAGTAATACCCACGAGTAAATTACAGATTCAGACGGCGGATAAAAATAAAACGCTAGCCACTGAATAAGTAGATATTACATTAAAATACGATGAACTGAAAATGAATAGTCCAGCAATAATAATAATAAAACTCATGTGTATTGTTGTACTGGGAATCGATATTCTAACAAAATGTCAGGCTCAAATCGGTTTGGCTAAGAGTTGTATGCAGTGGATTATCGACGGTCGTAAAAATTAGCTGTACTGTAAAGATAACAATGTAAATGATGGCAAATGACCTACATATACTCTGAGTGAGATACGGCGGCCTAGCATATCGATTAAACTTGACCAGACAAAGAATACTGATAATTAAAAAAATCCGCAACAAATAAGTGAAGTAAATAATTTAATAAAGAAACATTCTCATGTATTTTGCGAGCAACCAAGAGTCTCAAATGTGTATACACATAAGATTGAAGTGAACGGAAGAATCTAAATTCGTACGCCGTACTTGCCCCATCCCTAAAGCGTACCAACAGCAAGTCGATGCTGAAATACAGCAGATGCTAAAGAATCAGATTATTGAACGTTCGGAAAGCAATTTCCTCAATCCTCTTGTTGTAGTTAAAAAGAAAACGGGAGATATCCAGCTATGCCTTGATATGAGAAATTTAAATAGTATCACAAAAAGATATATGACTGTGCTCCAAATGCGGATAGCTTATTTTTAAGTGCCAAGGTGTTCAGTATATGACCAGGCTCGACCTTACCAGCAGATTCCTTTGGACGAGGAAAGTCGGAAATATACTGCATTCCTCTACAAAAACAAAAGCTACCAATTTAAAGTAGTACCTTTTGGACTCGTGACAAGTCTAGCGGCAATTATTAAATGTTTAGAACTAGCACTGGGTCCTGAAGTTTAGGAATTTGTCAGCATTTTCGTGGATGACATCCTTATCGTGTCTAAATCATTCGAGGAACACTTAGAACACCTCGACATAGTGTTGAGTAAGCTCCGTAAGGCTAACCTAGTTTTGAAACAATCGAAATGTGAATTCATTAAATCAGAAATTATATTCTTGGGGCATGTCATAAATGCTTATGGTATTAGCACAGATCCAGCGAAAATTGACAGTATTGTGAAATTCACAACACCTAAAAAGGTTAAAGATGTTAGAGCTTTCCTTGGGTTAACTGGGTACTATCGCCGGTTTTCGCCGAACTATTCAAAAACAATAACACCTTTATTAGAGTTACTCAAAAAGGGGCATAAATGGATGTGGGAAGATAAGCATCAAGTCGCGTTTGAGAAGATTAAGAATCTGTTTAAAAATAATTTACACTTGTTTCATCCGAATGACGAAGGTACTTATGTGTTGCAAACTGATGCGAGTGATAGTGCTATCGGCGCTGTGTTATATCAGCGGGACACTAAGGGAGAACATCGTGTCATCTCGTATGTAAACCGTACCCTTAAAGGAGCCGAGAAAAACTATTTTACATCAGAAAAAAAATATTGGCAGTTATCTATGCTTTAAATAAATTTCGATACTATCTATGCAGCACACACTTTGAAATTCATACAGATAACCAAGCATTATCCTTTCTTCTCAGATGCAGATTAACCAACGCCAGGATGACTCGCTGGATAATGACGATTCGGGAATACGACTTCACTATTAAATATATTAAAGCAAGTAATAATGAAATAGCAGATACGTTGAGTAGGTACACGCCTGAATTTACTGAAGAGCATGAGTCGGATCCTAGTAATGTAAAAATATTAGCTATGCAATATGAGATAAAGCCAGAGTTACAGCAGCGCTTAGCTAGTATCCATTTAGAACAAGACATGGACCCTAACATTAACAAAATAAAAATGAGCATACTTCGTAAGGAAAAGTCGCGGTACAGCTGTGTTAATAATATTTTATATAAATTAAAGAATGAAAAATGGAAAATTGTGCTTCCAAGTAGCATGTTAGAATCAATAACGTGGGCCTGCCATGAAAGCTTAGCACATGCTGGCCCATATCGATGTTACTTAGCACTTAAGGAGGATTTCATATGTAACAATATGGTGCGGAGGGTTCGCAGTATTTTGAGGACATGCCATGAATGTCAAACGGCAAAATCTCCGAATCTGCACACGTATATTGAACAACAAGGGATTGTCACGCAAGGGAAAGGTGAGTTGCTATGTGTTGATTTCTTAGGTCCACTTCCGCGAGGTCTTCGCAGATTAAGACACCTGATCGTATGCATAGATGCCTTCACCAAGAACGTCAGACTCTACCCTGTAATCCAACCTACAACCAAAGCGGTGTTAACAGCGGTTCTCAAGAAATATATCCCAGAGAATGGACCTGTTAAGAGGATCCTTAGTGACCAAGGAAAGCAGTTCCAGAATGTGCGATGGCCTACTACCCTTGAGACGAATGGTATCCAACCGATCCTTACGGCTATTCGGCGACCACAGGGGAACCTTGCCGAAAGGGTAAATAAGGAGCTGGGACGACTGTTTTGGACCTACTATCATGGCAAACAAAACATGTGGCCAGATTACATACGGTTCTTTGAGCAGTCGCTAAATGAGAATTATAACACCATGACGGGCTTTACACCTACAGAACTGCACTCAGTTAAGCAACCTACCAGGTTTTGGGAGAGGTACATAAAAAAACTAGAGACCCAGAACCTACCGCTACCGATGCACATAAAGCAAAACATAGCCAAAACCCGGATAGAGCAGACGGCTGATCAACGGGCACGGGTGTTCAATGATACACATAGAACTTTGAAGTTTCAGGAAGGAGAATGGTCCTTCTGAAGGCAAATCCAGTGGGCCGTTCTGAAGATTACACATCGGCTAAGTTCTTCAGATTATTTAATGGTCCTCATAAGCTAAGAGAACGTGTTGGAAGGAATACTTTCATCGTAGTTGATGAAGATCATAACAAGATAATTGGAAAATATCATGGCGCATCATTGAGGAAATATTACCCGCGTGAACGATCGAATCCATAAATACATAACCCTGAGTAAAAAAAAAAAACCCCGATAATATGGTGGAATGCACCTACTGATACACAACTCGCTCATAGAAAACCACTATGTATGAATGGATGGACAGTATATTGGCTGAAAGATTATATTATTTGTTAGAAGGTTGTATTAGAAGAATGTTTTAGTTTAAAAAAAAAAAAAATTAATTTTTCGAAGAAAATAATTTTTTTTTTATTTAACCTGGAGGCTTATGCAACATGACAAGCTGTCTCAGTATAGGTGATTATAGAGAATAATGATTATCAGCTATTATAAATGTCCCAAACGATAAAAGAATGTGTGGAAATAAATAGTATTAATAAAAACAAATAAAATTAATACGATAAAATTAGAAAATAAGACAATGTAGAACCATGAAGATATAATTTTATGTGTGAGTGAAGTGTTGTGTAATGTGGGTAGCGAATATAATGTTAGGGAAGTATATTCATGTGTTACAAAGATGTGTTCTAGAAGATTCAAGAAAGAGGAAGTCGGAAAACACGTGGGCGCTCCTGAATACATTAGAGTAAATAGAAACGACGCCTGCGCGCATATCGGCGGTGACGTCATGCGGCAGCGCGACGGCGTACATTCAGCTGCGTTATAAAACGAGTAGCCAGTCTTCTCTCATCTCTCTCTGAAAGTACGTCATACTGTACTCAGCGAAGGCGGTCACAGTGGGAATCGATTCCAGGCAACATCAATTCCAGACAGTGCTTGGGCCCGTAGAGTCGTGTTAGCAGCGAGTGTCAGCAGGAAACCATTACGGAGTGCGAGATATTCGACTACCATTCCTGAGCATCGTTTGCTGATCGTGGCGGCTGGAATACGGAGACCTGGAACAAGGCAGTACCTGGAGGCGGTTGCTGGAACGTGAACCGAGACGACGGATCGCTGGAGGCCGGATCAAGATCGTCGACCGGGAGGACAGAGAAGACGACCAAAAAGGGAAGCCAAATTTAAAATTGTTATCAAAATTATAAAAGAGAATAATGTTAAAGAACATTAATTTAAAATAATTTTGTTTAAAAAGAAGACTTTGAACACTTAAAAAAAATTACAGAACTGTTTAAAGCAAGAAAGCATTTATTTAAAGATATTTCAAGGCAGTTTTTTTTTAACTACAAGAAATTAATTTATGTCACATAACAAAAGAACATTTTGATACAAAGTGTGTACAAGAAAGAACAATAAATGTATTAAATTTCACTAATTGTGCATTCTTTTCTGCAAGTCTGGTTTGGGCTATAACCTGTTGCCTTCCAATATATATATATATATATATATATATATATATATATATATATTACATTTAATATTTATACATAAATTTACCTCAAGATGTTATTTTTCTATTTGGAACATGTTTCGGGTACTATCTTGTACCCATCCTCAGCCTTCCGGTTTTTTTGTCTGGTGAAGTACATATGTGTTGTTGGTTGACTATTATTATTGTGGCTTCCTGTTGGCTTCTGGTATTTCAAGTTGGTTTTATTGTGTGTGATTGTGGTGTATGTGTTAGTTTTTTTGTGTATTTTCAATGTTGAGTGCTTTGAATATTGTGTCATGTTTTACCAGAAGCCAACAGGAAGCCACAATAATAATAGTCAACCAACAACACATATGTACTTCACCAGACAAAAAAACCGGAAGGCTGAGGATGGGTACAAGATAGTACCCGAAACATGTTCCAAATAGAAAAATAACATCTTGAGGTAAATCTATGTATAAATATTAAATGTATTATATACATCAAGAAACGGACTGTAGCAGAAAGTGATTGAAATATATATATATATTGCAACGAATCACAGGATCATGATAGGCGGGGCAAGTCATATATTACACAGACAATGGACATTCATATTATATTGGTAGATGGTTAAGTTTGGTTGTTATCAATTGTATTTAGTAAGGTTAAGGGTTTAGTTTAAAAAAAAACTGTGCATTATTATTTATGGTTATTCATGTACTGTGTTAGTGGAAATGTGCGCGCGTGCGCGAGTGGGAAACGTTTCCCGGGCGGGGCGTTAAGTATTATCGTTGTTTTGACATTAACTGAACTGAGACATGTGTATCGCTACAATCCCTATACCTGTCGGACTATTGTTTACGTTCGTGTATATTATTAATATGTAGGCAGCATGCATGAGATACGAGTAGTCTGATTACTGCTATGCATGCTGTTACAAGGTAAATGCACTCTAATGCATGAAAAGTGCATGGTCACCTTTACTAACCATGTGACTTCCATCCACCAATAGAATGCTGACTGGTGGTTGGAAATTTTCTTATGCCTGTCGTTACACAGGCAGTTCTTCTACGCCATCTACCGCGAACGGGTCGTGCACTCCTTGTACAAGAATTCTACCGCTTGCAAGGTGCTGTAAAGCCTATTCGTCGTTAGTGAAACGAGAAGGCTCAGAACTGTGTATGTAGTACATCTGCACACAGTAGTGTTTAAACGCATTACGCGTATAATTACGATAGTTCTTCTACGCCATCTACCGCGAACGGAACGTGCACTCCTTGTACAAGAATTCTACCGCTTGCAAGGTGTTGTAAAAACTATTCGTCGTTAGTGAAACGGGAAGACTCAGAACTGTGTGTGTAGTACATTTGCACACACCAGTGTTTTAACGCATTGTGCGTAAAATTACAAGCAGTTCTTCACTGCTGCTACCGCGAACGGTACATTCAATTCCTTGTACAAGACTCTACCGCTTGCAAGGATCTGTTAAGACTTTTCGGGGATAGTAACGCGTGTTACGCATAACAATTGATTTTATATCTTTACACACGATATTAATATTGTAGTATTACGTGTGTAAGAAGTGAGTGTAACTGTATCACTGTGCGAGATTTTCCGCAGTGACAGTATCATAAATTGTTACGCAATAGTTCCATCAAGACGTTTCCGTGCTAGTGCAAGATTTCCTCATAGGGTGGTCTGCTGATCGCGGTAGACCTGGGTATTCGCGAGAACACTTGAAGAAGCCGGAGAGGTATAAGCTCAATATACCGTTATTGATTAAACTCACTGTCACCTGAGATATTACTTGGTCTTAAACTCTATATAAGTTTGGCGAGTAATAAAATCCGTAGTACCGTTGTGTGCGAAGTGTCGGATTCATCGTGGGAATTGCAGGACATCAGCCCAGCTGTTACAGGACATCAGCCCAGCTGTTACAGGACATCAGCCCAGCTGTTATAGGACATCAGCCCAGCTGTTATAGGACACCAGCCCAGCTGTTATAGGACCAGCCCAGCTGTTACAGGACGCCAGCCCAGCTGTAAACGTTTCTGGTGAAACGTCTGTCATTTGTAAGCCACACCTGACGAACCATCTATACCGCAAAGACCGGCCCTTCTCTTCAACAACATCATCGTGGGAGTCTTCTTATGTAACGTATCACGTCTTGCGTATGAACATTATTTAACATTTTAAAAGAAAGACTCTATATCAAACATTACATTCTGTACATTTCAAATATACCATATAAACTATAACTTGTGTTTGTACAATAAATAATCTTAAACCCTCCAATATAGACTTGTAATTTGAAATACACATACTATCATATCCTATGCGCCAATAGTTTAGTAATTTGTGTTGTCGCAATATATATATATATTGTTACAACACAAGCCACACCAGTACCAGGGATAAAAAAAGATGATTCTAAATACAAAATAATACTTCATATTAAATAAAATGCTTAATATAAATAAAATATAAAGACAATGACTCGACAAATGACGACATGACCTAACCCAAATGATTGAACCAACAAAAGGAAACAAAAGAAGGAGGGAACCACAAAAAACAAACAAGAATAAAACCAAAGAAGAGAAGAAGGTGATTGAACGAACAAAAAGGAAACAAATTCATGGAATTGAATGACTCAATGTAACATGTTAAAATGAACCCAAAGGAGAAGGTGGAAAACCAAAGTATTAATCAAATACAATGAAAATGAAGAAGGAGTGGAATGAAAAAGAAACAAACCCACAATGAAGGGAAATAAATAAAAATGAAAACCAATGATGATACACAAACAAGTAATAAAGAATATGAGCAGGAGAAATAATGCACTCAAATGTAATATTGGAAACAAGACCAATAATTAACCTATGAGAAAAAAAAAGTAAATGTTATTATCCATTAATGGACAATAGTAATGGAATTGAAAGAAACCCAATTAAACAATGTTAAACACTGTATAAATATAAAAATGTAATTAGAGTTAGATGTAATGATAGAAATATAAGGACATAAGATTGTTATTATTATTAATGAGATATTGTAATGAAAGAGATAGTACAGTAGTGAGATAGTAATTAGAGGGATTACCCATTCAGAAACACTTAAAAAACAAAAACATTTGTGAAGTGCAAAATGAAAGTGTAAAAACCCCAAAGTGTAGTGATAAAGAAAGTACACTAATAAAATTATAATAAACAATAAATAATTTAAAAATGAAGGTGATGATTGAATGAAAATAGTGTAAAATAAAGAATGTTAATATAGTAAAAAATAGTGAATGATAAAAGCACAAACAATTAATAAATCCTAAGAAAACACTAAATGATAAAAAGTGAAGAATGTTAGTAATTAAGAATAGCAGTATAAACAGATAAGACAGTAATTAGTTAAGTAAGAATGTTGTTAATTAATTTCAGTAAATGCAACTACAATTAATAGGGAGAATACAATGAAAGGAAAAACAGATAGCGTTAACATGGAGGGAAAGTAAAGATTGTGTAAAAAATGAAGTAGTTAAAAACAAATCAAAAAACACCCATGTTATAAGGGATCGTTATAAGTTCATAAAAGTGATGTTGTTTATCACACTAAAAAATAATACAAAATAAGATGAATTGTAAACAAAGATTAGCAAATAATAGTTAAATAAGTATTTAAGCAAGTTTATGAATTGGATATGGCTGGTAGAGTTATACAGACCATAGGCCTTAATATTGTATTTAATAAGATCAAAAAATAGTAAATAATAGCCACATTGTTATTATTGGCAAAGTAAATAAGTAAAAAAAATTAAGGAATGTATGACTAGAAAACGAGGAAACTAAATAGGAAACCATTATGTACAAAATAATACTAACAATAATAACATATAAACAGACCCAAAACACAACAATAAAGGATACAACCAATAATAATAACAAAATAAAACCCATTAGGCTAAAAGGAAATGTAATTTGAATGAAATAAGTCAAATATCATAATGGCTACTTAGGCCTAGGAAAATGCCTAACTGTCAAAAACAAACAACTACAAATTGTAATAAGTTAAGTAAGAAATTAGCAAATCCGAGGCGAAGGACTCACCACAGATAATTTGTAAATCATTTTTAAGACAAAATATTATAATAAGCATTTGAATACAAAAAGAAATGTAATTATCAAGTATTAACATAATTATAAAAGCATAAAACCTAAAATAACCCAAACTTGTTGGGTATCAAAATAATCTATGAAAGGAAATACATACTATAGTGACAATATTTAATAATCAGGAAGGAAGATATAGGAATAACAGCAGTCGGAAGATATACTAGGATTTTGAAAAGAATTCAAATTTTGATAACAATGGATTTATATCAATCTCAGCCAATCAGAATTCTTTGGTTACCATAGAAACCACCGTTGAAGACGAAAATTACCGTTGAATACCGTTACTCGTAAAGCGTCAGTCTACCAGGACAGAAGCCAAAGTTTGGAAGACCTATTTTTTAATTAAATAATGTAAAACAGTGAACGAAGTTCAAAACCATGACTGGATAAGAAGCAGACGAACCATTAGAGCAGTCCATTAAAGATCCAGGACCATGAAACTAAAAATTAAAAGGAAATTATGACCACATACTATATGAAAAGGACACCAGACCTACTTAAGTCCAAAGATCAATGAAAATGGAACTTATCGCAGTCCAATCCTCTTCCGATCCAATGAATGAAAACACCAAGTCATGCAGATGTGTTAAGTACCATTGAATTACCTTATTTCCAAAAACCAAATCACTCTAAATTTTACTAAAGGTAAATTGATCTCACTATAAGCCGAATATTTCTCTTTCAAAGATTATTTAAGAAAAATAAACACACTGAAAATTTGTTAACATAAAATCTATCCTCTTGTTGAAATACAAACTTTTGAACCACATTTAACGACACTACAGAACAGATTGTAAACACATACCTTATTATTTATGTACACTTAGAGTAAGGTAAAATATTTTTATTGTAATCATAGGAATTCTTTATCTCATAATCAAAAGAATCCACCGATTTTTTTTACAAAAAACATAGTAATATCTAAACGTTCAGCTGCCATGCTGATGTGGATACTTCGTTACAGAATCGATTTTGTCAGCCTTGAGAGGAAGTGTTTCATGTAAAAAGTCGGTGCAAATTTGTTATAATCTAATTGTCAAATTGAACATTTTAATTATCACCCATTAAAATAACTATTACACGGAGTAACCGTTGTTATTATTTCATAGGGAGTGCATTATATTACTTGCGTTTATTTACGAAGGCTAGGTTTGATAAACAGTGCTCAAGTTGCCATTTGTATAACTGCCGACACGATTCAGAAGGGGGCACGAGCGGGAATTATTTGAACGCCCCGACCGTCATAGCTGAAAATACTTTATTAAGTAATTTTAATTGTTTTAATAAACAATTTGGCGCCACCCGGGATTAACACACCCCTATATCTAAACAGGTAAGGTTACTGCCGTGTTATACTGGTAATTACCGCAACGCTATGGACATCGTTAGCACAAAATTGATGTAACGACCCCAGTGCGAGACGAACACACTAACACTTTACACACATATCAAACTGGTATACATTTTACAGAGACGCACCAGTTTATAACGTTACAGATTGGCTCCCATCTCGGGGCTTAAACGAAGACGAGGACATCTTTTATAACGTTACAATATATATAAAACTCAAAGTCTCAGGATTTGTTTGTATTGAATACAAATCCACACTGTTGCACTAGTTGTGACCAAATTTGTCACAGGTAACCTTTGACACAAGGCAAAAACACTGTCTGCTTGGAATTTGATATTCCGCCCCGTTCACACGATTTAGGCCCTTTTAATTATGTGGTTTATAATCGGATGGCAGCATTGTTGTTTATTCACAGTCGATGTGTGATGCATATACAGATGTTCTTTTAATCAGCCCTCCTTTGAAGTACGAGTACTTTATCACCTTACTTTGCGGAATCCCTCCGAAAAAACGACAAAGCATTGGGCAGGTCCATCCAAATGCTAAGCAAGCAAGGTGATTGCGAGCAGCTGAGACACCTGAGGAACATGAGTCCCAGCTTTAACAACAACAAAGAAGGCAGGTAGAGATTAGGTCTGTTGAGGCACCTGGGGAGCATAGGGACCGCGTAGACTAACAACGAAGAAGGCAGGTGGAGATCAGGGCTGCGGAAACATGTGAGGTGCATGCGGAGCATGCAGACCAACAACATCTAAGGCAAGCTGAATTAAGTGCCGCAGAAACACCTGAGGAGCATGGGGAGTGTGTCGAGCAGAAACACATGAGGCAGGCTAAATTAAGGGATGTGGAATTACCAGAACGACGTGAATATCAGCTTGAAAATTACTGCATATGGCATGCTCAAGTGAGCAGACAAGGTGATTTGATTTTAGAGGATATACACTTGGTTGGTCGGCCGACCGCAATTTTTTACATGACCGCGCGGTCTGAAACTTTACGTCGACTGGGCGGCAACTGTGTACACAGCTGCCCACTAAAACTCTGTTACTTCACCGGAAATGCACAGCCTTCGAGTTATGAACTGTTCGTCACCGTAATGTAGTGTGGATTTTCGATGTGCCCAAGTAGTTGACGATATTACACTGCGACGATACAGGAGGCTCAGGTAGGTGGAGCCTCTAATCGGCTTCCTTCAGCTTCAAAGCACATGGTGATACAACTGTTCAGCCTCGCCATTTTTTCGTGGCATGGGTCGAGGCTGTAAGCGTCGCATCTGCGTTCGTGTCCGTATGTGTGCGTGCACTGTACGTGACAAACACTTGATTTACCAAACAGTATTGCGTTCTCTGACAATATCCCGCTCAAAAAGCTATGCCAGTGTTCATTGTTTGAAATCACTATTATTTTACCTGGGACTAGCCGCACTGATAGCAAATAAATTTATGAATTTAATAAAAAAATAAAGACCCCCTTTTTGCGCCATTACAATACCCCCCCAATGAGAGGTTTTATGCCCGAGAGCATAAGAACTCTCATTGCTAAACCCTAAGAGGATCGGTCAGGATATGGTGCCAACAACCCCCCGTTAATTTTTTAAAACACGTCATGGGTAAACTACCCCTCTAGCTCGGCGACTATGGCTGCACCTGAACGACATCACTGGACTTCTCTGTTCGAGATCCCAACATCATACCATCGGACATATATTTACCATAGTACCCCTAACCTTCTAACATTTCACAAAAAAATCAAAAACTGGCCTTATACCATACCAGATCCTCAACCAATATGTTCCCCCTTACATGCATACTGGGTTGCCTTTAGCAAGTACTGGGTGCGTATACATACTGGTTATTATATTAAACACAAACTCCATACTTCTTGACATCAACTTTCAAAAATAATTTCTGTTTTTATTTTCCATTTAATTGGTTTGACGTTACGTTTTCAAATCAAAAATAAATTAAACAAATCAAATTGAAATCTTTTAAATTTTGTTCGCTTAGAGAAAGTAATCTAAGTTCATTGTCAAAGATACATTAATTTGATCATCTTCCTTTTACTTCACAATTTCAAAATCTTTTAATTGAATTTATAACTCTTCTTACTTATTTGCTAACAATCCTAATAAACAAATAAAAATACACAACTTATTTCTACTATAAATTCAAAATAAATGCCCTTGAGTACAAAAGAGAACATAAAATACACATCATAAATCAGCTGACACCTTCCCTACTTATAAGGAACATTACAATTTACAATAATGTTCTTTAATACAAAGAACAGAAAATTAAAAAAAATTTTTTTTTTTTCAAAAAATTTTAATTTCCCAAAATATTTCTTTTATCAATATCAAGAAAAAATAAAATTATTTAATTTAATTAAGTAACAAAAATTTCATGAATCAATTACTAGAAACTTATCCTGTCCCTAACATCAGCCATCAGCTGATCTCTCTGGATGAGGTGAATGACCTTGCTCTAGATACCCCATACAAAAGTATACCATGAAAAATACACAACATATGTTCATAATTCTTACACTCTAACATAATAAAAATGATGACACAATAAAACATAATAAACAAAATCTGATAAACATCTTCTACACTTGAAATAGTGTTTCCAGAATCAGTAAAATCCTTTATGAAATTATTACACAGAAATCAATTACTTCTAAACATCTACTACAATAGCATTTCTTGAATTAAAACAAAATCAACAAAACCCTAACACTTAAAATCATTCGTTCTCATAAGTGAAATACATCACTAATCATTGAATCATAGTTATAGCCACTGTTACTGAACAGGAACTGGGTCACCATCCACCAACTCTCTCTATAGAGGAAGTGAAATTGATCGCCCTTTGTTTACAGATGTCATCACCCTCTCACTGATTTTTCAGTTACCCTCCTGCTACATCAATTTTCTTAAATTCCCCCCTTTACCCAGTTACAATTAGGTAACCACCCGCCGGATAAACCGGATCGAGCGTTTGCCTTATGCACAGATGCGTTATCTGTGCCCCTGGCTTGTAACGGCCAGCTCCTTTTCCACACACACTATTGTTTCCTGGTGTTGGACTGTGGCGCCCATTTGCATTCCCAAGAACTGAAGTTTATATAGGGTATAGACGCTGCCTATACCGTTCTTGGTTCAGCGTTATATAAAAATTCGGCATTACTGATGTCCGAGGACACCAGTAATCCTACTATAATGATTCACACACCCTTAAAACGGCACTATCACTACCTTCAATGATAGCCGCTGTTCCATAATTATGTAGTTTCCCCTTAGTTACCCCCCGGTTAATTTCTAAATTCACCAATTTAGAATATACTTACATTATAAATCCACGGTCAGGGTTCGGTGAAGGCGTGACCACCCGAAATGTAGGGGAAACTACCAAAAGACATAAGGTTCACACTGACACCGTTACTACAATTCTCGGATGGTAAACTCTTATATGTTTGGTTATTTTATTATTTAATTTTTCATGTTTAACATTTCTGAGACTCATCTACACTTTAACTTTTAAACCTCAAACATTTTATCTTATTTAAATTGCATTATAAACTTCATACTTACAGTACATCACTCATATACTCTATAGACACAAAAATATAAACATTGATCGTCAACAAATCATGTACACAACTCCTTGTCTCTTCTGAAACATTTTAACAATCATATGATTCCACAACTAAATACATTTTACATTTATTCATTTATTATTTATTATCAAGTTCCAATCCCCTAAAATCATTTAAATTCCTTATCAAAATCTCTTTATACAACATTTTAAATTAATCAGTTACTTCATCTCAAATTATTTTAATTCCATCAAGTATTGAAAACACAACATTTTTAAATACATTACTCCAAAACAATTACAATTTATTTATTACCTTCATACTTATTCCTGTTATTTATTTAGTCTGCCAACATATTATTATTATTAAACCAATTTCTACTACATATACACATCTTGTTTACATAACACCTGTTACAATACAAACACAATTAATTTCACTATCAATTTATTTACAATTCTTTGACATTATTTTTCTGTTTACCACACCTCATTTCATAATCTAGCCAGGTCATTACCATAAACTAAAATATTTAAATTGTCCATTCACTTATTTTTTATTTAACCCCCATCATCATATAATAGTCTTATTTTTACATAACACTTATCATTCTTATTCACACTCAATTCATTATTATTATTTATATAAATCCTTAAATTTTTAGTGACCGTCAATCAGTGAATGTTTTAGTGGATGGTTAGTGAGGATCGGTCAATAATACAACTTTTAGTTATTTTGCGTCGACGTTTCGACAATATTTATTGTCATCTTCAGGACCTGTGTATGAAATACAACAGAAATATCAAACATAACGAGACAATTAAATATTTGGGAGAACGTGTTGGTGATGTGAGTGTGTGCGTGCGTATGTATGTATCATTTATTTTAAATGATACATACATACGCACGCACACACTCACATCACCAACACGTTTACCCAAATAAATGATACATACATACGCACGCACACACTCACATCACCAACACGTTCACCCAAATATTTAATTGTCTCGTTATGTTTGATATTTCTATTGTATTTCATACACAGGTCCTGAAGATGACAATAAATATTGTTGAAACGTCGACGCAAAATAACTAAAAGTTGTATTATTGACCGATCCTCACTAACCATCCACTAAAACATTCATTATTTATATAATAATTTTCTAATATTTCACATTGTTCCGTAAAACTCACATAATAATCTACTGGCTTATCCCACATTATTATCAAATCATTTAGCCTGTCTACAGTATTGATTTTGGTCTTGTCACTGTCTATATCATTATCTATCACCCCTAAGTATTTTAACCTCTCAATTTCAGAATCATCTACTATTAATACTCCACGTCTATGCACAGGTAAGTATTCAATATAATTATCAACGTTTTCATTATCTGTTACTGCACTATTCTCGCAACAAGGTAAGTCTACAATATTACTTACTCTCCCAATATTCATTCTCTCTATCAACTCTCCATAACCTCTATTTACCTTAAATACCTTTATCTCTCCATCAACATACACCTCTCTCTCACCCCATTTCACTCTTTCTCTATCAATACATGCAGAGGGTTCTGCTATATTAAAACACTTCCTGATTCCTCCAGGAACAACACAAAATTTCAAAAGACAATTATTAGTAGAACATTATCTACCCAATACATTCGTGAAGACCTTTCTTCACCCCCCACAATACCACGGGAAAATTTTACCCTCTGCCATTCACTACCTCTATACTATCTCTCCACTTTCTCTCTGATTCATTAACACACGTTAACATTCCATTATTACATCCTACTTCCATTAAAATTTTATCAGCCCTATTATATTCACAACCATATTCTCTAACACCATATGTTTAATTATATCATCGTAATTCTCACCCCTACTTACCTCATTATAATTATCGTTATTACACACGTCGTCTACCGCCACCTGTTTTTCATTTAAACTGCCACCACTGTTAATACATGTATCTCCGTTATTTTCACTTATTTTGCTCTTACCTGTATTTATTACCCACACTCCCATTCTCTCAATATTTCGTTCTAATTTGCTAACGTTACTGGTAAATATCTCATTGGTTTTCTCAACATTTTTATTGATTTCTTTAATATCGCTTTTTTAATTCATTAAATTTGTTATTCTGTACTTCGAAACTACTCTTTACTTCGCTAACGTCACTACTCAATTTATCAAATTTATTACTAAAATTACTATTAATTTCAGTAAGTCTACTCTTATTTTTAACATCTTGAGCTTTCATAAAATTAAATATGTCATCTAATGACAACTTTTGTACTCTATTGACTGTAGGTGTTGATTCGGCATTTATTTCGTTCATATTCATTGATTCGGTCTCGCTTACTTCAACATTTACTGAGCTCTCTGTTTCAATGTCAGTTAAGCTGACGTCTTCATTATTATTTTTATTAGTCTCCATTTTTTATATTACTTATTAGATTCAATGCAATCTTAAATATACATAGTATTATTCATATAGTGTAATATAAGTATCACTTAACTATATCTTAACCTCGTTTCTACGTAATTTTTTACGCACTTTGTCTCAACCCCTAAATCACGCTTGTACTCACATTTAGGTGCGGTTTATTAAAAATTACATTTACAAACTTGTCCCAGTTCGGGCGCCATTGAGACATTACTTTTATTTACAAATATTTATTAAATAGAATACACAATCCTTACAACTCTTACCTTTCACTGGTCCCAGGTTCTTCGCACAAACTCTTGAAGAATAAGCGTGAATTAGGGTAACATTCTTCAATAAATTATACTCTCAATTTCTGTTAACTAACTCAATTTATTTCACATTCTTTTAAATATTTGATTTTACGTTACTTATTTGTTATTTTCACTTTTTATCGGAAAACATTGTTATTCATTTGTTACCATTATACAGGCACATACAAATAAAAGAAAACTTGTTGAATTACTTATTGTGCTAACAATCTTAAACGATAATAATAATAATAAGGAAACCCAGCGTGCACTGTACGTGACAAACACTTGATTTACCAAACAGTATTGCGTTCTCTGACAATATCCCGCTCAAAAAGCTATGCCAGTGTTCATTGTTTGAAATCACTATTATTTTACCTGGGACTAGCCGCACTGATAGCAAATAAATTTATGAATTTAATAAAAAAATAAAGACCCCCTTTTTGCGCCATTACAATACCCCCCCCAATGAGAGGTTTTATGCCCGAGAGCATAAGAACTCTCATTGCTAAACCCTAAGAGGATCGGTCAGGATATGGTGCCAACAACCCCCCGTTAATTTTTTAAAACACGTCATGGGTAAACTACCCCTCTAGCTCGGCGACTATGGCTGCACCTGAACGACATCACTGGACTTCTCTGTTCGAGATCCCAACATCATACCATCGGACATATATTTACCATAGTACCCCTAACCTTCTAACATTTCACAAAAAAATCAAAAACTGGCCTTATACCATACCAGATCCTCAACCAATATGTTCCCCCTTACATGCATACTGGGTTGCCTTTAGCAAGTACTGGGTGCGTATACATACTGGTTATTATATTAAACACAAACTCCATACTTCTTGACATCAACTTTCAAAAATAATTTCTGTTTTTATTTTCCATTTAATTGGTTTGACGTTACGTTTTCAAATCAAAAATAAATTAAACAAATCAAATTGAAATCTTTTAAATTTTGTTCGCTTAGAGAAAGTAATCTAAGTTCATTGTCAAAGATACATTAATTTGATCATCTTCCTTTTACTTCACAATTTCAAAATCTTTTAATTGAATTTATAACTCTTCTTACTTATTTGCTAACAATCCTAATAAACAAATAAAAATACACAACTTATTTCTACTATAAATTCAAAATAAATGCCCTTGAGTACAAAAGAGAACATAAAATACACATCATAAATCAGCTGACACCTTCCCTACTTATAAGGAACATTACAATTTACAATAATGTTCTTTAATACAAAGAACAGAAAATTAAAAAAAATTTTTTTTTTTCAAAAAATTTTAATTTCCCAAAATATTTCTTTTATCAATATCAAGAAAAAATAAAATTATTTAATTTAATTAAGTAACAAAAATTTCATGAATCAATTACTAGAAACTTATCCTGTCCCTAACGTCAGCCATCAGCTGATCTCTCTGGATGAGGTGAATGACCTTGCTCTAGATACCCCATACAAAAGTATACCATGAAAAATACACAACATATGTTCATAATTCTTACACTCTAACATAATAAAAATGATGACACAATAAAACATAATAAACAAAATCTGATAAACATCTTCTACACTTGAAATAGTGTTTCCAGAATCAGTAAAATCCTTTATGAAATTATTACACAGAAATCAATTACTTCTAAACATCTACTACAATAGCATTTCTTGAATTAAAACAAAATCAACAAAACCCTAACACTTAAAATCATTCGTTCTCATAAGTGAAATACATCACTAATCATTGAATCATAGTTATAGCAACTGTTACTGAACAGGAACTGGGTCACCATCCACCAACTCTCTCTATAGAGGAAGTGAAATTGATCGCCCTTTGTTTACAGATGTCATCACCCTCTCACTGATTTTTCAGTTACCCTCCTGCTACATCAATTTTCTTAAATTCCCCCCTTTACCCAGTTACAATTAGGTAACCACCCGCCGGATAAACCGGATCGAGCGTTTGCCTTATGCACAGATGCGTTATCTGTGCCCCTGGCTTGTAACGGCCAGCTCCTTTTCCACACACACTATTGTTTCCTGGTGTTGGACTGTGGCGCCCATTTGCATCCCCAAGAACTGAAGTTTATATAGGGTATAGACGCTGCCTATACCGTTCTTGGTTCAGCGTTATATAAAAATTCGGCATTACTGATGTCCGAGGACACCAGTAATCCTACTATAATGATTCACACACCCTTAAAACGGCACTATCACTACCTTCAATGATAGCCGCTGTTCCATAATTATGTAGTTTCCCCTTAGTTACCCCCCGGTTAATTTCTAAATTCACCAATTTAGAATATACTTACATTATAAATCCACGGTCAGGGTTCGGTGAAGGCGTGACCACCCGAAATGTAGGGGAAACTACCAAAAGACATAAGGTTCACACTGACACCGTTACTACAATTCTCGGATGGTAAACTCTTATATGTTTGGTTATTTTATTATTTAATTTTTCATGTTTAACATTTCTGAGACTCATCTACACTTTAACTTTTAAACCTCAAACATTTTATCTTATTTAAATTGCATTATAAACTTCATACTTACAGTACATCACTCATATACTCTATAGACACAAAAATATAAACATTGATCGTCAACAAATCATGTACACAACTCCTTGTCTCTTCTGAAACATTTTAACAATCATATGATTCCACAACTAAATACATTTTACATTTATTCATTTATTATTTATTATCAAGTTCCAATCCCCTAAAATCATTTAAATTCCTTATCAAAATCTCTTTATACAACATTTTAAATTAATCAGTTACTTCATCTCAAATTATTTTAATTCCATCAAGTATTGAAAACACAACATTTTTAAATACATTACTCCAAAACAATTACAATTTATTTATTACCTTCATACTTATTCCTGTTATTTATTTAGTCTGCCAACATATTATTATTATTAAACCAATTTCTACTACATATACACATCTTGTTTACATAACACCTGTTACAATACAAACACAATTAATTTCACTATCAATTTATTTACAATTCTTTGACATTATTTTTCTGTTTACCACACCTCATTTCATAATCTAGCCAGGTCATTACCATAAACTAAAATATTTAAATTGTCCATTCACTTATTTTTTATTTAACCCCCATCATCATATAATAGTCTTATTTTTACATAACACTTATCATTCTTATTCACACTCAATTCATTATTATTATTTATATAAATCCTTAAATTTTTAGTGACCGTCAATCAGTGAATGTTTTAGTGGATGGTTAGTGAGGATCGGTCAATAATACAACTTTTAGTTATTTTGCGTCGACGTTTCGACAATATTTATTGTCATCTTCAGGACCTGTGTATGAAATACAACAGAAATATCAAACATAACGAGACAATTAATATTTGGGTGAACGTGTTGGTGATGTGAGTGTGTGCGTGCGTATGTATGTATCATTTATTTTAAATGATACATACATACGCACGCACACACTCACATCACCAACACGTTTACCCAAATAAATGATACATACATACGCACGCACACACTCACATCACCAACACGTTCACCCAAATATTTAATTGTCTCGTTATGTTTGATATTTCTATTGTATTTCATACACAGGTCCTGAAGATGACAATAAATATTGTTGAAACGTCGACGCAAAATAACTAAAAGTTGTATTATTGACCGATCCTCACTAACCATCCACTAAAACATTCATTATTTATATAATAATTTTCTAATATTTCACATTGTTCCGTAAAACTCACATAATAATCTACTGGCTTATCCCACATTATTATCAAATCATTTAGCCTGTCTACAGTATTGATTTTGGTCTTGTCACTGTCTATATCATTATCTATCACCCCTAAGTATTTTAACCTCTCAATTTCAGAATCATCTACTATTAATACTCCACGTCTATGCACAGGTAAGTATTCAATATAATTATCAACGTTTTCATTATCTGTTACTGCACTATTCTCGCAACAAGGTAAGTCTACAATATTACTTACTCTCCCAATATTCATTCTCTCTATCAACTCTCCATAACCTCTATTTACCTTAAATACCTTTATCTCTCCATCAACATACACCTCTCTCTCACCCCATTTCACTCTTTCTCTATCAATACATGCAGAGGGTTCTGCTATATTAAAACACTTCCTGATTCCTCCAGGAACAACACAAAATTTCAAAAGACAATTATTAGTAGAACATTATCTACCCAATACATTCGTGAAGACCTTTCTTCACCCCCCACAATACCACGGGAAAATTTTACCCTCTGCCATTCACTACCTCTATACTATCTCTCCACTTTCTCTCTGATTCATTAACACACGTTAACATTCCATTATTACATCCTACTTCCATTAAAATTTTATCAGCCCTATTATATTCACAACCATATTCTCTAACACCATATGTTTAATTATATCATCGTAATTCTCACCCCTACTTACCTCATTATAATTATCGTTATTACACACGTCGTCTACCGCCACCTGTTTTTCATTTAAACTGCCACCACTGTTAATACATGTATCTCCGTTATTTTCACTTATTTTGCTCTTACCTGTATTTATTACCCACACTCCCATTCTCTCAATATTTCGTTCTAATTTGCTAACGTTACTGGTAAATATCTCATTGGTTTTCTCAACATTTTTATTGATTTCTTTAATATTGTTTTTTTAATTCATTAAATTTGTTATTCTGTACTTCGAAACTACTCTTTACTTCGCTAACGTCACTACTCAATTTATCAAATTTATTACTAAAATTACTATTAATTTCAGTAAGTCTACTCTCATTTTTAACATCTTGAGCTTTCATAAAATTAAATATGTCATCTAATGACAACTTTTGTACTCTATTGACTGTAGGTGTTGATTCGGCATTTATTTCGTTCATATTCATTGATTCGGTCTCGCTTACTTCAACATTTACTGAGCTCTCTGTTTCAATGTCAGTTAAGCTGACGTCTTCATTATTATTTTTATTAGTCTCCATTTTTTATATTACTTATTAGATTCAATGCAATCTTAAATATACATAGTATTATTCATATAGTGTAATATAAGTATCACTTAACTATATCTTAACCTCGTTTCTACGTAATTTTTTACGCACTTTGTCTCAACCCCTAAATCACGCTTGTACTCACATTTAGGTGCGGTTTATTAAAAATTACATTTACAAACTTGTCCCAGTTCGGGCGCCATTGAGACATTACTTTTATTTACAAATATTTATTAAATAGAATACACAATCCTTACAACTCTTACCTTTCACTGGTCCCAGGTTCTTCGCACAAACTCTTGAAGAATAAGCGTGAATTAGGGTAACATTCTTCAATAAATTATACTCTCAATTTCTGAATTATACTGCCCACTAAAACTCTGTTACTTCACCGGAAACGCACAGCCTTCGAGTTATGAACTGTTCATCACTGTACATGCAGTGTGGATTTTCAATGTGCCCAAGTAGTTGACGATATTACACTGCGACGATACAGGAGGCTCAGGTAGGTGGAGCCTCTAATCGGCTTCCTTCAGCTTCAAAGCACATGGTGACACAACTGTTCAGCCTCGCCATTTTTTCGTGGCGTGGGTCGAGGCTGTAAGCGTCGCATCTGCATTCGTGTGCGTGCACTGTACGTGACAAACACTTGATTTACCAAAACAGTATTGCGTTCTCTGACAATATCCCGCTCAAAAAGCTATGCCAGCGTTCATTGTTTGAAATCACTATTATTTTACCTGGGACCAGCCGCACTGATAGCAAATAAATTAATGAATTTAATAAAAAATAAAGACCCCCTTTTTGTCCCATTACAATACCCCCCCCCAATGAGAGGTTTTATGCCCGAGAGCATAAAAACTCTCATTGCTAAACCCTAAGAGGATCGGTGAGGATATGGCGCCAACAACCCCCCCCGTTAATTTTTTAAAACACGTCATGGGTAAACTACCCCCCTAGTTCGGCGACTATGGCTGCACCTGAACGACATCACTGGACTTCTCTGTTCGAGATCCCAACACCATACCATCGGACAGATATTTACCATAGTACCCCTAACCTTCTAACATTTCACAAAAAAATCAAAAACTGGCCTTATACCATACCAGATCCTCAACCGATATGCTCCCCCTTACATGCATACTGGGTTGCCTTTAGCAAGTACTGGGTGCGTATACATACTGGTTATTATATTAAACACAAACTCCATACTTCTTGACATCAACTTTCAAAAATAATTTCTGTTTTTATTTTCCATTTAATTGGTTTGACGTTACGTTTTCAAATCAAAAATAAATTAAACAAATCAAATTGAAATCCTTTAAATTTTGTTCGCTTAGAGAAAGTAATCTAAGTTCATTGTCAAAGATCCATTAATTTGATCATCTCCTTCCTTTTACTTTACAATTTCAAAATCTTTTAATTGAATTTATAACTCTTCTTACTTATTTGCTACAATCCTAATAACAAATAAAAATACACAACTTATTTCTACTATAAATTCAAAATAAATGCCCTTGAGTACAAAAGAGAACATAAAATACACATCATAAATCAGCTGACACCTTCCCTACTTATAAGGAACATTACAATTTACAATAATGTTCTTTAATACAAAGAACAGAAAATTAAAAAAAATTTTTTTTGTTTTCAAAAAATTTTAATTTCCCAAAATATTTCTTTTATCAATATCAAGAAAAAATAAAATTATTTAATTTAATTAAGTAACAAAAATTTCATGAATCAATTACTAGAAACTTATCCTGTCCCTAACATCAGCCATCAGCTGATCTCTCTGGATGAGGTGAATGACCTTGCTCTAGATACTCCATACAAAAGTATACCATGAAAAATGCACAACATATGTTCATAATTCTTACACTCTAACATAATAAAAATGATGACACAATAAAACATAATAAACAAAATCTGATAAACATCTTCCACACTTGAAATAGTCTTTCCAGAATCAGTCAAATCCTTTATGAAATTATTACACAGAAATCAATTACTTCTAAACATCTACTACAATAGCATTTCTTGAATCAAAACAAAATCATTATAATTGACCCTAACACTTAAAATCATTCGTTCTCATAAGTGAAATACATCACTAATCATTGAATCATAGTTATAGCAACTGTTACTGAACAGGAACTGGGTCACCAACCACCAACTCTCTCTATAGAGGAAGTGAAATTGATCGCCCTTTGTTTACAGATGTCGTCACCCTCTCACTGATTTTTCAGTTACCCTCCTACTACATCAATTTTCTTAAATTCCCCCCTTTACCCAGTTACAATTAGGTAACCACCCGCCGGATAAACCGGATCGAGCGTTTGCCTTATGCACAGATGCGTTATCTGTGCCCCTGGCTTGTAACGGCCAGCTCCTTTTCCACACACACTATTGTTTCCTGGTGTTGGACTGTGGCGCCCATTTGCATCCCCAAGAACTGAAGTTTATATAGGGTATAGACGCTGCCTATACCGTTCTTGGTTCAGCGTTATAAAAATTCGGCATTACTGATGTCCGAGGACACCAGTAATCCTACTATAATGATTCACACACCCTTAAAACGGCACTATCACTACCTTCAATGATAGCCGCTGTTCCATAATTATGTAGTTTCCCTTTAGTTACCCCCCGGTTAATTTCTAAATTCACCAATTTAGAATATACTTACATTATAAATCCACGGTCAGGGTTCAGTGAAGCCGTGACCGCCCGAAATGTAGGGGAAACTACCAAAAGACATATAAAGTTCACACTGACACCGTTACTACAATTCTCAGATGGAAAACTCTTATATGTTTGGTTATTTTATTATTTAATTTTTCATGTTTAACATCTCTGAGACTCATCTACACTTTAACTTTTAAACCTCAAACATTTTATCTTATTTAAATTGCATTATAAACTTCATACTTACAGTACATCACTCATATACTCTCATAGACACAAAAATATAAACATTGATCGTCAACAAATCATGTACACAACTCCTTGTCTCTTCTGAAACATTTTAACAATCATATGATTCCACAACTAAATACATTTTACATTTATTCATTTATTATTTATTATCAAGTTCCAATCTCCTAAAATCATTTAAATTCCTTATCAAAATCTCTTTATACAACATTTTAAATTAATCAGTTACTTCATCTCAAATTATTTTAATTCCATCAAGTATTGAAAACAACATTTTTAATTACATTACTCCAAAACAATTACAATTTATTTATTACCTTCATACTTATTCCTGTTATTTATTTAGTCTGCAAACATATTATTATTATTAAACCAATTTCTACTACATATACACATCTTGTTTACATAACACCTGTTACAATACAAACACAATTAATTTCACTATCAATTTATTTACAATTCTTTGACATTATTTTTCTGTTTACCACACCTCATTTCATAATCTAGCCAGGTCATTACCATAAACTAAAATATTTAAAATGTCCATTCACTTATTTTTTATTTAACCCCCATCATCATATAATAGTCTTATTTTTATATAACAATTATCATTCTTATTCACACTCAATTCATTATTATTATTTATATAATAATTTTCTAATATTTCACATTGTTCCGTAAAACCCACATAATAACCTACTGGCTTATCCCACATTATTATCAAATCATTTAGCCTGTCTACATTATTGATTTTGGTCTTGTCACCGTCTATATCATTATCTATCACCCCTAAGTATTTTAACCTCTCAATTTGAGAATCATCTACTATTAATACTCCACGTCTATGCACAGGTAAGTATTCAATATAATTATCAACGTTTTCATTATCTGTTACTGCACTATTCTCGCAACAAGGTAAGTCTACAATATTACTTACTCTCCCAATATTCATTCTCTCTATCAACTCTCCATAACCTCTATTTACCTTAAATACCTTTATCTCTCCATCAACATACAACTCTCTCTCACCCCATTTCACTCTTTCTCTATCAATACACGCAGAGGGTACTGCTATATTAAAACACTTCCTGATTCCTCCAGGAACAACACAAAATTTCAAAAGACAATTATTGGTAGAACATTATTAAAAATTACATTTACAAACTTGTCCCAGTTCGGGCGCCATTGAGACATTACTTTTATTTACAAATATTTATTAAATAAGAATACACAATCCTTACAACTCTTACCTTTCACTGGTCCCAGGTTCTTCGCACAAACTCTTGAAGAATAAGCGTGAATTAGGGTAACATTCTTCAATAAATTATACTCTCAATTTCTGTTAACTAACTCAATTTATTTCACATTCTTTTAAATATTTGATTTTACGTTACTTATTTGTTATTTTCACTTTTTATCGGAAAACATTGTTATTCATTTGTTACCATTATACAGGCACATACAAATAAAAGAAAACTTGTTGAATTACTTATTGTGCTAACAATCTTAAACGATAATAATAATAAGGAAACCCAGCTTGCTACACACTTTCACTCATTCTAATTACCCCCTATTATGTAAAATAATAATAATAGGTTGGGTGTAATATTGTTACATGATACAGCGTCGTCTCCACCGACCACGTGGCGCGTCCCACAGAGTCCCCTTATTCACTGTCCAAAAGGTTGTTGTTTCACTGTTTGATAAAAATTTTGCTTGTTTTCATTGTTCCATAGAGGTTTGGATTTTTTACACTGCTTTACATATCTCGGATATACACTTGGTTGGTCGGCCGACCGCAATTTTTTACATCACCACGTGGTCTGAAACTTTACATCGACTGGGCGGCTACTGTGTACACAGCTGCCCACTAAAACTCTGTTACTTCACCGGAAACGCACAGCCTTCGAGTTATGAACTGTTCGTCACTGTACATGCAGTGTGGATTTTCAATGTGCCCAAGTAGTTGACGATATTACACTGCGACGATACAGGAGGCTCAGGTAGGTGGAGCCTCTAATCGGCTTCCTTCAGCTTCAAAGCACATGGTGATACAACTGTTCAGCCTCGCCATTTTTTCGTGGCGTGGGTCGAGGTTGTAAGCGTCGCATCTGCCCTCGTGTTCGTATGTGTGCGTGCTCTGTACGTGACAAACACTTGATTTACCAAAACAGTATTGCGTTCTCTGACAATACCCCGCTCAAAATGCTATGCCAGCGTTCATTGTTTGAAATCACTATTATTTTACCTGGGACTACCCGCACTTATAGCAAATAACTTTATGAATTTAATAAAAAAATAAAGACCTCCTTTATGCCCCATTACATAAACTATCTCATCAACAATTTCGTCTTGCTCTACATTTTGTATTCTGAAAATAGACTCTGAAATATAGTTAAAAATAATTCCTGTAATCTTATATTTACGTATTTAACTAACTTATATCTACTTTGTAAGGCGACCCAGTTTGCCCACTCTCTCAGTCATTCATTATACATTTAAGTTTTATTTTCCCCATAATAAAGAGCTCTTTTAAATTAAATATTCGTAATTAATTGAAGGTGATACATTTACGTATTTAACAGCGTCACTGCTGCCCATGTGCTGCTCTCCGCATTTTCATCACACTTGTCCGAAAAAATGTTATTCTGCGTTAATTTTGAGGTCACTGAGATTAGTTCATATTGTACTGTTTTATAACTTCTGATTCCGTGTTTAATTCACATTTTACACTGGTCAGCCGACCCTAATTTGCTCGAGCTAAGTTTTTATACGACCGCACGGTCCGCTGGCTGTAGTAAAACAAAAAAGGACGCTACCTCTGTTTTTTCAAGATGGCCAGCCGCTTCATTCCGCGGCAACTTGGTATTTCATTGGTCCAGGAAGGAACCACGTGACAGACTAATTACGCTCCTTTCTGTGGCAAGTCTACCGAAAAGCTGGCGGTCTTACCATAATCTTGGGCTCGCAAAAAAGTTCGTGCTTATTCAAACGCGTGAGCAAGCAGGCGCGCACTTGAAACATTCCAGAGTACCTGCAAATGGTACTTGTTGACAGAATTTCCTTACCAACATGCGGATGGGTGTCACCTTCAGGAATTTCTATTATTACAGATTGAGGCCTTGTATGGGTAACTACACTACGTCGTATTCACAATTGAAATAAAGAAAAACCCTTCAAATCTGTCCCATTACAATACCCCCCCCCCAATGAGAGGTTTCCTGCCGAAACAGAAAAACTCATTGCTAAACCCTAAGAGGACCAGTGAGGATTTGGTGCCAACGACCCCCCTTTAATTTCTAAGCACATCATGGGTAAACTACCCCCCTAGTTTTATTTTGTTTTTATATAGTATCCAAGTCACTTTTTCACAATAATGTATCACCTTTTTATCCGTCAGTGACTTCGTTCAGGGTTTTTTATTTAGACGCGTTTCGTGACATGTGTCACATCTTCAATAGTCCTCGTCAAAAGTTAAAATTCACGTAAAACACATAAAAACACATTTGCACATATTTACAAAATTACAATGACGACACACACATAACACGATGTAACTACGGCTTTGCTGGACCGGTCCGACCGCGCGTGCAGTTGCCGAGCCACTAATTGAACTAAGTCAATCCTTATCACCAGTCATTACCGTCTGTAAACAACCATTTGTTTTAAAATAAAACAACCATTCCCGTTAGAAGAGAAAACAGGTGTTTACAGGATGTCATGTGATGATTGTGATTGTTTCTATCTGGGAAAAACTGGCAGGTCTTTCTTGAAAAGATACAAAGAACATCTACCAAGGAATGATTTAGACACGACCAAATCTAATTATGCGCGCCATCTAATGATGCATAACCATAATTACACAGATTTCAATACCAATTTCAAAGCAATCCATGTACGCGGTAAGGGTAGGTTAATGGACGCTCTCGAGGAGTTTGAGATTTATAAATCATTTAAAGACAAGAATATCAACAATAACAGTATACTAAACGAACAATTAAGGTTTCAATCTCATTCACTATATGATACAGCCCTAAATATAATCGCGCATGACGGTAATGACTGGTGATAAGGATTGACTTAGTTCAATTAGTGGCTCGGCAACTGCACGCGCGGTCGGACCGGTCCAGCGAAGCCGTAGTTACATCGTGTTATGTGTGTGTCGTCATTGTAATTTTGTAAATATGTGCAAATGTGTTTTTATGTGTTTTACGTGAATTTTAACTTTTGACGAGGACTACTGAAGATGTGACGCATGTCACAAAACGCGTCTAAATAAAAAACGCTGAACGAAGTCACTGACGGATAAAAAGGTAATAAATTACCCCCCTAGCTCGGCGACTATGGCTGCATCTGCACGATATTACTGGACTTCTCTGTTCGAGATCCCAACACCGTAAAATCGGACAGACACTCGCCACAGTACCACCTTCCTTATAACATTCCCAAAAAATTCCAAAACTGGCCTTATACCATACCAGATCCTCAACCGATATGTCTCCCCTTACATACATACTGGGTTGCCTTTAGCAAGTACTGGGTGCGTACATATTCATTATTACATTAGACACACTATCTCTTCATTAATTATTAACATAAAATTCAAATTTTGTTCAAACAGTGAAATAAATCTAAGTCCACTATCAAGAATTTACTTGATGTTAATTTACATCATCTCTCAATTATTTAATTTCATCACAAATTTTACATCTTTCCAAAATCTTTTAAATGAATTTATGAATTTACTTTATCATTCTTATTAACTAAAGGCTAACAATTATAATAAACAAATAAAAATAAACAACTGACTGCTATCATAAATTCAAAAAATAACTACACTTGGTTACAAAAGACAACATAAGATAAACATCATGAATCAGCTGACACCTTCTCTACATATAGTGAACATTAAAATTTAAAAATAAAATTCGTTGTGGCAAAGAACAAAAATATTTTTTTTTTTTAGAAAATTAATTTCCAAAAAAAAACTATTTTGTCAATTAATAAAAATAATTATTCAATCATTTAATTAAATTGATTAACAAAAGAAGCTATGAATTAATTATAAGAAACATACTACATCTCTAATACCAGTCATCAACTGATACCTCATGGTCAGGTGAATGACCTTACCCTAGACACACTACACAAAATTATACAATGTAAAACACATAACACATGTTTATAATTCCTACACACTAACATAGTACAACATAATAAAACATATAAACATCTACCTTCCTAGACTTAATCTTTCAAACCAGTAAATTCATCTATAAAACTATCATATAGAGCAAAACATATTTAAATCAACTACCTCTGAACAAATTATTTACTTGAAAACGTTAATTATCTTCCATTGTCATAATACTTCTTAACTCAAGATACAGTCATTTAGTTACTTCATCAGCTCATCAACATACTTCAGTTTACAATTTTAATTCGTTACTACCCTTAGTAACCCCCTTCCACACACACTATGGCCCCCCCTGGACTGTAGCGCCCAGTTGCTTCCACAAGGACTGAAGTTAGGGAGGAATTTTGTCATCTCCTGTCCTTGCTTCGGCCTTACATTTTTAAATTCCAGATATAATAATATCTGATTTTATAGTTATACCTTAAGACGGGTCTATCACCTTTTTTTACTGTTCCTACGCGAACAAGGTGATAGCCGCTGTTCCATAGTTCCGGGGATTTCTCCTAAGTCACCCCCCGTTAATTTCAAATTCACACCAATTTTCAAAGCAACCAACCATGGTCCGTTTTACAATTGCTGCCCACAGCTGGTTGTCATCCAAAACCACGATTAGTGCTGGTGAAACAGTAATCGCCCGAAAAGGCGGGGAAATCTTCTTTCATTAGCATGTTTTCACTCCATCATTTTTTTATACACTGTACGATAATAATTGATATATAATATAATATTATATAAAGTAGGTGTACAGTGTATTTTTGCCCTATTCAGGCCTCCGATGATGGTAACGTGCTTCGATGTTACTCATCAACACTCACCGCTATCTACAGTGACACATGCCGCCACTGCAATAGCATAACTTATATCTAAACTTATGTCCTTCTGCTTTTACTAACACCACATTCCACAATTTATTTGCTCATCTGTTGACAACTAACAGCCCCCCCAAAATCACCCTTTAATCTTGCACAATAACAAAATATAACATAATAAACATTAACCTTGAACATCAACATTGCTACATTTAACTAAACAATTTACCTTTAAATAATTTGTACAGAAAATTATAAACATTACAACTTGAACTTTCTATTAACTCTTTTTATATCGACTTTTAACTATTTATCATTTATTATGCCATTAAATTCTCCACAAATTCAAATCTATTATCAACCTTCATTTTGCATAACATTTCACAATAATATTTTACCTAAGTTAACTTCTTTCAAACTCATTTAGTGCTATTATAAGACTTTTACTTTACTTCAAGGTCATTATCAAATTCATACTTACATTACATCGCTCAATTGAATAAACACATGATTCCTGTCGTAGACACAAAATTATAAACATTCATTACCACAAATATCACGTACAACCATATGTACCTTCTGAAACATAACAATCATATGACTCCACAACTAAACACATTTTACATTTATTCATTTATTATTTATTATCAATTTCAAATCATATAAAATCATTTAGTTAATTAATCAATTAATTCATCTACAATTTATTTTAATTCAATTAGTTATTTAAACACAACATTACTTTAATTACCTTATTCCAAAACAATTACAATTCAGTTGTTTTATAAACTTTCTAATTACTTTTGTTGTTTAGTTTGATAAAATATTATTATTAAAATCAGTTACTACTGCATACATACATTGTATACATAAAATACATCTTACAACACAAACACAATTAATCTCACTATGAATTTACTTACAATTTTTTCGTCATATTTTTCTGTTTATCACACCTCATTTCATAAAACATGGACTGTTCCAAACCATTAATCACATAATTAAACGTTCATAAACATTAATTTTTTACCCCCCCATCATCGTATAATAACCTGGTTTTACGTCTACACCACTCATTTACAGTTACAGACACATTTTTGTTATTATAATTATAATAATCGTTATAATTACTTTTTTCCATTGTATCAATATAGTAACTACAAATATTATTGCATACTATCAATTCAAAATTCCTGTCAACATTGGGTATAGTAAATTCTCCATTAATATTTTCCGTTAGCGTTAGGTAAGTTATATCATTATATTCACTTACTACATCAGTTATCTTATAAGGTAAGTAATCAATATCCCCAACCTTATCATCATTTGCTGTACTACCTGTAGCGGGTCAAATTTTGGGTGTTTTATTTTAACCGTTTGGGGCATATATTTATATTTTTATTTATTTCGTTTTTGGGCGGATTGTCATTGTGCAACGTATTTGTCCGTATAACAGACCAGTGTTGAGAAACAGTTGGAAACAAAGCGAAACGCAATCAGTGGTGTAACACGGCTGAAGAATTTACCTCCACCAAAATTCTAAGAACTTTGCAAGTGTGTCGACGCACAGGCGCGAATACCCACGCAAGCGCGTTCAAAAGGACGCTTTAACAAAAAACCAAGATGGCTAGAGAGACTAATATTTGTCGTCTTCTTCAAGATCCCCCGGAAACACTGTTTTAAGTCCGGCCCACTTAAATGACGTCAGCCACTGCCTATAGAAGATCATGTGCGACATTGACTCAAAAACCACATGCATAGCATGGGCCGAAGCTTCGGCGACGAAGCCCAAGGCTGTGATTTCCATCAAAAAGTATGAGATCACGTTAGCTACACCTGCGACGTTTTCCCCCCAGTTAGTCGTTGATCGTGTCGGCCAACACAGCGCCGAGTGCGCCCTGCTAACTCTTACAGTTTTATTTTAAAGTAAAAGTGAAATAACAGTTTAAATCCATGTAACCGCGGTTAATACCATTCAGTGAAGAATATCTACGTTTAGTTCCGGACAAACCAGTGATTGCCAAACGTTAAATAGTGAGTGCGAATGATGACCACGTTGCCGACTATAAAATTTCACAACATGTTTAAGGGTTCGGGGTAATAAAAATGTTCAGGGGAGGGGGTATAAATTGAGAGAATGAGTGAATGGCAGGCTGGGCTCTGTCTGTATATTTGTTCTGTATAGTGATCACTAAGGTAAGCTCTTAGAATAAGTAGCATGTAGCAGAGGCTAACTGAACAAAGAAAACTGTAACTTAATCTGTAAAACAATGATCAAAAGTTTTTGAACAAAATTTAAATATGATTCTGATTAATTAAAAAATCTAATTTCTCTTCTACAAAATTGCGAGTTAGTTTCTTTCACAACCTTAGTTCGTTTTATGTACTGTCATAGTTCGTCAAACGAAATGGGTGTACCGCCACTACTCGATCCGGCCAGATCCAAGTTGAAAGGTAAGTGGGAGTTGTGATCTGAATAAAATAGAATAATAACCAAAAATAAGAAAGTTACATACCTATTTCACAAGGTAAGTATTCAATATTATTAACTCTCGTAATATCTAACCTCTCTACTAATTCGTTATAACCTCTGTTCAGCTTAAATAATTCTATTACTCTCTCTCTCTCTCTCTCTCTCTCTCATAATCACTTTGTATTTCCATCAAAACTCCATTGCCACTATTATTATTTATTTTACCTTCTAACACCACATTTTTAACTATATCATCATAATTACCACTAGTTTTAAATTTGTCACTTACCTTAGTACTTGTACCTTCATTATTTTTGTTCTCGTTACACTCACCTGTAACTGTATCATTTTCTACCTCCTCCTTCAGAGTTCTACTTTCGTTTATTTCGTCTTGTATCTTATTTATATTTATTGTTATCTCACCTTTCATTCCCGCAATAGTCTTATTTCTTTCCTCTAATTTAATATTTATTTCTCTTAATTTTTTGTCTTGTTTGTTTATTTCAGTCTTTAACTCTATGTTACGTGCCCTTATCGCTAACTTGATTTCATTTCTAAATTCATTCAAACTTATCCTCAAATTATCTGACTTTAACTCTATGCTACTTGTATTTATCGCTGACTTGATTGCAATGTTAACTTCATTCAAGCTCGTTTTTAATTTATTATTTCCTGATTTCATTTCAGTTTTAAGTTCATTTAAACTCGTATTCAACTTATTATTTTCTGCTTTCATTTTCTCGTCTTGTTTGTCAAGCTTATTATTTACGACATTTATTTCTGATTTGACTTCGTTCAAACTTGTGTTTTGTTGGTCAAATTTACTACTCATGATTTCCATAAACAATGCTAACTGACTAAGTACGTCTACATTGTCGATTTTACTACTCTTAGCATCTACCGTCTCAATCGATTTCGTCTGTTGTATTGTCTACGCTCTCATTAATATTTGTCGATATTAAATCGTCTTGCGTAACGTTTAAAACTGACCCCCCTTCTACACCCTCATATAAATTTGCACTCTTATTTCTCTCTGCCATTTCGACCAGGTTGTAAATTAATTTAATTTAATTTTAATTTACACTGTCCCTGTTCGGGCGCCAATTGAAGTGGTACACTTGAATTAAATGATTAAATATATTGAAATTTGTGTCACCTACCTTTATTGGACGTCAATTGACATAAACTTAAACCTTGACGTTCATGTGCAATTGAACCAAAGTGTCGTCTGGTGTTCTCGGCAGAGAAAAATAGGTGAATGCAAATAACGAATACATCTTTATACGTTCACTTAACACGTTATTTTATTTCGTCTTACTCTGTCAATCTTTCTAAACTATCACATCAACAATTTCGTCTTTCTCTACATTTTGTATTCTGAAAATAGACTCTGAAATATAGTTAAAAATAATGCCTATAATCTTATATTTACGTATTTAACTAACGTATATCTACTTTGTAAGGCGACCCAGTTTGCCCACGCTCTCAGTCATGCATTGTACATCTAAGTTTTATTTTCCCCATAATAAAGAGCTCTTTTAAATTAAATATTCGTAATTAATTGAAGGCGATACATTTACGTATTTAACGGCGTCACTGCTGCCCACGTGCTGCCTCCGCATTTTCATCACACTTGTCTGAAAAAATGTTATACTGCGTTAATTTTGATGTCACTGAGATTAGTTCATGTTGTACTGTTTTATAACTTCCGATTCCGTGTTTAATTCGCATTTTACACTGGTCGGCCGACCCTAATTTGCTCGAGCTAAGTTTTTATACGACCGCACGGTCCGCTGGCTGTAGTAAGACAAAAAAGGACGCTACCTCTGTTTTTTCAAGATGGCCAGCCGCTTCATCCCGCGGCAACTTGGTATTTCATTGGTCCAGGAAGGAGCCACGTGACACACTAATTACGCTCCTTTCTGTGGCGAGTCTACCGAAAAGCTGGCGGTCTTACCATAGTCTTGGGCTCGCAAAAAAGTTCGTGCTTATTAAAACGCGCGAGCAAGCAGGCGCGCACTTGCAACATTCCAGATTTCCTGCAAATGGTACTTGTTGACAGAATTTCCTTACCAATATGCGGATGGGCGTCACCTTCAGGAATTTCTATTATTACAGATTGAGGTCTTGTATGGGTAACTACACTACGTCGTATTCACAATTGAAATAAAGAAAAACCCCTCAAATCTGTCCCATTACAACACAACTGCACATGTATTTTTTTAATGACTATATCTATTAATTAAATTTTTTCTATTTTTTCCTCGTGCTTATGTCAGTCGGAATTGGAGTGTGTGTGCGTGTGCGTGTGTGTGTTAATATTATAACTCTCCTCAAAGTGATTGCAGCCCTCTCTTCAGCAGGTGTACTTCATCTCATGTTTGTGTTTTCTTGTGGATATGAAATTCCAGTAAATTAGGAACCTAATTGAACATGTTTTGTGTCACTCTAAAATAGTTAAGAAACTTGTCATTGTCCGATTTCACATCATTCATTAATGTATAAAACTGTCCCACTACCAACCGTTCACACATCATCTGTTGCATCCAGAATCGATGTTGTCTACGACGGTGACATCTTTGTATGGGAAGAGTAAGGAGAAGAACTTCTTCACCAGAGTCCACAAAATGTAAACAATGTCAGAGATTAAACTAATGTGAAAAGTAAACAAAACTATTTTCTGTCTCTGAGCAAATGGACAGTAGCGCGTCTCTGAAGCGAACACATTCACACGAGCCACTGCATGGTGCCACAAAGAAGTGAGTATAAGCAACTGAGTAGTGCCACAGAGTGGCCCGTGTGTAGGAGACCTAATAATTTCTTCCTATTGACAACCATTGTACTACAATTAACCCTGACATTTCACCTGTAGTGGGTCTGCCTCATTAATCATTTTTGTGCTCATTTTTGTTTTCCAACTGTGTGCACATACAAAATGTCCCATTAATGACTGCAAAATAAAAATAATTTTATATACTTGAATTTTCAAAATAATTAGCATAGTAGATTATTAATACTGATTCTTTTTTTAATAGTTTTTTCCAATTTGTGTGCATTCATTGATTTACTGTAATTTTAGAGTGGTTTAACTATGTATATTATACAGATACATACAGTGAAATCTCAATCTACAGATATTAAACAATATAAATAAACATTACTTTCACCTTCCAATTGCTCCAGTACTGTTTAAAAATATATTATAAAAATTAATTACTTTAAAACAAGCTACCGCAATACAAAAAACTGTGAAACTAATCATTGTATTCCTCTGTAATGACCATCTGAACCATGATTGTTCTGGAGTCATCATAAGAGCAGCACTTCTTTATCTAGCCCTTCTGCCTCTCAGCGTCAGGTTGTAGGGAGCCTCCATTCATTGTCTCTATCTAAACAACACTTGATGTTAAATTAAAACAGAATTTTTAATAGAATAGAATCTGCAGCCATGTAAGACTAGCCATTCTGGGATGTTTCAGTATACAAAATACCCCCTCCACCAGGAAGACAGGACTCCAGAAGCCCCCCCCCCCCCCCAGTAGTATGTAGACATTCAAACCCTTGATGGCAGGTTTTAAGATTATCCTGGAACTGTGAATTTTTATGTAGATTAAAGAAACAGTTACTGTTGTTCATTCATTTTTATCAAATTTGAATAAACCAATGTGAATATTAAAATTTTAATCAAATTCAATCCCAACAGTTGTCTCCTCCTCTCCCTTCTTCCTTCTCTTCTAATAGCCTGTTGCAACCTGATCATCTCACCTCTTTTTTGGTCTGCCAAGGGATCTCCGTCCCTGAGGTCGGCATCTATACATGAGTTGCAACAATCTGTGGCATAATTCCTAGCATTACAAAAGGCTGATAAAACGCAGCACAATGTTAAATTATTTGTTGTCATTTAAAAACCAATGAAGTTAAAGTGAGTGTTTATTTATGAATTTTAAATTTTAAAAACAAAGTTTGCCTAGTAATATGATGTAGCCCTACTGTGAAATAACAAGAAATGTAAATAATGTGAGGGCTGTCCAGAAAGTAACTTATGTTTTGGAATAAATAAATAAAAAAAATTGTTATGTTCTTTGTTAGAGAAAAAATTTGCTATTAACACAGTTGAAAACTACATTCTTGGACTGCTTTTCCACGTAGTTTTCATTTTCAAATTCAGACACGTGTCTTCACGATTTGTTGAGTTTTTGAATGCCCTCATTGTAAAAATCTGATGCCTGTGATTTCAGCCATTCATTAACACCTGCCATCAACTCTTCATTTGTCTTGAAAGTGCTGTGTTGCCAGCCACTTTTTCATATACATGAACAGGTGATAATCCTTGGTCCCAGATCAAGACTGTATGGGGATGATCGAAAATCTCCCACCCAAACTGTCCCAAAAGTTTTTGTGTTTGGGCTGCAGTATGTGGCCAGGTGCTGTTGTGAAGACCAATACCCTGGAACTCAACTTCCTATGTCACATGTTTTGATTGCTCTTTACAAGTTTTCTAAGGTTTCACACTAAACCTCAGAGTTGATTGTGGTACCCCATTCCATAAACTCTACCAGGAATACCCCTTTTCTGTCCCAGAAAACTGTCACCATCATTTTCCTTGCTGACAAAGTCTACAAACACTTTTTGTTTTCTTTGGGCAAGTGAGTATTGCCCCATTCCATGGATTAATTTTTCTGGTCTCATAATTAACATACATAACCCAGGTTTCATCCCCCTTTACAGTACAGTTTAGTAGAAAATTACCATCCTTGTTGTAGGTCTCAAGAAGTGACACTGTTAATGCCATCCACTGGTTTTTGTGCATTTCTGTAAGCATTTTCAGGACTCAATGGGTACAAAACTTATGGTAACTAAGCTTTATTGTGACAGCTTCATGACAAACTATATGAAATTTGAGGAAACTCGTGTGATAGCTCAATAATCATGAAGTGATTTCTATGGATTTGTTTATTGATTTTGTCCACCAATTTGTCAGTCACAACACTTGGCCAGCTACTCCGCTCATTATCGTGCACATTGGTATGGTCATTCTTAAGCATAAGACACCATTGCCTTACTTATTAACCTCACTTATTACATTGTTCTTGTACACCACACACAGTTGCCGATGAATGTCCACAGATCTTCAGTTTTTTGCTTGCAGAAATCTTATTACTGACTACAGTTCACAGGATTTTTAATCACAGCGTACATTTTAAAAATTATTAGTGACATAGAAGCACAACATAGTACTTTAGCAGCCACAGCTGGATGTGTACTGAGTCACGCCACCCAGCACCACCAAGATGATAGCATTAACCTCCCCCTTCCACCGGAACAGTGAAACATAATTTACTTTCTGTACAGCCATCATATTAATGTGATTATCCAGAATCCCCCAGCTTTCTCTAAGTGTTGTATTTTTTTTTTATTGTTTAATGCAATTTTTTATTATAGAGTTTTGTGTTCAATAGTGACTGTGTATCCATCATACATATTTGATAGCTTTTGAGAGTTTTTTAGAGGGAGGGATCTAAACCCCTCTCAGACCTCTTAGGTTAAGGCATTTTATTACTTATAGAATTTTTGTTTCAGGCAACTGCAGACGTAATGTTACCATCTGATATCAAAAACATGGTTGCTGTTGGGGGAAGGAAAGTTTACTTCACCACTGTAAGTTTATTGTAATGTCATTATTCATGTAGATATTGTTCATGATGATTAAAACATTACTTAGGTTTATAATAACTATTATTAGTTAGTAATTACTATTAACATATTCACTGCTGATGTCTCGATTTCAAGACATCATGACAGTTTGTGAGGAACGGATGTCCCATTTTCAAGACACAGGAGGACGGGCATGTCCCAAAAACAAGATATTTGTTATTGGCCCAATAATGGTTTCAGCGTATACTTGGTATCCATGCTAGGCGGTTCTTTTATTAAGCAGCATACATAGTTTTTTGATTCTTTTATGTTGGCACTTGTGGTCGTGTTTTTATTCATTTTGTTGTTTTTTCATTCTGTTTTATTTTCATTATTTTATGTGTTTCGGGTGTTCCTTTTGTAGTTTGTATAAGTTTTCTAAGTGTTTGTTGTACTATAGCTTGTGTTTTTTAAGTAAAAATGGCTGATATGAATGAAATTATGGCTTATGAAAGTGATGATGATATGGACAATGGGGATTATTTTCACCGTTGACAGTAGGGAGAGTTGTAGTGATAGCATAGCGAGTAGAAGAGAAAGTGAGATCACTTAGCTAGTTACTGTGGTTCACCGCAGTGTGGCGCTAGTATCGCCAGTTGTTGTGAATGCGAGTGTGAAGCACGCAGATAAGTTTCAATACAAACACAATTCTACTTATTTTAAACTGTCGTGAAACGTTTTTACATGTTGTAACAATTAAAATGATATTTACGATACACTCCAATGGGTACAAGTACAAAAGGATATAAGATTTAAACAATGTACTCACTCTAGGATGTCAGCAGTTCGAAACCTTCGAAAATTTCTGAGAGGATTTTGCCGATTTTGTACTGGTCATTTCTCTACGTATTTCCTTCATACACAAAAAGAATTGGCACTGGATATATTTGAAAATTAGCTTGCCTACAATGTCTAGTGTGTGTTCATGGCAACATCCTACGCTGTCAGTTCCGGGCCCATTAATTTCTTTGATTTCATCCAAACATTCATAAAAAATATCCTCCTCACATACTGTTTGGTGAACTAAGTTTTATTGTAACAGTTGTTTCTGCTTGCAACAGTATATGATAAACACTATTTGAAGGGTGCATTAAATGAGATGTTTCTTCGATAGTTCTGTAATCTTTTATTTTTGTCCACACAGCCGCAGGTAGATTAGGAAAATGATCGTTTCTCAGTGTAACACCACAGTCAATAATTCTAGGTGGTTTTCTCACTATGTACCCTGACAAATGATACACAAGACATTCTTTCGGAGCAGCAGTTTTGAGCTCAGATAGTTCCTCTGCCCAATCGCAGGAATCCGAGTCCTTTAAAACTACCTTTTCCTTGATGAGCAACTCCATTGATTTCTTGAAGGCTTTGTTTTAATTTTCTACCTTCTTACATATTTCACAGATTTGGTTTACAAAAGAAGTTAGTGGAGATTAACTTTTTGGTTCACAGTTTGCTTCTTTTGCCAACGTAAGTTTAAGTGGAACATATGAAGGCCTGAATTTGAAAACCAGACAAGCACCACAGACCAAATTGTTGGGAAATAAAAAAAAACTATAATTTAAACACATGTTAGAAAGTGTAACTTTTTATTATAATATCACAAAAATTGCCATAATATATTTTATTTTCAGTCACTTATACTTTTATTTTACTTAAGAGTAATTAACAGTGGGCTTCTGAATTTGGTGGAGATGTCTGGTTTTCAAACTCGTCATCTTTGTTATCAGAAATATTAAAGAAAAATACAATTTTTATTATTAAAAACAGTTTATTATGTTAAAAAAAGAACACTAAATGAAAAATTAATAAATTATTTTTTATTCACCATCTTCTGACACAGAACACGGATTGTTTTCATTGTTTGATGGTCCATTTACTTTAGTCAACTTTTCATACCATTCGTGATAGATGGGTGGAACAAACTTTGATTTTACATACTGAATGTCCGTGAATTTGGTCGGTTTCAAAGAAATAGCACTCACTCGCAACTGATAAATATTGGTGAAACCAATTTCATTTACTCTGGTGGTGCTAGAAATTGTACAAAATGTTTCGGTAACAATGCTGTTATGATCAATACTGATGGTTACGTTTTGTCCTTAAATTTTTTTTTGTATTAGCTACAGAAATTTTTTTTAAATCTTTGACCACGTCCTGATTAACTTAAACTATTTCAAATGAACTGGATGCACGCTGCACCATTTGGTAGTACTCTTCAGGCACGAAAAATACTCTTTCTATCGTTTCAATTTGAGCAAAATCCTGGTCACACGGTAGAAAAGAATAACCAGGTTCAGGAAATCTGTGAATTATTTTTTTTAAACGGCCAGTTGCTACAAGAAGTGACAGAAATTTTGTCATAAAAATATTCTTGTTCTGACCCGAACAGTTATCAGAAAAAATATAGAGTATCTACTGAAGCCGCAACAAAGTTGTTAATGCAGTGATATAGGAAAGACATTGTTTCGTTTGAACCTTTCGATGCAATTGTGTCATCATACATGTACATTACTGGCTTTTTACTTTTACTTAACTTAAAACACTGATTAAAAACATACATTTTTCTTTTATAATATATTTCTGATGATGGAATGATTGGAAATGGTAAATTCTGTTGGTGATCGAAACAAATAAAATCAATATTTTCTTCTTTCTCTACCAGTAAGGAAATTTCAGCCATGTCTTTGTAAAATTTTTCAGCTTTAGTAAGATGTTTATCATGTTCTGTTTGTAGCTGTTTTTTAATGTCTGGGTCACTGGTACAATCTATATTTCTCTTTAAACTATCACATGTTGAACATGTGTCAGATCTAGGTCTGCCAAACCTCAAATTAAACTTTGTGTTAAATACATATTGTACAATTCATATTTTACAACAGATCGTATGCCCTTTAGCCCTTGATTAATACGAGTAAAAACATGAGGCTCATATTTTTGTAAATACAGTGAATGCATTTTTTTAACAGATAGTTCACAATCAAGATATTGTAACGGTACAGAAGTGTGTGATCCAGTTTTAATCAGTATTTAATTCAGTAATTAATAAATTGTTAATTTTCACCTGTGAGGAGCCCCAGTACAGCAATGCACATTGTTAGCCTAAACAATTGCCCAGACGTTGTAATTTATCAAACTACTTTCAATAATATTATTACATATATCTAGCAAGATATGTATGACAAATACCATGATTTGGTATTACTGGTACTCACCAAATTCATTATTAGCCGGGCTCATCTTCTGCTTTTATACGCTGTTTTATACCTAAGGGTTCCAGGGTCGGGTACAGGAAGATTTCGAAACACAGTGGACGACACAATTGATAACACAATATTCTGGAGGTTAACCATTAATTTTAATTTCACTCTACGTTCGTACATACAGAACCATGTGTTTACTATAATGACGTCAGGTGGCCTGACTCAAACAAAATGGCGGTTGTCTTTTTATATCTCGTGGTATTCTTTAATTGCTTTATTGTTGGATTAATATCAGTTTAACATTACTGCTGCAGCTTCAAAATTATGAATGAATAGAAGTTTAAACTTATTACACAAACCAATGCCCTCGGCATATGTTTTTTATGGCCATGCATTCACTCTCTCATTTACACACCCAATTTTAGACCTGTACATTCTTTAATTCACAATTGAATATTAATGAGCTCATAAGATAGAAAATATTAAAAGGAACTTCTCTGGTTAATCGGTGCTGATGTCCATCCGTTGATTGTGCTTGCTACCCATGGTACTGGCCGGTGTTCTCCTTTTTTAGTCTGCCGTTCAATTAGGTTGATATTACACTGAATTTACATTTTTGTAACTGTATGTTAACAAGTTATATGAGCCTTTCTTGCTCCACTATAATGGCCAACATTTTGCCAATTGTATTTAAATTATTGTAAAATTTTGTGCACACAACGATACATCGCTGTAGCTGCTATGAAGAATGGCGTCGAAATGAGAACGAGGCAAATGTAAAATTGCGCTTGTGTGTGTGTATTTCTTACGTCATCCCGCTTTGTCTTGCTGGACAACGCCGGGTTACACACATTGTACTCAGTGCGTCATTGTTATTAGCGATGACGGAGCTGTGCTATAGCCCAATCATAATTCATATTGTTGTACTTCGTCATAAACACCGCCATGGTATATTTTGATGTTTTCACGTCCACCGGAGACCTTGGTGTTTTACTCTGGCCGAATTTGCGTTGTTCCTTTTTTCAGAGGGACAATGTACCTAACCATTCTGTATGTTTTAATAATTACATAATATAAACATTGAAAATCCCCATAATTCCCATAATTCTGGTACTGGGTCAGTCTGTACTGTTACAAACCCCCTCAAGGAAAATTTTTGTGTCGAAACACAAAAAATTTCCTTGACTCATTCACACTTTCCTAAAAGGATCAGTCTAGATACGTCACCACAACCCCCTGTAACGTTACAAAAAAATTTATCATCACTTACCCTTGGTCCCATGATGTTGGTCGCACCCTCTGACCTTACTGGACTTCTCCTGAGAGATCCCTACACCATAAGGCCATGAGGCACTCTACACTCCTGTTCTGACGCTCCAGCCAGCCCAGGACTGCGGTCACAACACCACAAAACTCTGAAACATCCAATACAAAATTCAAAATAGTGGTCTAATACACTTACATATCTAGAACTGATATGTTCCCTTTTAGACGCATTGGTTTGTGTTTGGGGCATTGGTTTTTTTTTTTATTTCACAGGTTCAACCTCACAACTACAAAACTTAGAATACCTTGAATTTTTTTTTACCACCACCTAAATCAATTTCTTACTTGTAAGAAAATAAACAACATATATATAACTACACACACAACACAATATATCAACAATTCTTTAATATACCCCCAAAATACCTTCACCTAATTATTTCTACAAATTCAGCTTACAACTATCATGGCAGACACGGTTATTTAAATTCTATTGCTCAACTTAGATTCACTTCTTCTATTTTGTACATGGCAGCTTACTATAATATTTTTATCAATTTTCACTTGTAACTTTAGATTTTCAACTTTAGAATATACTATCTCTTAACACTTGTTATTGTCATTACCCCTGTAACGACCTCCTAACCACACACTCTATTGCCCCCCAACCGAACTGTAGCGCTCGGGTGCCTCTGCAAGAACTGTAATTGTGGAGGAATTATCATCTCCTTCGTTCTTGTGTTGGCTTCACATTTAAACAACAAGATATCATAATATCTAAACTTATATAATTACACGCCCTTAAACGGTTCTACCACTGGACTCTGCTGTTCCTTCTCGAACAGAGTGGCAGCCGCTGTTCCATAATTCCGGGGAATTTCCCCATAGATATACCCCCCTGTTAATTTCTATTCTACACCAATTTCAAGACAGCTATGGTCGAAGGACTTAAATAATGGCCATAGCTGACCGCTCGCCAAAACCACGATTAGTGCTGGTAAGGCAGTAATCGCCCGAAAAGTCGGGGAAATTAATTTCATTTACATGTTTTACACTTAATAATATTGCTACACTGCACAAATAAAATCACATATAATATGAATTACATTCAAAGTGTACAGTGCATTACGCCCACATGAGGCCTCCGATGATGGCAGCATTCTATGTGTTGCTCATCAACCCATTTCACTAGCCACAGTAGTACATGTCACTACTGTCCTAGCCCATTACTTATACTTTACTTCTTCTACATTAACTGCTCTCACAGTCCAATTTTGACTTATAATTCACTAACACCACCTAACTACAAAATACTCTTCACTCTTGCTCAAAACAAGTTCGTTAATTATTTAAAATTTTCACATAGACACTTTACAAGTTCGAGCTTTACCTTTTTTTCACAACTATATTCACTGCTATAACAAGATAGGAATGACAACAATGGATCACCTGCTCAGCTTACCTTACATACACATATTTCTCTGTTTTCAGATGGAAAACCAACAATTCTCATTTCTATAATTATAACAATCTTAATACATTTTACTTCACATTTTCAAAGAAATCGTTTGTTACTGGAATACATATATATATATATATTTTTTTTTTTCTTTCAATACACAGTTAATTCTCATTCACACCTCTAATCAAGCACCCCTCCTTTTTTTTTTTTTTATGCTGTCCAGTACAATTTCAAATTACTAGCATTTTGTGTACCCACTATTTCTTTAGTCTCCCTATCCTGTAGTACATAGGCATTCTGCATTTTAACTTCAATTACCTCATAAGGTCCTTCGTACAGCAGGAAGAACTTTTTAATTTCCTTGTCCTGTGCATTTGACAAATCGTGCCTCTTCACCAAAACCAACTGTCCTATTTCATATTTCATCCACTTACCTCTTGTGTCGTGCCTATTCTTCCTTCTTTCTCCTTTGCTCAATAAGTTTTCATTTGCCAAACGAATCTTGATGCTCACGTCCATAGGTGTACTCTCAGATGGGTAATCAAATAACTGTTCCAATATTCTCGGAGGACGTGTCCCTTTGATAAGCTCGTGAGGTGTATAGCCGGTGGACTCGTGGGTGGTACTGTTCAGCCAACTCTCTACCTTCTTAACATACAACGGCCACTCGCTGTGTTTAGCGTGACAATAGGCTCTAAAGATCCTGCCTATCTCTCTCATTACACGCTCAGCCTGGTTGGACTGGGGATGGTACACAGCCGTATGCTTCGTGATGATTCCTTCCCATCCTAACGTCTGACGCCATCGGCCACTGATAAATTGCGGTCCATGATCTGATAAAATTACTTTCGGCTTAGCCACTTGTATCATGTAGTCTTTAGTCACTTTCTTACTCAATACCAGACTGGTAGCTCTTTTAATACTATACAGCCTCACATACTTAGAAAAAGTATCTAACATTACAAACACATACTGCACTCCTCCTCTACCCTTTGGTAACGGTCCGAACAAATCCACTGCAACCAAATCAAATGGTCTCTCCACTTTTATAAAATTCATCTCCCCTTCGACTCTATAGTTGATCACTTTTGATTTCTGGCATAAATCACAACTCTTTAACAGCTTTCTAACCCTTCTCTCCATATTTCTAAAAACACAAGACTCTTTCAATACACTCACACACTTCTTCGCTCCAAAATGTCCATACCTTAGATGACAATCCCAAATAACCTTATCCACTAACCCTTCTGGAACTACTAATTTCCACACACGCTCACCCCCTACTATTCTCTTAAACAATAACCCATTATGAACTTGAAAATACTGACTATACTCTGATCCACTTACCTCCTTTTCTAAACTCTCTATAACCTTACCTGACTTGTCCTCTGCTCGTTGCATGTTCCGGATGTCTCTCATCTCCTCTCCAAAAATTTTCTCCTCTCGGCTGATCTTAAAAATCTCGATTTCCTTTAAATCTCTACCTGTTCTGTTGTGCAGCATGTCTATCCTTGACAAAGTATCTGGTATCTTATTCTCCGATCCTTTGATATATTCCCATTCAAAATTATATTCTTGTAATATAAGTACCCATCTGGTTAGACGGCTATGAGCAAGCTTACATGTGTTTAAAAATGACAGAGCTTTGTGGTCCGTCCTAATCACTGTGCGATTTCCTAGAATATATGTTCGAAACTTTCCAACTGCGAACACTATGCTCAATAGCTCCTTCTCCGTCGTCGTATAGTTCTTCTCTGCCTGGATCAGTGATCTACTTGCAAATGCTATTACCTTATGCTCCTTGTCCTCACCTTCTTGGTATAATTCTGCGCCGAGGGCCACATTGCTCGCATCCGTTTGTAAATAAAATACTTTCTCGAAATCTGGGTGGTTCATCATTACCATTTGACTGAATTTCTGCTTTATCTCTTCAAATGCTGTGCGCTCCTTCTCGCCCCATTTCCATTGTTTGGTTTTCTGGAGTACTGCGCTCAATCTTGTGGTTAACTCTGCATAATTCTGCTGAAATTTCCGGTAGAAATTACATAACCCAAGGAAACTTTGTAATTGTTTCACATTCCTCGGTTCAGGGAAACGCATGATTGATTCGACTTTGTCGGGGTTCGCTGCTATTCCTTCAGGTGTGATAATAAATCCTAAAAATTTTACCTGTGTCTGCAGAAACGTTGACTTCTCCCAATTCACTGTGAGTCCTCCTGCCTCTAGTTTAGCCAACACATATTCCAAATGATCTATATGGTCTTCGAAGGTCCTGGATGCAATCAAGATATCGTCCACGTAGACCGTCAAAAAGTCTAAGTCTTTGGGTCGCAAAATTTTGTCCAAACACTTTATAAAGCTGGCGACGCGACGCTGGTGTTCAATCCGAAAGGTAGACGTCGAAACTGGTAGTTCTTACCATTAAATAAAAACGCTGTATACCTTCTACTAACCTCGGCTAGCGGAACCTGCCAATATCCAGATGTTAAATCCAACGATGTCATATACTTTACTCCACTGAACTTCTGGAAGATCTCATTGATAGGCTCTGGTGACTCTCTGTCGGGAATTATGATCTGGTTGATTTTTCTGGCATCTGGGCACAAACGTACACGTCCATCCTTCTTGATTACTACTACGAGTGGGTTAGAATAATGCGATACTGACCGTTCGATTATACCTGTTTCTACCATCCTGTCGAGTTCTCTCTGCACCGCGCTTCTTTTTGAGTAAGGGACGGGGTAGCTCCTTTGCAAGAACGGTGTGTGTTCCCTTATTTGTAATATACATTCATACCCTTTTGCCCTTCCTGGATCTTCGGCAAACACTCCTCTGTACCTCGCTATCACCTGCCATAACGCTGCACGCTGGCCACTCCTTACCACCTCACCTTCACTACAAAATTCATCCGCCCTTAACTCCCATACTGCTTCATTAATATTACTCTTTTCACTCTCCAACTCACTCATATATTCTGCCTCTATACATGCACTTACCATGGTACCTAAATTATTCTCACTTACACCCTTCTGTAGTATTTTAACTCCGCACGTTCTAACTCTACCTATTATATGCTCAAATTTTACTCTTACCGACCGGTCACCCCCATCTAACTCTATCACCTTATCTCTAAAATTTATAACAGCTTTCGTCCTTTGTAAAAAATCGTTACCCAGTATGACATCTAAACTTAACCCTCTTACTACCAAAAATGTGTTTACAAACTCGACATTATCTATCAGAAAATTCAAATGTATCTGTTTAGTGACTCTCTTACTGTGTACACCCGTGACTCCTATCACCGTGACTCCTGCTACTGGTAAGATTGGAATATCCTTGTTAAACTCTCTTAGTTCTGCTAAAATGTTCTCTGCTATCACGGAAATTTCGCTACCCGTATCTATCAAAGTTTTAAAATTCTTATTTCCTACAGTTACCTGAATCTCTGTCAGTCCTGCTCTCACCTCGTTGTTGGCATTGTTTTCTTCTTCCATCAGATCAGCGACAATATCTGCTTTGATTACATGGCTGTGTATCTCCTCGACTGGTTGGACCTCCTGCGTTTCCCTGAACAGTGGTCGGGTCCTGGCTACCACTGTCGTTTCTAGTTTTCCTGGTGTCTGCTAGTGGAGGGGCCTCGGTGTCCCTTATCTGGCCTCTGGTTGTTGTTCATCGCTCCTCTAGTGTCAGGTGTCTCTCTGCCTTGTGGTTTATCTCGTCTCTCCTCCGTTGTCCTTCTCTAGGCGTTCTACATTTGAAACACTGTCGCCTGAATGGGAAATTCTCCTGTTGACACTTATAACATCTCCACTCACCTGGTTTATAATGGTTATTTTTATTAGTCACATTATGTTCATTGTAATTGTTTCTTTGTGAATTATACTCTATCTGATTCGATTTATAGTTACCCTGTGCTAATCGCCTATTCACTTCCCTATCCCGTATACTCTGCAAAATATCAAGGACTTTCTCAAGTTCGCTTAAATTCGATATTTCTTTAGTCATTAATGTTATTTGAACCTCTCAAGGTAGATGCTTACTAACGTACCTTACAAAAGAATTAAAAGGAATTGGATGTTCTAAATATTTAACTTCATTGTATAACTGTGTCACATATAGTGTTATGTTATTGTTTGAGTGGCTCCCGAAATTACCCGTTCCCATTATTTTACTCCTCAACGCTTCCTGTTCCTCCTCTGGCCAATATTTTCCCTTAAACGCTTGTTCAAACATCTCATAATTATCCCACTCTATTCTGTGTGCTTCTGCCCATACCGCGGCACTACCCTTAAAACATCTGATTATTTTAGTTAACTGGATCTCCCAATTACTACTACTAAAATGGTGGTACTCCCTAGTTTGGTTAATAAATCGCATGGGGTGTATTGAGCGGTTTTCGTAACTGAATAATTCTAACTCAATTTCATTGTACATATCTCTCGCAATAACAACTCTTTCCGTATTTCCCGTTAAATTTTTTCTAATCTCCCCCCGCAATTCATTTTTCATTTTGGTTAAATCACTCTCAACTAGGTTATATCTATCATGCACATTGTTATAATTTTGCACACTTAAACTATCTATTTCTTTAACTCTATTCTGCAACATACTTATTTTGTTTGTTGTATCGTTTTCATGTTTTGATATAGTGCTATCTATTGTCTGAATACTTTTGGTTAGGTCTACTACATTTGATTCACATTGTTCTACTTTATTTTGTAAAATCTGAGTTCTCGATTCTAACTGCTTATTTACTTCATTCTTAGTTTTAATTTCTAACTGTTCTACTGTCTCTACATATTTACTTTCTACTTCTCTATTTTGTATTTCTATTTGATTTTGAACGGTTTCATTGATTTGTTTGACTTTGTCATCTTAGTTTGAACTTGCTCATTTATAATTTCTGTTTGTCTTTCAACATTATTATACTGTGTCTCTATTTTACTAATTTTCTTGTTAACTTCAACGTTTTGTTTATACATTTCATTTTCAAATTCTTCAAATTTCTCTTCTACTTGGTTTAATTTGACATTCTGTAAAATATTTTGCTTTTTTAACTCACTCTCAAAACTATCTAATTTTGCATTAAGCGTACCATTCATTTGATTGAATTTGTCACTGATTAATGTGAATATATTTTCTAATGAGATTTTATTTTCAACTACTTTGGGTGTTGAGCTAATGTGTCTTTCCAGTAAAATGGATTCTGTCTCTGAATTTTCTATTTCTATGCTATTATTATTTTCTGCCATTTTGTATTTTAGTATTTTAAATGGTTATTTATCTTTATTTGTATTTGACTACGCAATTTACTCAACTCGTACTTAACTATTCAACTTCAACAACATAACCTCTCATTCATTATATATCGTCTTCTGTGTTTCTCCATCTATCTGTTTTATATAAATTAATTTTATATAAAGTCCACTGTGAGGGCGTCCAATTGTAATTTATCAAACTACTTTCAATAATATTATTACATATATCTAGCAAGATATGTATGACAAATACCATGATTTGGTATTACTGGTACTCACCAAATTCATTATTAGCCGGGCTCATCTTCTGCTTTTATACACTGTTTTATACCTAAGGGTTCCAGGGTCGGGTACAGGAAGATTTCGAAACACAGTGGACGACACAATTGATAACACAATATTCTGGAGGTTAACCATTAATTTTAATTTCACTCTACGTTCGTACATACAGATAATGACGTCAGGTGGCCTGACTCAAACAAAATGGCGGTTGCCTTTTTATATCTCGTGGTATTCTTTAATTGCTTTATTGTTGGATTAATATCAGTTTAACATTACTGCTGCAGCTTCAAAATTATGAATGAATAGAAGTTTAAACTTATTACACAAACCAATGCCCTCGGCATATGTTTTTTATGGCCATGCATTCACTCTCTCATTTAAACACCCAATTTTAGACCTGTACATTCTTTAATTCACAATTGAATATTAATGAGCTCATAAGATAGAAAATATTAAAAGGAACTTCTCTGGTTACTCGGTGCTGATGTCCATCCGTTGATTGTGCTTGCTACCCAATGTGTTTTACTCTGGCCGAATTTGCGTTGTTCCTTTTTTCAGAGGGACAATGTACCTAACCATTCTGTATGTTTTAATAATTACATAATATAAACATTGAAAATCCCCATAATTCTGGTACTGGGTCAGTCTGTACTGTTACAACGTATTGCGTAACTGCTCCAGCAGCAGGCTTTTTGTGAATCACAGTCTGCAGTTTGTCATCAGAGAGTGAACAGTAGTAAGCAGCATCAGACAGTAAAGTTGGTGATATAAAATAGTTAAACAGTGGCCTTGGGCGTACAAGATAGGCCGCTACAACAAATTCGGCCTATCTAATAAAGTGTGGAAACATTTATATAAAAGTACGTAAACAATAGAGCGCGGCCAGCCTACGACAACATCTAAGTGCAAAAAGTTACGTCGGCCGACTTGATCATCTTTTAGAACGTGAGATGTTAATCAGTAAATCAGTAAGAACCATGAAATAAAAACCGTAAAATCAGTACCAACAGTGGCGTGAGTGCGAGCGAACTCAGAAATCGGTCAGCTAGTGAACTTGTGTCACGGTTATTACACGTGAATAATACGGGTGTGCATTGGAGTGAAACTATTATCAGGATGAGTACCACTTTTTAAAGTTTAATTACTATATTATAAAATTTGCTTTTATAGATACCTTAATAAGGAACAGAGATCTCTAATAGAGGGGAGTTTGTTTAAATATTAACGAAAAGAGAAAGAGAGAGAGAGTGTGTGTGTGTGTGTGTGTGTGGTTATATACTGGTTCATTTTCAATTTTCTTATACGTATTTAGTAATGTCAATTATCATAGTATTTTAAAACAAAAGTTAACAAAGATACTGTCATTTGTAGAAGTAAAAGAAGGGGGGGATTTTCGATAAATAAAATAAGTATGTATTTTAGACAGTAGAAAATGTGTTAACGAAATTATTGCACATATCAAATCCAAATAATCCTGTCTGTAGCTGGTTTCGTCTGAACGACTCTGGACCCCCGAACACGAAGGAAAGAGTGAGATATTTTAATATTTGTTATAAATTTATAGTGTTTCATTGGCTCCCGTAACAGTGACGCGAGTATAGGGTTTATAACCTATATCCGCCAGACCTAACCAAGCTGCAGAACAGGTTATTTGGAAGTGAGGGCGATTATTGGGTAGTTTGCTAAGCATACATTTATAAGTATACATTTACTCAAAATGGAGAGTAATAGTGATAAAGTCAATAATATTGAATTGACCAGTACAAGTACAGACAATCAAGTAAATACAATAATAACCGAAACGGTAATAAATGAAATAAGCCTAACAGAATCAGTGACAATGGAAGGCGCTAAGATTCATTCAACGCCTATCCAAAATAAGCAATCTGACGGTAATGAGGTAATGAATATGATGCAATCACTTTTGGCAAAGCAAAGCGCAATGTTAGAGGTAAATTTTAATGCCATAAATAGTCGTTTTGACATGAATGATACCAAGTTCAATGAACAAAATAAGAAATTGGATGTTTTAAATGTTAAATTTGAACAATATATAGAACAGAATATGAGATGTGAAAATATCATAAACGTAAAGCTTGATGAATTAACCAATTCATTGTGTAGTATTGAAAGTAAAATAAATGAAATATGTAGAGAAACAAAAAGAGAAACAGATGAGTCAAGAGTGTGTGTGTGTGTGTGTGTGTGGGAGACAGTAATATAAATGAAAATTATAATGACATGTGTAACAATGTGGTACTAGATAAAGAGTTAACAAATGATAATGGTAATGTCGAAAATAATGAATGTAATATTGAGAACTGTAATGTAGTTGAAAAAGTAGTATCAGATAGTGAGATGTTGAAAATAAACAATGAGAGTACTGAATGTAATAATGAGATGTTAATGTGTGTTTATGAGTCAGAGAGAAAGTGGAAAGATAGCCTAGTGGTAGAATGGGGGCAGAGGGTAAATTTTCCCTATATTTATGATGATGTTATTTTGTGTTCACAAGTGTTGTATTTGAAGGGCAAGAGTCCCGGGTTAATGGAAGATTTAATTGGTGTCCCCTTTTTGTATAAGTTTGTACCCTCTGTCTGGAGTAGTATTGAAAGTGTGAGATGGTGTTATGATGAGAGAGAGTTAGAAGTATATAAATTAAAGAGAGATTATGGTGAGTTGATAGAAATGTTAGAAGTATGTTTAAACAAGAATAATTTAATTGATGAGAAAATAACTGACCCGATAATAAATATAATTACTACTGGAGACTTGACAGAAATATTTAATGTTGACTTAATTTATGATTATTATGGTAAAATGAAGAAACTGAAATTTTATGGTTACTATACACAAGATAACCGTATGTGGAATGCAAATAAAATTGAAAATTGTTATTTGAAACCCAGACTAATTTTTGACGATGGAGGCTGAGCCTTAAATTCACAAATGGACAATTTTAAATAGTTTGTTTAAGGGTTCAGACCTCGCAATCTTGGACATTGAAGTGTGATAAAACTGAAATAATAATGATAAAGATTTGTAAATATATTATAGTGGAATTATAGTGAAATTAATTGTGTGTGTACTGTAAAATGTTTCATGTAACCATATGTGTATTGATTGATTTAATAATAATATTATTTTATGTTGTCAATTAATAATAATAATGAACAGGAGGTAATAATGAAGCCTATTTTGTATTGTGTATTTATATTCAAAGTGTTTTAAATAATATAACTAAAGCTAAACTGTTTTGAGTGATGGTTAGTAAAGTAATTTAAAAAGGTCAATTGTATTAATGAAACAAAATTAATTTGGATCTGAATTGGAATAAAAAAATTTAAGAGATAAATATGTTAATTAAAAGATTTATAAAAATTGAAAAGTGCAGTACAGGTGTTAGAGGAGAGGTAAGCAGAATGTTTAGACTGAAGGAGTGTTTATAACAGTGTTTATAACACCAGTCTGGCAGACGACTGTTTATGTAAACAGGTGTGTTGTATGTTTTGACTAACGTTTACAGCCAGAGGTGTTGAAGCTGAGTTGACAATAACAAAAATGTTGTAGTCTGCTGAATCATTGCCAGTAGGAAAATCCTATTATGAAATAAAAAGAAATACCATATGTGAAGAAAGGAATGTAAATTTTTTTAATAATGTAGGTAATATTTTATGTCGGATCATTTTGAAAAATGTAGTTGATTTTGAAATTGTTAATTAAAACAATATGATTTAAATTAAATGAAACTGGTAATTAAATAAATTGAAAGATAATTTTTAATATGACTCTAAATCTAGTTTGATCTGAATTTTGATTGTAATGGTAAAATAAATTATTGATAAAAAACATAATGATTAAAATATTCATTTAAATTTGAAAACTGAAGGAAATTTTGTGTAAATGCAATTCTGTATAATTAATGTGTCATTTTGACTGGAACTTATATGTACTCCTGTATTGTATATATCCTATATTGTTTTGTTAATACTATTTTCTAGGGTTAAGAGATAGTTTATAATAAAAAATGATCCAGTGCTTTGTCAATGAACCAGTACGGCTAAGAGGAAACAAATCAGTTGTGGGATATGGAGTGATGGAAGGCCGTTTGTTGATTTTTTAATTGAATGTGCCACAGTCGCCAGACTAGGGGGGTAAGAACCCATGATTTTAGTAGAGTGTTCAGGGGGGTTGCGGCGCCATATCCTCACTGATCCCCTTAGGTTTAGGCAATAAGAGTTTGAACGCTTCGGCTTTCAACCTCTTATTGGGGGGGTATTGTAACGGTACAGAAGTGTGTGATCCAGTTTTAATCAGTATTTAATTCAGTAATTCAGTAATTAATAAATTGTTAATTTTCACCTGTGAGGAGCCCCAGTACAGCAATGCACATTGTTAGCCTAAACAATTGCCCAGACGTATTGCGTAACTGCCCCAGCAGCAGGCTTTTTGTGAATCACAGTCTGCAGTTTGTCATCAGAGAGTGAACAGTAGTAAGCAGCATCAGACAGTAAAGTTGGTGATATAAAATAGTTAAACAGTGGCCTCGGGCGTACAAGATAGGCCGCTACAACAAATTCGGCCTATCTAATAAAGTGTGGAAACATTTATATAAAAGTACGTAAACAATAGAGCGTGGCCAGCCTACGACAACATCTAAGTGCAAAAAGTTACGTCGGCCGACTTAATCATCTTTTGGAACGTGAGATGTTAATCAGTAAATCAGTAAGAACCATGAAATAAAAACAGTAAAATCAGTACCAACAGTGGCGTGAGTGCGAGCGAACTCAGAAATCGGTCAGCTAGTGAACTTGTGTCACGGTTATTACACGTGAATAATACGGGTGTGCATTGGAGTGAAACTATTATCAGGATGAGTACCACCTTTTAAAGTTTAATTACTATATTATAAAATTTGCTTTTATAGATACCTTAATAAGGAACAGAGATCTCTAATAGAGGGGAATTTGTTTAAATATTAACGAAAAGAGAAAGAGAGTGTGTGTGTGTGTGTGTGTGTGTGTGTGTGTGTGTGTGGTTATATACTGGTTCATTTTTCAATTTTCTTATACGTATTTAGTAATGTCAATTATCATAGTATTTTAAAACAAAAGTTAACAAAGATACTGTCATTTGTAGAAGTAAAAGAAGGGGGGGATTTTCGATAAATAAAATAAGTATGTATTTTAGACAGTAGAAAATGTGTTAACGAAATTATTGCACATATCAAATCCAAATAATCCTTTCTGTAGCTGGTTTCGTCTGAACGACTCTGGACCCCCGAACACGAAGGTAAGAGTAAGATATTTATTATATATTTGTTATAAATTTATAGTGTTTCAATATTTACTGCATGACTCACTCCGAGAGTAATGTGTAATACAACAAGGAAAAGATTTAATATGTTCAACAATTTGGGACATAATTTTAGGAGAAATATTTCGGCGCGAACCAATACTTTTTCCTCTTTTATCTTGAGGTGATGTGGTGTGATGTAATTTGTGACTTGCCAGTCTTTCAACTCTTGCTTTCTTAATTCCAAACATACTGCAAAATGCCATCTTGCATACGGTAAAATCCTTTCCAGCAACGTGGATCTACAAAAACAAAAACCAATTAGGCCTACATAAAGACACTTTCCAGTTCATGGCATGTTGCTTATGGTATTTTTTTAAAATATTGCTTAAAAACTATACTAAATAGTAAACTGTACTTACTTTGTAGTGATACGTTGCCTTCCTACTGTCAGAATTACTTTCATCATTACTTCCTATTTTATTTTGCCTCCTAAAACAAAAACCATGATTACTGGTGTTTGAAGTAGCCTACTTAGTTTTCAATATTAAAATTTGAGACTCATAATACAGTCAAATTTGAAACACATAAGAATACATTAGGTAATTTACATAATCTAGTAACAGGTACTTAAAGAATATAACTTACCTATTAACTGGATGAGATGAAATAAACCCGGAGAGGAATGCATCTTGTAGATTTTTATTAGCAAGATTATTGAAATCATTAAAAATATTTAATTTTACACAGTCAGTAACCTGTGATAAATAATGTTTCTTGCACTGACAATTACTAAAGTTTCTAGCAGGAATCAATTTACCCGTCTTGCTGACGTACTGTTTTCCGGTATTTAGGTTAAATTTCTGACATTTATTGTCCATTTATTTTCATTCCGTTTACGCTTTTTAGTCGGAGTCGATGTTTCTGGTACAAATTCTGGGTCTTTATCACTATCATATTCATTAATATCACTATCCGAATTCATTTTTAAGCCATAAAAATAACTCAGTAATAAAAAAACAGCAGCAGTACATACAACACGATGCGTGTCAACATAAACTGAAAACTAACACAACAGCCAAGCTGAGTTTGAAGACAATACATCTCCAGTACATATCTGGTTATCAAAATTATCAGATTTACAACATATGAATTAGACAAGTGCCAACGCATTCTAGTGGTAAAACTATGAACTATACAACTCTCATTTTCAAACCAGTCGATTGGCCGTCGTCTGTGCTATAAGAATAAGACAAAATATGATTTTCGCCAAAAATGGCGTTTGTCTGGTTTTCAAATTCAGGCCTTCATATACAGACTGCAACATATGAAGATGTAGAAAGTCAACTGTAGATGGATGGTCATCACATGACAAATCCTGAAACAGCATTCTAGAGGATCCTGATTGAATTTTGCAGTAAGCACATATTTAAATTTCTTGCTACACAAATATCCAGATGCCTCCAGAGTACTTTATAGAGTAACCCTGAGTGATTCTAGAGTTCTCTCTGAGGCGAAAGTGTTGCTTTCTGAATTAAGAATTTGTAGAACTTTCAGTAATATATGATGAGACGCTGATCCATTGTAAAGTCCCTTTGTAGGAATTGATGAATTTAATGCATCAACAAGGTCATGTGATAATACAAAACTTGTGTCACATAAAATTAACTACTTTTATAATAAACATTGTATAATTATCGGGCACCATGATGGAAATTACCAACATATGATATGAGGCTGTTATGTTCAAATACACTTTTAAAATATGTAAAATTCAAAATACAGTTTATTTTCACCAACCTGCAAAGTTTCTTATATCCGGGTCCTGAATTCGATCACATATGCAATCACATATGCATGCTACACTTCCTTCAGCTCAGTCAAGGAGACGAAACAGCAAATATATTTTTTCACCATCTTGGCGTTTCCTGACCGCGTGGGTCCGCGCGTATACCCGTCTCATGCGTACAGGCGCATGACCACATACAACAAAGTTCTTGGAAATTTGAGGTGGCTACATACCTCAACTGATTTCGCAACGTAATATTGCGGTGCTGCCTTGGTTATAAACTGTTCTCTTTGCCACGTGTTCTGGTTTGTTGGAATAAAATTTACACAATATTTTTTATGAAACCCCGAAAACTGAAACAAATAAAATACCCACATTTTTGCACCGTTACAAGGCTTACCTTGCGGTCCAGAATTCGTGTTAAACGAACCAGTAATTGCAAAATATACCTGAAATAACTCACTCGTACTTGTATTTTTTACCAATGATATTACCCAATTTATTTTCCAAAACTGTAAGTACATATGAATAATTGACTATCTGTACCAAACACGTACATATTACGCCATGGGGCGTTTAGCAAACATCAAACCCTTAGAACATTTTTACCCTCCAAAATACCTACACAGTAAACATTTGATATGTGATTATTAAGCATTAAACATATATATAGTTCGCACAACCCAGCACTTAAAAGATTTAAGTCACTCTCTCTCTCTCTCTCTCTCTCTCTCTCACTCTCTCTCTCTCTCATTCTCTGGTACAGTTTATTTATTTTTTGAGCTCATTTAAATTTTTAAATAAAATATTTTGAATTGGTTTAAAATTGGTCATTATAATATTGAATTATGTTGATTTACTTGAAATAAAAAAGAATATTGGAACGTTCTCACCAAATTATATTTTGGACAGGTCTCACCGCACTGGTAGGGTCGTCGATCGTGCACAATCTGTTCGTTCTTTACATCGCTTTTTTCGGGCCCACACCGTCGTGTCTGCCCACGAAAACACTTTGGGCAGATTCTATACGCACGCCGTTTCTTGACGATCCATCGGCTGATGACACCTGTTCAAGTCTTTACCGCCCCAACATTTTTTGATATTTTAAATAGTTAATTAACCACTCTTGGTGGTGTAAAAGTTAAAATTCACACTTGGTGAACTTTTTGCCGGCCGGCTACGTTCACGCTTCTGGATGAAATGACCCAGAGTCTTTGTTTCACATTGCGTAGGTGGGGCGAAAACGACGTCATCAGGCTTTTGTTCATATAGCCAAGCCTTGAGTTGTTTACGGAAATATGCATTCCTTACCACTGACGTCATCAGGGCTAGGCACTTTATCGCTATTTGTTACATACGTTTTTTGCTGTGTTTGTCGTTTTGCAATGAAAATGGTCGGAATCCTGTCAATTCACATTTGCGTTTTATAAAATAGTTATATAGTCCACTCACCAAAACTTTACAGGGATTATGAAATATTTAAATAATTATTACCAAATAATTGTTAAAAATAAATGAATACAATAATTGTGGTCTTTTGTACCATGTTTTTATAAATTTAGTATTGCACCAGAATTGTACCATCACAAAACCCCCTCAATGAAAGATTTTGTGCCGAAGCATAAAAACTTTCATTGAGCCATTCGTACTTCCTAAAGGGATCAGCCAGGATATGTCGCCACAACCCCCTTACAATTTATATTAAAAGAAATCAATAACTCACCCATGGTCTGATGACGATGACAGAACCTGCATGACCTTACTGGACTTCTCCTTCGAGATCCCAACACCATAAGGCCAATTAGGCGCGTAACGCCCCTGCTTTGACGCGCTGGCCAGCTCAGGACCGCTGTCATAACATCACCAAACACTGAAACAATAAATTAAAATATCAAATTAGTGGCTTGGTATATTACTCTATCCTTAACTGATCTGTTTCCCCTTAGCTATGTGCTGGTTTGTGTTAATAAGCACTGGGTTTGCTTGAGCTACTAAAAATATAAATACAAAATATGTAACATACAAGAATTACATAGAATTGGCATTCTCTTCATGGACTACCCTGAATTGTAAATATTGTTTCGATTCCCATCGATAATAATTAACTCTTTCTGTTTCATAATTAATGTAATTTAATTTAATTATAAAAAAAACATGGAAATCCCCATATAAATCTCCCAAATATTCAAACATGGAGAAAAACAAATTATAGAATAAAAAGAATAATTAATAAAATCTTATTGAAATTAAAATTATTATTATTATTATTAACAGGTAATAATTGGCGCTGTCAATAATATTTACCCCTCATTCTCCTCCACACACACTATTTCCTATACATCATGTTAAAATTTCATAACATAATACATGATACATAATAATACACATTATCATTATATTAATACAGTAATACATTGAAATAGTTAATTCGTATTTAATCTTGATTAAGATTTTACACATTTTATTTAAACTTGCATTTAAAATATAAAAATTACAATTTCAATTAATTGATTAATTAATTCTAAACTTTCATTAATTAGTCATCAATTACTTATTATTAATTTATTTCAAATTTATTATTATATTCATATTACATTATTATTATTTCATCATTCACTTCTTATTACCTTTCTACTCTGAATTTTCTACCTACCTAACTACCTAACCTTTCGCATTCTAATCATTGTTTAGTCTGGGTGACTCCTGTATTCACTATGCTTTTACTTATTATAATCTTACTCACCTTTCTTCTAACTAACAACCAAATTTACCTATCATGACACCAATTTCTCAATTATAAACACCTTTCACTAATTTCATTCCGACGATAAATCCTATAGCACCGCACGTCTTTGTACAGAGATGGGTGTTCCCTACATGGCTATATACATTCATAATATTGTGCCCTTCCAAAATATTCGGCAAACACTCCCTTAAACTACGCTATTACCTGCCACAACACTATACGTTGGCTACTCCTTATCACCTCACCCCCACTACAAAATATTGTAACAGTACATAAGGACCCAGTACCATAATTATGGGTTATATAGGTATTTTCAATGTTTTGTATTATGTAATTATTTAAACACGGAATGGTTTGGTCCATTGTCCCTCTGGGAAAAGGAACAACGCAAATTCAGCCAGAGTAAGACACCAAGGTCGCCGAGGGACGTGCTGAAATAAAAAAAGGCCATGGCGGTGTTTGTGACGAAGGACTACAATATGAATTATGATTGGGCTATAGCACGGTTCCGTCATCACTAAGAACAATGACGCACTCAAATACAATATGTGCAACGAGGCGTTGTCCAGCAAGACAAAGCTGGATGACGTAAGAACCACACACACAAGCGAAAATTTACATTTGCCTCGGTCTCATTTCAACGCCATTCTTCAGAGGAGCCACAGCGATGTATCGTTGTGTGTATAACTTTTTAACAATAGTTTAAATTAACTAGCAAAAATGTTATCAACAGTAGTGGAGCAATGAAGGCTCATCTTATTTAACAGTATAAATATATAAAAAATGTAAATTCAGTGCACACATCTATCTAATTAAACTCAGCGGAATTAAAGGCGAACACCGGCCATCACCGTGGGCGTCACACACCAACAACGGATGGACACCACCACCTAATAAGCAGAGAAGTTCCTTTTGTCATTTTTATAGTTAATGAGCTCATTAATACCAAATCGATAATAAAAAAAGAATGTACGGGTCTGAAGTTGAATGTGTGAGAATGAACGAGTGAATGTATGGCCATAACCACATATGCCGAGGGCATTGGTTTGTGTAGTAACTAATTAACTATTCATAACTGATTTTAAGCTGCAGCAATAAAGTTTACATTGATATTAATTCAACAGATAAAGAAATAGAGAGAGTAAAAAGAGATAGAAAAAGTAACCGCCATTTTGTTTTGGGTCATATCATATGACGTCACTATTTTGACCGCATGGTTGTATATGTACTACCTTAGATTGAATTAAATTTGATGGTTAATTTCAAGAATATCTTGTTATCATTTGTGTCGTCAACTGTGTTTCAAAATCTTCCTGTACATGAACCCTGGCACCCCTTAGGTAGAAAACAAGTTATAAAAGAAGAAAATGAGCCCGGCAACTAATGAATTTGGTAAGTACTCAGACGTACCAAATTATGGTATTGGTTATACATATTTTAGTAGAGTATATGTAATAAATAAACATAAATATGAGTTATATTACAAATGACGCCGTCACTGTGGACTTTATATAAAAATTAATTTATATAAAACAGCTAGATTGAGAAACACAGAAGATGATATAAGACGATATATAATGAATGAGAGGTTATGTTGACGAAGTTGCATAGTTAATTACAAATTGAGTTAATTGCGTAGTCAAATATAAATAAAAGATAAATAACCATTTAAATATTGAAGTAGTGATGGCAGAAAATAATCATAGTGTAGAAATGGACAGTACAGACACAGAATCGATTTTGTTAGACAAAATAAGCGCGAATTCTACACCTAGAGCAGTTGAAAATAAGATATCGTTGGAAGACCTGTTCACATTAATTAAAACGCAAAATAGAGTATTAAAAGAAATTGACGAAAAATTCGATAGCCTTGAGAATGAATTAAAGAAACAAAACAATGTACAAGACGTAAAATTAGATCAATTAAATGAGAAATTAGAAAAATTTAAAAATGAAATACTGAGACAAAATTGTAATATTGACAAAGTAGACAAGTTAGAGATAAACAAAGATAACAAGGTAAGTGGGGTAGAAAATTATGATAATATAAATAAAAGTATGATATTGGAAAATGATTGTGTAAACAGGAGTAGTGATAATGAAATTGTATGGGGAATAGAATATAATAATGATGGAATGATAGTGTGTGTTAAAGGGTTAAAGACAGTGTGTAGAGAAAGTGTAATTGTAAAAGATTTGCAGGGGGTAGATTTTCCCTTAATGGTGTATTTGGGGGTGATATACATGTGTTTTGGAAGGACGAGAGTGCCTTCGATGTAGGTTTTGGAGACAAAAGGTCTGCAAATAGTTGTCCCTGGATTTTTTGTGCACCTGATAGGTGGTGCTAAAATAAAGTTGTAGTGTACCCTGCATATATGGAGAGAGAGAATGTGATTTGGGGCTATGATAGGAGTTATTGTGAAAGAGAATTGTGTGATAATTGGGAGATAGAGTTATATAGAGTATGTAGAGATTATGAAGAGTTGATTGAAAAGTTAGGTGGAGATAGGAGTGATAAATATAATGAAAACTTACCTTGTATTGAGAATAAAGTAGTAGGAGAGGATGTTGATAAAGATGACTTTATAACTTACCTGATTGTAACAGACTATACCAAAGGCGACATGACCATACTCGATCGTGACAAATTATATGAGATAGTAATATGGAATAAGCATATTAATTTAAATAGTATTGTGGAAATATATGAAGAATTAGATAAGTATTATATTGATAGTAATAATATAAAATATCTAATATTAAACCATGTATATAGTTTTAAGGTTCGATTGCTATTTGACGATGGAGGTTGATTATTTTATTGTGTTATGAACATTTAATTATGTGGACAGTGTTTTTTTTTAAGATGGACTGATTATGACTGATTTTGGTAAATGATTAATGATTATGTGAATTGTATATTTTTGTGTATTAATGTCAGTGTATTTGTGTATTCTTGTAGTTGTGTATTTTATGTATTTTTATGTAAACATGTATTGTAGGATTTTAAATAACTGAAGAAAGTTTAAATGATATTATGAGATTCAGGTTCTAAGGGTTAATAAATGATTAAGCAGGTAATAGATTTGGATATTGAGAGGTATTGTTGTTAGTAGGTAAGTGATGAATTTTCTAGTGATATATTAAGTTGAAATGTTGGAAAAGAGTTTGGGTAATAAGGATAAATAAGGGCATTGGAGATTCTGAACTTTTTTTGGTAAAACTTTATGGCCGAAAGAATTTATATAAGTATTGTTGTCCGGAAATGTTACATGTTCACTGTTTTATTTCTTTTAAAGGTAGACCTTTGTGTTAAGACACAGTCGCTGGGATCTGTTTCTCTTTGCTGTTTAACTTGTGAATGCCTATGCTGCGTATTGGTGTCCCTTAGCTCGGAACTCCCACTCTACTGGCTTTTTCCGATTTCATTATATACAGTCTCCAGATCGCATTTAAGATTCAATTTAAATTTAAAATATACCTTATTTTGATCCATCTTGCGATCTTGTAGAGTAGTATTTCACTACATGTTTCGGGAATAAATTCCCATCTTCAGGTAAAAACTTCTTCCTATTATATAGGAATCTGTCTGTTATTAATTTGTTATTAACTTCCTATTATTAATTTGTCTGTGTGTATGTGTTTTTAATAATTTCGCCGACGATTCATATATAATAGGAAGACGTTTTTACCTGAAGATGGGAATTTATTCCCGAAACATGTTTACATTAAACTACAAGATCGCAAAACGGATCAAAATAAGGTATATTTTAAATTTAAATTGAATTTTTCTGATTATTCTATAGGAAACATTATACCTATGACTCCTTTACATCTGGCTCAAGACTCCTAAGCATGCGAAAATATAATTATCTTGTTGATTCATCCTCTTCGTTCACTTTTTTAAATATTATTATATATATAAACTTTCACATATGAACTTACTTTGGTTATCACTTCCCCATACGTTTCAAGGTGATGTGCCTCTTCCTCAGTGGGAGTAAAATGACATTCAGTATTTACTCCCACTGAAGAAGAGGCACATCACCTTGAAACGTATGGGGAAGTGATAACCAAAGTAAGTTCATATGTGAAAGTTTATATATATAATAATATGCGAAAATATATTTTTAGCATGTACACCTGTCAAACTACGCACTTCCCAGGCCAAAGTCACGCACAAAAATTCCATGTGGCCGATGTTCTGTTTCACACACAAAAATCTGTCTTTGTATTATGCTGAGTAAAATGCCCCATTACAGGACAGAAGAACAGTTAATTATATATCGTCCAAGTTCAGCAATTAAATGGTTACTTTTGAAAACAGACAAAACACAACAGTTCAAACCTCATGTAATAATGAAATACTGTGTATTTATGAAGGGTGTGGATCTCAGGGATCAGTTGCTTTCATAATATCCCTGTGAACATAAGAAACTATGCTGGTACAAGAAGATATTTGTACACATTTTAACGGTACAGGTAATACCATCCAGGGACATTTTGTGAATGTGGGTAATTTTATTTGAAAATTTCATTGTGGAAAAGTTTTTAGCGTCAAGGTCTGCGATCTAGCGGAGGAAGACAGTTATTTTTAGACAAATGATCTTTGACTTTGTATTTTGAATCACGCTACACGACGTCATAAGCCGAGCCCAACATACGTCATGTAGGAATGCGGGAGTGTCTGCTAACTCACCAGGACGGCGTCAGCAGTCTACGCTTGGTGTATAAAGTGAGTCACAGAACAACATCTAGTGACGACGGACTTAATTTCGGGTGGGCAGCCCGAGTGGTAAAATTAAGGTTGCCCGCCGGCTAAACACAGTTACATTTAAACCCAGTCGAAATTACACTCTTGTGCTGTACAGGCGTATAAGTTCCGCAGATAAAATTATGGGCACGCCCAAATACATAAAATGTAAAGTGTAAAAGAAAACAGTTTTTTTTATTAATATAAAATGAAGTTTATGTAATGGCAAAAAAGTGTAAAGAATGTAATAAAAACATGGTTCGGAAAATAACTACCAGTGTCGAGTGTGCAAAAAGAAAATGAAGCAACAGTTTTAAAAACAGTTTCGGCGAGTTTAGTGACTTGAACCACCAGATACCACAAGAATGACTCCGCGCATGGAATAAAAAATTCAGCTAAGTAACACTGGGGAGGGGTAAAACAAAATTTCAAAAAAGCTTAAACAAAATTCAAAAAATCATGTCTTCTAATTTTATTTGAGATCTCACAAGGGCATGGGGTGTGTACGAGTGTGTGTGTGAATGGAAATTACCTTATAAGAAGCGCTGGTTTGCGTGAATAAATTTAAGTTTGTCTAAAATTTCTAAAATTTGTTCGTTTCTATTTTGAATTTATGTTTATAAATTCTATTATTTTTGCTTATAATGGGAATTAAATGAATTGAAATTGTTTGCAATAAAGTAACGAAAGTAATTGGCAGTGTTTGGAAAAGATGAAATTAATTTGATCTAATTTAATAAAATAAGATTTTGTGAAATAATTGAGTAAGTTAGTTACAAAAAAATCAACCCATTTTGCCCTCTTATTAACTCGCTCAAACGAACCTTTGGTAAGTATTTGTTCATACGAAGTTGGCAATAGTTAAAGATGGCGTTCGAAAGCAGACATAGGCCACAGCTGATTGTTAGTAAACAACAAAAATAAATAAAAAGTAAGTAAAAAAAAATATATAATTACACATTCTTCATATGCTTCTTTTGAATAGCCTCATCCTGTACAGCATGAACAATAATAGTGAAAGATAAAAAATGTCACAGTACGATTTTCGGCTATCGGTGATTGAATCGCTCCTTCTGCCAAAAGGAACCCCAACAGTCAACACAACACCACAACCCAGTACAGAGTACTGTATCACAAAAAAGACCATGATTTGAAAACATATGAAAAAGAAAGAGATGTAGAGAATGCCACAAAAACAGTAAAAAGCAGCTCACGGTTTTTGTATGTGTCCATATAAACCAGATTTGTACTCTGGAAAATAGATAGATAAACATTCATCTTTTCGGTCAGGAGTATATACTTTTATTTTTAATAATTCCTATCCCATTTATTTAATTTTTAATTACTTAAAACACTTAAATCGATCATGTAGTGCAACTGTCTCGAATTCGTACCATCGAGGACACTGAAACTGTTTGCAGGTATTGAATTCAAAACACCAAATTTGTCGGTTCAATTTCATGTAAAGTCATCCTGGAACACGATTTACAGTATACACAATGGATAATAATGCACAAAGGTAAGTTATTTTACAAAAATATGTATAATATTATGATATTGTTCAATATAGTTTCTTCTGCAAGTAGTGTATTGCGTTTTTGTCATTTCAATACCTTATGCAGGTTTCACTAAAAAAAATCAGCATCATCAGAAGTTTGTATGTATATGAGTAACATATAAATAAAAAATATGTATATCAGCTTCCTGGCATATATTCTATGTTGTGTGTAGCATTTATTGCATACAGTATACGTAGGTAGCAGTGAACGTGTTAATGGCATTAACAACTGACTGGCAGTATTGTCATAATCAATAATCATGTTGCTTCGTAATTTTACAAGCAACTTATACTTTTAAATCACTCTTAGGTTGAAGAGCAGTTTCAGTGCAAGAAGATAGAGTCTTTTGTTAAAGGTGTGACTTTACAACAAATTTTTTTTTTAAATAAATTTATATTGCCAGACTCTTACTTACTTTGCGTTGTTTTCTCTCTCTCGTAACTTACCTTTTTCACAATCAGAAGTTCAGGGCCGCCATTACTTAATGTATCACCCATAGATATCTCATTTTCAACTACATCACCGTTATCGCTTTTTATTTCGCTATTAAACTCGTTACTATTATCACTACTTACCTCGTTATTATTCGTCATATCGCTAACACTGTCACTTACCTTCTTATTCACTATCTTATTTGATTTACTTTCTAACTTTTTCTTCATTTCATTAATATGTTCCTCTACTGATTCTATCACTTGTTCTTTAATTGTCTTTAAATGTTCGTTAATCTCATTCAGATGTTTATTCAAATTTCTTTCACTTTTGATATTTTGTTGTTCCATTTCCCCCTTTAATTCATCAAATTTAGCATCGAACTTACTGTTTTGTTCATCAAACTTCCTTTCGAACTTATTACTTTGTTCATTCATATTATGCTTAATCATTATCATTATTATTTCACACACAAAAATTCTCGTTTCGTCATCAGTTTTATTTTCTTTAACTAAACTAGGGGTAGATTGTGCCTCAGCATTACTCACTATAACTGAGTCTGTCAAATTACTGTAATTTCTTATGCTTGGAGTTGTCTCCATTCCCGAATCATTCATATCATCTGATTCATTTAAAGCACTTTCTTTAACTGTATTAGGATTTAAATGAACGTCTGCCTCCCCCGTGAAAGTTACATCAGTCAAACTGACCTTATTTTCATTATTTTCCATCGTATTAAATTTAATTCAACAGTTAATGCAATGAAATATTTAATTCAGTGCAGTTTTGTATAGAAAACTTGCTCTTCAATTCAATGTGCTACTATGAACAGTCTCAGTTACACTAGTACCTTACACTACTCAACATAACCACACTTATATGCAACGTAATTATGTTCTACAATTTCACATAAAACACCACTTACCACCACCTACCCTCTGTGCCCCAAATATGTCTCTTTCATATAATATTTTTTATACAAAAATCCTGGCAGGCACGCCATTTGTGACTTTACAAACAATTTTTTTAAAAATAAATTTATACTGCCAGACTCTTACTTACCTTGCGATGTTTTCTCTCTCTCTCTCTCTCTCTCTCTCTCTCGTAACTTACCTTTTACACAATCAGAAGTTCAGGCCTGCCAACATATTTTTTAAGTTGAAATATGTAAACTTTTATTACTCGTCCTGTTAATTAACCCTTTAATAATTTCAAAGCAATCTAACTCCCCTTAATCAGAAGACTTCCAGTGTCGTGAGACGAATTTGTGTGGACACAGAATATAGGAGAAGTTTAACGGTGAAATTAATTATTCTAACACATTGTTGTGCTGACTAAATCAATTATTTTGTTGTATTCAAAAAAAGTATTTCTCTTTTACTAACATTACTTTCACCTCCTCAAACTCTGCACTTTCTTTTAACACGCTATTCCCTTTTTATAACATCAAAATCATAAATCTGAGATTACAATGGCTTAATTAATATCAACATTAAAAATGGTTAATTACTATAAAACTATTCTTGACCAACCAGTACAGTACTTTTAATATTTTTGTATTTTCACACGCACACCCACTTTCATTCTCATTATATTTTTAAAATTCCCCTTTTTATTAATAGAGCTCTTTCTTTTCTACCATCGTTTAATTCTCGTTTCATTAAATTTAAACTAGTTACTTTCCTGTTTTGCGCATTACTGCTGTGGCCGTCTACACATGGTTGCAACACTACCGTTAGTTCACTGTATGTCCGAAATCTTGGTTAAACTGTTATATTCCAAAAAACTGCTGTTGATTATTCACTATGACGTTTTTACTGTTATTAAGTTTATTTACATGATTTAATTGTCGGCCGACTGTATATTGGCTCGCAAGCACTGATATAGAGAACCGCGCATTAACACACCCCCGTGGCTCTGAATTTGAACGCCGACTGCCGCGTCTCAAAATGGCTAAAAGCGTCTCTCGGCATTCACCCACCTTGTTTCTCCACAGGAAGCAGGTCTTATTGTAGATTTGATTGGTTCATTCTATTAGCGGAAAAGGTCTCGCCTTTACCGCGTGGTGGACTTTGGGTTCGAGTCTATATCTTTTTTCCCATAACCTTTCTCGTCCTCTGAGCACATGTCAAATTTTACGTCGCAAAAGGTGACACACACAATACTCACCCTTCTGACATTTAACATACCTGTGCTTTACCGTACCTGTTACGGAGCTATAGTCGGTGACCAAAAGTACACTCTGGGTGAATAAAAAGATTACCTCAAAGGTTGTCTACAGATGGTTAACATGAAATTCGTTAAATTATAAACCCCCTTTCTTTTGCCCCGTTACAAAGGGATATGACCGTAATGGTTAGTTCAGCAGACAGGCCAACCATATTTGACAAGTCGATCTTGGCTTTCTCAGAGGATTTATCTGCATTCATGTAATGAAAAGACTTGCAAGTGTGTGGAACGAACGTTCAGAAAGGTATGGAAAGAGCACAAACAAGAGAAGAACAGAAGTAATGACAGTAGATGGAGAAAAGTGAACTAAACATACAGGTAGAAAGAGACAACTTAAATCAAGTACATGATTTTGAATATACAGTAGAGTCTCGGTAATTCGAGCGGTATTTCGAGGTTCCGTGTAATTCGAGCTGGAAAAGAAATAATAAATACAGTCAGTAAATGTAAACAACATTCCGCCAAATCGTGACTCATGCCAGACCAAGTGTCTACAGCATGAAACGCTAAAAATAAATACGTAAATAAATCAGTAGCGGACTGACCGCCTCAGCTGATACAAGTGTTGTACCTGTGCGTTACTACTAAGCTTCGTTACTAGTGTTTGCTTGTTGTTTTAGTTATTTTACTGTACAGTATATTCAATGTTTAGTTTTTCACTACAGTAAATTGTTATTTATACTGTATATAATGAGTTACAAGAGTAGGCCTAAGAAGAAGTTTGTGCCACTAAGTGTTAAATTGGAAGCCTTAAAAAGATTAGACAGAGGTGAAACGCTAAAAAAACTTGCTGCTGATTATGGAGTCGGCGAAGTGACTGTTGGTGACTGGCGTAGGAACAGAGACAAGATTGAAAACTATTCTTCTAAAAAGTGTATGGGGATTTTAACCTGTGAACGCAAATCGATGAAGAAATAGATTATGAAAAAACGAGTGCAGCTTTGTTCACTTGGTTTAGTCAACAGAGGCAAAAAGGAAGTCCTATTTCAGGCCCAATGTTGCAAGAAAAAGCAATGTTTTTCAGGAACCAGTTTTAAGGAAGGCGAGGATGATTTTACAGCAAGTTCAGGATGGTTGCATAGATGGAAAAAACGATACGGCGTAAGGCAGCTTGAAATGTGTGGTGAAAAGCTATCTGCGGATTCTGAGGCTGTCACACAGTTCTGTGAGAGATTTAAAAAAAATTATAGAAGAAGAAAAACTTACTCTCGATCAGTTGTACAACTGTGATGAGACAGGACTAAATTTTAAAATGCTGCCTACTAAAACTTTAGCTTCAAGGGAGGAAAATGCTGCGCCAGGCCACAAAAAATCTAAAGAAAGGGTGACAGTTCTTGCTGCATCGAATGCAAGTGGAGAACATAAACTGAAGCTAATGTTAATAGGCAAGTCTGCAAAGCCTAGAGCTTTAAAAAACATCACTCCGTCTGCGCTTCCTGTTACATACATTAACCAGAAATCTGCTTGGATGGATAAAAATATTTTTAAGAAGTGGTTTTTTTGAAAGTTTTGTTCCTGAGACCAAAAAGTACCTAAAGGAAACGAACTTGCCTCCCAAAGCAATATTAACCCTTGACAACGCTGGATCACACCCTGACGAAGAAGAACTGAAATGTGGCAAAATTAGAGCATTGTTCTTACCCCCAAACGTGACGAGTTTAATACAGCCGATGGACCAAGGCGTTTTTGAGTGCTTGAAAAAGAAATATCGTCGTCGTCTGCTGCAGAGGCTCCTACAAACTACAGAAGGCGAGGGAACCATAGTGGAATTTCTAAAGAATACTACAATGAAAGACGTAGTTTACTGGGTGGCGGAATCATGGGATGACATAAAGACAGAAACACTAAAGAAGTCTTGGAACAAGATTTTAAAAGAAGAAAATAACAGTTGTAACACCACAGACGAACATGACTTGGTCTTAGCACGACTGATAAAAATCTTCCTGGTTGTGAACAGTCAAATAAAAATGATGTTTCAGAATGGTTGAATAGTGATGAACAGTTTGAAGTGACCGATGATTCAATCATTGAAATGCTGAATGAAGCGGCAGAAGAAAATAGTGATGAAGACGTGACTGCAGAGACTGTACCCGTGATGACTCACGCCGAGGGGTTGGCAGTGCTAGACACTGCATTGCGTTATGTCGAACAGCAAGCAGAAGCTACACCGACTGACACGATGCTGCTTAGAAGATGGCGTGACATTGCTGCTAAAAACGAGGCTCTATTTTAAAACAAAAGACTCTTGGACAATTTCTTTAAAAAATAAATTTGTGTGCCTTTTATCTTTTGAGTTTAAACTAGTTCAGGTATGTACTACATTGTTTGTGTTTTCTTATCCGTAAGCAATAAACGTTTGTTTATACATTACTCTTTGTTTTTTTCTTCATCCATATAATCCGAGTTTTTCCAAATTCGAGGTTGCTGTTATCTCAGCGTCTACTCAGTTTGCCTCACGACGCTGAGTGCACACCGTACGGAACCTCCGCCGGGAATTGAACCCGGGACCACGAGCGCATCAATCGCCTGCATTAGCCACTAGACCACCTGGAGGCTCGCAGCACTTATAAATTAATAAAAAATGTTTATACTTGTTAACAGTTTTATATAATTAATATTCATATATTTAGTAATTGAAAATTTGATAACTCTGTAACGCTCTTGTCCCCTTCTTTCCCTTATTAAGGTGCCTTAAAATTTTGTATGCATTGTCTTCTCTTCTATATTTCTAAACTTCCTTCCCCAGCATTCACAGTGTTCTTGGTATGTCATATTTTTAGATCTGTTTCTTCGTTCTTGTCATGTAACATTGGATCCATTAATTGCTTGATTCTGTTTTTTTATATATTATTATTTAATTTCTCCATTTTTAATTTTTCGGATTGTTTACAAAATTATAACTACCAATGTAGTTTCCACAATTATCTGGAAAAGTGCGGATATTGTTTATTGCCAATAACCACTGCATATGAAAACTTCTAATGCTATGCAGTACTGTGTAAATAAAGTGAAATGTATTTGTTTTAAACCAGAATGAGAAAAAGAAAATATCTCAAGTAATGGAGCCTGGTATTACGCTTCTCGGCTTTAAACCAAGAAACAGAATAAACATGCTGAATCAGTGTCGTCCTTGTTCCTTTCTCTACCCTGAAGAAGAAATTGTTGAAGGTAAGTTTTTGACCTAAACTGAAGTAATCAATTTAAATTCAAAAAACTATTTGGTAACTATTGTATTCTTATACACTTACGACAGTCACGCAGATTTTTGTATTATACAGTGGAAACAGAATAACTGACACCAATGAAGTCACTAATTACAACTTTAATTAGACACAAACAACAGTTAGAAATCAACAAAAGCACTCTTATACAGTAATTCAAGTTAAATTTGTCCAACAAACAACAATAAATGTCACCTTATTACAGTTTCGTAATAATTAACGCAATAATCACTTCTCACTATAAACTGTCACAAAAACTTTTAACTACACTCTAATATCGCCAGGTGTAAACTGAACTGAACTGACCACCGCTAGATGCTTCTTCTATTTATACCCTGCTGATATCCCAGAATAATTTGTCACTTTCCAGATAATGTGTCAAGCAAATTGCATATTACAAGTTCTCTGGAATCTGCTACAAACTGTGTCAGTGTCTGGCCTTAAATGCACTGTGCCGACCAGTGTGGTCTGGAATAGCCTCAATTGTTGCCATGTGAAGTGTCACATAATTGTCTTCTCAATGTAACAATATATTTCTTCGAGCCACAATCCATTTTATATGCATGTGTCTTTATAATGATGACATTACATGTAACGTATATGTGATTTAGTTAAATTATTTATGTAATTCTGATTTATGTAGTGTATTATATTATGTACGTTCAGTATATTTTCCCCACATTCTTGGACAGACTCACTGTAGCATACAGATTCCGTTTATCCATATTTCATATGGCACATTCATAATTTCTACCCACATAAATTTTCAGGTTTCGCATTACTCTCGTATGAAATACAACACAGTTTCAAAATGACAAGTGAAAACTGAAAAGTGACTGACATATTTCTATTTCACTAAATTTACACAATTCAAATTTAAAAATGTGTTAGAATATAATTGACTTATCTCCGGGCTATTATGCCATGGTCCACTCCTGCTGCTACAGACGTTTTGGCCTCTCCTCTGGAGACCATCTTCTGTGTGAGAACAATTCAGTAACTGATACAGTCTTCACCAATTAGCCACTGTTGTAACGGGGCGAAAAGGGGTATTATATTTTGTTGTAATTTTATTCTGTTTTATTCAATTTATACGGGCCCAAAACAGCGAGTCACCTACATAAAACGGATCAGTGCGTTGGAATGCGGCGTGGTCAACAACAGTTTAATTCACAGAATTCCAGTGCGCACATGCCCGTGTTTTCCATTGGGGAGAAGAGTAAAAACTTTGTAGCTAACAACCAGCTACGATAGAATGCGGCGGTGAATGTGCGCTCGTGTGCCGCGGCCATACTCTCGACACCAAAGTCTAACAGCGGAAATTAACACACGTGATGAATTAGACCAGCCCCGGGAGCGGCTCAGCCAATCACAGCTCGAGCTGGCGGAAGTGAGCATCACCGACGCACATCGGAGCGTCAGGCAGTCGGAAAATAACATCTTAACCCGCCGGACGCGAACAGTAGTGCGTCCGCTGACTGGACACAAATTTTCGTCTTCTCTATATAACAAAATGTAAATCAATAGTGGCGTGGTTGCAAAGCGGCAGCGGCCGTTGGAACATAATGGGCTAGCGGGCCGAAAAGTGATTAATAGCGTAAATATGCAAACATGTGCACAGTGTGGCGTAGCCAGGGAGGCGCTGTGAGTAAATCAACTACCAGACAATAATTAACTTTTATTTTTTATGTACAGAGCTCTAAATAAGGGAAATTTCAAAGATTGAATGAATGAGTGTGTGCAGCAGTCTGGGTCGTCTATAATAAAATAAGATAGTTAGGGTCATGTATTAATAAATATATATTTGTTAGTGTAAAATGATTCAAGGTCTTGTTTATGTTATGAGTAAAATTTAAAGTAAGGAAATAAAATGTTAAAAGGTTGACAGAATGGAATAAAATTTTAATTGTTTTGCTTCATAAATGCGAGTTTGCGTATGTTTCTTATGTAACCTGATAATCATACTTGCATTTCAACGTTCGTGTGACACAACTCTGGGCTGGAGAAGATTTTTAAGGTAAGTGGAAGACAAATATTTTTGTGATCTAAATGTATTAATTAATAAATAACATCACAAATGGCGCGTCCGAAGCAGGGACAGTTTTTATAAATTAAAACCTATATATAAAGACCACACCTACAAGTAAAATGCAAGTTTGATTTGAAGGTTAAGTGACTACGTAAAAATTACGTAGCATATATAAAATGGTACGTCAATGTTCAAATGTTAAGAGTTAAGTGGTAGATGTTTTTATGTAAGAAAATTTAAATCAATATACTTGTAAATATGGCAGGAAATGATGAAAGTATTGTAAATGAAATGATTAATTTTGACGAATCAGCCGTTATAAACAGCCCCGAAATACATTCAACTCCGAATGTAGGTAAAGACGATAAAAATGTAAATATAAGCGTTACAAATGAAACAAATAGTACAGATGATTCGGGGATTCAAATAACCCCAAAATTGAGTAGGGAAAGTAAAATTAATAATGATGAAGTCAGCTTCACTGACGATAAAACAGAAAGTCAGTCAACACCTATCCAAAATAAAAAACCGGACGATAGCTATGAAATGCTTAAAATGATACAAGCAATGATAGAAAAACAGAGTGTAAAGCTAGAGGAACAAAAGAATGAAATTAAAAGTGAATTTAACAGTAAATTTGTAAATTTGACGCTAAATTTGATGAACAGAATAGTCGATTCAATGAACAAAATATTAAATTTGATATTATAAATAGTCGTTTTGACGAAATAAATACACAAAATTCTAAGTTTGAAGTTAATATGAATAAACGTCTAAATGAGATGGATGAATGTTTTAATACAATTACAGAACAAATATTAGAGTCAATAAGTAGCAGTTGCGAGAAAAAGATTGATGAAATGAATAAAAATTTAGAATGTAAATTAAATCAGATACTGAATAAGAAGTTAGATGACAAGGTTATGAATATTAATGATGACAAAATAGTGGAAGAGGTAGTGTTAGAGAATAAAATATTGAATAGTGATGAGATAGAAATAGTGAGTGAGAGTGAGAGAGTAATGGGGTGTAAAGGGGTGGAAATTAGTGTTGATGAGCGTGAAGAAAGTTTAGAGGGGCAAAGTGCAAATTTTCCCCAAGTTTATAGTGAAACGGAGGTTTCACAGATGTTTAATGAGGACAGAGTTTCCTCCAGTAGTTGTGTGGGAGACATGGTGTCTCAAAATGGTCCCTTAGTTTTTTGTGATTTAGCTGGTAAAGCCAGGAGATGTAATAAGTATTTTGTGTGGCCCTTTGCATGGAGTGAGATAGTTCAGAGGGGTTATGAAAGGTGTTGTAATGAGAGAAAGAGAAAGAGAGAAATAGAGATTTTTTAAATAAATAGAGGTTATGAAAGGTTAGTGCAGGTGTTAGATATTGAGAGAGATGAAAAAAGTGAATTACATTGTGAAAGAGAGATAAATGAATATTTTGATAATATCTTTATAAACGATAATAACTTACCTGATGTTGTAGTAGAAGAATATAATGATAAAATAACCTACCTGATGTTAACCTGATGAAGACTGGACAAAAATAACTAATATTGACAAGGTTTATGAAATAATAATAGGGAACAATCCTATAAATTATAATGGTACAATGGATGACAGATTTAATGGGTTATAATAATAATAATAATAAATTGAGTGTGAGTAAGAATGAGAAGTGTTATAAAAAAATAAGACTATTACACAACGATGGCGGTTAGATAAGAAATCAATAAATGGACATTTTAAATATATTAAATATTTTAATGTATGGTTATGACCTTGCTGAATTTGGAAATGAAGTGTGGTAAAATTGAATAATTAATGATGAAGATTTGTAAATAAATGTTAGTGAAATTAATTGTGTTTGTGTTGTAACAAGTATGTAATGTAAACAATGTGTGTAGGTAGTAGAAATCAATTTAATAATAATAATAATATTTTGAGCAGACTCAATAAATAACAAGAATGAATATGAAAGTAATTAATGAATTGTAATTGTTTTGATAGTAATTAAAAATATTGTGTTTTCAATAATTTATTTAATTACAATAATTTGAGATGTTTAAATATTTTGATTGATTTAAAATGTTATATAATTGAATTTTGAGGATGAATTTAAATTATTTTATGAGACTTAAATTTGATAATAATTAATAAATAAATAAATGTTAATTTGTATTTAGTTTGTGGAATAACATGGTCGTTGAAATGTTTCAGAAGGTACATGGCGTTATTGGTGTTTGGTGTTTGTATTTAGTGTTTATGTCAGTGTATGAGTCACACTGTAAGTATGAATTTTATGATGCCAGTTAAATAAAGTAAAATGTTCAAGGTCTAAATAGCAAATTTTAAATGAAATGTTACAAAGAAAAATTTTTGGAAAAGTTAATGGTGTAGCAAATGGTAAATACTTGATAATTAATTAATAGCAGTTCAATGGAAATTAAAATATAATGTTGATAATTTTATATGCAAATGTAAGGATGTAAGGTGTGTAATTTCTGATCAATCTTAAATGTGAATTGTTTGTTTTAATGGAATAGTCACCATGTTAATTATGAGTATATTGTATGTATTATGTTAAGAATGAAAAAGTAATTAATATACCCAAACATATAAGAGTTGACCTTCCGTGAATTGCAGTAGCGGTGTCAGCGTTGACCTTATATGTCTTTTGGTAGTTTCCCCACTTTTCGGGCAGTCACGGTTTCACCAGGCCCTGGCCGTGGAAGTATGTAAGTAGTTTCAAAATTGGTGAATGTTGAAGTTGAACCAGGGGGTTATCAGGGGAAACTACATAACTATGGAACAGCGGCTATCGTCGAAGGTGTCGATAGTGCCGTCTTTAAGGGTGTGTGAATCATTTTAGTAGGATTACTGGTGTCCTCGGACATCAATAATACTGAATTTTTATATAACGCTGAACCAAGAACGGTATAGTCAGCGATTATACCTTATACATGTAACTTCAGTTCTTGGGAATGCAAATGGACGCAACAGTCCAACATCAATAAACAATAGTGTGTGTGGAAAAGGAGCTGGCAGTTACAAGCCAGGGGCGCAGATATAGCATCTGTGCATAAGGCAAATGCTCGATCCGGTTCATCCGGCGGGTGGTTACCTAATTGTAACTGGGAAAAAGGGGGGACTTTAAGTAACGATGTAGTGGGAGTGTAGCTGTAAATGTAGTGAGAGGGTGACGACCTCTGTAAACAGTGGGCGGTCAACTTATAACACGACTCTATAGAGAGAGTTGGGGGTTGACAATCCATAGAGCTGTTCAGTAACTGTTGCTATGACTATGTCTCAATGAGTAGCGATTTATGTCCCTATGAGAGCAACCAATTTTAAGTGATAGAGTCAATTATAATGTTTGATTTTGATTCAAAAATACTATTGTAATAGATAGGCTGTTTAGTAATAAGTGATTTCAATGTGATGTGCTTTGTGTGATGATTTCAGAAAAGACTTCGCTAACACTCAAAAGACTTTCAAGTATATAGGATGTTTATCAGATTCTGTTTAGTATGTTTTATTGTGTCATTATTGTTAATATGTTACTGGTAAGAATTATGAACATGTGTACTTTATATAATTTTGAAATATATCTGTAGTAAGGTCATTCACCTTGCCAAGAAAATCAGCTGATCAGCAGGTCAGCATCACTTACAAATAATTTACAAATTGTTCAATGCCGTTAACTGTTTGAATATAATTAATGATTGAAAAATAGATTTTCAATGTGTTAAAAGATTTTAATTTAAATGATGGAAATAATGTGAGATAGTTAAGAATTTTAAATGGTTTGTAAAAGATGGTAAATGATAGAATTTGGGTGATTATTATTTCGTTAGGACATTTAGATCAGTCCAAGTTAAGTTTAAAAGGGGAATTGAACAAAGTACGATTATTGTGAATAAATGTAATGTAGAATTTGAGAGGTAATAGTGACACAGTAGCTATGGGGGAAAATATGTAGAGTAATGATTGATATATTGAGTTAATAAAGAAGTGGAGATATTTTGTAGATGAAAGTGATGTATTGGGAGAGTAATTAGTTGATGGGGAATTTTGTAAGGGGGGTGGTGTGATAAGGAGTCCTCAACGAAAAGCGTTGGGGCGGGAAGGGACCGATTAGCGCCGGAAAGGGTTACCTGGGGGAGTCCAGGAACCAACATAAGGAAGTGAGCAGTGGGAAGGGAACACACATCCTGAGTACAAAGGGGTAGAGAGTATTTTTTTATATAAGGGTAGAATGATGCGAAATGAGTTGAGTAGTAAGTTGGGGTAGAGAATGATTGGTAGATGTTTTGATAGAGGGGTGTCATACTAGTTAAAGCTGTTAGTGAGTATTAGAGTCAGAAGGGGGGTAAGATTATATATACCAATGCCAAGTTGTAAATTGAAATTTTATGAATTATTGAGTCACCCAAACTGATTGAGAAGGAAAATATTAAAGAAAGAAAGGCATAGTCGAAATATAAAATTAGTTGAAACAAGTGACAGATTTTGATAGAATCTGAGAAAAGTGTAAAGCTCTAAAATGTGTAAATTTTGGGTCAATTTAAATGTAAAATTTTATTGATTATTGTAATAGTAACCATGTTAATTTTAAATGTCTTATTTTATTATGTGGTATTGTGTTTGACGATAAGAAATTTTAAAGATGTTTTGTGTACTTTGATGTAGCTTTGTATAACATAGGTATGTCAAGGTCGTTAACTTGACCCAGAGAGATCAGCTGATGGTTGATGTTATTGACAAAACTAGTTTCTGGCAATTGATTGGTGCAATTTGGTCGATTGATTGAATTAAATAATTTTGTTTTTTAATATAGAGAAAAGTGTATTTTGGTAAATTAAAATTTTTTTGGGAAAAAAAATTTTGATTTTTATGCCTGCCATATAGGTGATGTTTGAATTTCAAGCGTATTATTGTTTATGTGTATTACTAGTGTTTTATTGAATTGTATTGTTTAGAATATATGTGTAAACAAATGTTAGAGTAAGTGAATTCATGTTTAATAAGGTATTCAATTTGTTTTCTTTAGGATTGTTATTAATATTGAAGAGAATTAATAGAGTTGATGGATTCATGCAAAAGATTTTTAATTTTATTCTTTGAGAAAGTAATGGAGATATAACAATTTGATTTCAATATAATGAACTTTTTGAATCTAAAAATACATTTTTTTTGTTAGGATGTATTAATAAGTATATGTATGCGCCCAGTATTGCTGAAGGCGACCCAGTATGCATGACAAGGGGGAGCATATCGGTTGAGGATCTGGCATGGTATAAGACCAAGGGTTTGGATTTTGGGGGGTGGCATGTTAGAAGGTTAGGTGTGCTGTGGTGCGTGTCTGTTCGATTTTATGGTGTTGGGATCTCGAATAGAGAAGTCCAGTAATATCGCTTAGGTACGGCCGTAGTCTCCGAGCTAGGGGGGTAGTTTACCCATGATGTGTAAGAACTAATGGGGGGTTGTTGGCACCATATCCTCACCGATCCTCTTAGGGGTTTAGCAATGAGATTTCTTCTGTTTCGGCAGAAGATCTCTCATGGGGGGGGGGTATTGTAACAGGGCGGAAAGGGGTATTATATTTTGTTGTAATTTTATTTTGTTTTATTCAATTTATACGGGCCCAAAACAGCGAGTCACCTACATAAAACGGATCAGTGCGTTGGAATGCGGCGTGGTCAACAACAGTTTAATTCACAGAATTCCAGTGCGCACATGCCCGTGTTTTCAGTTGGGGAGAAGAGTAAAAACTTTGTAGCTAACAACCAGCTACGATGGAATGCGGCGGTGAATGTGCACTCGTGTGCCGCGGCCATACTCTCGACACCAAAGTCTAACAGCGGAAATTAACACATGTGATGAATTAGACCAGCCCCGGGAGCGGCTCAGCCAATCACAGCTCGAGCTGGTGGAAGTGAGCATCACCGACGCACATCGGAGCGTCAGGCAGTCGGAAAATAACATCTTAACCCGCCGGATGCGAACAGTAGTGCGTCCGCCGACTGGACACAAATTTTCGTCTTCACTATATAACAAAATGTAAATCAATAGTGGCGTGGTTGCGAAGCAGCGGCCATTGGAACATAACGGGCTAGCGGGCCGAAAAGTGATTAATAGCGTAAATATGCAAACATGTGCACAGTGCGACGTAGCCAGGGAGGCGCCGTGAGTAAATCAACTACCAGACAGTAATTAACTTTTATTTTTTATGTACAGAGCTCTAAATAAGGGAAATTTCAAAGATTGAATGAATGAGTGTGTGCAGCAATTTGGGTCGTCTATAATAAAATAAGATAGTTAGGGTCATGTATTAATAAATATGTATTTGTTAGTGTAAAATGATTCAAGGTCTTGTTTATGTTATGAGTAAAATTTAAAGTAAGGAAATAAAATGTTAAAAGGTTGAAAGAATGGAATACAATTTTAATTGTTTCGCTTCATAAATGCGAGTTTGCGTACGTTTGTTATTTAACCTGATAATCACACTTGCATTTCAACGTTCGTGTGATGCAACTCTGGGCTGGAGAAGATTTTTAAGGTAAGTGGAAGACAAATATTTTTGTGATCTAAATGTATTAATTAATAAATAACATCACACTGTACTGTGACAAAAGAACCATTTCGTGTGGCATGGTCTTCTTTTGCCACAGTCCTGCGGTTAACTGGTGAAGACAGTATCAGTTACCAAATCGTTCTCACGCTGAAGATGACCTCCAGAGGAGATACCGAAACATCTGTTTAGAGTGCTAAGAGTGGACCACAGCCTAATAGCCCAGAGATAAGTCAGTTATATTCTGACACAGTTGACACCAGCCATGAAAGCCGTAGATATAGATTAAATTAAAAAATGTCTGCTAGCTGTTTTGTAATAAGATGTGGTTTAACACCATTATTTTTAAATATTTTTAAAAGTACTATGTGTGAGAAACCAGAAATAAATGTCATTTTTATAGTTTTACAAAACAAATTATTACTTTTTTCTGACTCAGTAGTGTAATGATTATCTTCAAATAAAGTGTTTGTAAAACTCTCAGAACACATATATGATGTTTGTATGTCCAGTGACTGGAACAACAGTTATTTTAGATTCTTTCTTAAAAGTGTGTAGAATTTGAAGGAAAGCAAAATGTAAGGCAAATATCACAAGGAAAACTTTTAACACTTTCGAGAGGATGGACATATTAACTCGTCCGTCGAAAAAATGCCTTACTTGACGAAGGACAAGTTAACATGTTTCAGTATTTGTCTTCTTAAGCGACAAAATATAGTCGGTTATGAACAGCTGTTATAGGACCATACAACTCTCTTAGTTCACGAAAAAATTTATAGATGGCATCAGCATTATGAAACGAGAATTCTAGCCCATTTCTGTACACATTATGAGACAGCTGTTCGGCGTTCTTTGCCATAATTAGGTCATGCTTCTGGACAACCTTCGTACAGTTTCATGGTGTGTTCATCATTGTTTTCTCAACTTTTTAGACAATTATTAGTGTTAAGTTTTTATTATCATGGCTTCATTTAGGAACTTGAACAGACACCAAACGATTCTAGTTCTGAAATGGATGATAGTAACTTAGATGACAAATTGTACATGAAATTGACGATTCTGATGTAAATGTTAATGGTGTTGTGCTAAATGTACAAGAAGAAACAAGTGTACAATTCATCAATAATACTCCGGAACCTCCTTCTGAGTGGAATGTAGCAGACAACTGGCCTCCTTTGCCAGTCTTCTCTGAGGTCAGTGGTGTCACAGCACCAATACATTACTGTGGTTGGTCTTTACTTGATTGTCTTGAAAAATTTTTTAGCAGAGACATTGTCAAAATTATAAACTCTGAAACCAACAGTTATGTTGCCTCATCTCTTGACAGACTGAAGCAGCTAACGTACCAAAACCTGATTCAATATGGTATAAATTGACCACAGTGAAACTGTGTGAACTATATTATTTTTCTCCTATTGTTTTGCATGTGGAAGTTATAAAGAAACCAAAACTTACAGATTATTGGTCACAACATTCAATGCTTTCAACGTATTTTGCTCCAAAACTTCTTTTTCATGATAGGTTTCTCTCAATTTTTACAGTGATCCATATAAATGCCAATTCTACATAGATGAAAAGGGTGTCCTGTTGGTTGATTTTAGGCAAAGAGATTCATACACACCATACAAAACAAACAGTGCCATATGTTGTCCACTGACATCTGTGTTCATAATAACGCTTACCCACATTCAGCTGCAGTAACTCACCCTTTGCATCAACATTTTGGCTGGGATATTTTTCAGCATCACCAGACAGCCATGACTTGGTGCCTAGCAATTTTTGTGTGTCTCCAAGTTGAAAGAGTTTTTGGGAGGCAGGCGCTTTCAAGATGACGAGCTGAAAGAAGTTGTCACTAAATGTTTTAAGAACTTGACAGTAGGAGTGTGCAATGAAGGAATATAAAAAATGGGATCATGTTATGACAAGTGTTTCAATTTGTATGGAGACTATGGAGAAATGTAATTTAAGGGTTCCTGTAAGTGTAAAATAAAAATCGTTTAAACTACTTCCCTAGATTGTTAATAACAAAATGTTTTTCAATGACTGGACCACCCCTCATATTTCAATTATTTTTTATAAAATATTTTTAATAGATCAAGGGTAAAATTTTCTGTAATTGATCATGTTACCATTTTGATACTTTCACAGAATGTGAAGATAAAAAGAAATTATACAGTTGAAATTATACTATTTCTGCATTTCAAAAAAGTTGTCATTCAAATATTATTTTCTTTTTGTATATTTGAAAATGACGATGGAAATGATATATTAAATGATAATGAGAAACATTAAAGAAAAGCTATGTTTTACATGTACAAATTGAATATGTTGTATAAATATAATTATTTCTTTATGTATTTGAAATTAACACTTTTAGGGATTATGAACATTTTTTTTATAAATTATGTACTGTATAGATTTTTAAAACGTAATAATCTTGGCTGCAGAATAGCTAAAGAGATAATTGATATCAGATAAATACTTTACAGCGTTTCAAAAACAGATATTGATAGTTTACAAACACTATTTTTTTAAATATTATTATATATATAAACTTTCACATATGAACTTACTTTGGTTATCACTTCCCCATACGTTTCAAGGTGATGTGCCTCTTCCTCAGTGGGAGTAAATACTGAATGTCATTTTACAGAATAACGGTTATGGACTATAGGTGTGTGTGGTGGGGGTTGATGGTGGGAGGGAATTGGCGCTGAGGTTCAAATTGTGTGTTTGGATCAGTGTATCGAATAGTGTATGTGATTGTTCATTTAATATGTTGTTTGGTTGTAGTGCGTGATATCTGTATATTTCAAATTGTTCAGCTGTGTTTAGTTTTCTACTTTTAGGTAAGTAGTGTAAGATTTCCATGTTCTGTTCTATGTTTGTGTAACTGTGGTTTTCATTTTGTAAATGTGAGGCAAATGTGGAATTTATGTAGTTTGTGGTGAGGGCTTTTAAATGTTCTGAAAATCTGGAGGAAAAAGATCTTCCCGTCTGGCCGATGTAGAATTGGTGACAATCATTACAATTTAATTTATAACCCCCTGTTTTGCTGTCTGTGTCAGTGTCTTTGTTAGTATTATTTATGTGTTTGCTAATGGTGTTGTTGGTTCTGTAGGCTACTTTATAATTGTGTTTCCTAAATGTGTTTGCAATTTTGTGTGTATTGGAATTGTAGTATGTAAGTGTTATGTATTTACTGGGTTGTGTACTGTTGTAGTAGGTGATTACCTGTATGCGGTCCGCCGTGTGACTTCTCAAACTTGGTTACATTATGCGTTTCAAGGCGCATGCCTCATCATCAGACGTTTAAAAACCAAAAACACACATATCACACAAAACTGCGTTTGTCAAGAAATAAAATTGCAGAAACAAGCATAGTATGTGCACGTGATGTAGGGTGCGCACCCGTTCAAGTATTGTCTGCTACTGATTGGAATTCGTTGAGCAGTCTCAAAGCAGTATCATACAGGTGGTTAGATACAAAGTTCAATTGTTCATTCAGAACACAATCACAACTGCTATCATTATTATATGGATTATAAATTTCCAGCTCCTCCAACGCATTCATAAATCGGCCCTTGTTGCATATATCAAAGGCATTAGATTGGACTTAAAATCTGTATAATTGTGATTGTGTTGGGTCAGATGACGAGTGTAATTAGATTTTATATCATTGTAATTATGTGTCTTTTTTGGTAAGTGTTCACGGAAGCGTTTGTAAAAACCTCTTCCGGTCTGACCTATATAGAAGCTGTCACAATCATTGCAAACCAGTTTATAAATGCCTGTTTTTTCTTCAATAGGTAAGGGCAGTTTAGGTCTAAGTATATTAATTAGTTTATTATTGGTTCTAAAAGACATAATATAACCAATACTGTTCATCACTGAAGATAAAATTTTTGGCATGATGTATGTGTATTTCGCAGATATAAATTTTTTCGGTGTTTTATTAAGTGGACGGGGCTTAAGTTGAATGTTATTATGCTTCTTTAGCAATTTATCAATGATGTGACTACTGTAACCATTGGAAACTGCAATAAATCTTATTGTATTTAGCTCAGCCTGGAAATCATTATTGTCAAGGGGGACTGTCAACAATCTATGGATTAAACTATTATATGCTGCCATTTTTTGAGAATATGGATGGTGGGAATCTGCATGTATTTTATGGCTAGTGGCAGTAGGCTTCCTATAAATATTGAATTTCAATGTGTCCATTCGTCTAGTGAGGGTCAGGTCTAGAAAGTTAATTGAGTTATCATGCTCGGTCTCTAAAGTAAATTGAATATTATTGTTGATTTCATTTAAAAGATTTTTGAAGGAGTCAACTTGTCTCAAAGTTCCGTCAAAAATAATGAACGTGTCATGTACGTATCGTGAATAAAATTTTATCTTATTTGCGTATATGTTATTATTTAAAAAATGAGTATTTTCGTAGAAATTTAAGTATATGTCAGCCAACAGGCCTGAGAGGGGTGAGCCCATACCTAGACCATCATCTTGGCTATAGAATAAACCATTTAATGTGAAATAATTTTGATTTAAAATGACTTTAAGCAAGTCAATCAACTCATCTATCGCCTGTGCACTCATGGAAGCGTTAATTCGTAAATTGTCCTTCAATAATTTTAAAGTTACATCAGTTGGAATATTTGTATATAAATCCACTATATCAAGTGAAACCAATTTGTAATTAGGTTTTAATTTAACGGTATTTATCTTATTAATGAAATCAGTATTATTTGTTAAGCTGTGGTTATTCTTTAACTGTAAATTATCTTTAATTAGTTTTACAAGAATTTTTGATGTTTTGAAACCGGGGGCTGTAGTCAAATTAACCAGCGGTCTTATGGGTATGTGTGGTTTGTGGATTTTGGGGAGTCCCGTAAATATCGGAGCCTTCGCATTAATTGGCTTCAAATAACGACGTGTATTATCACTGAGCAAACTCGTACATTTGTTAATACATTGGTTGAGGGTTTTGGTGTATTTATCAGTAGGATCAGATTTTAATTGTCTAATATTATGGTTAGAGATAAATTCGTGAACTTTGGCATTATAAGAATCAGTATCCATGATTACTAATGTATTCCCTTTATCTGCTTTAATAATACTAGCATTATTAATAGTTATTTTTGTTTTGATATGCCTCAAAGTTTTGTATTCACGGGAGAATCGTGGATGCATAAATAGATTATGTGGTAGGTTATCGTTAGATCTGATAGTTTTAGTGAATTTATTGTTTATTAATATGCGTGCTTCGTTCTGTACAATAGGATTCGGAATAGTCTTAATAGCCGCCTCCGCCTCAATGAGCTCATAAATATGTTTGTTATTTCCGGTTGGTGGGAGATTATAATTAAGTCCTTTATTAAGGAGCACCATTTCATTATCACTGAAGTTTATATTAGTTAAATTCATTGTTCTAGGATGAAATGCATGTTTGCAATTAATGTCAGTCTCTAGACAGTGTTTATTTTCTAAACTACGAAGTTTACATAATTGATTGAAGCGTATACGGCGTGAAACACTAGCTGTGTATTTAAATATATAATCAAAAACATTGTTGATAATGCTTGGATGAATGCTGTTGAGGATATGTAAATGTAATTTGAATAAACGAATGTTAAGAATAGATTTTTTAATGTATAATGCCTTAATTTCTTCTCTAATATACATCCGTTCAGCAAAATGTTTTTTGGTAATGTTTGCGGCCTTGGAAGAGCTGTTGATCTTTACAATAGCATATTTTGGTGTTATGTTCTTCAGTAAACAGATTTTGTTAAATTTAATATGCAAATTCGCTTTTAGCAATTGTATTTTAGTGTTTTGGAATTTAAATACCATTTTTGCCTGGCTGGGCTCCAGTTTAACATTCATGTTTCGTAATGGTATCCAAGTCACTTTTATATAATAGTAGGTGATTACCTGTATGCGGTACAGGTACTATTATATAAAAGTGACTTGGATACCATTATGAAACATGAATGTGTGCTGTTGGTGTGATGTGTTTTACTTTTTGTGTTTAGGATGCGTTTGTGTAGTTTATTTATTAAATCGGGGTTGTATCCATTTTTGACTGCTATATATTTGATTGTGTTTAATTCTTCTTGGTAGTCATGTGTGTTTAGGGGTATTGAAGTGAGCCTATGGAGCATGTAGTTGAAAGCTGCATGTTTGTGTTGAGTTGGGTGGTTGGAAGAGTTATGTATGACCATGTCTGATGTGGTGGGTTTCCTGTATATTTTGTATGTGTGTGTGTGTTGTTTGTTTTGGTGATTGTAAGGTCTAAGAAGTTTATGCTATTATTTAGTTCTATTTCAATTGTGAATTTTAATTTATGGTGTATAGTGTTAATGTATTTGTGGAAATTTTCTATTTGTCTTTTGTTGCCGTTGTAGAGGAGTAAAATGTCATCAACATACCTGTGCCAATATATTATTTTATCAGTGTATTTGTTATTGTTCAATATGTGTTCCTGTTCTATGGTGTGTACATATATTTCGGCTAGTATACCTGATATAGGGGAGCCCATGGGTAGTCCATCTGTTTGTGTGTAAAACGTGTTATTGTGTGCGAAATAATTTTGATCAGTGATAATTTTAGTTAGATGGATGATCTCTTTTATGTGTGTTTCAGGTGTGTTATTTATTTTTAGTAATTGTTCTAATGTAGTTATGGTTTCTTTTATGGGAACATTGGTGTATAGGTTTGGATACACACAATTGTGGATATGAACAATTACATTATAAATCACATACACTATTCGATACACTGATCCAGACACACAATTTGAACCGCAGCGCCAATTCCCTCCCACCATCAACCCCCACCACACACACCTATAGTCCATAACCGTTATTCTGTAAAATGACATTCAGTATTTACTCCCACTGAGGAAGAGGCACATCACCTTGAAACGTATGGGGAAGTGATAACCAAAGTAAGTTCATATGTGAAAGTTTATATATATAATAATATTTAAAAAAGTGAACGAAGGGGATGAATCAACAAGATAATTACTATTTTTTTAAATTTCTTACAATAAGGAATTATATAAATTAATTAAAAAGCTATACAAATTATATTCTTACAATTTTGGGGCATAATTTTTTCCATAACTTAAAACTCAGTTTAGTAAGATACAGCTAAAAGAGTTTTCAAAGATGTGATTTTTGTCCAGCACCACTTTTTAACTAGTACTGCATATCCAGGGGATATTCATAGTATATTTACACATTATTTTTTACACAGAAGTAAAGATGAACAAAGGCAATAGTATTAGATTTTTAATTCATAATACAAGAGAATGTTTCCAGAGTAGACTCCCCCCCCCCCTTAAATTACAGATCAAACCTGTAAAATATATACCTGTTTTGCATATTGGAAAAATGTCATTGTTTAAAATCATGTTAATTTATGTTTTCTTTTAATTTTGTTAAACAAAAAAAAAAAACAGTATTCATAGTTCCACTGTGCATTTACAGGTAAGAAAATACTTTTTTCTATTAATATGTAATTGAATTTTGTAGTTTTTATTTTACAATATATTGAACGTACAATTTTTTTATATTTTATAATACAAATTTTCAGGAAGTCGCCTTGTGTTTTCTGCATTGGTTAAACGGTGTTCAGAAAAAGAAAAGGTTGCAATTTGCTGGATGACAACAAGGAAAGGTTCACACCCGCACATGGTGGCATTACTACCACAAACCGAAGTGTCAGATGATAAGGGTAACCAGCTTGTACCTGAAGGTTTCCACGCTGTGTACATACCTTTTGGTGGTATGTAAATATTTGTTAGTAACATAAATTTAGGTATTGACACATGTCATAATAACACAAATGTAATAATTTTGAAGATTTAAAGACTTAATGCCATTATACAAATTATATTTGTCATTTTGTCATTCATATTGTTATATGGATAGCAATCTTTGTAGTATAAACACAGTATAACACCAGAGACAGTAAAACTATCACCAGTTTTATTATTACATTCGGTCATACTTAATTTGACAGTACTTATACTCAGTTATAGTAATCCATTATGCACAATACAGTAACAATCACTAAAGTTATTAAGACTATTAAACCATTATAAAATGGTTAAATACACTTCTCACTAGTCATGGCACTCAACTGTACCACAGCAAATCAACTTGCAGTTAAGCGACTCCCAAGTTCTCTTTTATGTGGGTTGTCTACAAGGTAAAACTGCTACAGGAGGACTCACTATGCCACCACCAGCATTTACTCAGTGTGTGTGTGTGTGTCTTAGTACACATCATCTTCATTGATAAATCATTACAGTCCATTACATAGTCACCAACTTGCTCAACAGTAATAGTTATTCATCTCATTTTTTGCATCACTGTAACATAGTTTTAATCATTACTTCTCTCCATCCTTCCTGCCTTTTTACAGAATATTTTCAAGCAGTATGCAAACATGAAGGTGATACATCATGAATTTCATAGACAGTAGTATGTAGTAGATGTACAAGGTTGTTATCTTCCGTCAAGCATTAGGTCCATGACCTTTCTGCACTCTAGTTGTGGTACAGCTCATACTACATCATCACGAAAGAGAGTCAGTCTATATTTAATCACATACAGTGATAAGCTGCACGTTGTGAATGAGTGTTGTATGTTCGTGTGTAGATTTAGTGTTGTTACTGACTAAGATTCATGTACCTCACCCAACTGTTGGATTGCCGCAACTGTGGTAAAAGGCTTTGGATTGACTTGAACTGAACTCAGCATAATGTGATGAGCAAATGTCATGCAAAGCAAGCTTTCTTCCACTGAGCTACTCCACTATCTATTTATTATAAGATTCAATCATTAATTTTATATAATGCAGTTACAAAATTTATGAAAATATTGTTACGATGGCCATACAGATCATCGTGTTGTTCAGTGGAAACAGAGTAACTGACACCAATGAAGTCACTAATAACAAACTTTAAATAGACACAAACAGCAGTTAAAAATCAAAACACTGTTGTACAATAATTCAAGTTAAATTTCTGCAACACACAACAATAAATGCAACCTTACTACAGTTTGCACTAATTAACAAAATAATCACATTCCACTGATGGGCAAGTCACAGTAATAAACACTCCGAACCTCATTCTAGTATCACTACTCTATAACTGAAATTGGGCCTCTTCGAAACCCAGTATTTATACCTCGCCACCTTGCACTGTAGTGACATAGCAGGTCTGGTTGCTGGTAGAGTAGTCAAGTAACGTGTAAAAGGGGCAGAACGTCTCTAACCATCCAGAATGTTATTTGTTATGCAAATGACTGGAACAGTCTTGCACGCCATGCGCCCAGAATCATGTATGCACTTTTAAACCTGTTCGTCCCAAAATGTCAAACCATCTCTGCAGTAATACTTGGCCAGCCAATATCAGTGGATTCTCTTGAATTTCTGCTGTCCTTCATGTTGTATCCAATAAGCAACACAGTCAAAGGGCCTTTACAGTTAGTTAAAGTTTCAGGGAGCAACTGTGATGGCGGTTTGGGTTGTACAACCAAACCTGGTCACCTTCTTCAAACTCACACTATTCCTTTGAATGTCATACCATGTTTTCATTTTTCTCACTGACCATCTTCAGCCATCCTTTTATCAAAAGATTTCATCTCATGGTTGGTTATCTAATTGCGAAGAATAATTCTGCAGTATTAATACACCTTGCACTGTAGTAACATAGCGGGCCTGGGTGCTGGTAGAGTACTCGAGTATGTCTGGAAGGGGGCAGAACGTCTCGAACAATGCAGAACGATATGCAACTCTACCACACAGAATAATCTCCAAATTACTGTAACAGCCATACACGCTGTGTGAATCATGTACGCACTTTTATTTTTCAGCAGAACATAGCAATATATTATTTCTAAATATATTCTTCTTGCTTATCCCATCGATGCACAAATTCTTTATACTCTTAGAATAAAACATTTTCAACTTAGCAACAATCCATATAATCACTGCTTCCTTCAGTTCTTGGTCTGAGATTGTTTTGGGGAGCATCTTGAATTCATAAAAACTTGAAACATAAATTTTGTGGGTGATTATTTTTTAGGCAGTTATGCGTTACAACTAATTTGCAAACATGAGTATAACAGGACCAAACCATTGTCAGGGTTGTTGCCAGTTGTAATCATGCGTAACTCTTGTTTAACTAGTTGTGAATTTTTTTAAATCTATTCATAGACACATTGGTGGAGGAGGAACCTGTTCCTATATTATACTGTAATTCTGTGATGGATTTCAGCCCTTGATATACTTTTAAGGCCACAAGAAAATGGATAAATGTAATATTGCAAATGGAAAGCAGAATGCTCTGATTAACACATTGGCAAGAACAGTGAATCAGACACAGTAATTTGTAAACCATGCAACAGCGTGCATGAAAACAACAGTGTCACTAACAGAATTACCACTACATTGCAAATAATATATTGATACTCTCATGTTATTGCCATATTACACCATGTTAGTATGATTTTAAACTCATGTTCTCTGGTATCCAAGTCACGTTTCAATACAGATTAAAGTTTATTACCTTTTTATCCGTCGTGTGACTTCTAATTGTTTTTTATTTAAATTACGCGTTTCGAAGCGCAAGGCCTCATCTTCAGATTTCAGTCCTGTGTGGACGTCATTATCACATTAAAATTAAACTATTACACATTAAAGTAAACCACACTACTCACGTGAACCGATGTCTGGGTGCGCACCCTTTGCTGGCTTGCGACGCACACATTTATCCATTTTCTTGTGGCCTTAAGAGTATATCAAGGGCTGAAATCCATCACAGAATTACAGTATAATATAGGAGCAGGTTTCTCCTCCACCAATGTGTCTATGAATAGATTTAAAAAAGTTCACAACTAGTTAAACAAGAGTTATGCATGATTACAACTGAGTGCGTCATGAGCCAGCAAAGGGTGCGCACCCAGACATCAATTCACGTGTGTAGTGTGGTTTACTTTAATGTGTAATAGTTTAATTTTAATGTGATAACGACGTCCACACGGGACTGAAATCTGAAGATGAGGCCTTGTGCTTCGAAACGCGTAATTTAAATAAAAAACAATAAGAAGTCACACGATGGATAAAAAGGTAATACATTTTAATCTGTGTTAGTATGATCAAGTATTCAGGTCTTAATCCACTAATATTGATGTTAATTCAGATTCAACATTGGATAACTTTATAGTGCAGTAATACTACAAGTACTTAAAGTCACATAAAACAAATTATTTATTATGTGTGTGTCCAGACTTTTTAATCAGACAAAAATTGTTTTATATGTTCTGTAGTAAGTCAAATATGCAGTAATCAATAGACTGTAGTAATTTTGTATAAATGATTACATTCATAACAAGATATTTCAGGAAGTTATGTACTTTAGTCATTCATTGTATACTGTTACTGCAATTATTTCAAGTGTAGTACTAATTTTTTCATACAGACTTTCCTAGTACATGTTACTGAATATTTTTTAATTACAGAATATTTACGTGACATACCAATGGAAAGTGCACAAAGACTGTCAGAAGAACAAGTTGATGCAGCAAAGAGTTTAGTAAAACATCTAGAGTTTCAGTATAAAGAGAGTATGTTCCCAAACCCCAAGATTAAAGCACTAGAGAATGCTATACGAGCACTTGCACTTGGAGAAGCAGAACCAGAACCTACAGAAGACGTTTTAGGTTGTACATAATGCTCATTTGATAATATGTTCTTAAACTTACCCGTTTGTGTGGTATCGTATGATTCATGTTTGGTTTTTATCAAATCATAACAGTTTCAGACATTATTTTGTTATAGATTATTATAGATGTGATATGTTGAAGTTTAATTTTTTGAGGTTAGACAGTCAATATATGTATAAAATATTAAATGCAGTATTCTTCTTTATAAACAAGTTCATAGAAATCTAAAATTATCATTGTGTGTGTGTGTGTGTGTGTGTGTGTGTGTGTGTGTTCATGCCCATCCACATGTTTAAATTCTTTTATTTCATATTCTATCATTTCTCACAGTCTCCAGGGTATTGATCCATTTTAATCTCAGTTTGATCTAAGATAAGATCTTTTCCATATATTTCTGAGCATCGCTACAAAGGTTAGTGAGGAAGTTCACTGAGCGACATCTATATGGTAGAACTAAAATGTTCAATGTCGTGTAAGATTTGTATTTCATGTAAACACCTGTTAATTTCCAAGTCTGTCTATAAATTTATTCATTGTTTACCAGCTTGTCAAAATGTATGTGTTACACATGTTTTAAAAAATGTACAAAATCAGTCATTATGGTGCGATTGAATTCTTGGTTAAAAAAAGATATAGTGCCACTGAAAAATCTCTTAGCTAACTGGTAAATATCTTAAGGACGTGCTGCACCTTCAAAAACAATTGTTTGGAAGCAGGGCCTTCAACCATTTTCTCAAACAACATATTTTTTATTTTGCAGAGTATTTTCAGGGACCTTTAGTTTCCCCTTCCTCAGTATTTGGCTGTAACGGGACAGAATTTGATTTTAATTCAATTGTAAATGCGACGCACAAGAGTTACCCACACAGGGCCTCAGTCTTTGACAATAGACATTCCTTGTCGAGGCACCTAGTTGCACGTTCGGTCTGTCTGCCCTGCAATAAGCTACTTTTTCAGATGCTCTGGAATGTGTCAAAGCGCGCACATGCTTGCTTGCACGTTTGAATAATCACGAACTTTTTTAGTGAGCCCCAGGTCGTATGTTGCTCGGCTAACTACGATAGACTCGCTCTCAGAAAGTTAACTAATTACAGTGTGACGTGATGCCCTTTTAGCCAATCACAGAGCAAGTTGGTCAGCAGGAGAACATTTTTGGCCATCTTGAAAAAGTCAGTCGGCATCAAAATTCTGAACCGCACAGATACGCGGTTCGCCTAAAAAACTGTACTTAACAATGTAAACCGACCGGCCGACCAGTAAATCATGTGATTTTAACGTAAAACAACAGTAAATCATGTAATAGTGATCCATCAGATGTAATTCACAAACATTAACAGTTTAACTTATTTTCGGAGTGTGTTAAAGAAATCGGAAGTTAACAGTGATGGTGTAACCACATGGAGACGGCGATAAAAGGATGAGTACATAATATAAGCAGTTGAACAGACAAAAACATTTCAATTTTAACTGAATTCAACACCAAAACTAATTATGAAAATTTAAATAGAAAGCGCTTTATAATATAAAATGTATAATGAATGAATGAGAGTGTGAGCAAACTGGGTTGCCTTCTAAAGTAGAGATAAACTAGTTAAATAAGTAAATATAAGGTTATAGAAGTTATTTTAAACTATATTTCAGAACTTGTTTTAAATAATGGCCAATAACGGACCATAATCAATTCGAGAGTAAGAATGCAAAATGTAGAGAAAGGGGATAAATTGTTGATGTGGGGGCTTAACAAGAATGACAGGGTAAAACGAAATAAAATAATGTTTTATATGAACGTATAAATATGTATTTGTTATTTGCATTGACCTGTTTTTCTCTGCCGAGTACACTAGACGACACCTTGTTTAACTTGCTCACGAACGTCACGATTTAAATAGATTTATATTTGACATCCAAATAAAGGTAGGTGACACAATTTTAAATACTTTTAATCATTTCAAATCACCGAGAACTACTTCAAATGACGCCCGAAAACAGGGACGAATTTAAATATTTTAATTATCATTAACGAGAACTACTTCAAATGGTGCCCGTAACAGCGACGTTGTAAATTAAAATTAATTTACAACCTAGTTGAAATGGCAGAGAAAAATATGGATGCAAATTTATGTGAGAGTGTAGAGGGGGGGGGTCAATTTTAAACGTTACACAAGACAGTTTAGTATTGACAAATATTAATGAAAGCGTAGACGAAATAACAATTGAAATGGTAGAAGTACTTAGTCAATTAGCATTGTTTATGGAAATGATGAGTAGTAAATTAGACAAACAAAATGAGAAATTGGACCAACAAAATACGAATTTGGTCGAATTTAAAACTGAAATCATGTCAGCGATTAATGCAAGTACCGTAAAGTTAAAGTCAGACAATTTAAACACGAGTTTAAATGAATTTAAAATTGAAATCAATCTGAAATCAATGTAGTAAATAATAAACTTATAGACATAAATAACGAAGCTGTAAACATAAGGAACGAAATAAAAATGCATAATCAAAGAATGAACAATTAATTTAAAAGTATAAGTGAGAAGGAATTAAACAAATAAGTGGGTGTAGTGGTGTCAAAACTAATGACACGGGTGAGTGGAACGAAAATAAAAATGACGAAATAACAGACGACCAAGGTGTCATTAGTAAAATAACAAATAATTACGAAGGGATCATTAACGAGGTAGGTGTTAGTTACGAAAATAAATTAACAAGTAATAGTGGTAAGATAGTGGAAAACGAGATATATAAAAGTAATACCATGAAAATGAATAGTGATCATGATAAGATAGAAACAGTGAGAGAGTAGAAATCAGTATTTGTCAATTAGAGAGAGAATATGAAGAGAATTATTTTGTGAATATAGGGCAGAGGGTAGATTTTCCCTGTGTTTATTGCAAACCAAGATGGTTACAAATGTTTTTGAAGGGCAAGAGTCCCTTACAGGAAAATAATGTGTTTTCAAGTAGTTCCTTAATTTTTATTAGGCGTTTTTATGATTTAATACCCTCTGTACGGAATGATAGAAAAAGTATGAAATGGTGTTATGATAAAAGGTATTTTGATAGGAAGATAGAAACGTTTAAGGTTAGTAGAGGTTATAACGAATTAGCAGAGAGGTTAGATATTACGAGAATTAATAATATTGAATACTTACCTTGTGAAATAGGTAGTACAGCAAATGATGATAAGGTTGGGGATATTGATTACTTACCTTATGAGATAACTGATGTAGTAGATGAATATAATAATATAACTTACCTGATTTTAACGGAAAATATAAAAGGAGAAATTACTATACCCAATGTTTACAGGAATTTTGAATTGATAGTATGCAATAATATTTGTAGTTACTATATTGATACAATGGAAAAAAGTAATGATGATGATTATTATAATTATGATAATAAAAATGTGTCTGTAATTGTAAATGAGTGGTGTAGACATAAGACCAGGTTATTATACGATGATGGGGGATAAACAATTAATGTTTATGAACGTTTAACTATGTAAGTAGTTTGGTTTTGAAATGGACTACTTTATAAAATGATTTGTGGTAAACGATAACAAATAATAATGTGTTGTATACTTTTGTGTTGATATTAAATGAAATATTGTACAAGATGAATGTTAATAACAAACTAAACAAATTTTTTTTGGAGAATTTAATGGTGTAGTGAATGCTACATTACTGAGAATTGATTAGTAAAAAGGTCAATGTAATGTCTATAATTTTATATGCAAATTTAAAGAGGAATTGTTTATTTTGAGGTGATAATGTTTAATGTATAAAATGTTATGTAAAATGAATGGTGATAAGTTTCGATAATAAAACTTGAATTTTTTGGAAAAAGTGGTGAATAATTAAAGGTTGAGTATTAACAGTGGCTCGGAATGCTGGGTGTTAAAAAAACTAGATGAGCAGAAACTATCTTTTTTTGAGAGGAGGGTACTGAGGAGAATCTATGGCCCTGTGAGGGAAAACGACATTTGGAGGCGACTGCATAATCGAGTGTTGTACGAAAGGTTTAAAGATCTTCCGATCGTGCAACTCATACAAATTAACAGATTGCGTTGGGCTGGTCATGTGCAGAGATTGGCGGAGGATAGAATCCCAAAAAGAGTGATGAATTATTTGCCGATGGGAAGGAGAAGGAAGGGAAGACCGTGTACAAGATGGCTGGACCAGGTTGGTAAGGAGGCAGTGAGGCTGGGTGCAGCAAACTGGTGGACATTGGCCGGGAGTAGAGACCAGTGGGGAAGATTTCTTTTGGAGGCCAGGGCCCGGACTGGGCTGTAGCGCCGAGGATGTATATATGTATTAGTATTAACAGGTTCAATTGAAATTAAAGCTTTTGGAATGTTTGGAAATTTTATTCAGATTGTAACGTTAAAAAGACATCCTCGTCTTTGTTTAAGCCCCGCGATGGAAGCCAAATCTGTAACGTTATGAAACTGGTGCGTCTCTGTAAAATGTATACCAGTTTGATATGTGTGTAAAGTGTTAGTGCGTTCGTCTTGCACTGGGGTCGTTACATCAATTTTGCGCTAACGATGTCCGTAGCGTTGCGGTAATTACCAGTATAACACGGTAGTAACCTTACCTGTTTAGATATAGGGGTGTGTTAATCCCGGGTGGCGCCAAATTGTTTATTAAAACAATTAAAATTACTTAATAAAGTATTTTCAGCTATGACGGTCGAGGCGTTCAAATAATTCCCGCTCGTGCCGCCTTCTGAATCGTGTCGGCAGTTGTGCAAATGGCAACTTCAGCGCTGCTCATCAAACCTAGCCTTCGTAAATAAACACAAGTAATATAATGCACTCCCTATGAAATAATAACAACGGTTACTCCGTGTAATAGTTATTTTAATGGGTGATAATTAAAATGTTCAATTTGACAATTAGATTATAACAAATTTGCACCGACTTTTTACATGAAACACTTCCTCTCAAGGCTGACGAAATCGATTCTGTAACGAAGTATCCACATCAGCGTGGCAGCTGAACGTTTAGATATTACTATGTTTTTCGTTAAAATATCGGTGGATTCTTTTGATTATGAGATAAAGAATTCCTATGATTACAATAAAAATATTTTACCTTACTCTAAGTGTACATAAATAATAAGGTGTGTGTTTACAATTTGTTCTGTAGTGTCGTTAAATGTGGTTCAAAAGTTCGTATTTCAACAAGAGGTTAGATTTTATGTTAACAAATTTTCAGTGTGTTTATTTTTCTTAAATAATCTTTGAAAGAGAAATATTCGGCTTATAGTGAGATCAATTTACCTTTAGTAAAATTTAGAGTGATTTGGTTTTTGGAAATAAGGTAATTCAGTGGTACTTAACACATCAGCATGACTTGGTGTTTTCATTCATTGGATCGGAAGAGGATTGGGCTGCGATAAGTTCTATTTTCATTGATCTTTGGACTTAAGTAGGTCTGGCGTCCTTTTCATATAGTATGTGGTCATAATTTCCTTTTAATTTTCAGTTTTATGGTCCTGGATCTTTAATGGACTGCTCTAATGGTTCGTCTGCTTTTTATCCAGTCATGGTTTTGAACTTCGTTCACTGTTTTACATTATTTAATTAAAAAATTGGTCTTCCAAACTTTGGCTTCTGTCCTGGTAGACTGACGCTTTACGAGTAACGGTATTCAATGGTAATTTCGTCTTCAACGGTGGTTTCTATGGTAACCAAAGAATTCTGATTGGCTGAGATTGATATAAATCCATTGTTATCAAAATTTGAATTCTTTTCAAAATCCTAGTATATCTTCTGACTGCTGTTATTCCTATATCTTCCTTCCTGATTATTAAATATTGTCACTATAGTATGTATTTCCTTTCATAGATTATTTTGATACCCCACAAGTTTGGGTTATTTTAGGTTTTATGCTTTTATAATTATGTTAATACTTGATAATTACATTTCTTTTTGTATTCAAATGCTTATTATAATATTTTGTTTTAAAAATGATTTACAAATTATCCGTGGTGAGTCCTTCGCCTCGGATTTGCTAATTTCTTACTTATTACAATTTGTAGTTGTTTGTTTTTGACAGTTAGGCATTTTCCTAGGCCTAAGTAGCCATTATGATATTTGACTTATTTCATTCAAATTACATTTCCTTTTAGCCTAATGGGTTTTATTTTGTTATTATAATTGGTTGTATCCTTTATTGTTGTGTTTTGGGTCTGTTTATGTGTTATTATTATGTTAGTATTATTTTGTACATAATGGTTTCCTATTTGGTTTCCTCGTTTTCTAGTCATACATTCCTTAACTTTTTTTACTTATTTACTTTGCCAATAATAACAGTGTGGCTATTATTTACTATTTTTTGATCTTATTAAATACAATATTAAGGCCTATGGTCTGTATAACTCTACCAGCCATATCCAATTCATAAACTTGCTTGAATACTTATTTAACTATTATTTGCTAATCTTTGTTTACAATTCATCTTATTTTGTATTATTTTTTAGTGTGATAAACAACATCAGTTTTATGAACTTATAACGGACCCTTATAACATGGGTGTTTTTTGATTTGTTTTTAACTACTTAATTTTTTACACAATCTTTACTTTCCCTCCATGTTAACGCTATCTGTTTTTCCTTCCATTGTATTCTCCCTATTAATTGTAATTGCATTTACTGAAATTAACTAACAACATTCTTACTTAACTAATTACTGTCTTATCTGTTTATACTGCTATTCTTAATTACTAACATTCTTCACTTTTTATCATTTAGTGTTTCCTTAGGATTTATTAATTGTTTGTGCTTTTATCATTCACTATTTTTTACTATATTAACATTCTTTATTTTACACTATTCTCATTCAATCATCACCTTCACTTTTAAATTATTTATAGTTTATTATAATTTTATTAGTGTACTTTCTTTATCACTACACTTTTGGGTTTTTACACTTTCATTTTGCACTTCACAAATGTTTTTGTTTTTTAAGTGTTTCTGAATGGGTAATCCCTCTAATTACTATCTCACTACTGTACTATCTCTTTCATTACAATATCTCATTAATAATAATAACAATTTTATGTCCTTATATTTCTATGATTACATCTAACTCTAGATTGTGGGTTAGTTTGCTTTTTTATATTTATATTTAACATTGTTTAATTGGGTTTCCTTCAATTCCATTAGTATTGTCCATTAATGGATAATAACATTTACCTTTTTTTTTCTCATAGGTTAATTATCGGTCTTGTTTCCAATATTACATTTGAGTGCATTATTTCTCTCGCTCATATTCTTTATTACTTGTTTGTGTATCATCATTGGTTTTCCTTCTTATTTATTTCCCTTCATTGTGGGTTTGTTTCTTTTTCATTCCCCTCCTTCTTCATTGTATTTGATTAATACTTTGTTTTTCCATCTTCTCCTTTGGGTTCATTTTAACATGTTACATTGAGTCATTCAATTCCATGAATTTGTTTCATTTTTGTTTGGTTTGGGTTTTTTCCCCTTCTTCATTTGTTCTGGTGAATCACTTTCTTCTTTGGTTTTATTCTTGTTTGTTTTTTGTTTTTGTGGTTCCCTTCTTCTTTTGTTTCCTTTTGTTGGTTCAATCACTTGGGTTAGGTCATGTTGTCGTTTGTCGAGTCATTGTCTTTATATTTTATTTATATTAGGCATTTTATTTAATATGGAGTATTATTTTGTATTTAGAATCATCTTTTTTATCCCTGGTACTGGGGTGGCTTATTTGTGTTGTAACAAGATGCAAATTAAATGTTTATTTTAATGGAATGAGACTTGTATTGTTTATGAATGTGTACATTTTATTATGTGGTACTGTGTTAGAGTGTAGGAATTATAAACATGTATTATGTATTTTACATTGTATAATCTTGTGTATTTGTGTTAGTTGTATTAAGCATAGCTGAAGTAAGGTCATTCACCTGGGAATGAGACATCAGCTGATGACTGGTGTGGACTGTAGAATGTGTAATGTAATCAATTCATGTGTTCTGTTAATAATTAATTTAATTTAATAATTTGTTTCTTTTTATTAATTATCAGAATATATGTTTCTGGAATTTAAATTCATTTAATTATTGAAAAAAAAAATTTTTTAATTTTAATTTTTTGAAGTACAGATTGTGTTGTGTATTGTATATTCAAGATATATTGATGATTGTGTGTATTGATAATGTACTAACTGATTAATAGTGTTCATATTGTATGTTTTGCAACCAAATGTATTGATAAGGGAATTTATGATAGAAATAAGTTGGTCATTTTATTTTGTTTATTTGTTTATTTATTTAGATTGTTCGCATCTATTTAAGAGGAGTTAAAAAATAAATTCATTTAAAGGATATTGGAATTTTGAAAATTACAATTAAATTAATTAATTGAAAGAGATGATGTAAATTTACTTCAATGTGAATCTTTGGTAAGGGACTTAGATTTATTTCCCTGTTTGAACAAAATTTAAATATTTTAATATGATTTCAAATAGTAACGCCAAGCAAACAATTCAAAGTTGAGAAATGGGAATGAACTTTGTTTAGAAGCAAATATAAAATATTTATGTGAATTTTATATTAATAATTAATGTGGAGAAAGGGTGTTTAATTTGGTAATGAATATGTGTACGCACCCAGTACTTTGCTAAAGGCAATCCAGTATGTATGTAAGGGGAGACATATCGGTTGAGGATCTGGTATGGTATAAGGCTAGTTGTTGATTTTATTTGGAATGTTACAAGGTTAGGTGGTACTGTGGTGAGTGCCTGTCCGACTTTACGGTGTTGGGATCTCGTACAGAGAAGTCCAGTAATGTCGTTCAGATGCAGCCATAGTCGCCGAGCTAGGGGGGTAGTTTACCCATGATGTGTTAAAGAATTAAAAGGGGGTTGTTGGCACCATATCCTCACTGATCCTCTTAGGGTTTAGCAATGAGAGTTTTTCTGTTTCGACAGAAAACCTCTAATTGGGGGGGTATTGTAACGGGACAGAATTTGATTTTAATTCAATTGTAAGTGCGACACACAAGAGTTACCCACACAGGGCCTCAGTCTTTGACAATAGACATTCCTTGTCGGGGCACCTAGTTGCACGTTCGGTCTGTCTGCCCTGCAATAAGCTACTTTTTCAGATGCTCTGGAATATGTCAAAGCGCGCACATGCTTGCTTGCACGTTTGAATAATCACGAACTTTTTAGCGAGCCCCAGGTCGTATGTTGCTCGGCTAACTACGGTAGACTCGCTCTCAGAAAGTTAACTAATTACAGTGTGACGTGATGCCGTTTTAGCCAATCACAGAGCAAGTTGGTCAGCAGGAGAACATTTTTGGCCATCTTGAAAAAGTCAGTCGGCATCAAAATTCTGAACCGCGCAGATATGCGGTTCGCCTAAAAAACTGTACTAAACAATGTAAACCGACCGGCCGACCAGTAAATCATGTGATTTTAACGTAAAACAACAGTAAATCATGTAATAGTGATCCATCAGACGTAATTCACAAACATTAACAGTTTAACTTATTTTCAGAGTGTGTTAAAGAAATCGGAAGTTAACAGTGATGGTGTAACCACATGGAGACGGCGATAAAAGGATGAGTACATAATATAAGCAGTTGAACAGACAAAAACATTTCAATTTTAACTGAATTCAACACCAAAACTAATTATGAAAATTTAAATAGAAAGCGCTTTATAATATAAAATGTATAATGAATGAATGAGAGTATGAGCAAACTGGGTTGCCTTCTAAAGTAGAGATAAACTAGTTAAATAAGTAAATATAAGGTTATAGAAGTTATTTTAAACTATATTTCAGAACTTGTTTTAAATAATGGCCAATAACGGACCATAATCAATTCGATAGTAAGAATGCAAAATGTAGAGAAAGGGGATAAATTGTTGATGTGGGGGCTTAACAAGAATGACAGGGTAAAACGAAATAAAATAATGTTTTATATGAACGTATAAATATGTGTTTGTTATTTGCATTGACCTGTTTTTCTCTGCCGAGTACACAAGACGACACCTTGTTTAACTTGCTCACGAACGTCACGATTTAAATAGATTTATATTTGACATCCAAATAAAGGTAGGTGACACAATTTTAAATACTTTTAATCATTTCAAATCACCGAGAACTACTTCAAATGACGCCCGAAAACAGAGACGAATTTAAATATTTTAATTATCATTAACGAGAACTACTTCAAATGGTGCCCGTAACAGCGACGTTGTAAATTAAAATTAATTTACAACCTAGTTGAAATGGCAGAGAAAAATACGGATGCAAATTTATGTGAGAGTGTAGAGGGGGGGGTCAATTTTAAACGTTACACAAGACAGTTTAGTATTGACAAATATTAATGAAAGCGTAGACGAAATAACAATTGAAATGGTAGAAGTACTTAGTCAATTAGCATTGTTTATGGAAATGATGAGTAGTAAATTAGACAAACAAAATGAGAAATTGGACCAACAAAATACGAATTTGGTCGAATTTAAAACTGAAATCATGTCAGCGATTAATGCAAGTACCGTAAAGTTAAAGTCAGACAATTTAAACACGAGTTTAAATGAATTTAAAATTGAAATCAATCTGAAATCAATGTAGTAAATAATAAACTTATAGACATAAATAACGAAGCTGTAAACATAAGGAACGAAATAAAAATGCGTAATCAAAGAATGAACAATTAATTTAAAAGTATAAGTGAGAAGGAATTAAACAAATAAGTGGGTGTAGTGGTGTCAAAACTAATGACACGGGTGAGTGGAACGAAAATAAAAATGACGAAATAACAGACGACCAAGATGTCATTAGTAAAATAACAAATAATTACGAAGGGATCATTAACGAGGTAGGTGTTAGTTACGAAAATAAATTAACAAGTAATAGTGGTAAGATAGTGGAAAACGAGATATATAAAAGTAATACCATGAAAATGAATAGTGATCATGATAAGATAGAAACAGTGAGAGAGTAGAAATCAGTATTTGTCAATTAGAGAGAGAATATGAAGAGAATTATTTTGTGAATATAGGGCAGAGGGTAGATTTTCCCTGTGTTTATTGCAAACCAAGATGGTTACAAATGTTTTTGAAGGGCAAGAGTCCCTTACAGGAAAATAATGTGTTTTCAAGTAGTTCCTTAATTTTTATTAGGCGTTTTTATGATTTAATACCCTCTGTACGGAATGATAGAAAAAGTATGAAATGGTGTTATGATAAAAGGTATTTTGATAGGAAGATAGAAACGTTTAAGGTTAGTAGAGGTTATAACGAATTAGCAGAGAGGTTAGATATTACGAGAATTAATAATATTGAATACTTACCTTGTGAAATAGGTAGTACAGCAAATGATGATAAGGTTGGGGATATTGATTACTTACCTTATGAGATAACTGATGTAGTAGATGAATATAATAATATAACTTACCTGATTTTAACGGAAAATATAAAAGGAGAAATTACTATACCCAATGTTTACAGGAATTTTGAATTGATAGTATGCAATAATATTTGTAGTTACTATATTGATACAATGGAAAAAAGTAATGATGATGATTATTATAATTATGATAATAAAAATGTGTCTGTAATTGTAAATGAGTGGTGTAGACATAAGACCAGGTTATTATACGATGATGGGGGATAAACAATTAATGTTTATGAACGTTTAACTATGTAAGTAGTTTGGTTTTGAAATGGACTACTTTATAAAATGATTTGTGGTAAACGATAACAAATAATAATGTGTTGTATACTTTTGTGTTGATATTAAATGAAATATTGTACAAGATGAATGTTAATAACAAACTAAACAAATTTTTTTTGGAGAATTTAATGGTGTAGTGAATGCTACATTACTGAGAATTGATTAGTAAAAAGGTCAATGTAATGTCTATAATTTTATATGCAAATTTAAAGAGGAATTGTTTATTTTGAGGTGATAATGTTTAATGTATAAAATGTTATGTAAAATGAATGGTGATAAGTTTCGATAATAAAACTTGAATTTTTTGGAAAAAGTGGTGAATAATTAAAGGTTGAGTATTAACAGTGGCTCGGAATGCTGGGTGTTAAAAAAACTAGATGAGCAGAAACTATCTTTTTTTGAGAGGAGGGTACTGAGGAGAATCTATGGCCCTGTGAGGGAAAACGACATTTGGAGGCGACTGCATAATCGAGTGTTGTACGAAAGGTTTAAAGATCTTCCGATCGTGCAACTCATACAAATTAACAGATTGCGTTGGGCTGGTCATGTGCAGAGATTGGCGGAGGATAGAATCCCAAAAAGAGTGATGAATTATTTGCCGATGGGAAGGAGAAGGAAGGGAAGACCGTGTACAAGATGGCTGGACCAGGTTGGTAAGGAGGCAGTGAGGCTGGGTGCAGCAAACTGGTGGACATTGGCCGGGAGTAGAGACCAGTGGGGAAGATTTCTTTTGGAGGCCAGGGCCCGGACTGGGCTGTAGCGCCGAGGATGTATATATGTATTAGTATTAACAGGTTCAATTGAAATTAAAGCTTTTGGAATGTTTGGAAATTTTATTCAGATTGTAACGTTAAAAAGACATCCTCGTCTTTGTTTAAGCCCCGCGATGGAAGCCAAATCTGTAACGTTATGAAACTGGTGCGTCTCTGTAAAATGTATACCAGTTTGATATGTGTGTAAAGTGTTAGTGCGTTCGTCTTGCACTGGGGTCGTTACATCAATTTTGCGCTAACGATGTCCGTAGCGTTGCGGTAATTACCAGTATAACACGGCAGTAACCTTACCTGTTTAGATATAGGGGTGTGTTAATCCCGGGTGGCGCCAAATTGTTTATTAAAACAATTAAAATTACTTAATAAAGTATTTTCAGCTATGACGGTCGAGGCGTTCAAATAATTCCCGCTCGTGCCGCCTTCTGAATCGTGTCGGCAGTTGTGCAAATGGCAACTTCAGCGCTGCTCATCAAACCTAGCCTTCGTAAATAAACACAAGTAATATAATGCACTCCCTATGAAATAATAACAACGGTTACTCCGTGTAATAGTTATTTTAATGGGTGATAATTAAAATGTTCAATTTGACAATTAGATTATAACAAATTTGCACCGACTTTTTACATGAAACACTTCCTCTCAAGGCTGACGAAATCGATTCTGTAACGAAGTATCCACATCAGCATGGCAGCTGAACGTTTAGATATTACTATGTTTTTCGTTAAAATATCGGTGGATTCTTTTGATTATGAGATAAAGAATTCCTATGATTACAATAAAAATATTTTACCTTACTCTAAGTGTACATAAATAATAAGGTGTGTGTTTACAATTTGTTCTGTAGTGTCGTTAAATGTGGTTCAAAAGTTCGTATTTCAACAAGAGGTTAGATTTTATGTTAACAAATTTTCAGTGTGTTTATTTTTCTTAAATAATCTTTGAAAGAGAAATATTCGGCTTATAGTGAGATCAATTTACCTTTAGTAAAATTTAGAGTGATTTGGTTTTTGGAAATAAGGTAATTCAGTGGTACTTAACACATCAGCATGACTTGGTGTTTTCATTCATTGGATCGGAAGAGGATTGGGCTGCGATAAGTTCTATTTTCATTGATCTTTGGACTTAAGTAGGTCTGGCGTCCTTTTCATATAGTATGTGGTCATAATTTCCTTTTAATTTTCAGTTTTATGGTCCTGGATCTTTAATGGACTGCTCTAATGGTTCGTCTGCTTTTTATCCAGTCATGGTTTTGAACTTCGTTCACTGTTTTACATTATTTAATTAAAAAATTGGTCTTCCAAACTTTGGCTTCTGTCCTGGTAGACTGACGCTTTACGAGTAACGGTATTCAATGGTAATTTCGTCTTCAACGGTGGTTTCTATGGTAACCAAAGAATTCTGATTGGCTGAGATTGATATAAATCCATTGTTATCAAAATTTGAATTCTTTTCAAAATCCTAGTATATCTTCTGACTGCTGTTATTCCTATATCTTCCTTCCTGATTATTAAATATTGTCACTATAGTATGTATTTCCTTTCATAGATTATTTTGATACCCCACAAGTTTGGGTTATTTTAGGTTTTATGCTTTTATAATTATGTTAATACTTGATAATTACATTTCTTTTTGTATTCAAATGCTTATTATAATATTTTGTTTTAAAAATGATTTACAAATTATCCGTGGTGAGTCCTTCGCCTCGGATTTGCTAATTTCTTACTTATTACAATTTGTAGTTGTTTGTTTTTGACAGTTAGGCATTTTCCTAGGCCTAAGTAGCCATTATGGTATTTGACTTATTTCATTCAAATTACATTTCCTTTTAGCCTAATGGGTTTTATTTTGTTATTATAATTGGTTGTATCCTTTATTGTTGTGTTTTGGGTCTGTTTATGTGTTATTATTATGTTAGTATTATTTTGTACATAATGGTTTCCTATTTGGTTTCCTCGTTTTCTAGTCATACATTCCTTAACTTTTTTTACTTATTTACTTTGCCAATAATAACAGTGTGGCTATTATTTACTATTTTTTGATCTTATTAAATACAATATTAAGGCCTATGGTCTGTATAACTCTACCAGCCATATCCAATTCATAAACTTGCTTGAATACTTATTTAACTATTATTTGCTAATCTTTGTTTACAATTCATCTTATTTTGTATTATTTTTTAGTGTGATAAACAACATCAGTTTTATGAACTTATAACGGACCCTTATAACATGCGTGTTTTTTGATTTGTTTTTAACTACTTAATTTTTTACACAATCTTTACTTTCCCTCCATGTTAACGCTATCTGTTTTTCCTTCCATTGTATTCTCCCTATTAATTGTAATTGCATTTACTGAAATTAACTAACAACATTCTTACTTAACTAATTACTGTCTTATCTGTTTATACTGCTATTCTTAATTACTAACATTCTTCACTTTTTATCATTTAGTGTTTCCTTAGGATTTATTAATTGTTTGTGCTTTTATCATTCACTATTTTTTACTATATTAACATTCTTTATTTTACACTATTCTCATTCAATCATCACCTTCACTTTTAAATTATTTATAGTTTATTATAATTTTATTAGTGTACTTTCTTTATCACTACACTTTGGGGTTTTTACACTTTCATTTTGCACTTCACAAATGTTTTTGTTTTTTAAGTGTTTCTGAATGGGTAATCCCTCTAATTACTATCTCACTACTGTACTATCTCTTTCATTACAATATCTCATTAATAATAATAACAATTTTATGTCCTTATATTTCTATGATTACATCTAACTCTAGATTGTGGGTTAGTTTGCTTTTTTATATTTATATTTAACATTGTTTAATTGGGTTTCCTTCAATTCCATTAGTATTGTCCATTAATGGATAATAACATTTACCTTTTTTTTTCTCATAGGTTAATTATCGGTCTTGTTTCCAATATTACATTTGAGTGCATTATTTCTCTCGCTCATATTCTTTATTACTTGTTTGTGTATCATCATTGGTTTTCCTTTTTATTTATTTCCCTTCATTGTGGGTTTGTTTTTTTTTCATTCCCCTCCTTCTTCATTGTATTTGATTAATACTTTGTTTTTCCATCTTCTCCTTTGGGTTCATTTTAACATGTTACATTGAGTCATTCAATTCCATGAATTTGTTTCATTTTTGTTTGGTTTGGGTTTTTTCCCCTTCTTCATTTGTTCTGGTGAATCACTTTCTTCTTTGGTTTTATTCTTGTTTGTTTTTTGTTTTTGTGGTTCCCTTCTTCTTTTGTTTCCTTTTGTTGGTTCAATCACTTGGGTTAGGTCATGTTGTCGTTTGTCGGGTCATTGTCTTTATATTTTATTTATATTAAGCATTTTATTTAATATGGAGTATTATTTTGTATTTAGAATCATCTTTTTTATCCCTGGTACTGGGGTGGCTTATTTGTGTTGTAACAAGATGCAAATTAAATGTTTATTTTAATGGAATGAGACTTGTATTGTTTATGAATGTGTACATTTTATTATGTGGTACTGTGTTAGAGTGTAGGAATTATAAACATGTATTATGTATTTTACATTGTATAATCTTGTGTATTTGTGTTAGTTGTATTAAGCATAGCTGAAGTAAGGTCATTCGCCTGGGAATGAGACATCAGCTGATGACTGGTGTGGACTGTAGAATGTGTAATGTAATCAATTCATGTGTTCTGTTAATAATTAATTTAATTTAATAATTTGTTTCTTTTTATTAATTATCAGAATATATGTTTCTGGAATTTAAATTCATTTAATTATTGAAAAAAAAATTTTTTAATTTTAATTTTTTGAAGTACAGATTGTGTTGTGTATTGTATATTCAAGATATATTGATGATTGTGTGTATTGATAATGTACTAACTGATTAATAGTGTTCATATTGTATGTTTTGCAACCAAATGTATTGATAAGGGAATTTATGATAGAAATAAGTTGGTCATTTTATTTTGTTTATTTGTTTATTTATTTAGATTGTTCGCATCTATTTAAGAGGAGTTAAAAAATAAATTCATTTAAAGGATATTGGAATTTTGAAAATTACAATTAAATTAATTAATTGAAAGAGATGATGTAAATTTACTTCAATGTGAATCTTTGGTAAGGGACTTAGATTTATTTCCCTGTTTGAACAAAATTTAAATATTTTAATATGATTTCAAATAGTAACGCCAAGCAAACAATTCAAAGTTGAGAAATGGGAATGAACTTTGTTTAGAAGCAAATATAAAATATTTATGTGAATTTTATATTAATAATTAATGTGGAGAAAGGGTGTTTAATTTGGTAATGAATATGTGTACGCACCCAGTACTTTGCTAAAGGCAATCCAGTATGTATGTAAGGGGAGACATATCGGTTGAGGATCTGGTATGGTATAAGGCTAGTTGTTGATTTTATTTGGAATGTTACAAGGTTAGGTGGTACTGTGGTGAGTGCCTGTCCGACTTTACGGTGTTGGGATCTCGTACAGAGAAGTCCAGTAATGTCGTTCAGATGCAGCCATAGTCGCCGAGCTAGGGGGGTAGTTTACCCATGATGTGTTAAAGAATTAAAAGGGGGTTGTTGGCACCATATCCTCACTGATCCTCTTAGGGTTTAGCAATGAGAGTTTTTCTGTTTCGACAGAAAACCTCTAATTGGGGGGGTATTGTAACGGGACAGAATTTGATTTTAATTCAATTGTAAATGCGACGCACAAGAGTTACCCACACAGGGCCTCAGTCTTTGACAATAGACATTCCTTGTCGGGGCACCTAGTTGCACGTTCGGTCTGTCTGCCCTGCAATAAGCTACTTTTTCAGATGCTCTGGAATGTGTCAAAGCGCGCACATGCTTGCTTGCACATTTGAATAATCACGAACTTTTTAGCGAGCCCCAGGTCGTATGTTGCTCGGCTAACTACGGTAGACTCGCTCTCAGAAAGTTAACTAATTACAGTGTGACGTGATGCCGTTTTAGCCAATCACAGAGCAAGTTGGTCAGCAGGAGAACATTTTTGGCCATCTTGAAAAAGTCAGTCGGCATCAAAATTCTGAACCGCGCAGATATGCGGTTCGCCTAAAAAACTGTACTAAACAATGTAAACCGACCGGCCGACCAGTAAATCATGTGATTTTAACGTAAAACAACAGTAAATCATGTAATAGTGATCCATCAGACGTAATTCACAAACATTAACAGTTTAACTTATTTTCGGAGTGTGTTAAAGAAATCGGAAGTTAACAGTGATGGTGTAACCACATGGAGACGGCGATAAAAGGATGAGTACATAATATAAGCAGTTGAACAGACAAAAACATTTCAATTTTAACTGAATTCAACACCAAAACTAATTATGAAAATTTAAATAGAAAGCGCTTTATAATATAAAATGTATAATGAATGAATGAGAGTATGAGCAAACTGGGTTGCCTTCTAAAGTAGAGATAAACTAGTTAAATAAGTAAATATAAGGTTATAGAAGTTATTTTTCAATTCGAGAGTAAGAATACAAAATGTAGAGAAAGGGGATAAATTGTTGATGTGGGGGCTTAACAAGAATGACAGGGTAAAACGAAATAAAATAATGTTTTATATGAACGTATAAATATGTATTTGTTATTTGCATTGACCTGTTTTTCTCTGCCGAGTACACTAGACGACGCCTTGTTTAACTTGCTCACGAACGTCACAATTTAAATAGATTTATATTTGACGTCCAAATAAAGGTAGGTGACACAATTTTAAATACTTTTAATCATTTCAAATCACCGAGAACTACTTCAAATGACGCCCGAAAACAGGGACGAATTTAAATATATTAATTATTAGCCACCGAGCACTACTTCATGGCAAACTCTAAAATTTACCAAACTTAAATCAACAAGTTGATGACTACCACTAAATATATCATAGCAAATTGTTTTGTATGGTCATTTTAAAATAAAAGTTCCTTGAGAGTTTTTAAACATAAAACTTATACATACAGTTAACTTACAAATAAATGTGGAATATGAAGAACCAAACATTATTATAAGAAAATGTGTGTACACTGTAACAAGTTTGAACATATTAATGTGATTTGCAGTAACAAACAGACAGATAGGCAGCTGTTTCCAGTACATGAGATACAGTATCAGAGAGCTTACTGTAGGCACAACATGCTATTTAACACTGATAATTATGTATGTTTGTAAGGATGTCAACTGATAGATGTATTTATTTCCACCATTTTCAGGCTTGGATAGCTGTTATTTTTATTTGATTCACATTTATTTAAAAATCTTGCACATCAAAGTCAAAATGGCTTTAATGTTCTCACACGGTGTTTTCTACTGAAATCATGTATGAGAAAGAACTAGCAACATTGACATTTTGCCATATGATAATGTGCACTATCTTGTAAGTTCCGTTTGACTAGGAGGTGGCACATGCCTCATATGACTTGAATTACTAGAAGTGATCAGTACCAACACAACATGTAATATGTATTATACTTGTAATAAGTTTATGCTTGCTTTATACTGAGTGAATCTGTTAGTATCATGTTTGTGACTTGCTTATTTCAGAGTCGACAATCCAGTCTTTGTCAGCAGAAGTTGAATCGATATCTGAAAGTTTCCTCAATGAATTTCCTGTCATGAGTGTACCCAAGAAAAGGTCTGCAGAAACCTCTTCATCACAGCGTAAAGCAAAAGTACCAAAGCAGAATGATGATGAAGATATAGACATTCCAGCACTGGCTGGTCAGAAAAAGGTAAGTTTTGGAATTAATCTGGCCATGTAAATTATATAATCAGAATATAATCTAGTTGTGAAATATATAGTATAATATTATAAAGCTGTGGCATAAATACCTGACAGTTATTGAAATACAAACCTACTTGGAGTTGTATTTATTTGAAAATATTATGTGAAATTAAATTACACAGAAATTATAAAGGATTAATTGTTATTCATTTTCTCATCATAAACACATATTTTCCATTAATTTTTCCACAAGAAGAAATTTAATAAAACAAAAATTATGTTTGGGAAATAACATTATGTACATAAATATCATCCATTTTTATCAACACTACGGAAGATGGTCCATGAAACTTTTCATCATGGACTGGAGCGTGTATTTTGGTATGGCAGTTACATCGTGTTGAATTGCTATTAATATTTCTGGCACCAAGAGTAGTATGTCTATGTAAACCTTACAGGTAACCTGACAGGAAAAAAAAATGTATAAAAAAATGGATTAACGGGGTGGCCACGCATCTTGATGTGTGGGCAGTTGCCTCGTCTTTTTGGAACCACAGTTCAGCTCGGTTTATACGCTTTGTGTAGTGTTCTGGACGCAGAGGTTTTGCTGCACCAGGAACGAGGAAAATTTGCCACTCCACACCGTACTGTTATCCAATCTGTGTGAAGTGGACACTTGTGAAGCTGTCGTGGAGTCATTTCAGCCCAGTAATGTATGTTCCAGCATTTCAGACCCCCCACACTCCAAGTCTATCAGTTTATTCATTGTGTACCAGCTGGTCAAAATTTATGTGTTACAAGTTTTGAAATGGACAAAATCAGTCATCATGATGTGACTGAATTCTTTGTTTAAAAAGATCTAACGACATTGAAAAATCTCCAACAAAGTGGTAAATTTCTCTCTGTGAAAACTCTTTTTTTTTTATTCACAAGGGGTCAGTTAATGGACGACCTTCATTTTATAGGGATGGAAGTGTAAGTCCATGTGCAGAATTCTTCTGTCAGTTGGATCAGAGTTATTTAAAGGAGAGAAATGACAGTGCACTGAATGGTGAGTGCTAGCCTTAATGGCCTGCCTTACTTCTTCATTGTTTTCAAGGGTTCATATGGATTGCAAGACTTCATCGCCAAGGGTCGTTGGTTTTTGTTTTGTTGCTGCTGCTGTCCTCTAAACTTCTTCATACACAACAATACCATGATCCGACATTATTGTCTGATAACGTATGCATTGTGCTATTATTTATTAACCACATAATAAAATACAAAACAAAATTGATTAAACTTCCACTTACCGTCAATCGGTGTTCTCGGGTCCAGGGTTGCGTCATACGAACGTTTGGATACAAGCGTAATTTTTAAGGTTGTGTGAATGATTTACACAATACATTTTTTTTTTTTATGAAGAGAAACGATATTTTAATTTGTTAAAATCATTGACAATTTCAGCCAAAACGGTTATGCATGTTTATGCAGATTAATTTACATTTATTTCAACTTCTTCACTCGGTCATCTGTTACAGGTTAACTTATGCTAAAATCTTACCTTACTGATCACACTTCATTCTAAACACAGACAGAGCCCAGCCTGCAATTTTTCACACTCACACATACATGAAATTTATTTTTTAAAAACCCCAAATCATTTTTAATACCCCATAACTTTTACAAATTTGTCGTAACCTTCACCGCCGGCAACGTGGTTTTCCGCGCGCACTCGTTATTACTTTTTTCGATTTATTTTTTTGGTGTCCGAAAGTTATATAAATATGTTCTCCACTTTTTAATCGACCGCGGTCACATGATTTTTTACTCTTATTTCACTTTTTTCTGGTACCATACAAAATTTTGTAAAGAGCACACTTGGCTCGGTCCGGCGCTGGAACAATCAGTTAACGAACTGGGAGGGAAAACGTAGCAGGTGAAGCTAACGTGATCTCATACTTTTGGTGGAAATCACTGCCTCGGGTTTCGTCGCAGGAGTTTCGTCCCATGCAATTCATGTAGTTGTTGGGGTGACGACCGTATACGATCTCAGTGAGGCACTGGCTACCGTCACGAGATGGGCGGATCTTAAGTTTTCATATCCGCCGTTTTCACTTGATGAAGGTGAATAGAATTGGTTTCATGACCATGTTGGTTTTTGAAGTAGCGCCACCCCGAGCGTATACCTGTGTCGCTCGTACAGGCGCATGGTCACACTCAAGCAAAGTTCTTGGAAACTTGAGGTGGCTACATACCTCAACTGATTGCACAATGCTATTACGTCTTGCCTTTGTTCTAAACTGTTCTATACATGTGGTCTGTCACAATGGAATAAAACTTGCACAATACATTTTTATGAAACCCCGAAAATGAAATAAAATAAAAATACCCACATTTTTGACACGTTACAATACCCCCTCAATGAGAAGTCTTCTGTCCAAAACAGAAGAAATCTCATTGATAAAACCCCTAAGAGGACCGGTGAGGAACTGGTGCCAACAACCCCCTTTTGTTCTTACTCCTCATGGGTACACGACCCCCCTGGCTCGGTTACTATGGACACATCTGAACGAGATCACTGGACTTCCCTGTGCGAGATCCCAACACCGAAAAACTCGAACAGACACGCGCCACAGCGCACCTCGCCTTCTATCATGCTACCCCAAAAATCCTCAATCCCTGGCTCAGATCATACCAGATCCTCCACCGATATGTTTCCCCTTATATGCAAGCTGGGCTGCCTTTAGCAGCTACTGGGCTCACGCACACACTCACATTACATACTGAAACTTGAAAAATTCTTTGAAAATTTACTTAAATTACAACTCACTGGTTGTTTTCATTTAAAATCAAATCACAAATTTTGTATCTATGTTGAATTATTCTCTTCATTGGTTTTTGTTTTTTGTTATCAGAAAATTATATCAATTGAACACTTCTTAAAAATAAAAACGTCCTTAACCTAACATGTGATTACACCTAGAGGCTAACAATACAATTCAATAAAATAATTCAATAATAATAAACATGGTTAGTACACAAGCAATAAAATAATCAAAGTTTAAAAATATCCATTATCTGGCAGGCGCAAAATCAAGAAAATTTTTTCTCTTCTTTTTTTTCAAAGAAAATTTTATATTCAAAAATTCCCCAAAAAAATCTTAAATTCCAAAAAATTTAACTTTCTTAAAATACTTTTCTTTTCATATTGAAATTATTTAAATCAGTTTGTTTAAATTGATCAAAAACAAAAGTTGAATTAACTTCCATGCTAGACATGCCTAGTATATGACCTCACTATCAGCTGATCAAAACTAGGTCAAGTCCACAACCTTGACCTACATACGTTATATACAAGTTCTATCTGAAAATACATTTAACATCTGTAAAATTCTGTCTTGACACACAAAATATAATAAAATAAAACCTTTAAAATAACAAAATGTTATTATAAATAACAATCAAATTGACATTTAAATTATTCAAAATAAACACTTTCTAGCTTTACATTTCCAAATTCTATCAAAAATTTGTCACTGGTTTCAATTAAAAATTTTATATTCTTGTTATAAATCTCTTTCTGTATTATTTGACAATCTTGTTCTCCATTACTGTGGGTGATATAAATACTTATAACAATTTAATTTACCACTTGGTAGGCCTACATTTATAATCTCTACCCCTCTGATTCTAATACTCATCAACTTTAACTAGCATGACACCCAGCTCTATCAAAATAGCTATCAAACAATCTCTAAACCCAACTTATCATTAAACTCACATCGCCACCTTCTCTCAATATATATATAAAAATACTCTCTAACCCTTTGTACTCAGGATAAGTGTTCCCCCCCCAAAAGCTCATTTCCCTTATCTGGTCCCTGGATTCTACCTAAGGCGACCCCTTCTCCCTAAATCGGTCCCATCCCGTCCCAACCATTTTGTTGCGGACTCCCACATTACACTACCCCCTATTACAAAATTACCATCCCCAATAATCTCAATCTTATTACCTCACTTCAACTACAACAAAATAACATCATCAATCATGAACATCAATATATCCCTCAATACTCTACATATATTCTCCATAACTACTGTGTCAACATCAATACTTCTCAATTCTATAACATTAACTCACAACAACATTACATTAACTCAAAACAATATTTTTCTCTCTACTACCCCTTTAACTTTGACTTGGACTTGGACTGATCTACTTGTCCCAATAAAATATTTATCACCCAAAAACTATCTTTTATTATTTCTGACAATTCATTTTAACATCTCAACCTTATTAACTTACTTTTCTCATTATTTAAAACAATATCTTTAACACATTAAAACATTATATATGACATTAATTACCTTGAACATCTATAAACAATTTTACAATGACCCTTTACTACCGATCAGCTGATATTCTTAATAAAGTGAAGACACCTTTCAAAAATTTGTGCAGATTACATTAAATATATATGCTTATCAAAACTTACATCTACCATCAATGTTTTCCCTTTCTCTGATTCTGGTAATTTATGTTAACCGCCTGCCAGTCGGTTTAGTTACCTACTTGATTTCAAAATACACAAATTATACAAAACATATACTTTTATCAATTCTTATATCTACCCTACTACAATAAAATACTACATTTAAAAATATAGAATGAACACCTTATAGTGAATGTATGAGCATCTAGTTATTTAAACGGAACACAAGCATTTTTATTAGGTCAAAATTAGAGTTAGCAATTTTTATGATATAAAATTTAAATTCATGGCTCATCTGAGCCACCTCCCATCCACACACGCTATTGCAATTTATGTAAGACTGTAGCGCCTTTTCGCTTCCACAAAGACTGCATATTTGGAGGAATTTGACATCTCCGTGTCTTTGTTTCGGCAGTTACATTTGAACGTTTTGGATATCAACATATCCTCGGTTATATTGAAACGCCCTTAAAACGGGTCTACCACCTGGCTATGCTGTCCCCACGCGGACAGAGTGGCAGCCGCTGTTCCATAGTTCCTGGATTTCCCCTAATTTCACCCCCCCCATTTAATTTCTATTATAAACCAATTTCAAGTCAGCTATGGTCAAGGGACTTGATTATGGCCATAGCTAACCGCTAGCCAAATCCACGATTAGTGCTGGTAAGGCAGTAATCGCCCGAAAAGTCGGGGAAATCTAACTTGCATTTCAATGCCTGTTCTACATTATCTTAGTTATGTGCGACACGAACGTCTATCAGTGTACAAATTAAATTTGTACAAAAAGGTGTGTCGCACATTGTCACCATTTTGGCCTCCGATGGAGGTAACACTCTCTGTTACCCCCAACCCATTTCACTATCTACTGGGGCACAGGCCACCCCAGCAATAGCACCTTAATAGCTAAACAATAAAATTTTTTATATACACTCTAATATAACATTCTCACCAGTCATTAATCATTTAACTCATTCATCACCTTAAATTTTCAAATTTATTATTAATAATTATTATACATCATCTTTCAGTTATTATTAAAATTTTTTAATTATCATTTTTACTTAACACAATTATTTCAAATCATCTCATTATTGAATTAAAATCTTCTCATCTGAGTTACACCTGTAAACATTTTAATTATAGCTGACTGATATTATAAAATTTTTATACTTACAGTCCATTTAAAATGACATACACAAAACATATTTGCCATACACCCCAATACTTTCACGTAACCTCTGAAACATTTCACAAAAGGTTAGTTTACCTCAAACAATTTATCATTTAATTACCAAACTCACCTCGTAAATAATTCAAATTCATTAGAAAGTTTAATTATACAACATTTAAATCAATCAGAATATTTAAAACATCTCAAACTATTTTAATCAAATTAATTACTGAAAATACAAACTCTATTTCTACCAAAACAATTACAATTAACCAATTACTGTTTTCAAAATTAATTCGGTTATTTATTTAAATTACAAATATTAATATTATTATTACCACAATTGTCTACATATACCTTGTTTACTTAACATTCTACAATGCACACAAATAAATTTACACACTTTTGTCATTAACTGTTCCATTTTTTCACACTTCAATGTCCAAATCTGCCAGGTCAAAACCATAAAACAAAATGTTTATAACTGTCCTTTATTGTTTTATAACCTACCCTCCATCGTCAAAGATTAATTTTGGTTTTATATAACACTGTTCAATTTTATTGACAAACAAATGGTTACTTTGTGTGTCATAACCACAAAAACCAAATTCATTCATTTTACCAAAATAATCATGCAACAAGTCAACGTTAAGTACATCTGTTAAGTCTCCATCAGTAATTATATTCATTATCGGGTTATTTACTTTTGTATTATCAATTAAATCATTATTATTTCGACACACTTCTAACCTTACTTTCCACTCATCATACTCTCTATTCAATTCATACAATCCTGTTTCTCTCTCGACATACAATTCTCTATTTAAATCTCTCTCATCATAATACCATGTTACACTCTCAATATTATTCCAGACAGAGGGTACAAAATTATACAACAAAATTAAACACTCCAAATCTTCTACTAACACGGGACTCTTGCCCTTCAACAACAACACTTGTGAATCCATTAAATCATCATCATAAATAATAAGGGGAAAATTTACCCTCTGCCCCCATTCTACCACTATACTCTCTTTCCACTGTCTCTCTATCTCATAAACACACATTAACATTTCATTATCACATTCTACAATTTCACCGGTACTCTCGCTATTTATTTTCACCATATCACTTTCTGATACTAACTCTTCAAACACACTACTACTCTCAGGATTACATTCATTATTTTCGACATTATCATTATCATTTGTTGACTCTTTGTCATTATAATTTTCATTCGTCTTATTCTTATTTGGATTCATCACAACTACTCCCATTCTCTCCACACTCTGTTCTAATTTATTCAAACTGGTTCTTATTATTTCCTTGGTATTTTTACAACATCTATTAATTTCGTTTATTTGGTTTTTTAGCTCATTAAAATCCCTACTTTGTCTGTCAAATATGTCATTCATTTTAGTGTCACTAATATCAAGTCTAGCATTTATCATGCTATATAAACTTATTAACATCTCATCTGTATCAGATTTTTTGCTTTGGACTGGCGTTGACTGACTTTCTGTTTTACCGTCAGTGAAGCTGACTTCGTTATTATTTTTACTTTCTCTATTCGATTTTGGGGTCGTTTGGATCCCCGAATCATCTGTACTATTTGATTCATTCGTGTTACTTATATTTGTATTTTTGTCGTCTTGACCTACATTCGGTGTTGAATGTACTTCAAGACTGCTTGAAGTTAAAAAATGTGACGTTAAAAAATAAGCCAAAATATAAAATAAATAAGATTCACTACCAGGACTTACCTGCTGCAGAAATTTTATCAGAAGCCCAGAGTCGCCACCTATATCTTTGAAGGACAGATATGGAGACCTTTACACTTTACCTTAATAAAACGGACAATTTAGCAATCTGACCCCACCCAATTAATAATTCAGAAAGATTCCGATCTGTTAGACGAATTTTTCAACACAGAAATGAGAAAGTGGTAATGACGAAATAACTTAGTCTAACACATTTTTGTTATGAAAAGAATGCTTTACTTACTAAATATGGACATCCTTAATCCAAAAACACAAAGGAACGAAAACATAAACTGAGTTGGTTACATGACTCTTACATTTACAATATGATTTTTACTTACAAGGTAGCCCAGCTTTGCTCATTCACTCTATCACACCCCATACAAACCCTTTTTCAAATGTTATAAAAAATTAGCAAAAAAATAGTTATTCTTTAAGGATCACGGTTTCGTTTTGCGTTAGTTCGATATGCGCGAGGCCGGCCGAACACGTGCTTTCGTTCCGTCACACTTTATGTTATTAACTGCTCTCGAATCGTCACTGCACTGCACTATTTGCAACACCTTTCAATTCCTCGGGTCCCGGTCGGTCTTACTGGATTAATTACATTTTATAACACCACCGACCGGGGCCTAAACGAAACGGTAAGCATCTGTAGTTGGCGTCGGGTTCTAGTTGACTGTATGGCGTCTCTGACTAATATAGACTGGGCCGATAACGTAACAGGTATTACTCTTGTGATCTCATACTTGGTACGGAAATCGCTGCCTTGATCTTCGTCGTCATTCATGCTTCAGTTGTTGTGACATAATCACTTTATACAGGGAATACAAGAGTTATATGTGTGATACCAGAGGACAATATTTGCATCTGCTATATTGATGTCACTAGCAGTGGGCGGGGTTTAACGGCATTTCCTGTATTTGGCTGGTAGCTGCGACAAACTGTTTGCTCCGGCGCCATGTTTCACAGCTTCGGTTGAGTTTTCAAAGCGTTACTAACAGCGCTCCGCCCGGCTAGGTTACGTACGGGCGTCAACACACGCATACAAAGTTCCTAGAATTTCGTGGAGGTGCGAATTCTTTTGACGAGTTACCCAACATTAATTGCGTCTCGCCTTTGCTCCAAACTCTGTTCCATATGCCATGCGTTCTGTTATAATGAAAATAACGTTGCACAATAATTTTACAAAATCCCGCACAAACACGAAATAAACAAAATGTAAATGCCCCATACTGAAAAAAATAAAATGACCCAAAACTGACCCGTTACAATACCCCCTCGATGAGAATTCTGCTGTCTAAAACAGAAGAAATCTCATCGATAAACCCCGAAGAGGACCGGTGAGGAACTGGTGCCAACAACCCCCTCTTGTTCTTAATCCGCATGGGTACATACAACCCCCTGGCTCAGCGACTATGGACTCATCTGAACGAGATCACTGGACTTCTCCGTAAGAGATCCCAACACCGAAAAATCGAACAGCCAAGTACCACAGCGCACCGCGCCTTTTAACATGCTATCCCCAAAAATCCTCAATCCCTGGCTCAGATTATGCCAGATCCTCCACCGATATGTCTCCCCTTCTATGCAAGCTGGGCTGCCTTTAGCAGATACTGGGCTCACACACACTCACCTTACATGTTGACATAACACATTGTAAAATTGAAAAATTCTTTTAAAATTTATGAAAAATTCAAAAAATTCAAAATTCAAAATAATATACTCAAAAATTCTCTTCCTTGTTTTCTGTTTTTTAGTTAAACTAAATTAAACATTTCAAAACACATCCTTAATCTAACAGGTGAATACTTAGAGTCTAACAATACAATGCAATACAAAATAAATCAATAAAATAAACATGGTTAACACACAAATAATAAAATAGTCAACACTTAAAATATTCATTCGCTGGCAGGCGAAAAATCATCATTATTTTTTTTTTTTTAATTAAAATTCCAAAAAAAAATTTAATTTTATTTAAATGTGTCCGTTATATATATAATTTATTTAAAATTTGTTTGAATTGATCAAAGAAACAAATTGAATTGACTTCCTACTATACAGGCTTAGTGGGTGTATCGAAACTAGGTCAGCTGATCGAAACTAGGTCAAGTCCAAGACCCTTGACCTACTTATGTTATGTATACTTTCTGAAAATACATTTGACATCTGTAACAATCTAACTTGAAACACCAAACAATAAAATAAAATATTTAAAATAACAAAATATTAATATAAACAATAAGCAAATTGCCATTTAAATTATTCAAAATAAACAATTCTTAATTTTACATTACCAAATTCTATCAAAATTCTGTCACTGGTTTCAAAAATAAAAATTTTATATCTTTATTATAAATCTCTCTCTTTATTTAACCATCTGATTCTCCCTTACTGTGGGTGATGTAAATTATTTATCTCATTTAATATACTACTTGATCTGTATACACATATAATCTTTCTTACTCTGACCCCAACCTCTAACAACTGTAACTCATATGACACCCATCTCTATCAAAACATCTCCCTAAACACTCTCTAACCCCAACTTATCATTAAACTCAAATCGCTACCTTCTCTCATTAGACTTTCTTAAAACTTTCAAAATTTATTATTAATAATTAGTATTTATCATTTTTCATTTATCATTAAAATGTTTACTTATCATTTTTATTGAACACAATTATTTCAAATAAACTCACTATTGCCTTAAAATCTTAGTTACCTGTAAACATTTTTGTTACATATGATTCATATTATAAAAGTTCTATACTTACAATCCATTCAACATGATATATACAAAACATAATCCCCATACCACAATACTTTCACCTCATCTCTGAAACATTTTACAAAAATATTAGTTTACATCACATAATTTATCATTCATTACCAAATTTCCAAATCTCGTAAAATAAATTAAGTTCATAAAAAATTTAATTAATTAATATTTAAATAAGCAATCAAAATATTTAACATGTATCAAATTGTTTTAATTACGTTAATTACCAAAAAATATAATATAGTTATCGAAACAATTACCATTAATCAATTACTGTCTTCACAATTAATTCTGATATTTGTTTAACTTGCAAATGTTTCCATATTATTATTATAACAATCATCTTACGTACACACATTATTTGCTTAACATTCCACAATGCACACAAATAAATTCACTATATTTTTATTTACAGACTTTTGTTATTTACTGTTCAGTTTTCCCACACTTCATTGTCCAAATTTGCCATATCAAAAACCATTAAACACAATGTTTATACTGTCTTTTATTGTTTTAATAGTTTACCCTCCATCGTCCCAGATAAGTCTTGGTTTTATGTAGCATTGTTCACTTTTATCACCACACAAATGACTGTATTGTGTGTTGTAACCATACAAACTAAACCCATTCATCATACCAAAATACTCATTACACCAGTCTACATTAGGTAATTTTGTTAAGTCTCCGTTGGTAAATACATTCGTGATCGGGTCAATTACTTTAGTCAAATCCTTATAATCATTGTTACTCAAATATACTTTTAAAGTTTCCTTCCATTCCTCATACTTTCTATTTAAGTTATATAATTCTGTTACGTTCTCCACACACAATTCTCTGTTTAAATCTCTTTCATCACCATACCAAGTCACACTTTCAACATCATTATTACCGACAGAGGGTACAACATTACACAACAAAAATAAACACCTCAATTCATCTATTACTACGGGACTCTTGCCCTTCAACAACACTTGTGACCACATTAAATCATCATCATAAACATCATAAATAATAAAGGGAAAATTTACCCCCTGTCCCCACTCTACTACAACATTATTTTTCCTCTCTCTCTCTAACTCACTAACACATCTTAACATCTCATAATCACATTCCACAAACTCCTCAGTACTCTCTGATATGACATTTTCAATTATATTATTATTCTCATTGTTTTTAACAACATCATTATTATCTATTAATTCTCTATTTTCACACTTGTCATTACGATTTTCATTTGTTTTATTTTTCTCTGGATTCATCACATGTACTCCCATTCTCTCCACACTCTGTTCTAATTTACATAAACTATTTTTTATTGTTTCATGGGTATTTTTACAACATTTATTCATTTCTTGTATCTCATATTTCAACTCATTAATATCCCTACTTTGTCTATCAAATTTGTCATTCAATTTATTGTATTTGACATTAGAATCAATTTGTTGCTCTTTATAATTGCTATTTATATTTTCAGACATGGTTTTTATTAGATTAAACAGATCGTCTATTGACACCTTTTTTTCTTCCACCCCTACGCTATCGTTAGGTTTATTCGTATCTTGTACATCGGTCATTTTCAAAATTTATTTATATCATACCCTTTATATAACGCCCCCTTAAATCAAAATACCCCTATACATAAAACAGTTATCAATACGTAAAAGTAAACACACGCTAGCTCTACCCCAACATAACCTTATTTAGCGTAATTATATACGATAACATTATATAAGTACATCATTACCACATCCTGTTTTCTGTGTATTAAAATAGGTCTATCTCGTATAAAATTATAATTAAACGAAAATCCTGGCAGCGCGTCGACATTGTGACGTTAAAAAATAAGCCAAAATATAAAATAAATAAGATTCACTACCAGGACTTACCTGCTGCAGAAATTTTATCAGAAGCCCAGAGTCGCCACCTATATCTTTGAAGGACAGATATGGAGACCTTTACACTTTACCTTAATAAAACGGACAATTTAGCAATCTGACCCCACCCAATTAATAATTCAGAAAGATACCGATCCGTTAGACGAATTTTTCAACACAGAAATGAGAAAGTGGTAATGACGAAATAACTTAGTCTAACACATTTTTGTTATGAAAAGAATGCTTTACTTACTAAATACGGACATCCTTAATCCAAAAACACAAAGGAACGAAAACATAAACTGAGTTGGTTACATGACTCTTACATTTACAATATGATTTTTACTTACAAGGTAGCCCAGCTTTGCTCATTCACTCTATCACACCCCATACAAACCCTTTTTGAAATGTTATAAAAAATTAGCAAAAAAATAGTTATTCTTTAAGGATCACGGTTTCGTTTTGCGTTAGTTCGATATGCGCGAGGCCGGCCGAACACGTGCTTTCGTTCCGTCACACTTTATGTTATTAACTGCTCTCGAATTGTCACTGTACTGCACTATTTGCAACACCTTTCAATTCCTCGGGTCCCGGTCAGTCTTACTGGATTAATTACATTTTATAACACCACCGACCGGGGGCCTAAACGAAACGGTAAGCGTTGTAGTTGGCGTCGGGTTCTAGTTGACTGTATGGCGTCTCTGACTAATATAGACTGGGCCGATAACGTAACAGGTATTACTCTTGTGATCTCATACTTGGTACGGAAATCGCTGCCTTGATCTTTGTCGTCGTTCATGCTTCAGTTGTTGTGACATAATCACTTTATACAGGGAATACAAGAGTTATATGTGTGATACCAGAGGACAATATTTGCATCTGCTATATTGACGTCACTAGCAGTGGGCGGGGTTTAACGGCATTTCCTGTATTTGGCTGGTAGCTGCGACAAACTGTTTGCTCCGGCGCCATGTTTCACAGCTTCGGTTGAGTTTTCAAAGCGTTACTAACAGCGCTCCGCCCGGCTTGGTTATGTACGGGCGTCAACACACGTATACAAAGTTCTTAGAATTTCGTGGAGGTGCGAATTCTTTTGATGAGTTACCCAACATTAATTGCGTCTCGCCTTTGCTCCAAACTCTGTTCCATATGCCATGCGTTCTGTTATAATGAAAATAACGTTGCACAATAATTTTACAAAATCCCGCACAAACACAAATAAACAAAATGTAAATGCCCCATACTGAAAAAAATAAAATGACCCAAAACTGACCCGTTACAATACCCCCTCGATGAGAATTCTGCTGTCTAAAACAGAAGAAATCTCATCGATAAACCCCGAAGAGGACCGGTGAGGAACTGGTGCCAACAACCCCCTCTTGTTCTTAATCCGCATGGGTACATGACCCCCCCTGGCTCAGCGACTATGGACTCATCTGAACGAGATCACTGGACTTCTCCGTAAGAGATCCCAACACCGAAAAATCGAACAGCCAAGTACCACAGCGCACCGCGCCTTTTAACATGCTATCCCCAAAAATCCTCAATCCCTGGCTCAGATTATGCCAGATCCTCCACCGATATGTCTCCCCTTCTATGCAAGCTGGGCTGCCTTTAGCAGATACTGGGCTCACACACACTCACCTTACATGTTGACATAACACATTGTAAAATTGAAAAATTCTTTTAAAATTTATGAAAAATTCAAAAAATTCAAAATAATATACTCAAAAATTCTCTTCCTTGTTTTCTGTTTTTTAATTAAACTAAATTAAACATTTCAAAACACATCCTTAATCTAACAGGTGAATACTTAGAGTCTAACAATACAATGCAATACAAAATAAATCAATAAAATAAACATGGTTAACACACAAATAATAAAATAGTCAACACTTAAAATATTCATTCGCTGGCAGGCGAAAAATCATCATTATTTTATTTTATTTTTTTTTAATTAAAATTGCAAAAAAAATTTAATTTTATTTAAATGTGTCCGTTATATATATAATTTATTTAAAATTTGTTTGAATTGATCAAAGAAACAAATTGAATTGACTTCCTACTATACAGGCTTAGTGGGTGTATGACCTCATCAGCTGATCGAAACTAGGTCAAGTCCAAGACCCTTGACCTACTTATGTTATGTATACTTTCTGAAAATACATTTGACATCTGTAACAATCTAACTTGAAACACCAAACAATAAAATAAAATATTTAAAATAACAAAATATTAATATAAACAATAAGCAAATTGCCATTTAAATTATTCAAAATAAACAATTCTTAATTTTACATTACCAAATTCTATCAAAATTCTGTCACTGGTTTCAAAAATAAAAATTTTATATCTTTATTATAAATCTCTCTCTTTATTTAACCATCTGATTCTCCCTTACTGTGGGTGATGTAAATTATTTATCTCATTTAATATACTACTTGATCTGTATACACATATAATCTTTCTTACTCTGACCCCAACCTCTAACAACTGTAACTCATATGACACCCATCTCTATCAAAACATCTCCCTAAACACTCTCTAACCCCAACTTATCATTAAACTCAAATCGCTACCTTCTCTCATTAGACTTTCTTAAAACTTTCAAAATTTATTATTAATAATTAGTATTTATCATTTTTCATTTATCATTAAAATGTTTACTTATCATTTTTATTGAACACAATTATTTCAAATAAACTCACTATTGCCTTAAAATCTTAGTTACCTGTAAACATTTTTGTTACATATGATTCATATTATAAAAGTTCTATACTTACAATCCATTCAACATGATATATACAAAACATAATCCCCATACCACAATACTTTCACCTCATCTCTGAAACATTTTACAAAAATATTAGTTTACATCACATAATTTATCATTCATTACCAAATTTCCAAATCTCGTAAAATAAATTAAGTTCATAAAAAATTTAATTAATTAATATTTAAATAAGCAATCAAAATATTTAACATGTATCAAAGTGTTTTAATTACGTTAATTACCAAAAAATATAATATAGTTATCGAAACAATTACCATTAATCAATTACTGTCTTCACAATTAATTCTGATATTTGTTTAACTTGCAAATGTTTCCATATTATTATTATAACAATCATCTTACGTACACACATTATTTGCTTAACATTCCACAATGCACACAAATAAATTCACTATATTTTTATTTACAGACTTTTGTTATTTACTGTTCAGTTTTCCCACACTTCATTGTCCAAATTTGCCATATCAAAAACCATTAAACACAATGTTTATACTGTCTTTTATTGTTTTAATAGTTTACCCTCCATCGTCCCAGATAAGTCTTGGTTTTATGTAGCATTGTTCACTTTTATCACCACACAAATGACTGTATTGTGTGTTGTAACCATACAAACTAAACCCATTCATCATACCAAAATACTCATTACACCAGTCTACATTAGGTAATTTTGTTAAGTCTCCGTTGGTAAATACATTCATGATCGGGTCAATTACTTTAGTCAAATCCTTATAATCATTGTTACTCAAATATACTTTTAAAGTTTCCTTCCATTCCTCATACTTTCTATTTAAGTTATATAATTCTGTTACGTTCTCCACACACAATTCTCTGTTTAAATCTCTTTCATCACCATACCAAGTCACACTTTCAACATCATTATTACCGACAGAGGGTACAACATTACACAACAAAAATAAACACCTCAATTCATCTATTACTACGGGACTCTTGCCCTTCAACAACACTTGTGACCACATTAAATCATCATCATAAACATCATAAATAATAAAGGGAAAATTTACCCCCTGTCCCCACTCTACTACAACATTATTTTTCCTCTCTCTCTCTAACTCACTAACACATCTTAACATCTCATAATCACATTCCACAAACTCCTCAGTACTCTCTGATATGACATTTTCAATTATATTATTATTCTCATTGTTTTTAACAACATCATTATTATCTATTAATTCTCTATTTTCACACTTGTCATTACGATTTTCATTTGTTTTATTTTTCTCTGGATTCATCACATGTACTCCCATTCTCTCCACACTCTGTTCTAATTTACATAAACTATTTTTTATTGTTTCATGGGTATTTTTACAACATTTATTCATTTCTTGTATCTCATATTTCAACTCATTAATATCCCTACTTTGTCTATCAAATTTGTCATTCAATTTATTGTATTTGACATTAGAATCAATTTGTTGCTCTTTATAATTGCTATTTATATTTTCAGACATGGTTTTTATTAGATTAAACAGATCGTCTATTGACACCTTTTTTTCTTCCACCCCTACGCTATCGTTAGGTTTATTCGTATCTTGTACATCGGTCATTTTCAAAATTTATTTATATCATACCCTTTATATAACGCCCCCTTAAATCAAAATACCCCTATACATAAAACAGTTATCAATACGTAAAAGTAAACACACGCTAGCTCTACCCCAACATAACCTTATTTAGCGTAATTATATACGATAACATTATATAAGTACATCATTACCACATCCTATTTTCTGTGTATTAAAATAGGTCTATCTCGTATAAAATTATAATTAAACGAAAATCCTGGCAGCGCGTCGACATTGTGACGTTAAAAAATAAGCCAAAATATAAAATAAATAAGATTCACTACCAGGACTTACCTGCTGCAGAAATTTTATCAGAAGCCCAGAGTCGCCACCTATATCTTTGAAGGACAGATATGGAGACCTTTACACTTTACCTTAATAAAACGGACAATTTAGCAATCTGATCCCACCCAATTAATAATTCAGAAAGATTCCGATCCGTTAGACGAATTTTTCAACACAGAAATGAGAAAGTGGTAATGACGAAATAACTTAGTCTAACACATTTTTGTTATGAAAAGAATGCTTTACTTACTAAATACGGACATCCTTAATCCAAAAACACAAAGGAACGAAAACATAAACTGAGTTGGTTGCATGACTCTTACATTTACAATATGATTTTTACTTACAAGGTAGCCCAGCTTTGCTCATTCACTCTATCACACCCCATACAAACCCTTTTTGAAATGTTATAAAAAATTAGCAAAAAAATAGTTATTCTTTAAGGATCACGGTTTCGTTTTGCGTTAGTTCGATATGCGCGAGGCCGGCCGAACACGTGCTTTCGTTCCGTCACACTTTATGTTATTAACTGCTCTTGAATTGTCACTGTACTGCACTATTTGCAACACCTTTCAATTCCTCGGGTCCCGGTCGGTCTTACTGGATTAATTACATTTTATAACACCACCGACCGGGGGCCTAAACGAAACGGTAAGCGTTGTAGTTGGCGTCGGGTTCTAGTTGACTGTATGGCGTCTCTGACTAATATAGACTGGGCCGATAACGTAACAGGTATTACTCTTGTGATCTCATACTTGGTACGGAAATCGCTGCCTTGATCTTTGTCGTCGTTCATGCTTCAGTTGTTGTGACATAATCACTTTATACAGGGAATACAAGAGTTATATGTGTGATACCAGAGGACAATATTTGCATCTGCTATATTGACGTCACTAGCAGTGGGCGGGGTTTAACGGCATTTCCTGTATTTGGCTGGTAGCTGTGACAAACTGTTTGCTCCGGCGCCATGTTTCACAGCTTCGGTTGAGTTTTCAAAGCGTTACTAACAGCGCTCCGCCCGGCTAGGTTACGTACGGGCGTCAACACACGTATACAAAGTTCTTAGAATTTCGTGGAGGTGCAAATTCTTTTGACGAGTTACCCAACATTAATTGCGTCTCACCTTTGCTCCAAACTCTGTTCCATATGCCATGCGTTCTGTTATAATGAAAATAACGTTGCACAATAATTTTACAAAATCCCGCACAAACACGAAATAAACAAAATGTAAATGCCCCATACTGAAAAAAATAAAATGACCCAAAACTGACCCGTTACAATACCCCCTCGATGAGAATTCTGCTGTCTAAAACAGAAGAAATCTCATCGATAAACCCCGAAGAGGACCGGTGAGGAACTGGTGCCAACAACCCCCTCTTGTTCTTAATCCGCATGGGTACATGACCCCCCCTGGCTCAGCGACTATGGACTCATCTGAACGAGATCACTGGACTTCTCCGTAAGAGATCCCAACACCGAAAAATCAAACAGCCAAGTACCACAGCGCACCGCGCCTTTTAACATGCTATCCCCAAAAATCCTCAATCCCTGGCTCAGATTATGCCAGATCCTCCACCGATATGTCTCCCCTTCTATGCAAGCTGGGCTGCCTTTAGCAGATACTGGGCTCACACACACTCACCTTACATGTTGACATAACACATTGTAAAATTGAAAAATTCTTTTAAAATTTATGAAAAATTCAAAAAATTCAAAATAATATACTCAAAAATTCTCTTCCTTGTTTTCTGTTTTTTAGTTAAACTAAATTAAACATTTCAAAACACATCCTTAATCTAACAGGTGAATACTTAGAGTCTAACAATACAATGCAATACAAAATAAATCAATAAAATAAACATGGTTAACACACAAATAATAAAATAGTCAACACTTAAAATATTCATTCGCTGGCAGGCGAAAAATCATCATTATTTTTTTTTTTTTTTAATTAAAATTCCAAAAAAAATTTAATTTTATTTAAATGTGTCCGTTATATATATAATTTATTTAAAATTTGTTTGAATTGATCAAAGAAACAAATTGAATTGACTTCCTACTATACAGGCTTAGTGGGTGTATGACCTCATCAGCTGATCGAAACTAGGTCAAGTCCAAGACCCTTGACCTACTTATGTTATGTATACTTTCTGAAAATACATTTGACATCTGTAACAATCTAACTTGAAACACCAAACAATAAAATAAAATATTTAAAATAACAAAATATTAATATAAACAATAAGCAAATTGCCATTTAAATTATTCAAAATAAACAATTCTTAATTTTACATTACCAAATTCTATCAAAATTCTGTCACTGGTTTCAAAAATAAAAATTTTATATCTTTATTATAAATCTCTCTCTTTATTTAACCATCTGATTCTCCCTTACTGTGGGTGATGTAAATTATTTATCTCATTTAATATACTACTTGATCTGTATACACATATAATCTTTCTTACTCTGACCCCAACCTCTAACAACTGTAACTCATATGACACCCATCTCTATCAAAACATCTCCCTAAACACTCTCTAACCCCAACTTATCATTAAACTCAAATCGCTACCTTCTCTCATTAGACTTTCTTAAAACTTTCAAAATTTATTATTAATAATTAGTATTTATCATTTTTCATTTATCATTAAAATGTTTACTTATCATTTTTATTGAACACAATTATTTCAAATAAACTCACTATTGCCTTAAAATCTTAGTTACCTGTAAACATTTTTGTTACATATGATTCATATTATAAAAGTTCTATACTTACAATCCATTCAACATGATATATACAAAACATAATCCCCATACCACAATACTTTCACCTCATCTCTGAAACATTTTACAAAAATATTAGTTTACATCACATAATTTATCATTCATTACCAAATTTCCAAATCTCGTAAAATAAATTAAGTTCATAAAAAATTTAATTAATTAATATTTAAATAAGCAATCAAAATATTTAACATGTATCAAATTGTTTTAATTACGTTAATTACCAAAAAATATAATATAGTTATCGAAACAATTACCATTAATCAATTACTGTCTTCACAATTAATTCTGATATTTGTTTAACTTGCAAATGTTTCCATATTATTATTATAACAATCATCTTACGTACACACATTATTTGCTTAACATTCCACAATGCACACAAATAAATTCACTATATTTTTATTTACAGACTTTTGTTATTTACTGTTCAGTTTTCCCACACTTCATTGTCCAAATTTGCCATATCAAAAACCATTAAACACAATGTTTATACTGTCTTTTATTGTTTTAATAGTTTACCCTCCATCGTCCCAGATAAGTCTTGGTTTTATGTAGCATTGTTCACTTTTATCACCACACAAATGACTGTATTGTGTGTTGTAACCATACAAACTAAACCCATTCATCATACCAAAATACTCATTACACCAGTCTACATTAGGTAATTTTGTTAAGTCTCCGTTGGTAAATACATTCGTGATCGGGTCAATTACTTTAGTCAAATCCTTATAATCATTGTTACTCAAATATACTTTTAAAGTTTCCTTCCATTCCTCATACTTTCTATTTAAGTTATATAATTCTGTTACGTTCTCCACACACAATTCTCTGTTTAAATCTCTTTCATCACCATACCAAGTCACACTTTCAACATCATTATTACCGACAGAGGGTACAACATTACACAACAAAAATAAACACCTCAATTCATCTATTACTACGGGACTCTTGCCCTTCAACAACACTTGTGACCACATTAAATCATCATCATAAACATCATAAATAATAAAGGGAAAATTTACCCCCTGTCCCCACTCTACTACAACATTATTTTTCCTCTCTCTCTCTAACTCACTAACACATCTTAACATCTCATAATCACATTCCACAAACTCCTCAGTACTCTCTGATATGACATTTTCAATTATATTATTATTCTCATTGTTTTTAACAACATCATTATTATCTATTAATTCTCTATTTTCACACTTGTCATTACGATTTTCATTTGTTTTATTTTTCTCTGGATTCATCACATGTACTCCCATTCTCTCCACACTCTGTTCTAATTTACATAAACTATTTTTTATTGTTTCATGGGTATTTTTACAACATTTATTCATTTCTTGTATCTCATATTTCAACTCATTAATATCCCTACTTTGTCTATCAAATTTGTCATTCAATTTATTGTATTTGACATTAGAATCAATTTGTTGCTCTTTATAATTGCTATTTATATTTTCAGACATGGTTTTTATTAGATTAAACAGATCGTCTATTGACACCTTTTTTTCTTCCACCCCTACGCTATCGTTAGGTTTATTCGTATCTTGTACATCGGTCATTTTCAAAATTTATTTATATCATACCCTTTATATAACGCCCCCTTAAATCAAAATACCCCTATACATAAAACAGTTATCAATACGTAAAAGTAAACACACGCTAGCTCTACCCCAACATAACCTTATTTAGCGTAATTATATACGATAACATTATATAAGTACATCATTACCACATCCTATTTTCTGTGTATTAAAATAGGTCTATCTCGTATAAAATTATAATTAAACGAAAATCCTGGCAGCGCGTCGACATTGTGACGTTAAAAAATAAGCCAAAATATAAAATAAATAAGATTCACTACCAGGACTTACCTGCTGCAGAAATTTTATCAGAAGCCCAGAGTCGCCACCTATATCTTTGAAGGACAGATATGGAGACCTTTACACTTTACCTTAATAAAACGGACAATTTAGCAATCTGACCCCACCCAATTAATAATTCAGAAAGATTCCGATCCGTTAGACGAATTTTTCAACACAGAAATGAGAAAGTGGTAATGACGAAATAACTTAGTCTAACACATTTTTGTTATGAAAAGAATGCTTTACTTACTAAATACGGACATCCTTAATCCAAAAACACAAAGGAACGAAAACATAAACTGAGTTGGTTGCATGACTCTTACATTTACAATATGATTTTTACTTACAAGGTAGCCCAGCTTTGCTCATTCACTCTATCACACCCCATACAAACCCTTTTTGAAATGTTATAAAAAATTAGCAAAAAAATAGTTATTCTTTAAGGATCACGGTTTCGTTTTGCGTTAGTTCGATATGCGCGAGGCCGGCCGAACACGTGCTTTCGTTCCGTCACACTTTATGTTATTAACTGCTCTCGAATTGTCACTGCACTGCACTATTTGCAACACCTTTCAATTCCTCGGGTCCCGGTCGGTCTTACTGGATTAATTACATTTTATAACACCACCGACCGGGGGCCTAAACGAAACGGTAAGCGTTGTAGTTGGCGTCGGGTTCTAGTTGACTGTATGGCGTCTCTGACTAATATAGACTGGGCCGATAACGTAACAGGTATTACTCTTGTGATCTCATACTTGGTACGGAAATCGCTGCCTTGATCTTTGTCGTCGTTCATGCTTCAGTTGTTGTGACATAATCACTTTATACAGGGAATACAAGAGTTATATGTGTGATACCAGAGGACAATATTTGCATCTGCTATATTGACGTCACTAGCAGTGGGCGGGGTTTAACGGCATTTCCTGTATTTGGCTGGTAGCTGCGACAAACTGTTTGCTCCGGCGCCATGTTTCACAGCTTCGGTTGAGTTTTCAAAGCGTTACTAACAGCGCTCCGCCCGGCTAGGTTACGTACGGGCGTCAACACACGTATACAAAGTTCTTAGAATTTCGTGGAGGTGCGAATTCTTTTGACGAGTTACCCAACATTAATTGCGTCTCACCTTTGCTCCAAACTCTGTTCCATATGCCATGCGTTCTGTTATAATGAAAATAACGTTGCACAATAATTTTACAAAATCCCGCACAAACACGAAATAAACAAAATGTAAATGCCCCATACTGAAAAAAATAAAATGACCCAAAACTGACCCGTTACAATACCCCCTCGATGAGAATTCTGCTGTCTAAAACAGAAGAAATCTCATCGATAAACCCCGAAGAGGACCGGTGAGGAACTGGTGCCAACAACCCCCTCTTGTTCTTAATCCGCATGGGTACATGACCCCCCCTGGCTCAGCGACTATGGACTCATCTGAACGAGATCACTGGACTTCTCCGTAAGAGATCCCAACACCGAAAAATCGAACAGCCAAGTACCACAGCGCACCGCGCCTTTTAACATGCTATCCCCAAAAATCCTCAATCCCTGGCTCAGATTATGCCAGATCCTCCACCGATATGTCTCCCCTTCTATGCAAGCTGGGCTGCCTTTAGCAGATACTGGGCTCACACACACTCACCTTACATGTTGACATAACACATTGTAAAATTGAAAAATTCTTTTAAAATTTATGAAAAATTCAAAAAATTCAAAATAATATACTCAAAAATTCTCTTCCTTGTTTTCTGTTTTTTAGTTAAACTAAATTAAACATTTCAAAACACATCCTTAATCTAACAGGTGAATACTTAGAGTCTAACAATACAATGCAATACAAAATAAATCAATAAAATAAACATGGTTAACACACAAATAATAAAATAGTCAACACTTAAAATATTCATTCGCTGGCAGGCGAAAAATCATCATTATTTTTTTTTTTTTTTAATTAAAATTCCAAAAAAAATTTAATTTTATTTAAATGTGTCCGTTATATATATAATTTATTTAAAATTTGTTTGAATTGATCAAAGAAACAAATTGAATTGACTTCCTACTATACAGGCTTAGTGGGTGTATGACCTCATCAGCTGATCGAAACTAGGTCAAGTCCAAGACCCTTGACCTACTTATGTTATGTATACTTTCTGAAAATACATTTGACATCTGTAACAATCTAACTTGAAACACCAAACAATAAAATAAAATATTTAAAATAACAAAATATTAATATAAACAATAAGCAAATTGCCATTTAAATTATTCAAAATAAACAATTCTTAATTTTACATTACCAAATTCTATCAAAATTCTGTCACTGGTTTCAAAAATAAAAATTTTATATCTTTATTATAAATCTCTCTCTTTATTTAACCATCTGATTCTCCCTTACTGTGGGTGATGTAAATTATTTATCTCATTTAATATACTACTTGATCTGTATACACATATAATCTTTCTTACTCTGACCCCAACCTCTAACAACTGTAACTCATATGACACCCATCTCTATCAAAACATCTCCCTAAACACTCTCTAACCCCAACTTATCATTAAACTCAAATCGCTACCTTCTCTCATTAGACTTTCTTAAAACTTTCAAAATTTATTATTAATAATTAGTATTTATCATTTTTCATTTATCATTAAAATGTTTACTTATCATTTTTATTGAACACAATTATTTCAAATAAACTCACTATTGCCTTAAAATCTTAGTTACCTGTAAACATTTTTGTTACATATGATTCATATTATAAAAGTTCTATACTTACAATCCATTCAACATGATATATACAAAACATAATCCCCATACCACAATACTTTCACCTCATCTCTGAAACATTTTACAAAAATATTAGTTTACATCACATAATTTATCATTCATTACCAAATTTCCAAATCTCGTAAAATAAATTAAGTTCATAAAAAATTTAATTAATTAATATTTAAATAAGCAATCAAAATATTTAACATGTATCAAATTGTTTTAATTACGTTAATTACCAAAAAATATAATATAGTTATCGAAACAATTACCATTAATCAATTACTGTCTTCACAATTAATTCTGATATTTGTTTAACTTGCAAATGTTTCCATATTATTATTATAACAATCATCTTACGTACACACATTATTTGCTTAACATTCCACAATGCACACAAATAAATTCACTATATTTTTATTTACAGACTTTTGTTATTTACTGTTCAGTTTTCCCACACTTCATTGTCCAAATTTGCCATATCAAAAACCATTAAACACAATGTTTATACTGTCTTTTATTGTTTTAATAGTTTACCCTCCATCGTCCCAGATAAGTCTTGGTTTTATGTAGCATTGTTCACTTTTATCACCACACAAATGACTGTATTGTGTGTTGTAACCATACAAACTAAACCCATTCATCATACCAAAATACTCATTACACCAGTCTACATTAGGTAATTTTGTTAAGTCTCCGTTGGTAAATACATTCGTGATCGGGTCAATTACTTTAGTCAAATCCTTATAATCATTGTTACTCAAATATACTTTTAAAGTTTCCTTCCATTCCTCATACTTTCTATTTAAGTTATATAATTCTGTTACGTTCTCCACACACAATTCTCTGTTTAAATCTCTTTCATCACCATACCAAGTCACACTTTCAACATCATTATTACCGACAGAGGGTACAACATTACACAACAAAAATAAACACCTCAATTCATCTATTACTACGGGACTCTTGCCCTTCAACAACACTTGTGACCACATTAAATCATCATCATAAACATCATAAATAATAAAGGGAAAATTTACCCCCTGTCCCCACTCTACTACAACATTATTTTTCCTCTCTCTCTCTAACTCACTAACACATCTTAACATCTCATAATCACATTCCACAAACTCCTCAGTACTCTCTGATATGACATTTTCAATTATATTATTATTCTCATTGTTTTTAACAACATCATTATTATCTATTAATTCTCTATTTTCACACTTGTCATTACGATTTTCATTTGTTTTATTTTTCTCTGGATTCATCACATGTACTCCCATTCTCTCCACACTCTGTTCTAATTTACATAAACTATTTTTTATTGTTTCATGGGTATTTTTACAACATTTATTCATTTCTTGTATCTCATATTTCAACTCATTAATATCCCTACTTTGTCTATCAAATTTGTCATTCAATTTATTGTATTTGACATTAGAATCAATTTGTTGCTCTTTATAATTGCTATTTATATTTTCAGACATGGTTTTTATTAGATTAAACAGATCGTCTATTGACACCTTTTTTTCTTCCACCCCTACGCTATCGTTAGGTTTATTCGTATCTTGTACATCGGTCATTTTCAAAATTTATTTATATCATACCCTTTATATAACGCCCCCTTAAATCAAAATACCCCTATACATAAAACAGTTATCAATACGTAAAAGTAAACACACGCTAGCTCTACCCCAACATAACCTTATTTAGCGTAATTATATACGATAACATTATATAAGTACATCATTACCACATCCTATTTTCTGTGTATTAAAATAGGTCTATCTCGTATAAAATTATAATTAAACGAAAATCCTGGCAGCGCGTCGACATTGTGACGTTAAAAAATAAGCCAAAATATAAAATAAATAAGATTCACTACCAGGACTTACCTGCTGCAGAAATTTTATCAGAAGCCCAGAGTCGCCACCTATATCTTTGAAGGACAGATATGGAGACCTTTACACTTTACCTTAATAAAACGGACAATTTAGCAATCTGACCCCACCCAATTAATAATTCAGAAAGATTCCGATCCGTTAGACGAATTTTTCAACACAGAAATGAGAAAGTGGTAATGACGAAATAACTTAGTCTAACACATTTTTGTTATGAAAAGAATGCTTTACTTACTAAATACGGACATCCTTAATCCAAAAACACAAAGGAACGAAAACATAAACTGAGTTGGTTGCATGACTCTTACATTTACAATATGATTTTTACTTACAAGGTAGCCCAGCTTTGCTCATTCACTCTATCACACCCCATACAAACCCTTTTTGAAATGTTATAAAAAATTAGCAAAAAAATAGTTATTCTTTAAGGATCACGGTTTCGTTTTGCGTTAGTTCGATATGCGCGAGGCCGGCCGAACACGTGCTTTCGTTCCGTCACACTTTATGTTATTAACTGCTCTCGAATTGTCACTGCACTGCACTATTTGCAACACCTTTCAATTCCTCGGGTCCCGGTCGGTCTTACTGGATTAATTACATTTTATAACACCACCGACCGGGGGCCTAAACGAAACGGTAAGCGTTGTAGTTGGCGTCGGGTTCTAGTTGACTGTATGGCGTCTCTGACTAATATAGACTGGGCCGATAACGTAACAGGTATTACTCTTGTGATCTCATACTTGGTACGGAAATCGCTGCCTTGATCTTTGTCGTCGTTCATGCTTCAGTTGTTGTGACATAATCACTTTATACAGGGAATACAAGAGTTATATGTGTGATACCAGAGGACAATATTTGCATCTGCTATATTGACGTCACTAGCAGTGGGCGGGGTTTAACGGCATTTCCTGTATTTGGCTGGTAGCTGCGACAAACTGTTTGCTCCGGCGCCATGTTTCACAGCTTCGGTTGAGTTTTCAAAGCGTTACTAACAGCGCTCCGCCCGGCTAGGTTACGTACGGGCGTCAACACACGTATACAAAGTTCTTAGAATTTCGTGGAGGTGCGAATTCTTTTGACGAGTTACCCAACATTAATTGCGTCTCACCTTTGCTCCAAACTCTGTTCCATATGCCATGCGTTCTGTTATAATGAAAATAACGTTGCACAATAATTTTACAAAATCCCGCACAAACACGAAATAAACAAAATGTAAATGCCCCATACTGAAAAAAATAAAATGACCCAAAACTGACCCGTTACAATACCCCCTCGATGAGAATTCTGCTGTCTAAAACAGAAGAAATCTCATCGATAAACCCCGAAGAGGACCGGTGAGGAACTGGTGCCAACAACCCCCTCTTGTTCTTAATCCGCATGGGTACATGACCCCCCCTGGCTCAGCGACTATGGACTCATCTGAACGAGATCACTGGACTTCTCCGTAAGAGATCCCAACACCGAAAAATCGAACAGCCAAGTACCACAGCGCACCGCGCCTTTTAACATGCTATCCCCAAAAATCCTCAATCCCTGGCTCAGATTATGCCAGATCCTCCACCGATATGTCTCCCCTTCTATGCAAGCTGGGCTGCCTTTAGCAGATACTGGGCTCACACACACTCACCTTACATGTTGACATAACACATTGTAAAATTGAAAAATTCTTTTAAAATTTATGAAAAATTCAAAAAATTCAAAATAATATACTCAAAAATTCTCTTCCTTGTTTTCTGTTTTTTAGTTAAACTAAATTAAACATTTCAAAACACATCCTTAATCTAACAGGTGAATACTTAGAGTCTAACAATACAATGCAATACAAAATAAATCAATAAAATAAACATGGTTAACACACAAATAATAAAATAGTCAACACTTAAAATATTCATTCGCTGGCAGGCGAAAAATCATCATTATTTTTTTTTTTTTTTAATTAAAATTCCAAAAAAAATTTAATTTTATTTAAATGTGTCCGTTATATATATAATTTATTTAAAATTTGTTTGAATTGATCAAAGAAACAAATTGAATTGACTTCCTACTATACAGGCTTAGTGGGTGTATGACCTCATCAGCTGATCGAAACTAGGTCAAGTCCAAGACCCTTGACCTACTTATGTTATGTATACTTTCTGAAAATACATTTGACATCTGTAACAATCTAACTTGAAACACCAAACAATAAAATAAAATATTTAAAATAACAAAATATTAATATAAACAATAAGCAAATTGCCATTTAAATTATTCAAAATAAACAGTTCTTAATTTTACATTACCAAATTCTATCAAAATTCTGTCACTGGTTTCAAAAATAAAAATTTTATATCTTTATTATAAATCTCTCTCTTTATTTAACCATCTGATTCTCCCTTACTGTGGGTGATGTAAATTATTTATCTCATTTAATATACTACTTGATCTGTATACACATATAATCTTTCTTACTCTGACCCCAACCTCTAACAACTGTAACTCATATGACACCCATCTCTATCAAAACATCTCCCTAAACACTCTCTAACCCCAACTTATCATTAAACTCAAATCGCTACCTTCTCTCATTAGACTTTCTTAAAACTTTCAAAATTTATTATTAATAATTAGTATTTATCATTTTTCATTTATCATTAAAATGTTTACTTATCATTTTTATTGAACACAATTATTTCAAATAAACTCACTATTGCCTTAAAATCTTAGTTACCTGTAAACATTTTTGTTACATATGATTCATATTATAAAAGTTCTATACTTACAATCCATTCAACATGATATATACAAAACATAATCCCCATACCACAATACTTTCACCTCATCTCTGAAACATTTTACAAAAATATTAGTTTACATCACATAATTTATCATTCATTACCAAATTTCCAAATCTCGTAAAATAAATTAAGTTCATAAAAAATTTAATTAATTAATATTTAAATAAGCAATCAAAATATTTAACATGTATCAAATTGTTTTAATTACGTTAATTACCAAAAAATATAATATAGTTATCGAAACAATTACCATTAATCAATTACTGTCTTCACAATTAATTCTGATATTTGTTTAACTTGCAAATGTTTCCATATTATTATTATAACAATCATCTTACGTACACACATTATTTGCTTAACATTCCACAATGCACACAAATAAATTCACTATATTTTTATTTACAGACTTTTGTTATTTACTGTTCAGTTTTCCCACACTTCATTGTCCAAATTTGCCATATCAAAAACCATTAAACACAATGTTTATACTGTCTTTTATTGTTTTAATAGTTTACCCTCCATCGTCCCAGATAAGTCTTGGTTTTATGTAGCATTGTTCACTTTTATCACCACACAAATGACTGTATTGTGTGTTGTAACCATACAAACTAAACCCATTCATCATACCAAAATACTCATTACACCAGTCTACATTAGGTAATTTTGTTAAGTCTCCGTTGGTAAATACATTCGTGATCGGGTCAATTACTTTAGTCAAATCCTTATAATCATTGTTACTCAAATATACTTTTAAAGTTTCCTTCCATTCCTCATACTTTCTATTTAAGTTATATAATTCTGTTACGTTCTCCACACACAATTCTCTGTTTAAATCTCTTTCATCACCATACCAAGTCACACTTTCAACATCATTATTACCGACAGAGGGTACAACATTACACAACAAAAATAAACACCTCAATTCATCTATTACTACGGGACTCTTGCCCTTCAACAACACTTGTGACCACATTAAATCATCATCATAAACATCATAAATAATAAAGGGAAAATTTACCCCCTGTCCCCACTCTACTACAACATTATTTTTCCTCTCTCTCTCTAACTCACTAACACATCTTAACATCTCATAATCACATTCCACAAACTCCTCAGTACTCTCTGATATGACATTTTCAATTATATTATTATTCTCATTGTTTTTAACAACATCATTATTATCTATTAATTCTCTATTTTCACACTTGTCATTACGATTTTCATTTGTTTTATTTTTCTCTGGATTCATCACATGTACTCCCATTCTCTCCACACTCTGTTCTAATTTACATAAACTATTTTTTATTGTTTCATGGGTATTTTTACAACATTTATTCATTTCTTGTATCTCATATTTCAACTCATTAATATCCCTACTTTGTCTATCAAATTTGTCATTCAATTTATTGTATTTGACATTAGAATCAATTTGTTGCTCTTTATAATTGCTATTTATATTTTCAGACATGGTTTTTATTAGATTAAACAGATCGTCTATTGACACCTTTTTTTCTTCCACCCCTACGCTATCGTTAGGTTTATTCGTATCTTGTACATCGGTCATTTTCAAAATTTATTTATATCATACCCTTTATATAACGCCCCCTTAAATCAAAATACCCCTATACATAAAACAGTTATCAATACGTAAAAGTAAACACACGCTAGCTCTACCCCAACATAACCTTATTTAGCGTAATTATATACGATAACATTATATAAGTACATCATTACCACATCCTATTTTCTGTGTATTAAAATAGGTCTATCTCGTATAAAATTATAATTAAACGAAAATCCTGGCAGCGCGTCGACATTGTGACGTTAAAAAATAAGCCAAAATATAAAATAAATAAGATTCACTACCAGGACTTACCTGCTGCAGAAATTTTATCAGAAGCCCAGAGTCGCCACCTATATCTTTGAAGGACAGATATGGAGACCTTTACACTTTACCTTAATAAAACGGACAATTTAGCAATCTGACCCCACCCAATTAATAATTCAGAAAGATTCCGATCCGTTAGACGAATTTTTCAACACAGAAATGAGAAAGTGGTAATGACGAAATAACTTAGTCTAACACATTTTTGTTATGAAAAGAATGCTTTACTTACTAAATACGGACATCCTTAATCCAAAAACACAAAGGAACGAAAACATAAACTGAGTTGGTTGCATGACTCTTACATTTACAATATGATTTTTACTTACAAGGTAGCCCAGCTTTGCTCATTCACTCTATCACACCCCATACAAACCCTTTTTGAAATGTTATAAAAAATTAGCAAAAAAATAGTTATTCTTTAAGGATCACGGTTTCGTTTTGCGTTAGTTCGATATGCGCGAGGCCGGCCGAACACGTGCTTTCGTTCCGTCACACTTTATGTTATTAACTGCTCTCGAATTGTCACTGCACTGCACTATTTGCAACACCTTTCAATTCCTCGGGTCCCGGTCGGTCTTACTGGATTAATTACATTTTATAACACCACCGACCGGGGGCCTAAACGAAACGGTAAGCGTTGTAGTTGGCGTCGGGTTCTAGTTGACTGTATGGCGTCTCTGACTAATATAGACTGGGCCGATAACGTAACAGGTATTACTCTTGTGATCTCATACTTGGTACGGAAATCGCTGCCTTGATCTTTGTCGTCGTTCATGCTTCAGTTGTTGTGACATAATCACTTTATACAGGGAATACAAGAGTTATATGTGTGATACCAGAGGACAATATTTGCATCTGCTATATTGACGTCACTAGCAGTGGGCGGGGTTTAACGGCATTTCCTGTATTTGGCTGGTAGCTGCGACAAACTGTTTGCTCCGGCGCCATGTTTCACAGCTTCGGTTGAGTTTTCAAAGCGTTACTAACAGCGCTCCGCCCGGCTAGGTTACGTACGGGCGTCAACACACGTATACAAAGTTCTTAGAATTTCGTGGAGGTGCGAATTCTTTTGACGAGTTACCCAACATTAATTGCGTCTCACCTTTGCTCCAAACTCTGTTCCATATGCCATGCGTTCTGTTATAATGAAAATAACGTTGCACAATAATTTTACAAAATCCCGCACAAACACGAAATAAACAAAATGTAAATGCCCCATACTGAAAAAAATAAAATGACCCAAAACTGACCCGTTACAATACCCCCTCGATGAGAATTCTGCTGTCTAAAACAGAAGAAATCTCATCGATAAACCCCGAAGAGGACCGGTGAGGAACTGGTGCCAACAACCCCCTCTTGTTCTTAATCCGCATGGGTACATGACCCCCCCCTGGCTCAGCGACTATGGACTCATCTGAACGAGATCACTGGACTTCTCCGTAAGAGATCCCAACACCGAAAAATCGAACAGCCAAGTACCACAGCGCACCGCGCCTTTTAACATGCTATCCCCAAAAATCCTCAATCCCTGGCTCAGATTATGCCAGATCCTCCACCGATATGTCTCCCCTTCTATGCAAGCTGGGCTGCCTTTAGCAGATACTGGGCTCACACACACTCACCTTACATGTTGACATAACACATTGTAAAATTGAAAAATTCTTTTAAAATTTATGAAAAATTCAAAAAATTCAAAATAATATACTCAAAAATTCTCTTCCTTGTTTTCTGTTTTTTAGTTAAACTAAATTAAACATTTCAAAACACATCCTTAATCTAACAGGTGAATACTTAGAGTCTAACAATACAATGCAATACAAAATAAATCAATAAAATAAACATGGTTAACACACAAATAATAAAATAGTCAACACTTAAAATATTCATTCGCTGGCAGGCGAAAAATCATCATTATTTTTTTTTTTTTTAATTAAAATTCCAAAAAAAATTTAATTTTATTTAAATGTGTCCGTTATATATATAATTTATTTAAAATTTGTTTGAATTGATCAAAGAAACAAATTGAATTGACTTCCTACTATACAGGCTTAGTGGGTGTATGACCTCATCAGCTGATCGAAACTAGGTCAAGTCCAAGACCCTTGACCTACTTATGTTATGTATACTTTCTGAAAATACATTTGACATCTGTAACAATATAACTTGAAACACCAAACAATAAAATAAAATATTTAAAATAACAAAATATTAATATAAACAATAAGCAAATTGCCATTTAAATTATTCAAAATAAACAATTCTTAATTTTACATTACCAAATTCTATCAAAATTCTGTCACTGGTTTCAAAAATAAAAATTTTATATCTTTATTATAAATCTCTCTCTTTATTTAACCATCTGATTCTCCCTTACTGTGGGTGATGTAAATTATTTATCTCATTTAATATACTACTTGATCTGTATACACATATAATCTTTCTTACTCTGACCCCAACCTCTAACAACTGTAACTCATATGACACCCATCTCTATCAAAACATCTCCCTAAACACTCTCTAACCCCAACTTATCATTAAACTCAAATCGCTACCTTCTCTCATTAGACTTTCTTAAAACTTTCAAAATTTATTATTAATAATTAGTATTTATCATTTTTCATTTATCATTAAAATGTTTACTTATCATTTTTATTGAACACAATTATTTCAAATAAACTCACTATTGCCTTAAAATCTTAGTTACCTGTAAACATTTTTGTTACATATGATTCATATTATAAAAGTTCTATACTTACAATCCATTCAACATGATATATACAAAACATAATCCCCATACCACAATACTTTCACCTCATCTCTGAAACATTTTACAAAAATATTAGTTTACATCACATAATTTATCATTCATTACCAAATTTCCAAATCTCGTAAAATAAATTAAGTTCATAAAAAATTTAATTAATTAATATTTAAATAAGCAATCAAAATATTTAACATGTATCAAATTGTTTTAATTACGTTAATTACCAAAAAATATAATATAGTTATCGAAACAATTACCATTAATCAATTACTGTCTTCACAATTAATTCTGATATTTGTTTAACTTGCAAATGTTTCCATATTATTATTATAACAATCATCTTACGTACACACATTATTTGCTTAACATTCCACAATGCACACAAATAAATTCACTATATTTTTATTTACAGACTTTTGTTATTTACTGTTCAGTTTTCCCACACTTCATTGTCCAAATTTGCCATATCAAAAACCATTAAACACAATGTTTATACTGTCTTTTATTGTTTTAATAGTTTACCCTCCATCGTCCCAGATAAGTCTTGGTTTTATGTAGCATTGTTCACTTTTATCACCACACAAATGACTGTATTGTGTGTTGTAACCATACAAACTAAACCCATTCATCATACCAAAATACTCATTACACCAGTCTACATTAGGTAATTTTGTTAAGTCTCCGTTGGTAAATACATTCGTGATCGGGTCAATTACTTTAGTCAAATCCTTATAATCATTGTTACTCAAATATACTTTTAAAGTTTCCTTCCATTCCTCATACTTTCTATTTAAGTTATATAATTCTGTTACGTTCTCCACACACAATTCTCTGTTTAAATCTCTTTCATCACCATACCAAGTCACACTTTCAACATCATTATTACCGACAGAGGGTACAACATTACACAACAAAAATAAACACCTCAATTCATCTATTACTACGGGACTCTTGCCCTTCAACAACACTTGTGACCACATTAAATCATCATCATAAACATCATAAATAATAAAGGGAAAATTTACCCCCTGTCCCCACTCTACTACAACATTATTTTTCCTCTCTCTCTCTAACTCACTAACACATCTTAACATCTCATAATCACATTCCACAAACTCCTCAGTACTCTCTGATATGACATTTTCAATTATATTATTATTCTCATTGTTTTTAACAACATCATTATTATCTATTAATTCTCTATTTTCACACTTGTCATTACGATTTTCATTTGTTTTATTTTTCTCTGGATTCATCACATGTACTCCCATTCTCTCCACACTCTGTTCTAATTTACATAAACTATTTTTTATTGTTTCATGGGTATTTTTACAACATTTATTCATTTCTTGTATCTCATATTTCAACTCATTAATATCCCTACTTTGTCTATCAAATTTGTCATTCAATTTATTGTATTTGACATTAGAATCAATTTGTTGCTCTTTATAATTGCTATTTATATTTTCAGACATGGTTTTTATTAGATTAAACAGATCGTCTATTGACACCTTTTTTTCTTCCACCCCTACGCTATCGTTAGGTTTATTCGTATCTTGTACATCGGTCATTTTCAAAATTTATTTATATCATACCCTTTATATAACGCCCCCTTAAATCAAAATACCCCTATACATAAAACAGTTATCAATACGTAAAAGTAAACACACGCTAGCTCTACCCCAACATAACCTTATTTAGCGTAATTATATACGATAACATTATATAAGTACATCATTACCACATCCTATTTTCTGTGTATTAAAATAGGTCTATCTCGTATAAAATTATAATTAAACGAAAATCCTGGCAGCGCGTCGACATTGTGACGTTAAAAAATAAGCCAAAATATAAAATAAATAAGATTCACTACCAGGACTTACCTGCTGCAGAAATTTTATCAGAAGCCCAGAGTCACCACCTATATATTTGAAGGACAGATATGGAGACCTTTACACTTTACCTTAATAAAACGGACAATTTAGCAATCTGACCCCACCCAATTAATAATTCAGAAAGATTCCGATCCGTTAGACGAATTTTTCAACACAGAAATGAGAAAGTGGTAATGACGAAATAACTTAGTCTAACACATTTTTGTTATGAAAAGAATGCTTTACTTACTAAATACGGACATCCTTAATCCAAAAACACAAAGGAACGAAAACATAAACTGAGTTGGTTGCATGACTCTTACATTTACAATATGATTTTTACTTACAAGGTAGCCCAGCTTTGCTCATTCACTCTATCACACCCCATACAAACCCTTTTTGAAATGTTATAAAAAATTAGCAAAAAAATAGTTATTCTTTAAGGATCACGGTTTCGTTTTGCGTTAGTTCGATATGCGCGAGGCCGGCCGAACACGTGCTTTCGTTCCGTCACACTTTATGTTATTAACTGCTCTCGAATTGTCACTGCACTGCACTATTTGCAACACCTTTCAATTCCTCGGGTCCCGGTCGGTCTTACTGGATTAATTACATTTTATAACACCACCGACCGGGGGCCTAAACGAAACGGTAAGCGTTGTAGTTGGCGTCGGGTTCTAGTTGACTGTATGGCGTCTCTGACTAATATAGACTGTGCCGATAACGTAACAGGTATTACTCTTGTGATCTCATACTTGGTACGGAAATCGCTGCCTTGATCTTTGTCGTCGTTCATGCTTCAGTTGTTGTGACATAATCACTTTATACAGGGAATACAAGAGTTATATGTGTGATACCAGAGGACAATATTTGCATCTGCTATATTGACGTCACTAGCAGTGGGCGGGGTTTAACGGCATTTCCTGTATTTGGCTGGTAGCTGCGACAAACTGTTTGCTCCGGCGCCATGTTTCACAGCTTCGGTTGAGTTTTCAAAGCGTTACTAACAGCGCTCCGCCCGGCTAGGTTACGTACGGGCGTCAACACACGTATACAAAGTTCTTAGAATTTCGTGGAGGTGCGAATTCTTTTGATGAGTTACCCAACATTAATTGCGTCTCACCTTTGCTCCAAACTCTGTTCCATATGCCATGCGTTCTGTTATAATGAAAATAACGTTGCACAATAATTTTACAAAATCCCGCACAAACACGAAATAAACAAAATGTAAATGCCCCATACTGAAAAAAATAAAATGACCCAAAACTGACCCGTTACAATACCCCCTCGATGAGAATTCTGCTGTCTAAAACAGAAGAAATCTCATCGATAAACCCCGAAGAGGACCGGTGAGGAACTGGTGCCAACAACCCCCTCTTGTTCTTAATCCGCATGGGTACATGACCCCCCCCTGGCTCAGCGACTATGGACTCATCTGAACGAGATCACTGGACTTCTCCGTAAGAGATCCCAACACCGAAAAATCGAACAGCCAAGTACCACAGCGCACCGCGCCTTTTAACATGCTATCCCCAAAAATCCTCAATCCCTGGCTCAGATTATGCCAGATCCTCCACCGATATGTCTCCCCTTCTATGCAAGCTGGGCTGCCTTTAGCAGATACTGGGCTCACACACACTCACCTTACATGTTGACATAACACATTGTAAAATTGAAAAATTCTTTTAAAATTTATGAAAAATTCAAAAAATTCAAAATAATATACTCAAAAATTCTCTTCCTTGTTTTCTGTTTTTTAGTTAAACTAAATTAAACATTTCAAAACACATCCTTAATCTAACAGGTGAATACTTAGAGTCTAACAATACAATGCAATACAAAATAAATCAATAAAATAAACATGGTTAACACACAAATAATAAAATAGTCAACACTTAAAATATTCATTCGCTGGCAGGCGAAAAATCATCATTATTTTTTTTTTTTTTAATTAAAATTCCAAAAAAAATTTAATTTTATTTAAATGTGTCCGTTATATATATAATTTATTTAAAATTTGTTTGAATTGATCAAAGAAACAAATTGAATTGACTTCCTACTATACAGGCTTAGTGGGTGTATGACCTCATCAGCTGATCGAAACTAGGTCAAGTCCAAGACCCTTGACCTACTTATGTTATGTATACTTTCTGAAAATACATTTGACATCTGTAACAATCTAACTTGAAACACCAAACAATAAAATAAAATATTTAAAATAACAAAATATTAATATAAACAATAAGCAAATTGCCATTTAAATTATTCAAAATAAACAATTCTTAATTTTACATTACCAAATTCTATCAAAATTCTGTCACTGGTTTCAAAAATAAAAATTTTATATCTTTATTATAAATCTCTCTCTTTATTTAACCATCTGATTCTCCCTTACTGTGGGTGATGTAAATTATTTATCTCATTTAATATACTACTTGATCTGTATACACATATAATCTTTCTTACTCTGACCCCAACCTCTAACAACTGTAACTCATATGACACCCATCTCTATCAAAACATCTCCCTAAACACTCTCTAACCCCAACTTATCATTAAACTCAAATCGCTACCTTCTCTCATTAGACTTTCTTAAAACTTTCAAAATTTATTATTAATAATTAGTATTTATCATTTTTCATTTATCATTAAAATGTTTACTTATCATTTTTATTGAACACAATTATTTCAAATAAACTCACTGTTGCCTTAAAATCTTAGTTACCTGTAAACATTTTTGTTACATATGATTCATATTATAAAAGTTCTATACTTACAATCCATTCAACATGATATATACAAAACATAATCCCCATACCACAATACTTTCACCTCATCTCTGAAACATTTTACAAAAATATTAGTTTACATCACATAATTTATCATTCATTACCAAATTTCCAAATCTCGTAAAATAAATTAAGTTCATAAAAAATTTAATTAATTAATATTTAAATAAGCAATCAAAATATTTAACATGTATCAAATTGTTTTAATTACGTTAATTACCAAAAAATATAATATAGTTATCGAAACAATTACCATTAATCAATTACTGTCTTCACAATTAATTCTGATATTTGTTTAACTTGCAAATGTTTCCATATTATTATTATAACAATCATCTTACGTACACACATTATTTGCTTAACATTCCACAATGCACACAAATAAATTCACTATATTTTTATTTACAGACTTTTGTTATTTACTGTTCAGTTTTCCCACACTTCATTGTCCAAATTTGCCATATCAAAAACCATTAAACACAATGTTTATACTGTCTTTTATTGTTTTAATAGTTTACCCTCCATCGTCCCAGATAAGTCTTGGTTTTATGTAGCATTGTTCACTTTTATCACCACACAAATGACTGTATTGTGTGTTGTAACCATACAAACTAAACCCATTCATCATACCAAAATACTCATTACACCAGTCTACATTAGGTAATTTTGTTAAGTCTCCGTTGGTAAATACATTCGTGATCGGGTCAATTACTTTAGTCAAATCCTTATAATCATTGTTACTCAAATATACTTTTAAAGTTTCCTTCCATTCCTCATACTTTCTATTTAAGTTATATAATTCTGTTACGTTCTCCACACACAATTCTCTGTTTAAATCTCTTTCATCACCATACCAAGTCACACTTTCAACATCATTATTACCGACAGAGGGTACAACATTACACAACAAAAATAAACACCTCAATTCATCTATTACTACGGGACTCTTGCCCTTCAACAACACTTGTGACCACATTAAATCATCATCATAAACATCATAAATAATAAAGGGAAAATTTACCCCCTGTCCCCACTCTACTACAACATTATTTTTCCTCTCTCTCTCTAACTCACTAACACATCTTAACATCTCATAATCACATTCCACAAACTCCTCAGTACTCTCTGATATGACATTTTCAATTATATTATTATTCTCATTGTTTTTAACAACATCATTATTATCTATTAATTCTCTATTTTCACACTTGTCATTACGATTTTCATTTGTTTTATTTTTCTCTGGATTCATCACATGTACTCCCATTCTCTCCACACTCTGTTCTAATTTACATAAACTATTTTTTATTGTTTCATGGGTATTTTTACAACATTTATTCATTTCTTGTATCTCATATTTCAACTCATTAATATCCCTACTTTGTCTATCAAATTTGTCATTCAATTTATTGTATTTGACATTAGAATCAATTTGTTGCTCTTTATAATTGCTATTTATATTTTCAGACATGGTTTTTATTAGATTAAACAGATCGTCTATTGACACCTTTTTTTCTTCCACCCCTACGCTATCGTTAGGTTTATTCGTATCTTGTACATCGGTCATTTTCAAAATTTATTTATATCATACCCTTTATATAACGCCCCCTTAAATCAAAATACCCCTATACATAAAACAGTTATCAATACGTAAAAGTAAACACACGCTAGCTCTACCCCAACATAACCTTATTTAGCGTAATTATATACGATAACATTATATAAGTACATCATTACCACATCCTATTTTCTGTGTATTAAAATAGGTCTATCTCGTATAAAATTATAATTAAACGAAAATCCTGGCAGCGCGTCGACATTGTGACGTTAAAAAATAAGCCAAAATATAAAATAAATAAGATTCACTACCAGGACTTACCTGCTGCAGAAATTTTATCAGAAGCCCAGAGTCGCCACCTATATCTTTGAAGGACAGATATGGAGACCTTTACACTTTACCTTAATAAAACGGACAATTTAGCAATCTGACCCCACCCAATTAATAATTCAGAAAGATTCCGATCCGTTAGACGAATTTTTCAACACAGAAATGAGAAAGTGGTAATGACGAAATAACTTAGTCTAACACATTTTTGTTATGAAAAGAATGCTTTACTTACTAAATACGGACATCCTTAATCCAAAAACACAAAGGAACGAAAACATAAACTGAGTTGGTTACATGACTCTTACATTTACAATATGATTTTTACTTACAAGGTAGCCCAGCTTTGCTCATTCACTCTATCACACCCCATACAAACCCTTTTTGAAATGTTATAAAAAATTAGCAAAAAAATAGTTATTCTTTAAGGATCACGGTTTCGTTTTGCGTTAGTTCGATATGCGCGAGGCCGGCCGAACACGTGCTTTCGTTCCGTCACACTTTATGTTATTAACTGCTCTCGAATTGTCACTGCACTGCACTATTTGCAACACCTTTCAATTCCTCGGGTCCCGGTCGGTCTTACTGGATTAATTACATTTTATAACACCACCGACCGGGGGCCTAAACGAAACGGTAAGCGTTGTAGTTGGCGTCGGGTTCTAGTTGACTGTATGGCGTCTCTGACTAATATAGACTGGGCCGATAACGTAACAGGTATTACTCTTGTGATCTCATACTTGGTACGGAAATCGCTGCCTTGATCTTTGTCGTCGTTCATGCTTCAGTTGTTGTGACATAATCACTTTATACAGGGAATACAAGAGTTATATGTGTGATACCAGAGGACAATATTTGCATCTGCTATATTGACGTCACTAGCAGTGGGCGGGGTTTAACGGCATTTCCTGTATTTGGCTGGTAGCTGCGACAAACTGTTTGCTCCGGCGCCATGTTTCACAGCTTCGGTTGAGTTTTCAAAGCGTTACTAACAGCGCTCCGCCCGGCTAGGTTACGTACGGGCGTCAACACACGTATACAAAGTTCTTAGAATTTCGTGGAGGTGCGAATTCTTTTGACGAGTTACCCAACATTAATTGCGTCTCACCTTTGCTCCAAACTCTGTTCCATATGCCATGCGTTCTGTTATAATGAAAATAACGTTGCACAATAATTTTACAAAATCCCGCACAAACACGAAATAAACAAAATGTAAATGCCCCATACTGAAAAAAATAAAATGACCCAAAACTGACCCGTTACAATACCCCCTCGATGAGAATTCTGCTGTATAAAACAGAAGAAATCTCATCGATAAACCCCGAAGAGGACCGGTGAGGAACTGGTGCCAACAACCCCCTCTTGTTCTTAATCCGCATGGGTACATGACCCCCCCTGGCTCAGCGACTATGGACTCATCTGAACGAGATCACTGGACTTCTCCGTAAGAGATCCCAACACCGAAAAATCGAACAGCCAAGTACCACAGCGCACCGCGCCTTTTAACATGCTATCCCCAAAAATCCTCAATCCCTGGCTCAGATTATGCCAGATCCTCCACCGATATGTCTCCCCTTCTATGCAAGCTGGGCTGCCTTTAGCAGATACTGGGCTCACACACACTCACCTTACATGTTGACATAACACATTGTAAAATTGAAAAATTCTTTTAAAATTTATGAAAAATTCAAAAAATTCAAAATAATATACTTAAAAAATTCTCTTCCTTGTTTTCTGTTTTTTAGTTAAACTAAATTAAACATTTCAAAACACATCCTTAATCTAACAGGTGAATACTTAGAGTCTAACAATACAATGCAATACAAAATAAATCAATAAAATAAACATGGTTAACACACAAATAATAAAATAGTCAACACTTAAAATATTCATTCGCTGGCAGGCGAAAAATCATCATTATTTTTTTTTTTTTTTTTTTTAATTAAAATTCCAAAAAAAATTTAATTTTATTTAAATGTGTCCGTTATATATATAATTTATTTAAAATTTGTTTGAATTGATCAAAGAAACAAATTGAATTGACTTCCTACTATACAGGCTTAGTGGGTGTATGACCTCATCAGCTGATCGAAACTAGGTCAAGTCCAAGACCCTTGACCTACTTATGTTATGTATACTTTCTGAAAATACATTTGACATCTGTAACAATCTAACTTGAAACACCAAACAATAAAATAAAATATTTAAAATAACAAAATATTAATATAAACAATAAGCAAATTGCCATTTAAATTATTCAAAATAAACAATTCTTAATTTTACATTACCAAATTCTATCAAAATTCTGTCACTGGTTTCAAAAATAAAAATTTTATATCTTTATTATAAATCTCTCTCTTTATTTAACCATCTGATTCTCCCTTACTGTGGGTGATGTAAATTATCTCATTTATCTCATTTAATATACTACCTGATCTGTATACACATATAATCTTTCTTACTCTGACCCCAACCTCTAACAACTGTAACTCATATGACACCCATCTCTATCAAAACATCTCCCTAAACACTCTCTAACCCCAACTTATCATTAAACTCAAATCGCTACCTTCTCTCATTAGACTTTCTTAAAACTTTCAAAATTTATTATTAATAATTAGTATTTATCATTTTTCATTTATCATTAAAATGTTTACTTATCATTTTTATTGAACACAATTATTTCAAATAAACTCACTATTGCCTTAAAATCTTAGTTACCTGTAAACATTTTTGTTACATATGATTCATATTATAAAAGTTCTATACTTACAATCCATTCAACATGATATATACAAAACATAATCCCCATACCACAATACTTTCACCTCATCTCTGAAACATTTTACAAAAATATTAGTTTACATCACATAATTTATCATTCATTACCAAATTTCCAAATCTCGTAAAATAAATTAAGTTCATAAAAAATTTAATTAATTAATATTTAAATAAGCAATCAAAATATTTAACATGTATCAAATTGTTTTAATTACGTTAATTACCAAAAAATATAATATAGTTATCGAAACAATTACCATTAATCAATTACTGTCTTCACAATTAATTCTGATATTTGTTTAACTTGCAAATGTTTCCATATTATTATTATAACAATCATCTTACGTACACACATTATTTGCTTAACATTCCACAATGCACACAAATAAATTCACTATATTTTTATTTACAGACTTTTGTTATTTACTGTTCAGTTTTCCCACACTTCATTGTCCAAATTTGCCATATCAAAAACCATTAAACACAATGTTTATACTGTCTTTTATTGTTTTAATAGTTTACCCTCCATCGTCCCAGATAAGTCTTGGTTTTATGTAGCATTGTTCACTTTTATCACCACACAAATGACTGTATTGTGTGTTGTAACCATACAAACTAAACCCATTCATCATACCAAAATACTCATTACACCAGTCTACATTAGGTAATTTTGTTAAGTCTCCGTTGGTAAATACATTCGTGATCGGGTCAATTACTTTAGTCAAATCCTTATAATCATTGTTACTCAAATATACTTTTAAAGTTTCCTTCCATTCCTCATACTTTCTATTTAAGTTATATAATTCTGTTACGTTCTCCACACACAATTCTCTGTTTAAATCTCTTTCATCACCATACCAAATCACACTTTCAACATCATTATTACCGACAGAGGGTACAACATTACACAACAAAAATAAACACCTCAATTCATCTATTACTACGGGACTCTTGCCCTTCAACAACACTTGTGACCACATTAAATCATCATCATAAACATCATAAATAATAAAGGGAAAATTTACCCCCTGTCCCCACTCTACTACAACATTATTTTTCCTCTCTCTCTCTAACTCACTAACACATCTTAACATCTCATAATCACATTCCACAAACTCCTCAGTACTCTCTGATATGACATTTTCAATTATATTATTATTCTCATTGTTTTTAACAACATCATTATTATCTATTAATTCTCTATTTTCACACTTGTCATTACGATTTTCATTTGTTTTATTTTTCTCTGGATTCATCACATGTACTCCCATTCTCTCCACACTCTGTTCTAATTTACATAAACTATTTTTTATTGTTTCATGGGTATTTTTACAACATTTATTCATTTCTTGTATCTCATATTTCAACTCATTAATATCCCTACTTTGTCTATCAAATTTGTCATTCAATTTATTGTATTTGACATTAGAATCAATTTGTTGCTCTTTATAATTGCTATTTATATTTTCAGACATGGTTTTTATTAGATTAAACAGATCGTCTATTGACACCTTTTTTTCTTCCACCCCTACGCTATCGTTAGGTTTATTCGTATCTTGTACATCGGTCATTTTCAAAATTTATTTATATCATACCCTTTATATAACGCCCCCTTAAATCAAAATACCCCATACATAAAACAGTTATCAATACGTAAAAGTAAACACACGCTAGCTCTACCCCAACATAACCTTATTTAGCGTAATTATATACGATAACATTATATAAGTACATCATTACCACATCCTATTTTCTGTGTATTAAAATAGGTCTATCTCGTATAAAATTATAATTAAACGAAAATCCTGGCAGCGCGTCGACATTGTGACGTTAAAAAATAAGCCAAAATATAAAATAAATAAGATTCACTACCAGGACTTACCTGCTGCAGAAATTTTATCAGAAGCCCAGAGTCGCCACCTATATCTTTGAAGGACAGATATGGAGACCTTTACACTTTACCTTAATAAAACGGACAATTTAGCAATCTGACCCCACCCAATTAATAATTCAGAAAGATTCCGATCCGTTAGACGAATTTTTCAACACAGAAATGAGAAAGTGGTAATGACAAAATAACTTAGTCTAACACATTTTTGTTATGAAAAGAATGCTTTACTTACTAAATACGGACATCCTTAATCCAAAAACACAAAGGAACGAAAACATAAACTGAGTTGGTTACATGACTCTTACATTTACAATATGATTTTTACTTACAAGGTAGCCCAGCTTTGCTCATTCACTCTATCACACCCCATACAAACCCTTTTTGAAATGTTATAAAAAATTAGCAAAAAAATAGTTATTCTTTAAGGATCACGGTTTCGTTTTGCGTTAGTTCGATATGCGCGAGGCCGGCCGAACACGTGCTTTCGTTCCGTCACACTTTATGTTATTAACTGCTCTCGAATTGTCACTGCACTGCACTATTTGCAACACCTTTCAATTCCTCGGGTCCCGGTCGGTCTTACTGGATTAATTACATTTTATAACACCACCGACCGGGGGCCTAAACGAAACGGTAAGCGTTGTAGTTGGCGTCGGGTTCTAGTTGACTGTATGGCATCTCTGACTAATATAGACTGGGCCGATAACGTAACAGGTATTACTCTTGTGATCTCATACTTGGTACGGAAATCGCTGCCTTGATCTTTGTCGTCGTTCATGCTTCAGTTGTTGTGACATAATCACTTTATACAGGGAATACAAGAGTTATATGTGTGATACCAGAGGACAATATTTGCATCTGCTATATTGACGTCACTAGCAGTGGGCGGGGTTTAACGGCATTTTCTGTATTTGGCTGGTAGCTGCGACAAACTGTTTGCTCCGGCGCCATGTTTCACAGCTTCGGTTGAGTTTTCAAAGCGTTACTAACAGCGCTCCGCCCGGCTAGGTTACGTACGGGCGTCAACACACGTATACAAAGTTCTTAGAATTTCGTGGAGGTGCGAATTCTTTTGACGAGTTACCCAACATTAATTGCGTCTCACCTTTGCTCCAAACTCTGTTCCATATGCCATGCGTTCTGTTATAATGAAAATAACGTTGCACAATAATTTTACAAAATCCCGCACAAACACGAAATAAACAAAATGTAAATGCCCCATACTGAAAAAAATAAAATGACCCAAAACTGACCCGTTACAATACCCCCTCGATGAGAATTCTGCTGTATAAAACAGAAGAAATCTCATCGATAAACCCCGAAGAGGACCGGTGAGGAACTGGTGCCAACAACCCCCTCTTGTTCTTAATCCGCATGGGTACATGACCCCCCCTGGCTCAGCGACTATGGACTCATCTGAACGAGATCACTGGACTTCTCCGTAAGAGATCCCAACACCGAAAAATCGAACAGCCAAGTACCACAGCGCACCGCGCCTTTTAACATGTTATCCCCAAAAATCCTCAATCCCTGGCTCAGATTATGCCAGATCCTCCACCGATATGTCTCCCCTTCTATGCAAGCTGGGCTGCCTTTAGCAGATACTGGGCTCACACACACTCACCTTACATGTTGACATAACACATTGTAAAATTGAAAAATTCTTTTAAAATTTATGAAAAATTCAAAAAATTCAAAATAATATACTCAAAAATTCTCTTCCTTGTTTTCTGTTTTTTAGTTAAACTAAATTAAACATTTCAAAACACATCCTTAATCTAACAGGTGAATACTTAGAGTCTAACAATACAATGCAATACAAAATAAATCAATAAAATAAACATGGTTAACACACAAATAATAAAATAGTCAACACTTAAAATATTCATTCGCTGGCAGGCGAAAAATCATCATTTTTTTTTTTTTTTTTTAATTAAAATTCCAAAAAAAATTTAATTTTATTTAAATGTGTCCGTTATATATATAATTTATTTAAAATTTGTTTGAATTGATCAAAGAAACAAATTGAATTGACTTCCTACTATACAGGCTTAGTGGGTGTATGACCTCATCAGCTGATCGAAACTAGGTCAAGTCCAAGACCCTTGACCTACTTATGTTATGTATACTTTCTGAAAATACATTTGACATCTGTAACAATCTAACTTGAAACACCAAACAATAAAATAAAATATTTAAAATAACAAAATATTAATATAAACAATAAGCAAATTGCCATTTAAATTATTCAAAATAAACAATTCTTAATTTTACATTACCAAATTCTATCAAAATTCTGTCACTGGTTTCAAAAATAAAAATTTTATATCTTTATTATAAATCTCTCTCTTTATTTAACCATCTGATTCTCCCTTACTGTGGGTGATGTAAATTATTTATCTCATTTAATATACTACTTGATCTGTATACACATATAATCTTTCTTACTCTGACCCCAACCTCTAACAACTGTAACTCATATGACACCCATCTCTATCAAAACATCTCCCTAAACACTCTCTAACCCCAACTTATCATTAAACTCAAATCGCTACCTTCTCTCATTAGACTTTCTTAAAACTTTCAAAATTTATTATTAATAATTAGTATTTATCATTTTTCATTTATCATTAAAATGTTTACTTATCATTTTTATTGAACACAATTATTTCAAATAAACTCACTATTGCCTTAAAATCTTAGTTACCTGTAAACATTTTTGTTACATATGATTCATATTATAAAAGTTCTATACTTACAATCCATTCAACATGATATATACAAAACATAATCCCCATACCACAATACTTTCACCTCATCTCTGAAACATTTTACAAAAATATTAGTTTACATCACATAATTTATCATTCATTACCAAATTTCCAAATCTCGTAAAATAAATTAAGTTCATAAAAAATTTAATTAATTAATATTTAAATAAGCAATCAAAATATTTAACATGTATCAAATTGTTTTAATTACGTTAATTACCAAAAAATATAATATAGTTATCGAAACAATTACCATTAATCAATTACTGTCTTCACAATTAATTCTGATATTTGTTTAACTTGCAAATGTTTCCATATTATTATTATAACAATCATCTTACGTACACACATTATTTGCTTAACATTCCACAATGCACACAAATAAATTCACTATATTTTTATTTACAGACTTTTGTTATTTACTGTTCAGTTTTCCCACACTTCATTGTCCAAATTTGCCATATCAAAAACCATTAAACACAATGTTTATACTGTCTTTTATTGTTTTAATAGTTTACCCTCCATCGTCCCAGATAAGTCTTGGTTTTATGTAGCATTGTTCACTTTTATCACCACACAAATGACTGTATTGTGTGTTGTAACCATACAAACTAAACCCATTCATCATACCAAAATACTCATTACACCAGTCTACATTAGGTAATTTTGTTAAGTCTCCGTTGGTAAATACATTCGTGATCGGGTCAATTACTTTAGTCAAATCCTTATAATCATTGTTACTCAAATATACTTTTAAAGTTTCCTTCCATTCCTCATACTTTCTATTTAAGTTATATAATTCTGTTACGTTCTCCACACACAATTCTCTGTTTAAATCTCTTTCATCACCATACCAAGTCACACTTTCAACATCATTATTACCGACAGAGGGTACAACATTACACAACAAAAATAAACACCTCAATTCATCTATTACTACGGGACTCTTGCCCTTCAACAACACTTGTGACCACATTAAATCATCATCATAAACATCATAAATAATAAAGGGAAAATTTACCCCCTGTCCCCACTCTACTACAACATTATTTTTCCTCTCTCTCTCTAACTCACTAACACATCTTAACATCTCATAATCACATTCCACAAACTCCTCAGTACTCTCTGATATGACATTTTCAATTATATTATTATTCTCATTGTTTTTAACAACATCATTATTATCTATTAATTCTCTATTTTCACACTTGTCATTACGATTTTCATTTGTTTTATTTTTCTCTGGATTCATCACATGTACTCCCATTCTCTCCACACTCTGTTCTAATTTACATAAACTATTTTTTATTGTTTCATGGGTATTTTTACAACATTTATTCATTTCTTGTATCTCATATTTCAACTCATTAATATCCCTACTTTGTCTATCAAATTTGTCATTCAATTTATTGTATTTGACATTAGAATCAATTTGTTGCTCTTTATAATTGCTATTTATATTTTCAGACATGGTTTTTATTAGATTAAACAGATCGTCTATTGACACCTTTTTTTCTTCCACCCCTACGCTATCGTTAGGTTTATTCGTATCTTGTACATCGGTCATTTTCAAAATTTATTTATATCATACCCTTTATATAACGCCCCCTTAAATCAAAATACCCCTATACATAAAACAGTTATCAATACGTAAAAGTAAACACACGCTAGCTCTACCCCAACATAACCTTATTTAGCGTAATTATATACGATAACATTATATAAGTACATCATTACCACATCCTATTTTCTGTGTATTAAAATAGGTCTATCTCGTATAAAATTATAATTAAACGAAAATCCTGGCAGCGCGTCGACATTGTGACGTTAAAAAATAAGCCAAAATATAAAATAAATAAGATTCACTACCAGGACTTACCTGCTGCAGAAATTTTATCAGAAGCCCAGAGTCGCCACCTATATCTTTGAAGGACAGATATGGAGACCTTTACACTTTACCTTAATAAAACGGACAATTTAGCAATCTGACCCCACCCAATTAATAATTCAGAAAGATTCCGATCCGTTAGACGAATTTTTCAACACAGAAATGAGAAAGTGGTAATGACAAAATAACTTAGTCTAACACATTTTTGTTATGAAAAGAATGCTTTACTTACTAAATACGGACATCCTTAATCCAAAAACACAAAGGAACGAAAACATAAACTGAGTTGGTTACATGACTCTTACATTTACAATATGATTTTTACTTACAAGGTAGCCCAGCTTTGCTCATTCACTCTATCACACCCCATACAAACCCTTTTTGAAATGTTATAAAAAATTAGCAAAAAAATAGTTATTCTTTAAGGATCACGGTTTCGTTTTGCGTTAGTTCGATATGCGCGAGGCCGGCCGAACACGTGCTTTCGTTCCGTCACACTTTATGTTATTAACTGCTCTCGAATTGTCACTGCACTGCACTATTTGCAACACCTTTCAATTCCTCGGGTCCCGGTCGGTCTTACTGGATTAATTACATTTTATAACACCACCGACCGGGGGCCTAAACGAAACGGTAAGCGTTGTAGTTGGCGTCGGGTTCTAGTTGACTGTATGGCGTCTCTGACTAATATAGACTGGGCCGATAACGTAACAGGTATTACTCTTGTGATCTCATACTTGGTACGGAAATCGCTGCCTTGATCTTTGTCGTCGTTCATGCTTCAGTTGTTGTGACATAATCACTTTACACAGGGAATACAAGAGTTACATGTGTGATACCAGAGGACAATATTTGCATCTGCTATATTGACGTCACTAGCAGTGGGCGGGGTTTAACGGCATTTCCTGTATTTGGCTGGTAGCTGCGACAAACTGTTTGCTCCGGCGCCATGTTTCACAGCTTCGGTTGAGTTTTCAAAGCGTTACTAACAGCGCTCCGCCCGGCTAGGTTACGTACGGGCGTCAACACACGTATACAAAGTTCTTAGAATTTCGTGGAGGTGCGAATTCTTTTGACGAGTTACCCAACATTAATTGCGTCTCACCTTTGCTCCAAACTCTGTTCCATATGCCATGCGTTCACAAACACGAAATAAACAAAATGTAAATGCCCCATACTGAAAAAAATAAAATGACCCAAAACTGACCCGTTACAATACCCCCTCGATGAGAATTCTGCTGTCTAAAACAGAAGAAATCTCATCGATAAACCCCGAAGAGGACCGGTGAGGAACTGGTGCCAACAACCCCCTCTTGTTCTTAATCCGCATGGGTACATGACCCCCCCTGGCTCAGCGACTATGGACTCATCTGAACGAGATCACTGGACTTCTCCGTAAGAGATCCCAACACCGAAAAATCGAACAGCCAAGTACCACAGCGCACCGCGCCTTTTAACATGCTATCCCCAAAAATCCTCAATCCCTGGCTCAGATTATGCCAGATCCTCCACCGATATGTCTCCCCTTCTATGCAAGCTGGGCTGCCTTTAGCAGATACTGGGCTCACACACACTCACCTTACATGTTGACATAACACATTGTAAAATTGAAAAATTCTTTTAAAATTTATGAAAAATTCAAAAAATTCAAAATAATATACTCAAAAATTCTCTTCCTTGTTTTCTGTTTTTTAGTTAAACTAAATTAAACATTTCAAAACACATCCTTAATCTAACAGGTGAATACTTAGAGTCTAACAATACAATGCAATACAAAATAAATCAATAAAATAAACATGGTTAACACACAAATAATAAAATAGTCAACACTTAAAATATTCATTCGCTGGCAGGCGAAAAATCATCATTATTTTTTTTTTTTTTTTTTTTAATTAAAATTCCAAAAAAAATTTAATTTTATTTAAATGTGTCCGTTATATATATAATTTATTTAAAATTTGTTTGAATTGATCAAAGAAACAAATTGAATTGACTTCCTACTATACAGGCTTAGTGGGTGTATGACCTCATCAGCTGATCGAAACTAGGTCAAGTCCAAGACCCTTGACCTACTTATGTTATGTATACTTTCTGAAAATACATTTGACATCTGTAACAATCTAACTTGAAACACCAAACAATAAAATAAAATATTTAAAATAACAAAATATTAATATAAACAATAAGCAAATTGCCATTTAAATTATTCAAAATAAACAATTCTTAATTTTACATTACCAAATTCTATCAAAATTCTGTCACTGGTTTCAAAAATAAAAATTTTATATCTTTATTATAAATCTCTCTCTTTATTTAACCATCTGATTCTCCCTTACTGTGGGTGATGTAAATTATTTATCTCATTTAATATACTACTTGATCTGTATACACATATAATCTTTCTTACTCTGACCCCAACCTCTAACAACTGTAACTCATATGACACCCATCTCTATCAAAACATCTCCCTAAACACTCTCTAACCCCAACTTATCATTAAACTCAAATCGCTACCTTCTCTCATTAGACTTTCTTAAAACTTTCAAAATTTATTATTAATAATTAGTATTTATCATTTTTCATTTATCATTAAAATGTTTACTTATCATTTTTATTGAACACAATTATTTCAAATAAACTCACTATTGCCTTAAAATCTTAGTTACCTGTAAACATTTTTGTTACATATGATTCATATTATAAAAGTTCTATACTTACAATCCATTCAACATGATATATACAAAACATAATCCCCATACCACAATACTTTCACCTCATCTCTGAAACATTTTACAAAAATATTAGTTTACATCACATAATTTATCATTCATTACCAAATTTCCAAATCTCGTAAAATAAATTAAGTTCATAAAAAATTTAATTAATTAATATTTAAATAAGCAATCAAAATATTTAACATGTATCAAATTGTTTTAATTACGTTAATTACCAAAAAATATAATATAGTTATCGAAACAATTACCATTAATCAATTACTGTCTTCACAATTAATTCTGATATTTGTTTAACTTGCAAATGTTTCCATATTATTATTATAACAATCATCTTACGTACACACATTATTTGCTTAACATTCCACAATGCACACAAATAAATTCACTATATTTTTATTTACAGACTTTTGTTATTTACTGTTCAGTTTTCCCACACTTCATTGTCCAAATTTGCCATATCAAAAACCATTAAACACAATGTTTATACTGTCTTTTATTGTTTTAATAGTTTACCCTCCATCGTCCCAGATAAGTCTTGGTTTTATGTAGCATTGTTCACTTTTATCACCACACAAATGACTGTATTGTGTGTTGTAACCATACAAACTAAACCCATTCATCATACCAAAATACTCATTACACCAGTCTACATTAGGTAATTTTGTTAAGTCTCCGTTGGTAAATACATTCGTGATCGGGTCAATTACTTTAGTCAAATCCTTATAATCATTGTTACTCAAATATACTTTTAAAGTTTCCTTCCATTCCTCATACTTTCTATTTAAGTTATATAATTCTGTTACGTTCTCCACACACAATTCTCTGTTTAAATCTCTTTCATCACCATACCAAGTCACACTTTCAACATCATTATTACCGACAGAGGGTACAACATTACACAACAAAAATAAACACCTCAATTCATCTATTACTACGGGACTCTTGCCCTTCAACAACACTTGTGACCACATTAAATCATCATCATAAACATCATAAATAATAAAGGGAAAATTTACCCCCTGTCCCCACTCTACTACAACATTATTTTTCCTCTCTCTCTCTAACTCACTAACACATCTTAACATCTCATAATCACATTCCACAAACTCCTCAGTACTCTCTGATATGACATTTTCAATTATATTATTATTCTCATTGTTTTTAACAACATCATTATTATCTATTAATTCTCTATTTTCACACTTGTCATTACGATTTTCATTTGTTTTATTTTTCTCTGGATTCATCACATGTACTCCCATTCTCTCCACACTCTGTTCTAATTTACATAAACTATTTTTTATTGTTTCATGGGTATTTTTACAACATTTATTCATTTCTTGTATCTCATATTTCAACTCATTAATATCCCTACTTTGTCTATCAAATTTGTCATTCAATTTATTGTATTTGACATTAGAATCAATTTGTTGCTCTTTATAATTGCTATTTATATTTTCAGACATGGTTTTTATTAGATTAAACAGATCGTCTATTGACACCTTTTTTTCTTCCACCCCTACGCTATCGTTAGGTTTATTCGTATCTTGTACATCGGTCATTTTCAAAATTTATTTATATCATACCCTTTATATAACGCCCCCTTAAATCAAAATACCCCTATACATAAAACAGTTATCAATACGTAAAAGTAAACACACGCTAGCTCTACCCCAACATAACCTTATTTAGCGTAATTATATATGATAACATTATATAAGTACATCATTACCACATCCTATTTTCTGTGTATTAAAATAGGTCTATCTCGTATAAAATTATAATTAAACGAAAATCCTGGCAGCGCGTCGACATTGTGACGTTAAAAAATAAGCCAAAATATAAAATAAATAAGATTCACTACCAGGACTTACCTGCTGCAGAAATTTTATCAGAAGCCCAGAGTCGCCACCTATATCTTTGAAGGACAGATATGGAGACCTTTACACTTTACCTTAATAAAACGGACAATTTAGCAATCTGACCCCACCCAATTAATAATTCAGAAAGATTCCGATCCGTTAGACGAATTTTTCAACACAGAAATGAGAAAGTGGTAATGACGAAATAACTTAGTCTAACACATTTTTGTTATGAAAAGAATGCTTTACTTACTAAATACGGACATCCTTAATCCAAAAACACAAAGGAACGAAAACATAAACTGAGTTGGTTACATGACTCTTACATTTACAATATGATTTTTACTTACAAGGTAGCCCAGCTTTGCTCATTCACTCTATCACACCCCATACAAACCCTTTTTGAAATGTTATAAAAAATTAGCAAAAAAATAGTTATTCTTTAAGGATCACGGTTTCGTTTTGCGTTAGTTCGATATGCGCGAGGCCGGCCGAACACGTGCTTTCGTTCCGTCACACTTTATGTTATTAACTGCTCTCGAATTGTCACTGCACTGCACTATTTGCAACACCTTTCAATTCCTCGGGTCCCGGTCGGTCTTACTGGATTAATTACATTTTATAACACCACCGACCGGGGGCCTAAACGAAACGGTAAGCGTTGTAGTTGGCGTCGGGTTCTAGTTGACTGTATGGCATCTCTGACTAATATAGACTGGGCCGATAACGTAACAGGTATTACTCTTGTGATCTCATACTTGGTACGGAAATCGCTGCCTTGATCTTTGTCGTCGTTCATGCTTCAGTTGTTGTGACATAATCACTTTATACAGGGAATACAAGAGTTATATGTGTGATACCAGAGGACAATATTTGCATCTGCTATATTGACGTCACTAGCAGTGGGCGGGGTTTAACGGCATTTTCTGTATTTGGCTGGTAGCTGCGACAAACTGTTTGCTCCGGCGCCATGTTTCACAGCTTCGGTTGAGTTTTCAAAGCGTTACTAACAGCGCTCCGCCCGGCTAGGTTACGTACGGGCGTCAACACACGTATACAAAGTTCTTAGAATTTCGTGGAGGTGCGAATTCTTTTGACGAGTTACCCAACATTAATTGCGTCTCACCTTTGCTCCAAACTCTGTTCCATATGCCATGCGTTCTGTTATAATGAAAATAACGTTGCACAATAATTTTACAAAATCCCGCACAAACACGAAATAAACAAAATGTAAATGCCCCATACTGAAAAAAATAAAATGACCCAAAACTGACCCGTTACAATACCCCCTCGATGAGAATTCTGCTGTATAAAACAGAAGAAATCTCATCGATAAACCCCGAAGAGGACCGGTGAGGAACTGGTGCCAACAACCCCCTCTTGTTCTTAATCCGCATGGGTACATGACCCCCCCTGGCTCAGCGACTATGGACTCATCTGAACGAGATCACTGGACTTCTCCGTAAGAGATCCCAACACCGAAAAATCGAACAGCCAAGTACCACAGCGCACCGCGCCTTTTAACATGTTATCCCCAAAAATCCTCAATCCCTGGCTCAGATTATGCCAGATCCTCCACCGATATGTCTCCCCTTCTATGCAAGCTGGGCTGCCTTTAGCAGATACTGGGCTCACACACACTCACCTTACATGTTGACATAACACATTGTAAAATTGAAAAATTCTTTTAAAATTTATGAAAAATTCAAAAAATTCAAAATAATATACTCAAAAATTCTCTTCCTTGTTTTCTGTTTTTTAGTTAAACTAAATTAAACATTTCAAAACACATCCTTAATCTAACAGGTGAATACTTAGAGTCTAACAATACAATGCAATACAAAATAAATCAATAAAATAAACATGGTTAACACACAAATAATAAAATAGTCAACACTTAAAATATTCATTCGCTGGCAGGCGAAAAATCATCATTTTTTTTTTTTTTTTTTAATTAAAATTCCAAAAAAAATTTAATTTTATTTAAATGTGTCCGTTATATATATAATTTATTTAAAATTTGTTTGAATTGATCAAAGAAACAAATTGAATTGACTTCCTACTATACAGGCTTAGTGGGTGTATGACCTCATCAGCTGATCGAAACTAGGTCAAGTCCAAGACCCTTGACCTACTTATGTTATGTATACTTTCTGAAAATACATTTGACATCTGTAACAATCTAACTTGAAACACCAAACAATAAAATAAAATATTTAAAATAACAAAATATTAATATAAACAATAAGCAAATTGCCATTTAAATTATTCAAAATAAACAATTCTTAATTTTACATTACCAAATTCTATCAAAATTCTGTCACTGGTTTCAAAAATAAAAATTTTATATCTTTATTATAAATCTCTCTCTTTATTTAACCATCTGATTCTCCCTTACTGTGGGTGATGTAAATTATTTATCTCATTTAATATACTACTTGATCTGTATACACATATAATCTTTCTTACTCTGACCCCAACCTCTAACAACTGTAACTCATATGACACCCATCTCTATCAAAACATCTCCCTAAACACTCTCTAACCCCAACTTATCATTAAACTCAAATCGCTACCTTCTCTCATTAGACTTTCTTAAAACTTTCAAAATTTATTATTAATAATTAGTATTTATCATTTTTCATTTATCATTAAAATGTTTACTTATCATTTTTATTGAACACAATTATTTCAAATAAACTCACTATTGCCTTAAAATCTTAGTTACCTGTAAACATTTTTGTTACATATGATTCATATTATAAAAGTTCTATACTTACAATCCATTCAACATGATATATACAAAACATAATCCCCATACCACAATACTTTCACCTCATCTCTGAAACATTTTACAAAAATATTAGTTTACATCACATAATTTATCATTCATTACCAAATTTCCAAATCTCGTAAAATAAATTAAGTTCATAAAAAATTTAATTAATTAATATTTAAATAAGCAATCAAAATATTTAACATGTATCAAATTGTTTTAATTACGTTAATTACCAAAAAATATAATATAGTTATCGAAACAATTACCATTAATCAATTACTGTCTTCACAATTAATTCTGATATTTGTTTAACTTGCAAATGTTTCCATATTATTATTATAACAATCATCTTACGTACACACATTATTTGCTTAACATTCCACAATGCACACAAATAAATTCACTATATTTTTATTTACAGACTTTTGTTATTTACTGTTCAGTTTTCCCACACTTCATTGTCCAAATTTGCCATATCAAAAACCATTAAACACAATGTTTATACTGTCTTTTATTGTTTTAATAGTTTACCCTCCATCGTCCCAGATAAGTCTTGGTTTTATGTAGCATTGTTCACTTTTATCACCACACAAATGACTGTATTGTGTGTTGTAACCATACAAACTAAACCCATTCATCATACCAAAATACTCATTACACCAGTCTACATTAGGTAATTTTGTTAAGTCTCCGTTGGTAAATACATTCGTGATCGGGTCAATTACTTTAGTCAAATCCTTATAATCATTGTTACTCAAATATACTTTTAAAGTTTCCTTCCATTCCTCATACTTTCTATTTAAGTTATATAATTCTGTTACGTTCTCCACACACAATTCTCTGTTTAAATCTCTTTCATCACCATACCAAGTCACACTTTCAACATCATTATTACCGACAGAGGGTACAACATTACACAACAAAAATAAACACCTCAATTCATCTATTACTACGGGACTCTTGCCCTTCAACAACACTTGTGACCACATTAAATCATCATCATAAACATCATAAATAATAAAGGGAAAATTTACCCCCTGTCCCCACTCTACTACAACATTATTTTTCCTCTCTCTCTCTAACTCACTAACACATCTTAACATCTCATAATCACATTCCACAAACTCCTCAGTACTCTCTGATATGACATTTTCAATTATATTATTATTCTCATTGTTTTTAACAACATCATTATTATCTATTAATTCTCTATTTTCACACTTGTCATTACGATTTTCATTTGTTTTATTTTTCTCTGGATTCATCACATGTACTCCCATTCTCTCCACACTCTGTTCTAATTTACATAAACTATTTTTTATTGTTTCATGGGTATTTTTACAACATTTATTCATTTCTTGTATCTCATATTTCAACTCATTAATATCCCTACTTTGTCTATCAAATTTGTCATTCAATTTATTGTATTTGACATTAGAATCAATTTGTTGCTCTTTATAATTGCTATTTATATTTTCAGACATGGTTTTTATTAGATTAAACAGATCGTCTATTGACACCTTTTTTTCTTCCACCCCTACGCTATCGTTAGGTTTATTCGTATCTTGTACATCGGTCATTTTCAAAATTTATTTATATCATACCCTTTATATAACGCCCCCTTAAATCAAAATACCCCTATACATAAAACAGTTATCAATACGTAAAAGTAAACACACGCTAGCTCTACCCCAACATAACCTTATTTAGCGTAATTATATACGATAACATTATATAAGTACATCATTACCACATCCTATTTTCTGTGTATTAAAATAGGTCTATCTCGTATAAAATTATAATTAAACGAAAATCCTGGCAGCGCGTCGACATTGTGACGTTAAAAAATAAGCCAAAATATAAAATAAATAAGATTCACTACCAGGACTTACCTGCTGCAGAAATTTTATCAGAAGCCCAGAGTCGCCACCTATATCTTTGAAGGACAGATATGGAGACCTTTACACTTTACCTTAATAAAACGGACAATTTAGCAATCTGACCCCACCCAATTAATAATTCAGAAAGATTCCGATCCGTTAGACGAATTTTTCAACACAGAAATGAGAAAGTGGTAATGACAAAATAACTTAGTCTAACACATTTTTGTTATGAAAAGAATGCTTTACTTACTAAATACGGACATCCTTAATCCAAAAACACAAAGGAACGAAAACATAAACTGAGTTGGTTACATGACTCTTACATTTACAATATGATTTTTACTTACAAGGTAGCCCAGCTTTGCTCATTCACTCTATCACACCCCATACAAACCCTTTTTGAAATGTTATAAAAAATTAGCAAAAAAATAGTTATTCTTTAAGGATCACGGTTTCGTTTTGCGTTAGTTCGATATGCGCGAGGCCGGCCGAACACGTGCTTTCGTTCCGTCACACTTTATGTTATTAACTGCTCTCGAATTGTCACTGCACTGCACTATTTGCAACACCTTTCAATTCCTCGGGTCCCGGTCGGTCTTACTGGATTAATTACATTTTATAACACCACCGACCGGGGGCCTAAACGAAACGGTAAGCGTTGTAGTTGGCGTCGGGTTCTAGTTGACTGTATGGCGTCTCTGACTAATATAGACTGGGCCGATAACGTAACAGGTATTACTCTTGTGATCTCATACTTGGTACGGAAATCGCTGCCTTGATCTTTGTCGTCGTTCATGCTTCAGTTGTTGTGACATAATCACTTTACACAGGGAATACAAGAGTTACATGTGTGATACCAGAGGACAATATTTGCATCTGCTATATTGACGTCACTAGCAGTGGGCGGGGTTTAACGGCATTTCCTGTATTTGGCTGGTAGCTGCGACAAACTGTTTGCTCCGGCGCCATGTTTCACAGCTTCGGTTGAGTTTTCAAAGCGTTACTAACAGCGCTCCGCCCGGCTAGGTTACGTACGGGCGTCAACACACGTATACAAAGTTCTTAGAATTTCGTGGAGGTGCGAATTCTTTTGACGAGTTACCCAACATTAATTGCGTCTCACCTTTGCTCCAAACTCTGTTCCATATGCCATGCGTTCACAAACACGAAATAAACAAAATGTAAATGCCCCATACTGAAAAAAATAAAATGACCCAAAACTGACCCGTTACAATACCCCCTCGATGAGAATTCTGCTGTCTAAAACAGAAGAAATCTCATCGATAAACCCCGAAGAGGACCGGTGAGGAACTGGTGCCAACAACCCCCTCTTGTTCTTAATCCGCATGGGTACATGACCCCCCCTGGCTCAGCGACTATGGACTCATCTGAACGAGATCACTGGACTTCTCCGTAAGAGATCCCAACACCGAAAAATCGAACAGCCAAGTACCACAGCGCACCGCGCCTTTTAACATGCTATCCCCAAAAATCCTCAATCCCTGGCTCAGATTATGCCAGATCCTCCACCGATATGTCTCCCCTTCTATGCAAGCTGGGCTGCCTTTAGCAGATACTGGGCTCACACACACTCACCTTACATGTTGACATAACACATTGTAAAATTGAAAAATTCTTTTAAAATTTATGAAAAATTCAAAAAATTCAAAATAATATACTCAAAAATTCTCTTCCTTGTTTTCTGTTTTTTAGTTAAACTAAATTAAACATTTCAAAACACATCCTTAATCTAACAGGTGAATACTTAGAGTCTAACAATACAATGCAATACAAAATAAATCAATAAAATAAACATGGTTAACACACAAATAATAAAATAGTCAACACTTAAAATATTCATTCGCTGGCAGGCGAAAAATCATCATTATTTTTTTTTTTTTTTTTTTTAATTAAAATTCCAAAAAAAATTTAATTTTATTTAAATGTGTCCGTTATATATATAATTTATTTAAAATTTGTTTGAATTGATCAAAGAAACAAATTGAATTGACTTCCTACTATACAGGCTTAGTGGGTGTATGACCTCATCAGCTGATCGAAACTAGGTCAAGTCCAAGACCCTTGACCTACTTATGTTATGTATACTTTCTGAAAATACATTTGACATCTGTAACAATCTAACTTGAAACACCAAACAATAAAATAAAATATTTAAAATAACAAAATATTAATATAAACAATAAGCAAATTGCCATTTAAATTATTCAAAATAAACAATTCTTAATTTTACATTACCAAATTCTATCAAAATTCTGTCACTGGTTTCAAAAATAAAAATTTTATATCTTTATTATAAATCTCTCTCTTTATTTAACCATCTGATTCTCCCTTACTGTGGGTGATGTAAATTATTTATCTCATTTAATATACTACTTGATCTGTATACACATATAATCTTTCTTACTCTGACCCCAACCTCTAACAACTGTAACTCATATGACACCCATCTCTATCAAAACATCTCCCTAAACACTCTCTAACCCCAACTTATCATTAAACTCAAATCGCTACCTTCTCTCATTAGACTTTCTTAAAACTTTCAAAATTTATTATTAATAATTAGTATTTATCATTTTTCATTTATCATTAAAATGTTTACTTATCATTTTTATTGAACACAATTATTTCAAATAAACTCACTATTGCCTTAAAATCTTAGTTACCTGTAAACATTTTTGTTACATATGATTCATATTATAAAAGTTCTATACTTACAATCCATTCAACATGATATATACAAAACATAATCCCCATACCACAATACTTTCACCTCATCTCTGAAACATTTTACAAAAATATTAGTTTACATCACATAATTTATCATTCATTACCAAATTTCCAAATCTCGTAAAATAAATTAAGTTCATAAAAAATTTAATTAATTAATATTTAAATAAGCAATCAAAATATTTAACATGTATCAAATTGTTTTAATTACGTTAATTACCAAAAAATATAATATAGTTATCGAAACAATTACCATTAATCAATTACTGTCTTCACAATTAATTCTGATATTTGTTTAACTTGCAAATGTTTCCATATTATTATTATAACAATCATCTTACGTACACACATTATTTGCTTAACATTCCACAATGCACACAAATAAATTCACTATATTTTTATTTACAGACTTTTGTTATTTACTGTTCAGTTTTCCCACACTTCATTGTCCAAATTTGCCATATCAAAAACCATTAAACACAATGTTTATACTGTCTTTTATTGTTTTAATAGTTTACCCTCCATCGTCCCAGATAAGTCTTGGTTTTATGTAGCATTGTTCACTTTTATCACCACACAAATGACTGTATTGTGTGTTGTAACCATACAAACTAAACCCATTCATCATACCAAAATACTCATTACACCAGTCTACATTAGGTAATTTTGTTAAGTCTCCGTTGGTAAATACATTCGTGATCGGGTCAATTACTTTAGTCAAATCCTTATAATCATTGTTACTCAAATATACTTTTAAAGTTTCCTTCCATTCCTCATACTTTCTATTTAAGTTATATAATTCTGTTACGTTCTCCACACACAATTCTCTGTTTAAATCTCTTTCATCACCATACCAAGTCACACTTTCAACATCATTATTACCGACAGAGGGTACAACATTACACAACAAAAATAAACACCTCAATTCATCTATTACTACGGGACTCTTGCCCTTCAACAACACTTGTGACCACATTAAATCATCATCATAAACATCATAAATAATAAAGGGAAAATTTACCCCCTGTCCCCACTCTACTACAACATTATTTTTCCTCTCTCTCTCTAACTCACTAACACATCTTAACATCTCATAATCACATTCCACAAACTCCTCAGTACTCTCTGATATGACATTTTCAATTATATTATTATTCTCATTGTTTTTAACAACATCATTATTATCTATTAATTCTCTATTTTCACACTTGTCATTACGATTTTCATTTGTTTTATTTTTCTCTGGATTCATCACATGTACTCCCATTCTCTCCACACTCTGTTCTAATTTACATAAACTATTTTTTATTGTTTCATGGGTATTTTTACAACATTTATTCATTTCTTGTATCTCATATTTCAACTCATTAATATCCCTACTTTGTCTATCAAATTTGTCATTCAATTTATTGTATTTGACATTAGAATCAATTTGTTGCTCTTTATAATTGCTATTTATATTTTCAGACATGGTTTTTATTAGATTAAACAGATCGTCTATTGACACCTTTTTTTCTTCCACCCCTACGCTATCGTTAGGTTTATTCGTATCTTGTACATCGGTCATTTTCAAAATTTATTTATATCATACCCTTTATATAACGCCCCCTTAAATCAAAATACCCCTATACATAAAACAGTTATCAATACGTAAAAGTAAACACACGCTAGCTCTACCCCAACATAACCTTATTTAGCGTAATTATATATGATAACATTATATAAGTACATCATTACCACATCCTATTTTCTGTGTATTAAAATAGGTCTATCTCGTATAAAATTATAATTAAACGAAAATCCTGGCAGCGCGTCGACATTGTGACGTTAAAAAATAAGCCAAAATATAAAATAAATAAGATTCACTACCAGGACTTACCTGCTGCAGAAATTTTATCAGAAGCCCAGAGTCGCCACCTATATCTTTGAAGGACAGATATGGAGACCTTTACACTTTACCTTAATAAAACGGACAATTTAGCAATCTGACCCCACCCAATTAATAATTCAGAAAGATTCCGATCCGTTAGACGAATTTTTCAACACAGAAATGAGAAAGTGGTAATGACGAAATAACTTAGTCTAACACATTTTTGTTATGAAAAGAATGCTTTACTTACTAAATACGGACATCCTTAATCCAAAAACACAAAGGAACGAAAACATAAACTGAGTTGGTTACATGACTCTTACATTTACAATATGATTTTTACTTACAAGGTAGCCCAGCTTTGCTCATTCACTCTATCACACCACATACAAACCCTTTTTGAAATGTTATAAAAAATTAGCAAAAAAATAGTTATTCTTTAAGGATCACGGTTTCGTTTTGCGTTAGTTCGATATGCGCGAGGCCGGCCGAACACGTGCTTTCGTTCCGTCACACTTTATGTTATTAACTGCTCTCGAATTGTCACTGCACTGCACTATTTGCAACACCTTTCAATTCCTCGGGTCCCGGTCGGTCTTACTGGATTAATTACATTTTATAACACCACCGACCGGGGGCCTAAACGAAACGGTAAGCGTTGTAGTTGGCGTCGGGTTCTAGTTGACTGTATGGCGTCTCTGACTAATATAGACTGGGCCGATAACGTAACAGGTATTACTCTTGTGATCTCATACTTGGTACGGAAATCGCTGCCTTGATCTTTGTCGTCGTTCATGCTTCAGTTGTTGTGACATAATCACTTTATACAGGGAATACAAGAGTTATATGTGTGATACCAGAGGACAATATTTGCATCTGCTATATTGACGTCACTAGCAGTGGGCGGGGTTTAACGGCATTTCCTGTATTTGGCTGGTAGCTGCGACAAACTGTTTGCTCCGGCGCCATGTTTCACAGCTTCGGTTGAGTTTTCAAAGCGTTACTAACAGCGCTCCGCCCGGCTAGGTTACGTACGGGCGTCAACACACGTATACAAAGTTCTTAGAATTTCGTGGAGGTGCAAATTCTTTTGACGAGTTACCCAACATTAATTGCGTCTCACCTTTGCTCCAAACTCTGTTCCATATGCCATGCGTTCTGTTATAATGAAAATAACGTTGCACAATAATTTTACAAAATCCCGCACAAACACGAAATAAACAAAATGTAAATGCCCCATACTGAAAAAAATAAAATGACCCAAAACTGACCCGTTACAATACCCCCTCGATGAGAATTCTGCTGTCTAAAACAGAAGAAATCTCATCGATAAACCCCGAAGAGGACCGGTGAGGAACTGGTGCCAACAACCCCCTCTTGTTCTTAATCCGCATGGGTACATGACCCCCCCTGGCTCAGCGACTATGGACTCATCTGAACGAGATCACTGGACTTCTCCGTAAGAGATCCCAACACCGAAAAATCGAACAGCCAAGTACCACAGCGCACCGCGCCTTTTAACATGCTATCCCCAAAAATCCTCAATCCCTGGCTCAGATTATGCCAGATCCTCCACCGATATGTCTCCCCTTCTATGCAAGCTGGGCTGCCTTTAGCAGATACTGGGCTCACACACACTCACCTTACATGTTGACATAACACATTGTAAAATTGAAAAATTCTTTTAAAATTTATGAAAAATTCAAAAAATTCAAAATTCAAAATAATATACTCAAAAATTCTCTTCCTTGTTTTCTGTTTTTTAGTTAAACTAAATTAAACATTTCAAAACACATCCTTAATCTAACAGGTGAATACTTAGAGTCTAACAATACAATGCAATACAAAATAAATCAATAAAATAAACATGGTTAACACACAAATAATAAAATAGTCAACACTTAAAATATTCATTCGCTGGCAGGCGAAAAATCATTATTATTTTTTTTTTTTTTTAATTAAAATTCCAAAAAAAATTTAATTTTATTTAAATGTGTCCGTTATATATATAATTTATTTAAAATTTGTTTGAATTGATCAAAGAAACAAATTGAATTGACTTCCTACTATACAGGCTTAGTGGGTGTATGACCTCATCAGCTGATCGAAACTAGGTCAAGTCCAAGACCCTTGACCTACTTATGTTATGTATACTTTCTGAAAATACATTTGACATCTGTAACAATCTAACTTGAAACACCAAACAATAAAATAAAATATTTAAAATAACAAAATATTAATATAAACAATAAGCAAATTGCCATTTAAATTATTCAAAATAAACAATTCTTAATTTTACATTACCAAATTCTATCAAAATTCTGTCACTGGTTTCAAAAATAAAAATTTTATATCTTTATTATAAATCTCTCTCTTTATTTAACCATCTGATTCTCCCTTACTGTGGGTGATGTAAATTATTTATCTCATTTAATATACTACTTGATCTGTATACACATATAATCTTTCTTACTCTGACCCCAACCTCTAACAACTGTAACTCATATGACACCCATCTCTATCAAAACATCTCCCTAAACACTCTCTAACCCCAACTTATCATTAAACTCAAATCGCTACCTTCTCTCATTAGACTTTCTTAAAACTTTCAAAATTTATTATTAATAATTAGTATTTATCATTTTTCATTTATCATTAAAATGTTTACTTATCATTTTTATTGAACACAATTATTTCAAATAAACTCACTATTGCCTTAAAATCTTAGTTACCTGTAAACATTTTTGTTACATATGATTCATATTATAAAAGTTCTATACTTACAATCCATTCAACATGATATATACAAAACATAATCCCCATACCACAATACTTTCACCTCATCTCTGAAACATTTTACAAAAATATTAGTTTACATCACATAATTTATCATTCATTACCAAATTTCCAAATCTCGTAAAATAAATTAAGTTCATAAAAAATTTAATTAATTAATATTTAAATAAGCAATCAAAATATTTAACATGTATCAAATTGTTTTAATTACGTTAATTACCAAAAAATATAATATAGTTATCGAAACAATTACCATTAATCAATTACTGTCTTCACAATTAATTCTGATATTTGTTTAACTTGCAAATGTTTCCATATTATTATTATAACAATCATCTTACGTACACACATTATTTGCTTAACATTCCACAATGCACACAAATAAATTCACTATATTTTTATTTACAGACTTTTGTTATTTACTGTTCAGTTTTCCCACACTTCATTGTCCAAATTTGCCATATCAAAAACCATTAAACACAATGTTTATACTGTCTTTTATTGTTTTAATAGTTTACCCTCCATCGTCCCAGATAAGTCTTGGTTTTATGTAGCATTGTTCACTTTTATCACCACACAAATGACTGTATTGTGTGTTGTAACCATACAAACTAAACCCATTCATCATACCAAAATACTCATTACACCAGTCTACATTAGGTAATTTTGTTAAGTCTCCGTTGGTAAATACATTCGTGATCGGGTCAATTACTTTAGTCAAATCCTTATAATCATTGTTACTCAAATATACTTTTAAAGTTTCCTTCCATTCCTCATACTTTCTATTTAAGTTATATAATTCTGTTACGTTCTCCACACACAATTCTCTGTTTAAATCTCTTTCATCACCATACCAAGTCACACTTTCAACATCATTATTACCGACAGAGGGTACAACATTACACAACAAAAATAAACACCTCAATTCATCTATTACTACGGGACTCTTGCCCTTCAACAACACTTGTGACCACATTAAATCATCATCATAAACATCATAAATAATAAAGGGAAAATTTACCCCCTGTCCCCACTCTACTACAACATTATTTTTCCTCTCTCTCTCTAACTCACTAACACATCTTAACATCTCATAATCACATTCCACAAACTCCTCAGTACTCTCTGATATGACATTTTCAATTATATTATTATTCTCATTGTTTTTAACAACATCATTATTATCTATTAATTCTCTATTTTCACACTTGTCATTACGATTTTCATTTGTTTTATTTTTCTCTGGATTCATCACATGTACTCCCATTCTCTCCACACTCTGTTCTAATTTACATAAACTATTTTTTATTGTTTCATGGGTATTTTTACAACATTTATTCATTTCTTGTATCTCATATTTCAACTCATTAATATCCCTACTTTGTCTATCAAATTTGTCATTCAATTTATTGTATTTGACATTAGAATCAATTTGTTGCTCTTTATAATTGCTATTTATATTTTCAGACATGGTTTTTATTAGATTAAACAGATCGTCTATTGACACCTTTTTTTCTTCCACCCCTACGCTATCGTTAGGTTTATTCGTATCTTGTACATCGGTCATTTTCAAAATTTATTTATATCATACCCTTTATATAACGCCCCCTTAAATCAAAATACCCCTATACATAAAACAGTTATCAATACGTAAAAGTAAACACACGCTAGCTCTACCCCAACATAACCTTATTTAGCGTAATTATATATGATAACATTATATAAGTACATCATTACCACATCCTATTTTCTGTGTATTAAAATAGGTCTATCTCGTATAAAATTATAATTAAACGAAAATCCTGGCAGCGCGTCGACATTGTGACGTTAAAAAATAAGCCAAAATATAAAATAAATAAGATTCACTACCAGGACTTACCTGCTGCAGAAATTTTATCAGAAGCCCAGAGTCGCCACCTATATCTTTGAAGGACAGATATGGAGACCTTTACACTTTACCTTAATAAAACGGACAATTTAGCAATCTGACCCCACCCAATTAATAATTCAGAAAGATTCCGATCCGTTAGACGAATTTTTCAACACAGAAATGAGAAAGTGGTAATGACGAAATAACTTAGTCTAACACATTTTTGTTATGAAAAGAATGCTTTACTTACTAAATACGGACATCCTTAATCCAAAAACACAAAGGAACGAAAACATAAACTGAGTTGGTTACATGACTCTTACATTTACAATATGATTTTTACTTACAAGGTAGCCCAGCTTTGCTCATTCACTCTATCACACCACATACAAACCCTTTTTGAAATGTTATAAAAAATTAGCAAAAAAATAGTTATTCTTTAAGGATCACGGTTTCGTTTTGCGTTAGTTCGATATGCGCGAGGCCGGCCGAACACGTGCTTTCGTTCCGTCACACTTTATGTTATTAACTGCTCTCGAATTGTCACTGCACTGCACTATTTGCAACACCTTTCAATTCCTCGGGTCCCGGTCGGTCTTACTGGATTAATTACATTTTATAACACCACCGACCGGGGGCCTAAACGAAACGGTAAGCGTTGTAGTTGGCGTCGGGTTCTAGTTGACTGTATGGCGTCTCTGACTAATATAGACTGGGCCGATAACGTAACAGGTATTACTCTTGTGATCTCATACTTGGTACGGAAATCGCTGCCTTGATCTTTGTCGTCGTTCATGCTTCAGTTGTTGTGACATAATCACTTTATACAGGGAATACAAGAGTTATATGTGTGATACCAGAGGACAATATTTGCATCTGCTATATTGACGTCACTAGCAGTGGGCGGGGTTTAACGGCATTTCCTGTATTTGGCTGGTAGCTGCGACAAACTGTTTGCTCCGGCGCCATGTTTCACAGCTTCGGTTGAGTTTTCAAAGCGTTACTAACAGCGCTCCGCCCGGCTAGGTTACGTACGGGCGTCAACACACGTATACAAAGTTCTTAGAATTTCGTGGAGGTGCAAATTCTTTTGACGAGTTACCCAACATTAATTGCGTCTCACCTTTGCTCCAAACTCTGTTCCATATGCCATGCGTTCTGTTATAATGAAAATAACGTTGCACAATAATTTTACAAAATCCCGCACAAACACGAAATAAACAAAATGTAAATGCCCCATACTGAAAAAAATAAAATGACCCAAAACTGACCCGTTACAATACCCCCTCGATGAGAATTCTGCTGTCTAAAACAGAAGAAATCTCATCGATAAACCCCGAAGAGGACCGGTGAGGAACTGGTGCCAACAACCCCCTCTTGTTCTTAATCCGCATGGGTACATGACCCCCCCTGGCTCAGCGACTATGGACTCATCTGAACGAGATCACTGGACTTCTCCGTAAGAGATCCCAACACCGAAAAATCGAACAGCCAAGTACCACAGCGCACCGCGCCTTTTAACATGCTATCCCCAAAAATCCTCAATCCCTGGCTCAGATTATGCCAGATCCTCCACCGATATGTCTCCCCTTCTATGCAAGCTGGGCTGCCTTTAGCAGATACTGGGCTCACACACACTCACCTTACATGTTGACATAACACATTGTAAAATTGAAAAATTCTTTTAAAATTTATGAAAAATTCAAAAAATTCAAAATTCAAAATAATATACTCAAAAATTCTCTTCCTTGTTTTCTGTTTTTTAGTTAAACTAAATTAAACATTTCAAAACACATCCTTAATCTAACAGGTGAATACTTAGAGTCTAACAATACAATGCAATACAAAATAAATCAATAAAATAAACATGGTTAACACACAAATAATAAAATAGTCAACACTTAAAATATTCATTCGCTGGCAGGCGAAAAATCATTATTATTTTTTTTTTTTTTTAATTAAAATTCCAAAAAAAATTTAATTTTATTTAAATGTGTCCGTTATATATATAATTTATTTAAAATTTGTTTGAATTGATCAAAGAAACAAATTGAATTGACTTCCTACTATACAGGCTTAGTGGGTGTATGACCTCATCAGCTGATCGAAACTAGGTCAAGTCCAAGACCCTTGACCTACTTATGTTATGTATACTTTCTGAAAATACATTTGACATCTGTAACAATCTAACTTGAAACACCAAACAATAAAATAAAATATTTAAAATAACAAAATATTAATATAAACAATAAGCAAATTGCCATTTAAATTATTCAAAATAAACAATTCTTAATTTTACATTACCAAATTCTATCAAAATTCTGTCACTGGTTTCAAAAATAAAAATTTTATATCTTTATTATAAATCTCTCTCTTTATTTAACCATCTGATTCTCCCTTACTGTGGGTGATGTAAATTATTTATCTCATTTAATATACTACTTGATCTGTATACACATATAATCTTTCTTACTCTGACCCCAACCTCTAACAACTGTAACTCATATGACACCCATCTCTATCAAAACATCTCCCTAAACACTCTCTAACCCCAACTTATCATTAAACTCAAATCGCTACCTTCTCTCATTAGACTTTCTTAAAACTTTCAAAATTTATTATTAATAATTAGTATTTATCATTTTTCATTTATCATTAAAATGTTTACTTATCATTTTTATTGAACACAATTATTTCAAATAAACTCACTATTGCCTTAAAATCTTAGTTACCTGTAAACATTTTTGTTACATATGATTCATATTATAAAAGTTCTATACTTACAATCCATTCAACATGATATATACAAAACATAATCCCCATACCACAATACTTTCACCTCATCTCTGAAACATTTTACAAAAATATTAGTTTACATCACATAATTTATCATTCATTACCAAATTTCCAAATCTCGTAAAATAAATTAAGTTCATAAAAAATTTAATTAATTAATATTTAAATAAGCAATCAAAATATTTAACATGTATCAAATTGTTTTAATTACGTTAATTACCAAAAAATATAATATAGTTATCGAAACAATTACCATTAATCAATTACTGTCTTCACAATTAATTCTGATATTTGTTTAACTTGCAAATGTTTCCATATTATTATTATAACAATCATCTTACGTACACACATTATTTGCTTAACATTCCACAATGCACACAAATAAATTCACTATATTTTTATTTACAGACTTTTGTTATTTACTGTTCAGTTTTCCCACACTTCATTGTCCAAATTTGCCATATCAAAAACCATTAAACACAATGTTTATACTGTCTTTTATTGTTTTAATAGTTTACCCTCCATCGTCCCAGATAAGTCTTGGTTTTATGTAGCATTGTTCACTTTTATCACCACACAAATGACTGTATTGTGTGTTGTAACCATACAAACTAAACCCATTCATCATACCAAAATACTCATTACACCAGTCTACATTAGGTAATTTTGTTAAGTCTCCGTTGGTAAATACATTCGTGATCGGGTCAATTACTTTAGTCAAATCCTTATAATCATTGTTACTCAAATATACTTTTAAAGTTTCCTTCCATTCCTCATACTTTCTATTTAAGTTATATAATTCTGTTACGTTCTCCACACACAATTCTCTGTTTAAATCTCTTTCATCACCATACCAAGTCACACTTTCAACATCATTATTACCGACAGAGGGTACAACATTACACAACAAAAATAAACACCTCAATTCATCTATTACTACGGGACTCTTGCCCTTCAACAACACTTGTGACCACATTAAATCATCATCATAAACATCATAAATAATAAAGGGAAAATTTACCCCCTGTCCCCACTCTACTACAACATTATTTTTCCTCTCTCTCTCTAACTCACTAACACATCTTAACATCTCATAATCACATTCCACAAACTCCTCAGTACTCTCTGATATGACATTTTCAATTATATTATTATTCTCATTGTTTTTAACAACATCATTATTATCTATTAATTCTCTATTTTCACACTTGTCATTACGATTTTCATTTGTTTTATTTTTCTCTGGATTCATCACATGTACTCCCATTCTCTCCACACTCTGTTCTAATTTACATAAACTATTTTTTATTGTTTCATGGGTATTTTTACAACATTTATTCATTTCTTGTATCTCATATTTCAACTCATTAATATCCCTACTTTGTCTATCAAATTTGTCATTCAATTTATTGTATTTGACATTAGAATCAATTTGTTGCTCTTTATAATTGCTATTTATATTTTCAGGCATGGTTTTTATTAGATTAAACAGATCGTCTATTGACACCTTTTTTTCTTCCACCCCTACGCTATCGTTAGGTTTATTCGTATCTTGTACATCGGTCATTTTCAAAATTTATTTATATCATACCCTTTATATAACGCCCCCTTAAATCAAAATACCCCTATACATAAAACAGTTATCAATACGTAAAAGTAAACACACGCTAGCTCTACCCCAACATAACCTTATTTAGCGTAATTATATACGATAACATTATATAAGTACATCATTACCACATCCTATTTTCTGTGTATTAAAATAGGTCTATCTCGTATAAAATTATAATTAAACGAAAATCCTGGCAGCGCGTCGACATTGTGACGTTAAAAAATAAGCCAAAATATAAAATAAATAAGATTCACTACCAGGACTTACCTGCTGCAGAAATTTTATCAGAAGCCCAGAGTCGCCACCTATATCTTTGAAGGACAGATATGGAGACCTTTACACTTTACCTTAATAAAACGGACAATTTAGCAATCTGACCCCACCCAATTAATAATTCAGAAAGATTCCGATCCGTTAGACGAATTTTTCAACACAGAAATGAGAAAGTGGTAATGACGAAATAACTTAGTCTAACACATTTTTGTTATGAAAAGAATGCTTTACTTACTAAATACGGACATCCTTAATCCAAAAACACAAAGGAACGAAAACATAAACTGAGTTGGTTACATGACTCTTACATTTACAATATGATTTTTACTTACAAGGTAGCCCAGCTTTGCTCATTCACTCTATCACACCCCATACAAACCCTTTTTGAAATGTTATAAAAAATTAGCAAAAAAATAGTTATTCTTTAAGGATCACGGTTTCGTTTTGCGTTAGTTCGATATGCGCGAGGCCGGCCGAACACGTGCTTTCGTTCCGTCACACTTTATGTTATTAACTGCTCTCGAATTGTCACTGCACTGCACTATTTGCAACACCTTTCAATTCCTCGGGTCCCGGTCGGTCTTACTGGATTAATTACATTTTATAACACCACCGACCGGGGGCCTAAACGAAACGGTAAGCGTTGTAGTTGGCGTCGGGTTCTAGTTGACTGTATGGCGTCTCTGACTAATATAGACTGGGCCGATAACGTAACAGGTATTACTCTTGTGATCTCATACTTGGTACGGAAATCGCTGCCTTGATCTTTGTCGTCGTTCATGCTTCAGTTGTTGTGACATAATCACTTTATACAGGGAATACAAGAGTTATATGTGTGATACCAGAGGACAATATTTGCATCTGCTATATTGACGTCACTAGCAGTGGGCGGGGTTTAACGGCATTTCCTGTATTTGGCTGGTAGCTGCGACAAACTGTTTGCTCCGGCGCCATGTTTCACAGCTTCGGTTGAGTTTTCAAAGCGTTACTAACAGCGCTCCGCCCGGCTAGGTTACGTACGGGCGTCAACACACGTATACAAAGTTCTTAGAATTTCGTGGAGGTGCGAATTCTTTTGACGAGTTACCCAACATTAATTGCGTCTCACCTTTGCTCCAAACTCTGTTCCATATGCCATGCGTTCACAAACACGAAATAAACAAAATGTAAATGCCCCATACTGAAAAAAATAAAATGACCCAAAACTGACCCGTTACAATACCCCCTCGATGAGAATTCTGCTGTATAAAACAGAAGAAATCTCATCGATAAACCCCGAAGAGGACCGGTGAGGAACTGGTGCCAACAACCCCCTCTTGTTCTTAATCCGCATGGGTACATGACCCCCCCTGGCTCAGCGACTATGGACTCATCTGAACGAGATCACTGGACTTCTCCGTAAGAGATCCCAACACCGAAAAATCGAACAGCCAAGTACCACAGCGCACCGCGCCTTTTAACATGCTATCCCCAAAAATCCTCAATCCCTGGCTCAGATTATGCCAGATCCTCCACCGATATGTCTCCCCTTCTATGCAAGCTGGGCTGCCTTTAGCAGATACTGGGCTCACACACACTCACCTTACATGTTGACATAACACGTTGTAAAATTGAAAAATTCTTTTAAAATTTATGAAAAATTCAAAAAATTCAAAATTCAAAATAATATACTCAAAAATTCTCTTCCTTGTTTTCTGTTTTTTAGTTAAACTAAATTAAACATTTCAAAACACATCCTTAATCTAACAGGTGAATACTTAGAGTCTAACAATACAATGCAATACAAAATAAATCAATAAAATAAACATGGTTAACACACAAATAATAAAATAGTCAACACTTAAAATATTCATTCGCTGGCAGGCGAAAAATCATTATTATTTTTTTTTTTTTTTAATTAAAATTCCAAAAAAAATTTAATTTTATTTAAATGTGTCCGTTATATATATAATTTATTTAAAATTTGTTTGAATTGATCAAAGAAACAAATTGAATTGACTTCCTACTATACAGGCTTAGTGGGTGTATGACCTCATCAGCTGATCGAAACTAGGTCAAGTCCAAGACCCTTGACCTACTTATGTTATGTATACTTTCTGAAAATACATTTGACATCTGTAACAATCTAACTTGAAACACCAAACAATAAAATAAAATATTTAAAATAACAAAATATTAATATAAACAATAAGCAAATTGCCATTTAAATTATTCAAAATAAACAATTCTTAATTTTACATTACCAAATTCTATCAAAATTCTGTCACTGGTTTCAAAAATAAAAATTTTATATCTTTATTATAAATCTCTCTCTTTATTTAACCATCTGATTCTCCCTTACTGTGGGTGATGTAAATTATTTATCTCATTTAATATACTACTTGATCTGTATACACATATAATCTTTCTTACTCTGACCCCAACCTCTAACAACTGTAACTCATATGACACCCATCTCTATCAAAACATCTCCCTAAACACTCTCTAACCCCAACTTATCATTAAACTCAAATCGCTACCTTCTCTCATTAGACTTTCTTAAAACTTTCAAAATTTATTATTAATAATTAGTATTTATCATTTTTCATTTATCATTAAAATGTTTACTTATCATTTTTATTGAACACAATTATTTCAAATAAACTCACTATTGCCTTAAAATCTTAGTTACCTGTAAACATTTTTGTTACATATGATTCATATTATAAAAGTTCTATACTTACAATCCATTCAACATGATATATACAAAACATAATCCCCATACCACAATACTTTCACCTCATCTCTGAAACATTTTACAAAAATATTAGTTTACATCACATAATTTATCATTCATTACCAAATTTCCAAATCTCGTAAAATAAATTAAGTTCATAAAAAATTTAATTAATTAATATTTAAATAAGCAATCAAAATATTTAACATGTATCAAATTGTTTTAATTACGTTAATTACCAAAAAATATAATATAGTTATCGAAACAATTACCATTAATCAATTACTGTCTTCACAATTAATTCTGATATTTGTTTAACTTGCAAATGTTTCCATATTATTATTATAACAATCATCTTACGTACACACATTATTTGCTTAACATTCCACAATGCACACAAATAAATTCACTATATTTTTATTTACAGACTTTTGTTATTTACTGTTCAGTTTTCCCACACTTCATTGTCCAAATTTGCCATATCAAAAACCATTAAACACAATGTTTATACTGTCTTTTATTGTTTTAATAGTTTACCCTCCATCGTCCCAGATAAGTCTTGGTTTTATGTAGCATTGTTCACTTTTATCACCACACAAATGACTGTATTGTGTGTTGTAACCATACAAACTAAACCCATTCATCATACCAAAATACTCATTACACCAGTCTACATTAGGTAATTTTGTTAAGTCTCCGTTGGTAAATACATTCGTGATCGGGTCAATTACTTTAGTCAAATCCTTATAATCATTGTTACTCAAATATACTTTTAAAGTTTCCTTCCATTCCTCATACTTTCTATTTAAGTTATATAATTCTGTTACGTTCTCCACACACAATTCTCTGTTTAAATCTCTTTCATCACCATACCAAGTCACACTTTCAACATCATTATTACCGACAGAGGGTACAACATTACACAACAAAAATAAACACCTCAATTCATCTATTACTACGGGACTCTTGCCCTTCAACAACACTTGTGACCACATTAAATCATCATCATAAACATCATAAATAATAAAGGGAAAATTTACCCCCTGTCCCCACTCTACTACAACATTATTTTTCCTCTCTCTCTCTAACTCACTAACACATCTTAACATCTCATAATCACATTCCACAAACTCCTCAGTACTCTCTGATATGACATTTTCAATTATATTATTATTCTCATTGTTTTTAACAACATCATTATTATCTATTAATTCTCTATTTTCACACTTGTCATTACGATTTTCATTTGTTTTATTTTTCTCTGGATTCATCACATGTACTCCCATTCTCTCCACACTCTGTTCTAATTTACATAAACTATTTTTTATTGTTTCATGGGTATTTTTACAACATTTATTCATTTCTTGTATCTCATATTTCAACTCATTAATATCCCTACTTTGTCTATCAAATTTGTCATTCAATTTATTGTATTTGACATTAGAATCAATTTGTTGCTCTTTATAATTGCTATTTATATTTTCAGGCATGGTTTTTATTAGATTAAACAGATCGTCTATTGACACCTTTTTTTCTTCCACCCCTACGCTATCGTTAGGTTTATTCGTATCTTGTACATCGGTCATTTTCAAAATTTATTTATATCATACCCTTTATATAACGCCCCCTTAAATCAAAATACCCCTATACATAAAACAGTTATCAATACGTAAAAGTAAACACACGCTAGCTCTACCCCAACATAACCTTATTTAGCGTAATTATATACGATAACATTATATAAGTACATCATTACCACATCCTATTTTCTGTGTATTAAAATAGGTCTATCTCGTATAAAATTATAATTAAACGAAAATCCTGGCAGCGCGTCGACATTGTGACGTTAAAAAATAAGCCAAAATATAAAATAAATAAGATTCACTACCAGGACTTACCTGCTGCAGAAATTTTATCAGAAGCCCAGAGTCGCCACCTATATCTTTGAAGGACAGATATGGAGACCTTTACACTTTACCTTAATAAAACGGACAATTTAGCAATCTGACCCCACCCAATTAATAATTCAGAAAGATTCCGATCCGTTAGACGAATTTTTCAACACAGAAATGAGAAAGTGGTAATGACGAAATAACTTAGTCTAACACATTTTTGTTATGAAAAGAATGCTTTACTTACTAAATACGGACATCCTTAATCCAAAAACACAAAGGAACGAAAACATAAACTGAGTTGGTTACATGACTCTTACATTTACAATATGATTTTTACTTACAAGGTAGCCCAGCTTTGCTCATTCACTCTATCACACCCCATACAAACCCTTTTTGAAATGTTATAAAAAATTAGCAAAAAAATAGTTATTCTTTAAGGATCACGGTTTCGTTTTGCGTTAGTTCGATATGCGCGAGGCCGGCCGAACACGTGCTTTCGTTCCGTCACACTTTATGTTATTAACTGCTCTCGAATTGTCACTGCACTGCACTATTTGCAACACCTTTCAATTCCTCGGGTCCCGGTCGGTCTTACTGGATTAATTACATTTTATAACACCACCGACCGGGGGCCTAAACGAAACGGTAAGCGTTGTAGTTGGCGTCGGGTTCTAGTTGACTGTATGGCGTCTCTGACTAATATAGACTGGGCCGATAACGTAACAGGTATTACTCTTGTGATCTCATACTTGGTACGGAAATCGCTGCCTTGATCTTTGTCGTCGTTCATGCTTCAGTTGTTGTGACATAATCACTTTATACAGGGAATACAAGAGTTATATGTGTGATACCAGAGGACAATATTTGCATCTGCTATATTGACGTCACTAGCAGTGGGCGGGGTTTAACGGCATTTCCTGTATTTGGCTGGTAGCTGCGACAAACTGTTTGCTCCGGCGCCATGTTTCACAGCTTCGGTTGAGTTTTCAAAGCGTTACTAACAGCGCTCCGCCCGGCTAGGTTACGTACGGGCGTCAACACACGTATACAAAGTTCTTAGAATTTCGTGGAGGTGCAAATTCTTTTGACGAGTTACCCAACATTAATTGCGTCTCACCTTTGCTCCAAACTCTGTTCCATATGCCATGCGTTCTGTTATAATGAAAATAACGTTGCACAATAATTTTACAAAATCCCGCACAAACACGAAATAAACAAAATGTAAATGCCCCATACTGAAAAAAATAAAATGACCCAAAACTGACCCGTTACAATACCCCCTCGATGAGAATTCTGCTGTCTAAAACAGAAGAAATCTCATCGATAAACCCCGAAGAGGACCGGTGAGGAACTGGTGCCAACAACCCCCTCTTGTTCTTAATCCGCATGGGTACATGACCCCCCCTGGCTCAGCGACTATGGACTCATCTGAACGAGATCACTGGACTTCTCCGTAAGAGATCCCAACACCGAAAAATCGAACAGCCAAGTACCACAGCGCACCGCGCCTTTTAACATGCTATCCCCAAAAATCCTCAATCCCTGGCTCAGATTATGCCAGATCCTCCACCGATATGTCTCCCCTTCTATGCAAGCTGGGCTGCCTTTAGCAGATACTGGGCTCACACACACTCACCTTACATGTTGACATAACACATTGTAAAATTGAAAAATTCTTTTAAAATTTATGAAAAATTCAAAAAATTCAAAATTCAAAATAATATACTCAAAAATTCTCTTCCTTGTTTTCTGTTTTTTAGTTAAACTAAATTAAACATTTCAAAACACATCCTTAATCTAACAGGTGAATACTTAGAGTCTAACAATACAATGCAATACAAAATAAATCAATAAAATAAACATGGTTAACACACAAATAATAAAATAGTCAACACTTAAAATATTCATTCGCTGGCAGGCGAAAAATCATTATTATTTTTTTTTTTTTTTAATTAAAATTCCAAAAAAAATTTAATTTTATTTAAATGTGTCCGTTATATATATAATTTATTTAAAATTTGTTTGAATTGATCAAAGAAACAAATTGAATTGACTTCCTACTATACAGGCTTAGTGGGTGTATGACCTCATCAGCTGATCGAAACTAGGTCAAGTCCAAGACCCTTGACCTACTTATGTTATGTATACTTTCTGAAAATACATTTGACATCTGTAACAATCTAACTTGAAACACCAAACAATAAAATAAAATATTTAAAATAACAAAATATTAATATAAACAATAAGCAAATTGCCATTTAAATTATTCAAAATAAACAATTCTTAATTTTACATTACCAAATTCTATCAAAATTCTGTCACTGGTTTCAAAAATAAAAATTTTATATCTTTATTATAAATCTCTCTCTTTATTTAACCATCTGATTCTCCCTTACTGTGGGTGATGTAAATTATTTATCTCATTTAATATACTACTTGATCTGTATACACATATAATCTTTCTTACTCTGACCCCAACCTCTAACAACTGTAACTCATATGACACCCATCTCTATCAAAACATCTCCCTAAACACTCTCTAACCCCAACTTATCATTAAACTCAAATCGCTACCTTCTCTCATTAGACTTTCTTAAAACTTTCAAAATTTATTATTAATAATTAGTATTTATCATTTTTCATTTATCATTAAAATGTTTACTTATCATTTTTATTGAACACAATTATTTCAAATAAACTCACTATTGCCTTAAAATCTTAGTTACCTGTAAACATTTTTGTTACATATGATTCATATTATAAAAGTTCTATACTTACAATCCATTCAACATGATATATACAAAACATAATCCCCATACCACAATACTTTCACCTCATCTCTGAAACATTTTACAAAAATATTAGTTTACATCACATAATTTATCATTCATTACCAATTTTCCAAATCTCGTAAAATAAATTAACTTCATAAAAAATTTAATTAATTAATATTTAAATAAGCAATCAAAATATTTAACATGTATCAAATTGTTTTAATTACGTTAATTACCAAAAAATATAATATAGTTATCGAAACAATTACCATTAATCAATTACTGTCTTCACAATTAATTCTGATATTTGTTTAACTTGCAAGTGTTTCCATATTATTATTATAACAATCATCTTACGTACACACATTATTTGCTTAACATTCCACAATGCACACAAATAAATTCACTATATTTTTATTTACAGACTTTTGTTATTTACTGTTCAGTTTTCCCACACTTCATTGTCCAAATTTGCCATATCAAAAACCATTAAACACAATGTTTATACTGTCTTTTATTGTTTTAATAGTTTACCCTCCATCGTCCCAGATAAGTCTTGGTTTTATGTAGCATTGTTCACTTTTATCACCACACAAATGACTGTATTGTGTGTTGTAACCATACAAACTAAACCCATTCATCATACCAAAATACTCATTACACCAGTCTACATTAGGTAATTTTGTTAAGTCTCCGTTGGTAAATACATTCGTGATCGGGTCAATTACTTTAGTCAAATCCTTATAATCATTGTTACTCAAATATACTTTTAAAGTTTCCTTCCATTCCTCATACTTTCTATTTAAGTTATATAATTCTGTTACGTTCTCCACACACAATTCTCTGTTTAAATCTCTTTCATCACCATACCAAATCACACTTTCAACATCATTATTACCGACAGAGGGTACAACATTACACAACAAAAATAAACACCTCAATTCATCTATTACTACGGGACTCTTGCCCTTCAACAACACTTGTGACCACATTAAATCATCATCATAAACATCATAAATAATAAAGGGAAAATTTACCCCCTGTCCCCACTCTACTACAACATTATTTTTCCTCTCTCTCTCTAACTCACTAACACATCTTAACATCTCATAATCACATTCCACAAACTCCTCAGTACTCTCTGATATGACATTTTCAATTATATTATTATTCTCATTGTTTTTAACAACATCATTATTATCTATTAATTCTCTATTTTCACACTTGTCATTACGATTTTCATTTGTTTTATTTTTCTCTGGATTCATCACATGTACTCCCATTCTCTCCACACTCTGTTCTAATTTACATAAACTATTTTTTATTGTTTCATGGGTATTTTTACAACATTTATTCATTTCTTGTATCTCATATTTCAACTCATTAATATCCCTACTTTGTCTATCAAATTTGTCATTCAATTTATTGTATTTGACATTAGAATCAATTTGTTGCTCTTTATAATTGCTATTTATATTTTCAGGCATGGTTTTTATTAGATTAAACAGATCGTCTATTGACACCTTTTTTTCTTCCACCCCTACGCTATCGTTAGGTTTATTCGTATCTTGTACATCGGTCATTTTCAAAATTTATTTATATCATACCCTTTATATAACGCCCCCTTAAATCAAAATACCCCTATACATAAAACAGTTATCAATACGTAAAAGTAAACACACGCTAGCTCTACCCCAACATAACCTTATTTAGCGTAATTATATACGATAACATTATATAAGTACATCATTACCACATCCTATTTTCTGTGTATTAAAATAGGTCTATCTCGTATAAAATTATAATTAAACGAAAATCCTGGCAGCGCGTCGACATTGTGACGTTAAAAAATAAGCCAAAATATAAAATAAATAAGATTCACTACCAGGACTTACCTGCTGCAGAAATTTTATCAGAAGCCCAGAGTCGCCACCTATATCTTTGAAGGACAGATATGGAGACCTTTACACTTTACCTTAATAAAACGGACAATTTAGCAATCTGACCCCACCCAATTAATAATTCAGAAAGATTCCGATCCGTTAGACGAATTTTTCAACACAGAAATGAGAAAGTGGTAATGACGAAATAACTTAGTCTAACACATTTTTGTTATGAAAAGAATGCTTTACTTACTAAATACGGACATCCTTAATCCAAAAACACAAAGGAACGAAAACATAAACTGAGTTGGTTACATGACTCTTACATTTACAATATGATTTTTACTTACAAGGTAGCCCAGCTTTGCTCATTCACTCTATCACACCCCATACAAACCCTTTTTGAAATGTTATAAAAAATTAGCAAAAAAATAGTTATTCTTTAAGGATCACGGTTTCGTTTTGCGTTAGTTCGATATGCGCGAGGCCGGCCGAACACGTGCTTTCGTTCCGTCACACTTTATGTTATTAACTGCTCTCGAATTGTCACTGCACTGCACTATTTGCAACACCTTTCAATTCCTCGGGTCCCGGTCGGTCTTACTGGATTAATTACATTTTATAACACCACCGACCGGGGCCCTAAACGAAACGGTAAACGTTGTAGTTGGCGTCGGGTTCTAGTTGACTGTATGGCGTCTCTGACTAATATAGACTGGGCCGATAACGTAACAGGTATTACTCTTGTGATCTCATACTTGGTACGGAAATCGCTGCCTTGATCTTTGTCGTCGTTCATGCTTCAGTTGTTGTGACATAATCACTTTATACAGGGAATACAAGAGTTATATGTGTGATACCAGAGGACAATATTTGCATCTGCTATATTGACGTCACTAGCAGTGGGCGGGGTTTAACGGCATTTCCTGTATTTGGCTGGTAGCTGCGACAAACTGTTTGCTCCGGCGCCATGTTTCACAGCTTCGGTTGAGTTTTCAAAGCGTTACTAACAGCGCTCCGCCCGGCTAGGTTACGTACGGGCGTCAACACACGTATACAAAGTTCTTAGAATTTCGTGGAGGTGCAAATTCTTTTGACGAGTTACCCAACATTAATTGCGTCTCACCTTTGCTCCAAACTCTGTTCCATATGCCATGCGTTCTGTTATAATGAAAATAACGTTGCACAATAATTTTACAAAATCCCGCACAAACACGAAATAAACAAAATGTAAATGCCCCATACTGAAAAAAATAAAATGACCCAAAACTGACCCGTTACAATACCCCCTCGATGAGAATTCTGCTGTCTAAAACAGAAGAAATCTCATCGATAAACCCCGAAGAGGACCGGTGAGGAACTGGTGCCAACAACCCCCTCTTGTTCTTAATCCGCATGGGTACATGACCCCCCCTGGCTCAGCGACTATGGACTCATCTGAACGAGATCACTGGACTTCTCCGTAAGAGATCCCAACACCAAAAAATCGAACAGCCAAGTACCACAGCGCACCGCGCCTTTTAACATGCTATCCCCAAAAATCCTCAATCCCTGGCTCAGATTATGCCAGATCCTCCACCGATATGTCTCCCCTTCTATGCAAGCTGGGCTGCCTTTAGCAGATACTGGGCTCACACACACTCACCTTACATGTTGACATAACACATTGTAAAATTGAAAAATTCTTTTAAAATTTATGAAAAATTCAAAAAATTCAAAATAATATACTCAAAAATTCTCTTCCTTGTTTTCTGTTTTTTAGTTAAACTAAATTAAACATTTCAAAACACATCCTTAATCTAACAGGTGAATACTTAGAGTCTAACAATACAATGCAATACAAAATAAATCAATAAAATAAACATGGTTAACACACAAATAATAAAATAGTCAACACTTAAAATATTCATTCGCTGGCAGGCGAAAAATCATTATTATTTTTTTTTTTTTTTAATTAAAATTCCAAAAAAAATTTAATTTTATTTAAATGTGTCCGTTATATATATAATTTATTTAAAATTTGTTTGAATTGATCAAAGAAACAAATTGAATTGACTTCCTACTATACAGGCTTAGTGGGTGTATGACCTCATCAGCTGATCGAAACTAGGTCAAGTCCAAGACCCTTGACCTACTTATGTTATGTATACTTTCTGAAAATACATTTGACATCTGTAACAATCTAACTTGAAACACCAAACAATAAAATAAAATATTTAAAATAACAAAATATTAATATAAACAATAAGCAAATTGCCATTTAAATTATTCAAAATAAACAATTCTTAATTTTACATTACCAAATTCTATCAAAATTCTGTCACTGGTTTCAAAAATAAAAATTTTATATCTTTATTATAAATCTCTCTCTTTATTTAACCATCTGATTCTCCCTTACTGTGGGTGATGTAAATTATTTATCTCATTTAATATACTACTTGATCTGTATACACATATAATCTTTCTTACTCTGACCCCAACCTCTAACAACTGTAACTCATATGACACCCATCTCTATCAAAACATCTCCCTAAACACTCTCTAACCCCAACTTATCATTAAACTCAAATCGCTACCTTCTCTCATTAGACTTTCTTAAAACTTTCAAAATTTATTATTAATAATTAGTATTTATCATTTTTCATTTATCATTAAAATGTTTACTTATCATTTTTATTGAACACAATTATTTCAAATAAACTCACTATTGCCTTAAAATCTTAGTTACCTGTAAACATTTTTGTTACATATGATTCATATTATAAAAGTTCTATACTTACAATCCATTCAACATGATATATACAAAACATAATCCCCATACCACAATACTTTCACCTCATCTCTGAAACATTTTACAAAAATATTAGTTTACATCACATAATTTATCATTCATTACCAATTTTCCAAATCTCGTAAAATAAATTAACTTCATAAAAAATTTAATTAATTAATATTTAAATAAGCAATCAAAATATTTAACATGTATCAAATTGTTTTAATTACGTTAATTACCAAAAAATATAATATAGTTATCGAAACAATTACCATTAATCAATTACTGTCTTCACAATTAATTCTGATATTTGTTTAACTTGCAAGTGTTTCCATATTATTATTATAACAATCATCTTACGTACACACATTATTTGCTTAACATTCCACAATGCACACAAATAAATTCACTATATTTTTATTTACAGACTTTTGTTATTTACTGTTCAGTTTTCCCACACTTCATTGTCCAAATTTGCCATATCAAAAACCATTAAACACAATGTTTATACTGTCTTTTATTGTTTTAATAGTTTACCCTCCATCGTCCCAGATAAGTCTTGGTTTTATGTAGCATTGTTCACTTTTATCACCACACAAATGACTGTATTGTGTGTTGTAACCATACAAACTAAACCCATTCATCATACCAAAATACTCATTACACCAGTCTACATTAGGTAATTTTGTTAAGTCTCCGTTGGTAAATACATTCGTGATCGGGTCAATTACTTTAGTCAAATCCTTATAATCATTGTTACTCAAATATACTTTTAAAGTTTCCTTCCATTCCTCATACTTTCTATTTAAGTTATATAATTCTGTTACGTTCTCCACACACAATTCTCTGTTTAAATCTCTTTCATCACCATACCAAATCACACTTTCAACATCATTATTACCGACAGAGGGTACAACATTACACAACAAAAATAAACACCTCAATTCATCTATTACTACGGGACTCTTGCCCTTCAACAACACTTGTGACCACATTAAATCATCATCATAAACATCATAAATAATAAAGGGAAAATTTACCCCCTGTCCCCACTCTACTACAACATTATTTTTCCTCTCTCTCTCTAACTCACTAACACATCTTAACATCTCATAATCACATTCCACAAACTCCTCAGTACTCTCTGATATGACATTTTCAATTATATTATTATTCTCATTGTTTTTAACAACATCATTATTATCTATTAATTCTCTATTTTCACACTTGTCATTACGATTTTCATTTGTTTTATTTTTCTCTGGATTCATCACATGTACTCCCATTCTCTCCACACTCTGTTCTAATTTACATAAACTATTTTTTATTGTTTCATGGGTATTTTTACAACATTTATTCATTTCTTGTATCTCATATTTCAACTCATTAATATCCCTACTTTGTCTATCAAATTTGTCATTCAATTTATTGTATTTGACATTAGAATCAATTTGTTGCTCTTTATAATTGCTATTTATATTTTCAGGCATGGTTTTTATTAGATTAAACAGATCGTCTATTGACACCTTTTTTTCTTCCACCCCTACGCTATCGTTAGGTTTATTCGTATCTTGTACATCGGTCATTTTCAAAATTTATTTATATCATACCCTTTATATAACGCCCCCTTAAATCAAAATACCCCTATACATAAAACAGTTATCAATACGTAAAAGTAAACACACGCTAGCTCTACCCCAACATAACCTTATTTAGCGTAATTATATACGATAACATTATATAAGTACATCATTACCACATCCTATTTTCTGTGTATTAAAATAGGTCTATCTCGTATAAAATTATAATTAAACGAAAATCCTGGCAGCGCGTCGACATTGTGACGTTAAAAAATAAGCCAAAATATAAAATAAATAAGATTCACTACCAGGACTTACCTGCTGCAGAAATTTTATCAGAAGCCCAGAGTCGCCACCTATATCTTTGAAGGACAGATATGGAGACCTTTACACTTTACCTTAATAAAACGGACAATTTAGCAATCTGACCCCACCCAATTAATAATTCAGAAAGATTCCGATCCGTTAGACGAATTTTTCAACACAGAAATGAGAAAGTGGTAATGACGAAATAACTTAGTCTAACACATTTTTGTTATGAAAAGAATGCTTTACTTACTAAATACGGACATCCTTAATCCAAAAACACAAAGGAACGAAAACATAAACTGAGTTGGTTACATGACTCTTACATTTACAATATGATTTTTACTTACAAGGTAGCCCAGCTTTGCTCATTCACTCTATCACACCCCATACAAACCCTTTTTGAAATGTTATAAAAAATTAGCAAAAAAATAGTTATTCTTTAAGGATCACGGTTTCGTTTTGCGTTAGTTCGATATGCGCGAGGCCGGCCGAACACGTGCTTTCGTTCCGTCACACTTTATGTTATTAACTGCTCTCGAATTGTCACTGCACTGCACTATTTGCAACACCTTTCAATTCCTCGGGTCCCGGTCGGTCTTACTGGATTAATTACATTTTATAACACCACCGACCGGGGCCCTAAACGAAACGGTAAACGTTGTAGTTGGCGTCGGGTTCTAGTTGACTGTATGGCGTCTCTGACTAATATAGACTGGGCCGATAACGTAACAGGTATTACTCTTGTGATCTCATACTTGGTACGGAAATCGCTGCCTTGATCTTTGTCGTCGTTCATGCTTCAGTTGTTGTGACATAATCACTTTATACAGGGAATACAAGAGTTATATGTGTGATACCAGAGGACAATATTTGCATCTGCTATATTGACGTCACTAGCAGTGGGCGGGGTTTAACGGCATTTCCTGTATTTGGCTGGTAGCTGCGACAAACTGTTTGCTCCGGCGCCATGTTTCACAGCTTCGGTTGAGTTTTCAAAGCGTTACTAACAGCGCTCCGCCCGGCTAGGTTACGTACGGGCGTCAACACACGTATACAAAGTTCTTAGAATTTCGTGGAGGTGCAAATTCTTTTGACGAGTTACCCAACATTAATTGCGTCTCACCTTTGCTCCAAACTCTGTTCCATATGCCATGCGTTCTGTTATAATGAAAATAACGTTGCACAATAATTTTACAAAATCCCGCACAAACACGAAATAAACAAAATGTAAATGCCCCATACTGAAAAAAATAAAATGACCCAAAACTGACCCGTTACAATACCCCCTCGATGAGAATTCTGCTGTCTAAAACAGAAGAAATCTCATCGATAAACCCCGAAGAGGACCGGTGAGGAACTGGTGCCAACAACCCCCTCTTGTTCTTAATCCGCATGGGTACATGACCCCCCCTGGCTCAGCGACTATGGACTCATCTGAACGAGATCACTGGACTTCTCCGTAAGAGATCCCAACACCAAAAAATCGAACAGCCAAGTACCACAGCGCACCGCGCCTTTTAACATGCTATCCCCAAAAATCCTCAATCCCTGGCTCAGATTATGCCAGATCCTCCACCGATATGTCTCCCCTTCTATGCAAGCTGGGCTGCCTTTAGCAGATACTGGGCTCACACACACTCACCTTACATGTTGACATAACACATTGTAAAATTGAAAAATTCTTTTAAAATTTATGAAAAATTCAAAAAATTCAAAATAATATACTCAAAAATTCTCTTCCTTGTTTTCTGTTTTTTAGTTAAACTAAATTAAACATTTCAAAACACATCCTTAATCTAACAGGTGAATACTTAGAGTCTAACAATACAATGCAATACAAAATAAATCAATAAAATAAACATGGTTAACACACAAATAATAAAATAGTCAACACTTAAAATATTCATTCGCTGGCAGGCGAAAAATCATTATTATTTTTTTTTTTTTTTAATTAAAATTCCAAAAAAAATTTAATTTTATTTAAATGTGTCCGTTATATATATAATTTATTTAAAATTTGTTTGAATTGATCAAAGAAACAAATTGAATTGACTTCCTACTATACAGGCTTAGTGGGTGTATGACCTCATCAGCTGATCGAAACTAGGTCAAGTCCAAGACCCTTGACCTACTTATGTTATGTATACTTTCTGAAAATACATTTGACATCTGTAACAATCTAACTTGAAACACCAAACAATAAAATAAAATATTTAAAATAACAAAATATTAATATAAACAATAAGCAAATTGCCATTTAAATTATTCAAAATAAACAATTCTTAATTTTACATTACCAAATTCTATCAAAATTCTGTCACTGGTTTCAAAAATAAAAATTTTATATCTTTATTATAAATCTCTCTCTTTATTTAACCATCTGATTCTCCCTTACTGTGGGTGATGTAAATTATTTATCTCATTTAATATACTACTTGATCTGTATACACATATAATCTTTCTTACTCTGACCCCAACCTCTAACAACTGTAACTCATATGACACCCATCTCTATCAAAACATCTCCCTAAACACTCTCTAACCCCAACTTATCATTAAACTCAAATCGCTACCTTCTCTCATTAGACTTTCTTAAAACTTTCAAAATTTATTATTAATAATTAGTATTTATCATTTTTCATTTATCATTAAAATGTTTACTTATCATTTTTATTGAACACAATTATTTCAAATAAACTCACTATTGCCTTAAAATCTTAGTTACCTGTAAACATTTTTGTTACATATGATTCATATTATAAAAGTTCTATACTTACAATCCATTCAACATGATATATACAAAACATAATCCCCATACCACAATACTTTCACCTCATCTCTGAAACATTTTACAAAAATATTAGTTTACATCACATAATTTATCATTCATTACCAAATTTCCAAATCTCGTAAAATAAATTAAGTTCATAAAAAATTTAATTAATTAATATTTAAATAAGCAATCAAAATATTTAACATGTATCAAATTGTTTTAATTACGTTAATTACCAAAAAATATAATATAGTTATCGAAACAATTACCATTAATCAATTACTGTCTTCACAATTAATTCTGATATTTGTTTAACTTGCAAATGTTTCCATATTATTATTATAACAATCATCTTACGTACACACATTATTTGCTTAACATTCCACAATGCACACAAATAAATTCACTATATTTTTATTTACAGACTTTTGTTATTTACTGTTCAGTTTTCCCACACTTCATTGTCCAAATTTGCCATATCAAAAACCATTAAACACAATGTTTATACTGTCTTTTATTGTTTTAATAGTTTACCCTCCATCGTCCCAGATAAGTCTTGGTTTTATGTAGCATTGTTCACTTTTATCACCACACAAATGACTGTATTGTGTGTTGTAACCATACAAACTAAACCCATTCATCATACCAAAATACTCATTACACCAGTCTACATTAGGTAATTTTGTTAAGTCTCCGTTGGTAAATACATTCGTGATCGGGTCAATTACTTTAGTCAAATCCTTATAATCATTGTTACTCAAATATACTTTTAAAGTTTCCTTCCATTCCTCATACTTTCTATTTAAGTTATATAATTCTGTTACGTTCTCCACACACAATTCTCTGTTTAAATCTCTTTCATCACCATACCAAGTCACACTTTCAACATCATTATTACCGACAGAGGGTACAACATTACACAACAAAAATAAACACCTCAATTCATCTATTACTACGGGACTCTTGCCCTTCAACAACACTTGTGACCACATTAAATCATCATCATAAACATCATAAATAATAAAGGGAAAATTTACCCCCTGTCCCCACTCTACTACAACATTATTTTTCCTCTCTCTCTCTAACTCACTAACACATCTTAACATCTCATAATCACATTCCACAAACTCCTCAGTACTCTCTGATATGACATTTTCAATTATATTATTATTCTCATTGTTTTTAACAACATCATTATTATCTATTAATTCTCTATTTTCACACTTGTCATTACGATTTTCATTTGTTTTATTTTTCTCTGGATTCATCACATGTACTCCCATTCTCTCCACACTCTGTTCTAATTTACATAAACTATTTTTTATTGTTTCATGGGTATTTTTACAACATTTATTCATTTCTTGTATCTCATATTTCAACTCATTAATATCCCTACTTTGTCTATCAAATTTGTCATTCAATTTATTGTATTTGACATTAGAATCAATTTGTTGCTCTTTATAATTGCTATTTATATTTTCAGGCATGGTTTTTATTAGATTAAACAGATCGTCTATTGACACCTTTTTTTCTTCCACCCCTACGCTATCGTTAGGTTTATTCGTATCTTGTACATCGGTCATTTTCAAAATTTATTTATATCATACCCTTTATATAACGCCCCCTTAAATCAAAATACCCCTATACATAAAACAGTTATCAATACGTAAAAGTAAACACACGCTAGCTCTACCCCAACATAACCTTATTTAGCGTAATTATATACGATAACATTATATAAGTACATCATTACCACATCCTATTTTCTGTGTATTAAAATAGGTCTATCTCGTATAAAATTATAATTAAACGAAAATCCTGGCAGCGCGTCGACATTGTGACGTTAAAAAATAAGCCAAAATATAAAATAAATAAGATTCACTACCAGGACTTACCTGCTGCAGAAATTTTATCAGAAGCCCAGAGTCGCCACCTATATCTTTGAAGGACAGATATGGAGACCTTTACACTTTACCTTAATAAAACGGACAATTTAGCAATCTGACCCCACCCAATTAATAATTCAGAAAGATTCCGATCCGTTAGACGAATTTTTCAACACAGAAATGAGAAAGTGGTAATGACGAAATAACTTAGTCTAACACATTTTTGTTATGAAAAGAATGCTTTACTTACTAAATACGGACATCCTTAATCCAAAAACACAAAGGAACGAAAACATAAACTGAGTTGGTTACATGACTCTTACATTTACAATATGATTTTTACTTACAAGGTAGCCCAGCTTTGCTCATTCACTCTATCACACCCCATACAAACCCTTTTTGAAATGTTATAAAAAATTAGCAAAAAAATAGTTATTCTTTAAGGATCACGGTTTCGTTTTGCGTTAGTTCGATATGCGCGAGGCCGGCCGAACACGTGCTTTCGTTCCGTCACACTTTATGTTATTAACTGCTCTCGAATTGTCACTGCACTGCACTATTTGCAACACCTTTCAATTCCTCGGGTCCCGGTCGGTCTTACTGGATTAATTACATTTTATAACACCACCGACCGGGGGCCTAAACGAAACGGTAAGCGTTGTAGTTGGCGTCGGGTTCTAGTTGACTGTATGGCGTCTCTGACTAATATAGACTGGGCCGATAACGTAACAGGTATTACTCTTGTGATCTCATACTTGGTACGGAAATCGCTGCCTTGATCTTTGTCGTCGTTCATGCTTCAGTTGTTGTGACATAATCACTTTATACAGGGAATACAAGAGTTATATGTGTGATACCAGAGGACAATATTTGCATCTGCTATATTGACGTCACTAGCAGTGGGCGGGGTTTAACGGCATTTCCTGTATTTGGCTGGTAGCTGCGACAAACTGTTTGCTCCGGCGCCATGTTTCACAGCTTCGGTTGAGTTTTCAAAGCGTTACTAACAGCGCTCCGCCCGGCTAGGTTACGTACGGGCGTCAACACACGTATACAAAGTTCTTAGAATTTCGTGGAGGTGCAAATTCTTTTGACGAGTTACCCAACATTAATTGCGTCTCACCTTTGCTCCAAACTCTGTTCCATATGCCATGCGTTCTGTTATAATGAAAATAACGTTGCACAATAATTTTACAAAATCCCGCACAAACACGAAATAAACAAAATGTAAATGCCCCATACTGAAAAAAATAAAATGACCCAAAACTGACCCGTTACAATACCCCCTCGATGAGAATTCTGCTGTCTAAAACAGAAGAAATCTCATCGATAAACCCCGAAGAGGACCGGTGAGGAACTGGTGCCAACAACCCCCTCTTGTTCTTAATCCGCATGGGTACATGACCCCCCCTGGCTCAGCGACTATGGACTCATCTGAACGAGATCACTGGACTTCTCCGTAAGAGATCCCAACACCGAAAAATCGAACAGCCAAGTACCACAGCGCACCGCGCCTTTTAACATGCTATCCCCAAAAATCCTCAATCCCTGGCTCAGATTATGCCAGATCCTCCACCGATATGTCTCCCCTTCTATGCAAGCTGGGCTGCCTTTAGCAGATACTGGGCTCACACACACTCACCTTACATGTTGACATAACACATTGTAAAATTGAAAAATTCTTTTAAAATTTATGAAAAATTCAAAAAATTCAAAATTCAAAATAATATACTCAAAAATTCTCTTCCTTGTTTTCTGTTTTTTAGTTAAACTAAATTAAACATTTCAAAACACATCCTTAATCTAACAGGTGAATACTTAGAGTCTAACAATACAATGCAATACAAAATAAATCAATAAAATAAACATGGTTAACACACAAATAATAAAATAGTCAACACTTAAAATATTCATTCGCTGGCAGGCGAAAAATCATTATTATTTTTTTTTTTTTTTAATTAAAATTCCAAAAAAAATTTAATTTTATTTAAATGTGTCCGTTATATATATAATTTATTTAAAATTTGTTTGAATTGATCAAAGAAACAAATTGAATTGACTTCCTACTATACAGGCTTAGTGGGTGTATGACCTCATCAGCTGATCGAAACTAGGTCAAGTCCAAGACCCTTGACCTACTTATGTTATGTATACTTTCTGAAAATACATTTGACATCTGTAACAATCTAACTTGAAACACCAAACAATAAAATAAAATATTTAAAATAACAAAATATTAATATAAACAATAAGCAAATTGCCATTTAAATTATTCAAAATAAACAATTCTTAATTTTACATTACCAAATTCTATCAAAATTCTGTCACTGGTTTCAAAAATAAAAATTTTATATCTTTATTATAAATCTCTCTCTTTATTTAACCATCTGATTCTCCCTTACTGTGGGTGATGTAAATTATTTATCTCATTTAATATACTACTTGATCTGTATACACATATAATCTTTCTTACTCTGACCCCAACCTCTAACAACTGTAACTCATATGACACCCATCTCTATCAAAACATCTCCCTAAACACTCTCTAACCCCAACTTATCATTAAACTCAAATCGCTACCTTCTCTCATTAGACTTTCTTAAAACTTTCAAAATTTATTATTAATAATTAGTATTTATCATTTTTCATTTATCATTAAAATGTTTACTTATCATTTTTATTGAACACAATTATTTCAAATAAACTCACTATTGCCTTAAAATCTTAGTTACCTGTAAACATTTTTGTTACATATGATTCATATTATAAAAGTTCTATACTTACAATCCATTCAACATGATATATACAAAACATAATCCCCATACCACAATACTTTCACCTCATCTCTGAAACATTTTACAAAAATATTAGTTTACATCACATAATTTATCATTCATTACCAATTTTCCAAATCTCGTAAAATAAATTAACTTCATAAAAAATTTAATTAATTAATATTTAAATAAGCAATCAAAATATTTAACATGTATCAAATTGTTTTAATTACGTTAATTACCAAAAAATATAATATAGTTATCGAAACAATTACCATTAATCAATTACTGTCTTCACAATTAATTCTGATATTTGTTTAACTTGCAAGTGTTTCCATATTATTATTATAACAATCATCTTACGTACACACATTATTTGCTTAACATTCCACAATGCACACAAATAAATTCACTATATTTTTATTTACAGACTTTTGTTATTTACTGTTCAGTTTTCCCACACTTCATTGTCCAAATTTGCCATATCAAAAACCATTAAACACAATGTTTATACTGTCTTTTATTGTTTTAATAGTTTACCCTCCATCGTCCCAGATAAGTCTTGGTTTTATGTAGCATTGTTCACTTTTATCACCACACAAATGACTGTATTGTGTGTTGTAACCATACAAACTAAACCCATTCATCATACCAAAATACTCATTACACCAGTCTACATTAGGTAATTTTGTTAAGTCTCCGTTGGTAAATACATTCGTGATCGGGTCAATTACTTTAGTCAAATCCTTATAATCATTGTTACTCAAATATACTTTTAAAGTTTCCTTCCATTCCTCATACTTTCTATTTAAGTTATATAATTCTGTTACGTTCTCCACACACAATTCTCTGTTTAAATCTCTTTCATCACCATACCAAATCACACTTTCAACATCATTATTACCGACAGAGGGTACAACATTACACAACAAAAATAAACACCTCAATTCATCTATTACTACGGGACTCTTGCCCTTCAACAACACTTGTGACCACATTAAATCATCATCATAAACATCATAAATAATAAAGGGAAAATTTACCCCCTGTCCCCACTCTACTACAACATTATTTTTCCTCTCTCTCTCTAACTCACTAACACATCTTAACATCTCATAATCACATTCCACAAACTCCTCAGTACTCTCTGATATGACATTTTCAATTATATTATTATTCTCATTGTTTTTAACAACATCATTATTATCTATTAATTCTCTATTTTCACACTTGTCATTACGATTTTCATTTGTTTTATTTTTCTCTGGATTCATCACATGTACTCCCATTCTCTCCACACTCTGTTCTAATTTACATAAACTATTTTTTATTGTTTCATGGGTATTTTTACAACATTTATTCATTTCTTGTATCTCATATTTCAACTCATTAATATCCCTACTTTGTCTATCAAATTTGTCATTCAATTTATTGTATTTGACATTAGAATCAATTTGTTGCTCTTTATAATTGCTATTTATATTTTCAGGCATGGTTTTTATTAGATTAAACAGATCGTCTATTGACACCTTTTTTTCTTCCACCCCTACGCTATCGTTAGGTTTATTCGTATCTTGTACATCGGTCATTTTCAAAATTTATTTATATCATACCCTTTATATAACGCCCCCTTAAATCAAAATACCCCTATACATAAAACAGTTATCAATACGTAAAAGTAAACACACGCTAGCTCTACCCCAACATAACCTTATTTAGCGTAATTATATACGATAACATTATATAAGTACATCATTACCACATCCTATTTTCTGTGTATTAAAATAGGTCTATCTCGTATAAAATTATAATTAAACGAAAATCCTGGCAGCGCGTCGACATTGTGACGTTAAAAAATAAGCCAAAATATAAAATAAATAAGATTCACTACCAGGACTTACCTGCTGCAGAAATTTTATCAGAAGCCCAGAGTCGCCACCTATATCTTTGAAGGACAGATATGGAGACCTTTACACTTTACCTTAATAAAACGGACAATTTAGCAATCTGACCCCACCCAATTAATAATTCAGAAAGATTCCGATCCGTTAGACGAATTTTTCAACACAGAAATGAGAAAGTGGTAATGACGAAATAACTTAGTCTAACACATTTTTGTTATGAAAAGAATGCTTTACTTACTAAATACGGACATCCTTAATCCAAAAACACAAAGGAACGAAAACATAAACTGAGTTGGTTACATGACTCTTACATTTACAATATGATTTTTACTTACAAGGTAGCCCAGCTTTGCTCATTCACTCTATCACACCCCATACAAACCCTTTTTGAAATGTTATAAAAAATTAGCAAAAAAATAGTTATTCTTTAAGGATCACGGTTTCGTTTTGCGTTAGTTCGATATGCGCGAGGCCGGCCGAACACGTGCTTTCGTTCCGTCACACTTTATGTTATTAACTGCTCTCGAATTGTCACTGCACTGCACTATTTGCAACACCTTTCAATTCCTCGGGTCCCGGTCGGTCTTACTGGATTAATTACATTTTATAACACCACCGACCGGGGCCCTAAACGAAACGGTAAACGTTGTAGTTGGCGTCGGGTTCTAGTTGACTGTATGGCGTCTCTGACTAATATAGACTGGGCCGATAACGTAACAGGTATTACTCTTGTGATCTCATACTTGGTACGGAAATCGCTGCCTTGATCTTTGTCGTCGTTCATGCTTCAGTTGTTGTGACATAATCACTTTATACAGGGAATACAAGAGTTATATGTGTGATACCAGAGGACAATATTTGCATCTGCTATATTGACGTCACTAGCAGTGGGCGGGGTTTAACGGCATTTCCTGTATTTGGCTGGTAGCTGCGACAAACTGTTTGCTCCGGCGCCATGTTTCACAGCTTCGGTTGAGTTTTCAAAGCGTTACTAACAGCGCTCCGCCCGGCTAGGTTACGTACGGGCGTCAACACACGTATACAAAGTTCTTAGAATTTCGTGGAGGTGCAAATTCTTTTGACGAGTTTCCCAACATTAATTGCGTCTCACCTTTGCTCCAAACTCTGTTCCATATGCCATGCGTTCTGTTATAATGAAAATAACGTTGCACAATAATTTTACAAAATCCCGCACAAACACGAAATAAACAAAATGTAAATGCCCCATACTGAAAAAAATAAAATGACCCAAAACTGACCCGTTACAATACCCCCTCGATGAGAATTCTGCTGTCTAAAACAGAAGAAATCTCATCGATAAACCCCGAAGAGGACCGGTGAGGAACTGGTGCCAACAACCCCCTCTTGTTCTTAATCCGCATGGGTACATGACCCCCCCTGGCTCAGCGACTATGGACTCATCTGAACGAGATCACTGGACTTCTCCGTAAGAGATCCCAACACCAAAAAATCGAACAGCCAAGTACCACAGCGCACCGCGCCTTTTAACATGCTATCCCCAAAAATCCTCAATCCCTGGCTCAGATTATGCCAGATCCTCCACCGATATGTCTCCCCTTCTATGCAAGCTGGGCTGCCTTTAGCAGATACTGGGCTCACACACACTCACCTTACATGTTGACATAACACATTGTAAAATTGAAAAATTCTTTTAAAATTTATGAAAAATTCAAAAAATTCAAAATAATATACTCAAAAATTCTCTTCCTTGTTTTCTGTTTTTTAGTTAAACTAAATTAAACATTTCAAAACACATCCTTAATCTAACAGGTGAATACTTAGAGTCTAACAATACAATGCAATACAAAATAAATCAATAAAATAAACATGGTTAACACACAAATAATAAAATAGTCAACACTTAAAATATTCATTCGCTGGCAGGCGAAAAATCATTATTATTTTTTTTTTTTTTTAATTAAAATTCCAAAAAAAATTTAATTTTATTTAAATGTGTCCGTTATATATATAATTTATTTAAAATTTGTTTGAATTGATCAAAGAAACAAATTGAATTGACTTCCTACTATACAGGCTTAGTGGGTGTATGACCTCATCAGCTGATCGAAACTAGGTCAAGTCCAAGACCCTTGACCTACTTATGTTATGTATACTTTCTGAAAATACATTTGACATCTGTAACAATCTAACTTGAAACACCAAACAATAAAATAAAATATTTAAAATAACAAAATATTAATATAAACAATAAGCAAATTGCCATTTAAATTATTCAAAATAAACAATTCTTAATTTTACATTACCAAATTCTATCAAAATTCTGTCACTGGTTTCAAAAATAAAAATTTTATATCTTTATTATAAATCTCTCTCTTTATTTAACCATCTGATTCTCCCTTACTGTGGGTGATGTAAATTATTTATCTCATTTAATATACTACTTGATCTGTATACACATATAATCTTTCTTACTCTGACCCCAACCTCTAACAACTGTAACTCATATGACACCCATCTCTATCAAAACATCTCCCTAAACACTCTCTAACCCCAACTTATCATTAAACTCAAATCGCTACCTTCTCTCATTAGACTTTCTTAAAACTTTCAAAATTTATTATTAATAATTAGTATTTATCATTTTTCATTTATCATTAAAATGTTTACTTATCATTTTTATTGAACACAATTATTTCAAATAAACTCACTATTGCCTTAAAATCTTAGTTACCTGTAAACATTTTTGTTACATATGATTCATATTATAAAAGTTCTATACTTACAATCCATTCAACATGATATATACAAAACATAATCCCCATACCACAATACTTTCACCTCATCTCTGAAACATTTTACAAAAATATTAGTTTACATCACATAATTTATCATTCATTACCAAATTTCCAAATCTCGTAAAATAAATTAACTTCATAAAAAATTTAGTTAATTAATATTTAAATAAGCAATCAAAATATTTAACATGTATCAAATTGTTTTAATTACGTTAATTACCAAAAAATATAATATAGTTATCGAAACAATTACCATTAATCAATTACTGTCTTCACAATTAATTCTGATATTTGTTTAACTTGCAAATGTTTCCATATTATTATTATAACAATCATCTTACGTACACACATTATTTGCTTAACATTCCACAATGCACACAAATAAATTCACTATATTTTTATTTACAGACTTTTGTTATTTACTGTTCAGTTTTCCCACACTTCATTGTCCAAATTTGCCATATCAAAAACCATTAAACACAATGTTTATACTGTCTTTTATTGTTTTAATAGTTTACCCTCCATCGTCCCAGATAAGTCTTGGTTTTATGTAGCATTGTTCACTTTTATCACCACACAAATGACTGTATTGTGTGTTGTAACCATACAAACTAAACCCATTCATCATACCAAAATACTCATTACACCAGTCTACATTAGGTAATTTTGTTAAGTCTCCGTTGGTAAATACATTCGTGATCGGGTCAATTACTTTAGTCAAATCCTTATAATCATTGTTACTCAAATATACTTTTAAAGTTTCCTTCCATTCCTCATACTTTCTATTTAAGTTATATAATTCTGTTACGTTCTCCACACACAATTCTCTGTTTAAATCTCTTTCATCACCATACCAAATCACACTTTCAACATCATTATTACCGACAGAGGGTACAACATTACACAACAAAAATAAACACCTCAATTCATCTATTACTACGGGACTCTTGCCCTTCAACAACACTTGTGACCACATTAAATCATCATCATAAACATCATAAATAATAAAGGGAAAATTTACCCCCTGTCCCCACTCTACTACAACATTATTTTTCCTCTCTCTCTCTAACTCACTAACACATCTTAACATCTCATAATCACATTCCACAAACTCCTCAGTACTCTCTGATATGACATTTTCAATTATATTATTATTCTCATTGTTTTTAACAACATCATTATTATCTATTAATTCTCTATTTTCACACTTGTCATTACGATTTTTATTTGTTTTATTTTTCTCTGGATTCATCACATGTACTCCCATTCTCTCCACACTCTGTTCTAATTTACATAAACTATTTTTTATTGTTTCATGGGTATTTTTACAACATTTATTCATTTCTTGTATCTCATATTTCAACTCATTAATATCCCTACTTTGTCTATCAAATTTGTCATTCAATTTATTGTATTTGACATTAGAATCAATTTGTTGCTCTTTATAATTGCTATTTATATTTTCAGACATGGTTTTTATTAGATTAAACAGATCGTCTATTGACACCTTTTTTTCTTCCACCCCTACGCTATCGTTAGGTTTATTCGTATCTTGTACATCGGTCATTTTCAAAATTTATTTATATCATACCCTTTATATAACGCCCCCTTAAATCAAAATACCCCTATACATAAAACAGTTATCAATACGTAAAAGTAAACACATGCTAGCTCTACCCCAACATAACCTTATTTAGCGTAATTATATACGATAACATTATATAAGTACATCATTACCACATCCTATTTTCTGTGTATTAAAATAGGTCTATCTCGTATAAAATTATAATTAAACGAAAATCCTGGCAGCGCGTCGACATTGTGACGTTAAAAAATAAGCCAAAATATAAAATAAATAAGATTCACTACCAGGACTTACCTGCTGCAGAAATTTTATCAGAAGCCCAGAGTCGCCACCTATATCTTTGAAGGACAGATATGGAGACCTTTACACTTTACCTTAATAAAACGGACAATTTAGCAATCTGACCCCACCCAATTAATAATTCAGAAAGATTCCGATCCGTTAGACGAATTTTTCAACACAGAAATGAGAAAGTGGTAATGACGAAATAACTTAGTCTAACACATTTTTGTTATGAAAAGAATGCTTTACTTACTAAATACGGACATCCTTAATCCAAAAACACAAAGGAACGAAAACATAAACTGAGTTGGTTACATGACTCTTACATTTACAATATGATTTTTACTTACAAGGTAGCCCAGCTTTGCTCATTCACTCTATCACACCCCATACAAACCCTTTTTGAAATGTTATAAAAAATTAGCAAAAAAATAGTTATTCTTTAAGGATCACGGTTTCGTTTTGCGTTAGTTCGATATGCGCGAGGCCGGCCGAACACGTGCTTTCGTTCCGTCACACTTTATGTTATTAACTGCTCTCGAATTGTCACTGCACTGCACTATTTGCAACACCTTTCAATTCCTCGGGTCCCGGTCGGTCTTACTGGATTAATTACATTTTATAACACCACCGACCGGGGGCCTAAACGAAACGGTAAGCGTTGTAGTTGGCGTCGGGTTCTAGTTGACTGTATGGCGTCTCTGACTAATATAGACTGGGCCGATAACGTAACAGGTATTACTCTTGTGATCTCATACTTGGTACGGAAATCGCTGCCTTGATCTTTGTCGTCGTTCATGCTTCAGTTGTTGTGACATAATCACTTTATACAGGGAATACAAGAGTTATATGTGTGATACCAGAGGACAATATTTGCATCTGCTATATTGACGTCACTAGCAGTGGGCGGGGTTTAACGGCATTTCCTGTATTTGGCTGGTAGCTGCGACAAACTGTTTGCTCCGGCGCCATGTTTCACAGCTTCGGTTGAGTTTTCAAAGCGTTACTAACAGCGCTCCGCCCGGCTAGGTTACGTACGGGCGTCAACACACGTATACAAAGTTCTTAGAATTTCGTGGAGGTGCGAATTCTTTTGACGAGTTACCCAACATTAATTGCGTCTCACCTTTGCTCCAAACTCTGTTCCATATGCCATGCGTTCTGTTATAATGAAAATAACGTTGCACAATAATTTTACAAAATCCCGCACAAACACGAAATAAACAAAATGTAAATGCCCCATACTGAAAAAAATAAAATGACCCAAAACTGACCCGTTACAATACCCCCTCGATGAGAATTCTGCTGTCTAAAACAGAAGAAATCTCATCGATAAACCCCGAAGAGGACCGGTGAGGAACTGGTGCCAACAACCCCCTCTTGTTCTTAATCCGCATGGGTACATGACCCCCCCTGGCTCAGCGACTATGGACTCATCTGAACGAGATCACTGGACTTCTCCGTAAGAGATCCCAACACCGAAAAATCGAACAGCCAAGTACCACAGCGCACCGCGCCTTTTAACATGCTATCCCCAAAAATCCTCAATCCCTGGCTCAGATTATGCCAGATCCTCCACCGATATGTCTCCCCTTCTATGCAAGCTGGGCTGCCTTTAGCAGATACTGGGCTCACACACACTCACCTTACATGTTGACATAACACATTGTAAAATTGAAAAATTCTTTTAAAATTTATGAAAAATTCAAAAAATTCAAAATAATATACTCAAAAATTCTCTTCCTTGTTTTCTGTTTTTTAGTTAAACTAAATTAAACATTTCAAAACACATCCTTAATCTAACAGGTGAATACTTAGAGTCTAACAATACAATGCAATACAAAATAAATCAATAAAATAAACATGGTTAACACACAAATAATAAAATAGTCAACACTTAAAATATTCATTCGCTGGCAGGCGAAAAATCATCATTATTATTATTTTTTTTTTTTAATTAAAATTCCAAAAAAAATTTAATTTTATTTAAATGTGTCCGTTATATATATAATTTATTTAAAATTTGTTTGAATTGATCAAAGAAACAAATTGAATTGACTTCCTACTATACAGGCTTAGTGGGTGTATGACCTCATCAGCTGATCGAAACTAGGTCAAGTCCAAGACCCTTGACCTACTTATGTTATGTATACTTTCTGAAAATACATTTGACATCTGTAACAATCTAACTTGAAACACCAAACAATAAAATAAAATATTTAAAATAACAAAATATTAATATAAACAATAAGCAAATTGCCATTTAAATTATTCAAAATAAACAATTCTTAATTTTACATTACCAAATTCTATCAAAATTCTGTCACTGGTTTCAAAAATAAAAATTTTATATCTTTATTATAAATCTCTCTCTTTATTTAACCATCTGATTCTCCCTTACTGTGGGTGATGTAAATTATTTATCTCATTTAATATACTACTTGATCTGTATACACATATAATCTTTCTTACTCTGACCCCAACCTCTAACAACTGTAACTCATATGACACCCATCTCTATCAAAACATCTCCCTAAACACTCTCTAACCCCAACTTATCATTAAACTCAAATCGCTACCTTCTCTCATTAGAGTTTCTTAAAACTTTCAAAATTTATTATTAATAATTAGTATTTATCATTTTTCATTTATCATTAAAATGTTTACTTATCATTTTTATTGAACACAATTATTTCAAATAAACTCACTATTGCCTTAAAATCTTAGTTACCTGTAAACATTTTTGTTACATATGATTCATATTATAAAAGTTCTATACTTACAATCCATTCAACATGATATATACAAAACATAATCCCCATACCACAATACTTTCACCTCATCTCTGAAACATTTTACAAAAATATTAGTTTACATCACATAATTTATCATTCATTACCAAATTTCCAAATCTCGTAAAATAAATTAAGTTCATAAAAAATTTAATTAATTAATATTTAAATAAGCAATCAAAATATTTAACATGTATCAAATTGTTTTAATTACGTTAATTACCAAAAAATATAATATAGTTATCGAAACAATTACCATTAATCAATTACTGTCTTCACAATTAATTCTGATATTTGTTTAACTTGCAAATGTTTCCATATTATTATTATAACAATCATCTTACGTACACACATTATTTGCTTAACATTCCACAATGCACACAAATAAATTCACTATATTTTTATTTACAGACTTTTGTTATTTACTGTTCAGTTTTCCCACACTTCATTGTCCAAATTTGCCATATCAAAAACCATTAAACACAATGTTTATACTGTCTTTTATTGTTTTAATAGTTTACCCTCCATCGTCCCAGATAAGTCTTGGTTTTATGTAGCATTGTTCACTTTTATCACCACACAAATGACTGTATTGTGTGTTGTAACCATACAAACTAAACCCATTCATCATACCAAAATACTCATTACACCAGTCTACATTAGGTAATTTTGTTAAGTCTCCGTTGGTAAATACATTCGTGATCGGGTCAATTACTTTAGTCAAATCCTTATAATCATTGTTACTCAAATATACTTTTAAAGTTTCCTTCCATTCCTCATACTTTCTATTTAAGTTATATAATTCTGTTACGTTCTCCACACACAATTCTCTGTTTAAATCTCTTTCATCACCATACCAAATCACACTTTCAACATCATTATTACCGACAGAGGGTACAACATTACACAACAAAAATAAACACCTCAATTCATCTATTACTACGGGACTCTTGCCCTTCAACAACACTTGTGACCACATTAAATCATCATCATAAACATCATAAATAATAAAGGGAAAATTTACCCCCTGTCCCCACTCTACTACAACATTATTTTTCCTCTCTCTCTCTAACTCACTAACACATCTTAACATCTCATAATCACATTCCACAAACTCCTCAGTACTCTCTGATATGACATTTTCAATTATATTATTATTCTCATTGTTTTTAACAACATCATTATTATCTATTAATTCTCTATTTTCACACTTGTCATTACGATTTTTATTTGTTTTATTTTTCTCTGGATTCATCACATGTACTCCCATTCTCTCCACACTCTGTTCTAATTTACATAAACTATTTTTTATTGTTTCATGGGTATTTTTACAACATTTATTCATTTCTTGTATCTCATATTTCAACTCATTAATATCCCTACTTTGTCTATCAAATTTGTCATTCAATTTATTGTATTTGACATTAGAATCAATTTGTTGCTCTTTATAATTGCTATTTATATTTTCAGACATGGTTTTTATTAGATTAAACAGATCGTCTATTGACACCTTTTTTTCTTCCACCCCTACGCTATCGTTAGGTTTATTCGTATCTTGTACATCGGTCATTTTCAAAATTTATTTATATCATACCCTTTATATAACGCCCCCTTAAATCAAAATACCCCATACATAAAACAGTTATCAATACGTAAAAGTAAACACACGCTAGCTCTACCCCAACATAACCTTATTTAGCGTAATTATATACGATAACATTATATAAGTACATCATTAACACATCCTATTTTCTGTGTATTAAAATAGGTCTATCTCGTATAAAATTATAATTAAACGAAAATCCTGGCAGCGCGTCGACATTGTGACGTTAAAAAATAAGCCAAAATATAAAATAAATAAGATTCACTACCAGGACTTACCTGCTGCAGAAATTTTATCAGAAGCTTAGAGTCGCCACCTATATCTTTGAAGGACAGATATGGAGACCTTTACACTTTACCTTAATAAAACAGACAATTTAGCAATCTGACCCCACCCAATTAATAATTCAGAAAGATTCCGATCCGTTAGACGAATTTTTCAACACAGAAATGAGAAAGTGGTAATGACGAAATAACTTAGTCTAACACATTTTTGTTATGAAAAGAATGCTTTACTTACTAAATACGGACATCCTTAATCCAAAAACACAAAGGAACGAAAACATAAACTGAGTTGGTTACATGACTCTTACATTTACAATATGATTTTTACTTACAAGGTAGCCCAGCTTTGCTCATTCACTCTATCACACCCCATACAAACCCTTTTTGAAATGTTATAAAAAATTAGCCAAAAAATAGTTATTCTTTAAGGATCACGGTTTCGTTTTGCGTTAGTTCGATATGCGCGAGGCCGGCCGAACACGTGCTTTCGTTCCGTCACACTTTATGTTATTAACTGCTCTCGAATTGTCACTGCACTGCACTATTTGCAACACCTTTCAATTCCTCGGGTCCCGGTCGGTCTTACTGGATTAATTACATTTTATAACACCACCGACCGGGGGCCTAAACGAAACGGTAAGCGTTGTAGTTGGCGTCGGGTTCTAGTTGACTGTATGGCGTCTCTGACTAATATAGACTGGGCCGATAACGTAACAGGTATTACTCTTGTGATCTCATACTTGGTACGGAAATCGCTGCCTTGATCTTTGTCGTCGTTCATGCTTCAGTTGTTGTGACATAATCACTTTATACAGGGAATACAAGAGTTATATGTGTGATACCAGAGGACAATATTTGCATCTGCTATATTGACGTCACTAGCAGTGGGCGGGGTTTAACGGCATTTCCTGTATTTGGCTGGTAGCTGCGACAAACTGTTTGCTCCGGCGCCATGTTTCACAGCTTCGGTTGAGTTTTCAAAGCGTTACTAACAGCGCTCCGCCCGGCTAGGTTACGTACGGGCGTCAACACACGTATACAAAGTTCTTAGAATTTCGTGGAGGTGCGAATTCTTTTGACGAGTTACCCAACATTAATTGCGTCTCGCCTTTGCTCCAAACTCTGTTCCATATGCCATGCGTTCTGTTATAATGAAAATAACGTTGCACAATAATTTTACAAAATCCCGCACAAACACGAAATAAACAAAATGTAAATGCCCCATACTGAAAAAAATAAAATGACCCAAAACTGACCTGTTACAATACCCCCTCGATGAGAATTCTGCTGTCTAAAACAGAAGAAATCTCATCGATAAACCCCGAAGAGGACCGGTGAGGAACTGGTGCCAACAACCCCCTCTTGTTCTTAATCCGCATGGGTACATGACCCCCCCTGGCTCAGCGACTATGGACTCATCTGAACGAGATCACTGGACTTCTCCGTAAGAGATCCCAACACCGAAAAATCGAACAGCCAAGTACCACAGCGCACCGCGCCTTTTAACATGCTATCCCCAAAAATCCTCAATCCCTGGCTCAGATTATGCCAGATCCTCCACCGATATGTCTCCCCTTCTATGCAAGCTGGGCTGCCTTTAGCAGATACTGGGCTCACACACACTCACCTTACATGTTGACATAACACATTGTAAAATTGAAAAATTCTTTTAAAATTTATGAAAAATTCAAAAAATTCAAAATTCAAAATAATATACTCAAAAATTCTCTTCCTTGTTTTCTGTTTTTTAGTTAAACTAAATTAAACATTTCAAAACACATCCTTAATCTAACAGGTGAATACTTAGAGTCTAACAATACAATGCAATACAAAATAAATCAATAAAATAAACATGGTTAACACACAAATAACAAAATAGTCAACACTTAAAATATTCATTCGCTGGCAGGCGAAAAATCATCATTATTTTTTTTTTTTTTTAATTAAAATTCCAAAAAAAATTTAATTTTATTTAAATGTGTCCGTTATATATATAATTTATTTAAAATTTGTTTGAATTGATCAAAGAAACAAATTGAATTGACTTCCTACTATACAGGCTTAGTGGGTGTATGACCTCATCAGCTGATCGAAACTAGGTCAAGTCCAAGACCCTTGACCTACTTATGTTATGTATACTTTCTGAAAATACATTTGACATCTGTAACAATCTAACTTGAAACACCAAACAATAAAATAAAATATTTAAAATAACAAAATATTAATATAAACAATAAGCAAATTGCCATTTAAATTATTCAAAATAAACAATTCTTAATTTTACATTACCAAATTCTATCAAAATTCTGTCACTGGTTTCAAAAATAAAAATTTTATATCTTTATTATAAATCTCTCTCTTTATTTAACCATCTGATTCTCCCTTACTGTGGGTGATGTAAATTATTTATCTCATTTAATATACTACTTGATCTGTATACACATATAATCTTTCTTACTCTGACCCCAACCTCTAACAACTGTAACTCATATGACACCCATCTCTATCAAAACATCTCCCTAAACACTCTCTAACCCCAACTTATCATTAAACTCAAATCGCTACCTTCTCTCATTAGACTTTCTTAAAACTTTCAAAATTTATTATTAATAATTAGTATTTATCATTTTTCATTTATCATTAAAATGTTTACTTATCATTTTTATTGAACACAATTATTTCAAATAAACTCACTATTGCCTTAAAATCTTAGTTACCTGTAAACATTTTTGTTACATATGATTCATATTATAAAAGTTCTATACTTACAATCCATTCAACATGATATATACAAAACATAATCCCCATACCACAATACTTTCACCTCATCTCTGAAACATTTTACAAAAATATTAGTTTACATCACATAATTTATCATTCATTACCAAATTTCCAAATCTCGTAAAATAAATTAACTTCATAAAAAATTTAATTAATTAATATTTAAATAAGCAATCAAAATATTTAACATGTATCAAATTGTTTTAATTACGTTAATTACCAAAAAATATAATATAGTTATCGAAACAATTACCATTAATCAATTACTGTCTTCACAATTAATTCTGATATTTGTTTAACTTGCAAATGTTTCCATATTATTATTATAACAATCATCTTACGTACACACATTATTTGCTTAACATTCCACAATGCACACAAATAAATTCACTATATTTTTATTTACAGACTTTTGTTATTTACTGTTCAGTTTTCCCACACTTCATTGTCCAAATTTGCCATATCAAAAACCATTAAACACAATGTTTATACTGTCTTTTATTGTTTTAATAGTTTACCCTCCATCGTCCCAGATAAGTCTTGGTTTTATGTAGCATTGTTCACTTTTATCACCACACAAATGACTGTATTGTGTGTTGTAACCATACAAACTAAACCCATTCATCATACCAAAATACTCATTACACCAGTCTACATTAGGTAATTTTGTTAAGTCTCCGTTGGTAAATACATTCGTGATCGGGTCAATTACTTTAGTCAAATCCTTATAATCATTGTTACTCAAATATACTTTTAAAGTTTCCTTCCATTCCTCATACTTTCTATTTAAGTTATATAATTCTGTTACGTTCTCCACACACAATTCTCTGTTTAAATCTCTTTCATCACCATACCAAATCACACTTTCAACATCATTATTACCGACAGAGGGTACAACATTACACAACAAAAATAAACACCTCAATTCATCTATTACTACGGGACTCTTGCCCTTCAACAACACTTGTGACCACATTAAATCATCATCATAAACATCATAAATAATAAAGGGAAAATTTACCCCCTGTCCCCACTCTACTACAACATTATTTTTCCTCTCTCTCTCTAACTCACTAACACATCTTAACATCTCATAATCACATTCCACAAACTCCTCAGTACTCTCTGATATGACATTTTCAATTATATTATTATTCTCATTGTTTTTAACAACATCATTATTATCTATTAATTCTCTATTTTCACACTTGTCATTACGATTTTCATTTGTTTTATTTTTCTCTGGATTCATCACATGTACTCCCATTCTCTCCACACTCTGTTCTAATTTACATAAACTATTTTTTATTGTTTCATGGGTATTTTTACAACATTTATTCATTTCTTGTATCTCATATTTCAACTCATTAATATCCCTACTTTGTTTATCAAATTTGTCATTCAATTTATTGTATTTGACATTAGAATCAATTTGTTGCTCTTTATAATTGCTATTTATATTTTCAGACATGGTTTTTATTAGATTAAACAGATCGTCTATTGACACCTTTTTTTCTTCCACCCCTACGCTATCGTTAGGTTTATTCGTATCTTGTACATCGGTCATTTTCAAAATTTATTTATATCATACCCTTTATATAACGCCCCCTTAAATCAAAATACCCCATACATAAAACAGTTATCAATACGTAAAAGTAAACACACGCTAGCTCTACCCCAACATAACCTTATTTAGCGTAATTATATACGATAACATTATATAAGTACATCATTACCACATCCTATTTTCTGTGTATTAAAATAGGTCTATCTCGTATAAAATTATAATTAAACGAAAATCCTGGCAGCGCGTCGACATTGTGACGTTAAAAAATAAACCAAAATATAAAATAAATAAGATTCACTACCAGGACTTACCTGCTGCAGAAATTTTATCAGAAGCCCAGAGTCGCCACCTATATCTTTGAAGGACAGATATGGAGACTTTTACACTTTACCTTAATAAAACGGACAATTTAGCAATCTGACCCCACCCAATTAATAATTCAGAAAGATTCCGATCCGTTAGACGAATTTTTCAACACAGAAATGAGAAAGTGGTAATGACGAAATAACTTAGTCTAACACATTTTTGTTATGAAAAGAATGCTTTACTTACTAAATACGGACATCCTTAATCCAAAAACACAAAGGAACGAAAACATAAACTGAGTTGGTTACATGACTCTTACATTTACAATATGATTTTTACTTACAAGGTAGCCCAGCTTTGCTCATTCACTCTATCACACCCCATACAAACCCTTTTTGAAATGTTATAAAAAATTAGCAAAAAAATAGTTATTCTTTAAGGATCACGGTTTCGTTTTGCGTTAGTTCGATATGCGCGAGGCCGGCCGAACACGTGCTTTCGTTCCGTCACACTTTATGTTATTAACTGCTCTCGAATTGTCACTGCACTGCACTATTTGCAACACCTTTCAATTCCTCGGGTCCCGGTCGGTCTTACTGGATTAATTACATTTTATAACACCACCGACCGGGGGCCTAAACGAAACGGTAAGCGTTGTAGTTGGCGTCGGGTTCTAGTTGACTGTATGGCGTCTCTGACTAATATAGACTGGGCCGATAACGTAACAGGTATTACTCTTGTGATCTCATACTTGGTACGGAAATCGCTGCCTTGATCTTTGTCGTCGTTCATGCTTCAGTTGTTGTGACATAATCACTTTATACAGGGAATACAAGAGTTATATGTGTGATACCAGAGGACAATATTTGCATCTGCTATATTGACGTCACTAGCAGTGGGCGGGGTTTAACGGCATTTCCTGTATTTGGCTGGTAGCTGCGACAAACTGTTTGCTCCGGCGCCATGTTTCACAGCTTCGGTTGAGTTTTCAAAGCGTTACTAACAGCGCTCCGCCCGGCTAGGTTACGTACGGGCGTCAACACACGTATACAAAGTTCTTAGAATTTCGTGGAGGTGCGAATTCTTTTGACGAGTTACCCAACATTAATTGCGTCTCGCCTTTGCTCCAAACTCTGTTCCATATGCCATGCGTTCTGTTATAATGAAAATAACGTTGCACAATAATTTTACAAAATCCCGCACAAACACGAAATAAACAAAATGTAAATGCCCCATACTGAAAAAAATAAAATGACCCAAAACTGACCTGTTACAATACCCCCTCGATGAGAATTCTGCTGTCTAAAACAGAAGAAATCTCATCGATAAACCCCGAAGAGGACCGGTGAGGAACTGGTGCCAACAACCCCCTCTTGTTCTTAATCCGCATGGGTACATGACCCCCCCTGGCTCAGCGACTATGGACTCATCTGAACGAGATCACTGGACTTCTCCGTAAGAGATCCCAACACCGAAAAATCGAACAGCCAAGTACCACAGCGCACCGCGCCTTTTAACATGCTATCCCCAAAAATCCTCAATCCCTGGCTCAGATTATGCCAGATCCTCCACCGATATGTCTCCCCTTCTATGCAAGCTGGGCTGCCTTTAGCAGATACTGGGCTCACACACACTCACCTTACATGTTGACATAACACATTGTAAAATTGAAAAATTCTTTTAAAATTTATGAAAAATTCAAAAAATTCAAAATTCAAAATAATATACTCAAAAATTCTCTTCCTTGTTTTCTGTTTTTTAGTTAAACTAAATTAAACATTTCAAAACACATCCTTAATCTAACAGGTGAATACTTAGAGTCTAACAATACAATGCAATACAAAATAAATCAATAAAATAAACATGGTTAACACACAAATAATAAAATAGTCAACACTTAAAATATTCATTCGCTGGCAGGCGAAAAATCTTTTTTTTTTTTTTTTTTTTTAAAATTAAAAGTCCAAAAAAAAATTTAATTTTATTTAAATGTGTCTGTTATATATATAATTTATTTAAAATTTGTTTGAATTGATCAAAGAAACAAATTGAATTGACTTCCTACTATACAGGCTTAGTGGGTGTATGACCTCATCAGCTGATCGAAACTAGGTCAAGTCCAAGACCCTTGACCTACTTATGTTATGTATACTTTCTGAAAATACATTTGACATCTGTAACAATCTAACTTGAAACACCAAACAATAAAATAAAATATTTAAAATAACAAAATATTAATATAAACAATAAGCAAATTGCCATTTAAATTATTCAAAATAAACAATTCTTAATTTTACATTACCAAATTCTATCAAAATTCTGTCACTGGTTTCAAAAATAAAAATTTTATATCTTTATTATAAATCTCTCTCTTTATTTAACCATCTGATTCTCCCTTACTGTGGGTGATGTAAATTATTTATCTCATTTAATATACTACTTGATCTGTATACACATATAATCTTTCTTACTCTGACCCCAACCTCTAACAACTGTAACTCATATGACACCCATCTCTATCAAAACATCTCCCTAAACACTCTCTAACCCCAACTTATCATTAAACTCAAATCGCTACCTTCTCTCATTAGACTTTCTTAAAACTTTCAAAATTTATTATTAATAATTAGTATTTATCATTTTTCATTTATCATTAAAATGTTTACTTATCATTTTTATTGAACACAATTATTTCAAATAAACTCACTATTGCCTTAAAATCTTAGTTACCTGTAAACATTTTTGTTACATATGATTCATATTATAAAAGTTCTATACTTACAATCCATTCAACATGATATATACAAAACATAATCCCCATACCACAATACTTTCACCTCATCTCTGAAACATTTTACAAAAATATTAGTTTACATCACATAATTTATCATTCATTACCAAATTTCCAAATCTCGTAAAATAAATTAAGTTCATAAAAAATTTAATTAATTAATATTTAAATAAGCAATCAAAATATTTAACATGTATCAAATTGTTTTAATTACGTTAATTACCAAAAAATATAATATAGTTATCGAAACAATTACCATTAATCAATTACTGTCTTCACAATTAATTCTGATATTTGTTTAACTTGCAAATGTTTCCATATTATTATTATAACAATCATCTTACGTACACACATTATTTGCTTAACATTCCACAATGCACACAAATAAATTCACTATATTTTTATTTACAGACTTTTGTTATTTACTGTTCAGTTTTCCCACACTTCATTGTCCAAATTTGCCATATCAAAAACCATTAAACACAATGTTTATACTGTCTTTTATTGTTTTAATAGTTTACCCTCCATCGTCCCAGATAAGTCTTGGTTTTATGTAGCATTGTTCACTTTTATCACCACACAAATGACTGTATTGTGTGTTGTAACCATACAAACTAAACCCATTCATCATACCAAAATACTCATTACACCAGTCTACATTAGGTAATTTTGTTAAGTCTCCGTTGGTAAATACATTCGTGATCGGGTCAATTACTTTAGTCAAATCCTTATAATCATTGTTATTCAAATATACTTTTAAAGTTTCCTTCCATTCCTCATACTTTCTATTTAAGTTATATAATTCTGTTACGTTCTCCACACACAATTCTCTGTTTAAATCTCTTTCATCACCATACCAAATCACACTTTCAACATCATTATTACCGACAGAGGGTACAACATTACACAACAAAAATAAACACCTCAATTCATCTATTACTACGGGACTCTTGCCCTTCAACAACACTTGTGACCACATTAAATCATCATCATAAACATCATAAATAATAAAGAGAAAATTTTCCCCCTGTCCCCACTCTACTACAACATTATTTTTCCTCTCTCTCTCTAACTCACTAACACATCTTAACATCTCTTAATCACATTCCACAAACTCCTCAGTACTCTCTGATATGACATTTTCAATTATATTATTATTCTCATTGTTTTTAACAACATCATTATTATCTATTAATTCTCTATTTTCACACTTGTCATTACGATTTTCATTTGTTTTATTTTTCTCTGGATTCATCACATGTACTCCCATTCTCTCCACACTCTGTTCTAATTTACATAAACTATTTTTTATTGTTTCATGGGTATTTTTACAACATTTATTCATTTCTTGTATCTCATATTTCAACTCATTAATATCCCTACTTTGTTTATCAAATTTGTCATTCAATTTATTGTATTTGACATTAGAATCAATTTGTTGCTCTTTATAATTGCTATTTATATTTTCAGACATGGTTTTTATTAGATTAAACAGATCGTCTATTGACACCTTTTTTTCTTCCACCCCTACGCTATCGTTAGGTTTATTCGTATCTTGTACATCGGTCATTTTCAAAATTTATTTATATCATACCCTTTATATAACGCCCCCTTAAATCAAAATACCCCATACATAAAACAGTTATCAATACGTAAAAGTAAACACACGCTAGCTCTACCCCAACATAACCTTATTTAGCGTAATTATATACGATAACATTATATAAGTACATCATTACCACATCCTATTTTCTGTGTATTAAAATAGGTCTATCTCGTATAAAATTATAATTAAACGAAAATCCTGGCAGCGCGTCGACATTGTGACGTTAAAAAATAAACCAAAATATAAAATAAATAAGATTCACTACCAGGACTTACCTGCTGCAGAAATTTTATCAGAAGCCCAGAGTCGCCACCTATATCTTTGAAGGACAGATATGGAGACTTTTACACTTTACCTTAATAAAACGGACAATTTAGCAATCTGACCCCACCCAATTAATAATTCAGAAAGATTCCGATCCGTTAGACGAATTTTTCAACACAGAAATGAGAAAGTGGTAATGCCGAAATAACTTAGTCTACCACATTTTTGTTATGAAAAGAATGCTTTACTTACTAAATACGGACATCCTTAATCCAAAAACACAAAGGAACGAAAACATAAACTGAGTTGGTTACATGACTCTTACATTTACAATATGATTTTTACTTACAAGGTAGCCCAGCTTTGCTCATTCACTCTATCACACCCCATACAAACCCTTTTTGAAATGTTATAAAAAATTAGCAAAAAAATAGTTATTCTTTAAGGATCACGGTTTCGTTTTGCGTTAGTTCGATATGCGCGAGGCCGGCCGAACACGTGCTTTCGTTCCGTCACACTTTATGTTATTAACTGCTCTCGAATTGTCACTGCACTGCACTATTTGCAACACCTTTCAATTCCTCGGGTCCCGGTCGGTCTTACTGGATTAATTATATTTTATAACACCACCGACCGGGGGCCTAAACGAAACGGTAAGCGTTGTAGTTGGCGTCGGGTTCTAGTTGACTGTATGGCGTCTCTGACTAATATAGACTGGGCCGATAACGTAACAGGTATTACTCTTGTGATCTCATACTTGGTACGGAAATCGCTGCCTTGATCTTTGTCGTCGTTCATGCTTCAGTTGTTGTGACATAATCACTTTATACAGGGAATACAAGAGTTATATGTGTGATACCAGAGGACAATATTTGCATCTGCTATATTGACGTCACTAGCAGTGGGCGGGGTTTAACGGCATTTCCTGTATTTGGCTGGTAGCTGCGACAAACTGTTTGCTCCGGCGCCATGTTTCACAGCTTCGGTTGAGTTTTCAAAGCGTTACTAACAGCGCTCCGCCCGGCTAGGTTACGTACGGGCGTCAACACACGTATACAAAGTTCTTAGAATTTCGTGGAGGTGCGAATTCTTATGACGAGTTACCCAACATTAATTGCGTCTCACCTTTGCTCCAAACTCTGTTCCATATGCCATGCGTTCTGTTATAATGAAAATAACGTTGCACAATAATTTTACAAAATCCCGCACAAACACGAAATAAACAAAATGTAAATGCCCCATACTGAAAAAAATAAAATGACCCAAAACTGACCCTGTTATGCTTTTTCTACCAATAACCCTCCGAACAATATTTGATTCACCTAGCCATGCTATCAAGATTTATTTATTACTGACTATATATATACTTACGACTAACTTATTTTCTACTCAAAAAACGACCCAGTATATGCTCACTCTCTCCCTCTCATACTGTAAAATTCCCCATAATTCAGATTTAGCGCTTTTTTATTGAATTTTCATCATTAATATTGGTGACTTGAAATTAATTAAAATTGAAATATTTTATCTGTTCAAACTGCTTAAATTAGGTACTCATCCCTTCATCCACGTGGTTAGCCATCACTGTTAACACTTGATTCTGCTGACACACTCCGAATATAAGTTTAGAATGTTATTATTTGTCGGTTACTTCTGTTCGATCACTATAACATGATTGACTGTTATTTTAAATCAAAATAGCAAGATTTACTGGTCGGCCGACCCTAACTAGCTCGAGCAATGTTTTATGTGACCTCGCGAGGTCTGGAGTTCTAAGTCGACTAACTTACGCTACTCTTAGCATCACTCCCGCCACAGTTCACCAGCTTGCGCTCTGATTCGTGGATAAAATCACATGACATTATGGTCATTAGTGAAATTACAGTTTACGCTCTTGGTAGCGAGTTTGGGTATTTTTGTTCTGTCCTGGGGCTCGCCACAAAGTTTGTGCTTTTTGCCAACGGAAAACGCAATCATCCGCGCACCGGTTCGCATTCCAACACCTCCAGGAGCAGTGCTTATTGCAGGGCTGTGACAAAATGTGAGTCTTGGTGCCCCGACAAAGTAAAACAAGGAATGTTAATTGTTCAAAACTGAGGCCCTCTTTGGGTAGACCTTATGTTACACTTATAATTGCAATAAAAAATAAAACCCCTCAAAATTGTCCCATTACAATACCCCCCCCCAATGAGAGGTTTTCTGTCGAAACAGAAAAACTCTCATTGCTAACCCTAAGAGGATCGGTGAGGATATGGAGCCAACAACCCCCCTTTAATTTCTTAACACATCATGGGTAAACTACCCCCCTGGCTCGGCGACTATGGACGCATCTGAACGAGATCACTGGACTTCTCCGTAAGAGATCCCAACACCGAAAAATCGAACAGACACGCATCACAGCGTACCTTACCTTCTCTCATGCTACCCCAAAAATCCTCAAATCCCTGGCTTATATCATGCCAGATCCTCAACCAATATGTTCCCCCTTATATGCAAACTGGGTCGCCTTCAGCAATACTGGGCGCATACATGTACTTGTTAATTCCTACCTATCAAATTTTAAAAGTTTCAGTTAAATTAACATCAAAAATTTTTTTTTTTTTTTCAAAACAAAAAAATTTAAATTCAAAAATTTACATTTTATACAATTTTGTTCTCAATAGGAAATTTATTTGAACTTATTAAAATTAATGAATAAACATAATTGGTATCGCTTCCTTGCCAAAACTGGTTTAGTATAGAACACCACCCATCAGCTGACCAAAACTGGGTCAAGTCCAGATCCTTGACCTACATACGTTATGTACAAGTTACATCTGTGAATACATTAAACTCCTGTAAAATTCTGTCTTGCAACGCAAAAACATAATAAAATACAACATTTAAAATTAACAAAATATTATTATAATTAACAATTGGATTGACATTTAAATTATTCAAATAGACACTTTATAATTTTACATTTTCAAATTCTACTAAAATTTTCCCTGGTTTCAAACAAAATTTTACCTTTTTACTATGAACCTCTTTTCTTTGATAATCTCATCTCCATTACTTTGGGTGATTTAGTTATTTATACTAGCTTGAACAAATTGCAAATCATTCCTAAGTGATATTCTACAGCTGATCAGCTGACATCCCTAGCTAATTGTAAACACATTTCAAAATTGAGCAAATTGCATGAAATATATCTTTATCAGTTCTTATATCTAACCTACTACAATAAAATAATACATTTAAAAATATAGAATGGATACATTATACTGAATGTATGAGCATCTAGTTATTTAAACGGAGAACACAAGCATTTTTATTAGATCAACATGAGAGTTAGCAATCTTTATGATATAAAATTTAAATTCGTGGCTCATCTGAGTCACCCCCCATCCACACACAAAATTTTCAAATTTATTATTAATAATTATTATATATCATCTTTCAGTTATCATTTAAATTTTTTAATTATCATTTTTATTTAACACAATTATTTCAAATCATCTCAATATTGAATTACAATCTTTCCATCTGAGTTATACCTGTAAACATTTTTTATTATACATGATTCATACTATAAAATTTCTATACTTACAGTCCATTTAAAACGACATACACAAAACATATTCACACCACTACTTTCACCTCACCTCTGAAACATTTGACACAAATGTTAGTTTAAATCAAACAATTTATTATTTAATTACCAAATTTCCAAATCTCGTAAAAATAATTTAAATTCCTTAGACAATTTAATTTATTAACATTTAAATAATCAATCAAAATATTTAAAACATATCAAATTGTTTTAATTACATTAATTATTGAAAATACAAATTACCTAGCCATCAAAACAATTACAACTCTCTAATTACTGTTTTCAACATTAATTCTGTTTATTTATTTAAATTGCAAAATATTATCATTATTATCACTTACCTACATACATACATTGTTTACATAACATTTTACAATACCTACAATTGAATTCACTACATATTTATTTACAAATTATTCGTCATTATTATATATTCAATTTATCACACTTCATTTGGTAAAGCAGTCCATTCCAAAACCATTAATTACATGATTAAACGTTCAATAAACATTCATTGTCTCTACCCCCAATCATCGTACAAAAATCTGGTTTTACGTTTACACAGTTCATTCTTTACTAAACACATTATATTATTTTTTTAATATAAAGATTATCCAAATTCTTATATTCTTCCAAATATCAACAGGATTATTCCCTGTTATTAAATTATGTAATTTATTATTATCGAGTACAGTCCAGTCGCCTTTAGTACGATCTGTCATAAGTCAATTACAGTTTCATTATCATTATTATCTGCTGCTGTATTCGCTTTGTCATAAAGTAAGTAGTCTATTACATCAATTGCTGTACTAACTATTTCGCAAGGTAAGTACTTATTATTAATAACTCTTTCAATGTCTAATCTCTGCAATAATTCGTCATAATCTCTACTAACCTTAAATAACATTACCTTCTTGTCAACATATCTTTCATCATAACACCAATTCACACTTTTTCTATCATTCCGTACAAAGGGTATTAAATCATAAAAATGCCTACTAAAAATTAAATAATTATTAAGATATACTTCGCTTTCTTGTAAGGGACTCTTGCCCTTCAAAAACATTCGTAACCAGCTTGGTTTAACATAAAACTGGGGAAAATTTACCCTCTGCCCTATATTCACAAACTCTCTCTGTAACTTATAAACACTCTCTCCTCTCTCTCTCACTGTTTCTATATTATTATGATCGCTAATTATTTTCACTGTATTATTTTTATATATCTCGTTTTCAACTATCTTACTACTATCGGGTGTTAATTTATTTTCGTAATTGTTTGTTATTTTATTATTACTCTGGTCGTCTGTTATTTCGTCACAATCATTCGTAACTGTGTTATTTTCTACCTCCTCCTTCCGCGTTCTACTCTCGTTTATTTCGTCTTGACTATTATTTATATTTATAATTATCTCACTTCTCATGCCCGCAATAGTTTTATTCATACTTTCTAACTTATTGTCTATTTCTCTTAATTTTTGGTATTGTTTGTCTATTTCTGTTTTCAATTCTATGTTACTAGCATTTATTTCTGATTTGATTTCAGTTTTCATTCCTGACATCATCTCCATTATTAACGCTAACTGATTAAATATATTTACATTATCGCTTATTTTTACGTCTACTGTCTCAATCGTTAATTCGTGTGTTGTATTGTCTACGCTCTCGTTAATATTTGTCGATACTAAATCGTCTTGCGTAACATTTAAAATTGACCCCTTCACATAAATTTGCACTCTCGCTTTTCTCTGCCATTTCGATCAGGTTGTAAATTAATTTATTTTAATTTTTAATTCACAACGTCCCTGTTAAATGGGCGCCAACTAAAGCAGATCATTGCTTTAGTAATTAAAATATTTAAAATTCGCCCCCGTTTCGGGCGTCGACTAAAGCTGAACGAGTTTAAAATAAATATTAAAAATCTAGAAATCTGTGTATACAACTGAAACTCTACTTGTGTAATGAAAAAATTTAAATTGGTATCACTTACCTTCTTAGCGAATTATCAGGGTGTCGTCTGATGTACTTAGGCAGAGAAAAACAACAGGTAATGCAATGACACACACGTATTTTACAAACATAAATAAAATGGTATTTTATTTATATAGCATGACAATTTTTCTGTTTACCTTCCGGTTTAGACTTACTAAAATACGCCTTATGGCTGAATTGTGAAACTACGTCAAATTATGATTTCTACTGTAGTTATGCTTTTTCTACCAATAACCCTCCGAACAATATTTGATTCACCTAGCCATGCTATCAAGATTTATTTATTACTGACTATATATATACTTACGACTAACTTATTTTCTACTCAAAAAACGACCCAGTATATGCTCACTCTCTCCCTCTCATACTGTAAAATTCCCCATAATTTAGATTTAGCGCTTTTTTATTGAATTTTCATCATTAATATTGGTGACTTGAAATTAATTAAAATTGAAATATTTTATCTGTTCAAACTGCTTAAATTAGGTACTCATCCCTTCATCCACGTGGTTATGCCATCACTGTTAACACTTGATTCTGCTGACACACTCCGAATATAAGTTTAGAATGTTATTATTTGTCGGTTACTTCTGTTCGATCACTATAACATGATTGACTGTTATTTTAAATCAAAATAGCAAGATTTACTGGTCGGCCGACCCTAACTAGCTCGAGCAATGTTTTATGTGACCTCGCGAGGTCTGGAGTTCTAAGTCGACTAACTTACGCTACTCTTAGCATCACTCCCGCCACAGTTCACCAGCTTGCGCTCTGATTCGTGGATAAAATCACATGACATTATGGTCATTAGTGAAATTACAGTTTACGCTCTTGGTAGCGAGTTTGGGTATTTTTGTTCTGTCCTGGGGCTCGCCACAAAGTTTGTGCTTTTTGCCAACGGAAAACGCAATCATCCGCACACCGGTTCGCATTCCAACACCTCAAGGAGCAGTGCTTATTGCAGGGCTCTGACAAAATGTGAGTCTTGGTGCCCCGACAAAGTAAAACAAGGAATGTTAATTGTTCAAAACTGAGGCCCTGTTTGGGTAGACCTTATGTTACACTTATAATTGCAATAAAAAATAAAACCCCTCAAAATTGTCCCATTACAATACCCCCCCAATGAGAGGTTTTCTGTCGAAACAGAAAAACTCTCATTGCTAACCCTAAGAGGATCGGTGAGGATATGGAACCAACAACCCCCCTTTAATTTCTTAACACATCATGGGTAAACTACCCCCCTGGCTCGGCGACTATGGACGCATCTGAACGAGATCACTGGACTTCTCCGTAAGAGATCCCAACACCGAAAAATCGAACAGACACGCATCACAGCGTACCTTACCTTCTCTCATGCTACCCCAAAAATCCTCAAATCCCTGGCTTATATCATGCCAGATCCTCAACCGATATGTTCCCCCTTATATGCAAACTGGGTCGCCTTCAGCAATACTGGGCGCATACATGTACTTGTTAATTCCTACCTATCAAATTTTAAAAGTTTCAGTTAAATTAACATCAAAAATTTTTTTTTTTTTTCAAAACAAAAAAATTTAAATTCAAAAATTTACATTTTATACAATTTTGTTCTCAATTGGAAATTTATTTGAACTTATTTAAATTAATGAATAAACAAAATTGGTATCGCTTCCTTGCCAAAACTGGTTTAGTATAGAACACCACCCATCAGCTGACCAAAACTGGGTCAAGTCCAGATCCTTGACCTACATACGTTATGTACAAGTTACATCTGTGAATACATTAAACTCCTGTAAAATTCTGTCTTGCAACGCAAAAACATAATAAAATACAACATTTAAAATTAACAAAATATTATTATAATTAACAATTGGATTGACATTTAAATTATTCAAATAGACACTTTATAATTTTACATTTTCAAATTCTACTAAAATTTTCCCTGGTTTCAAACAAAATTTTACCTTTTTACTATGAACCTCTTTTCTTTGATAATCTCATCTCCATTACTTTGGGTGATTTAGTTATTTATACTAGCTTGAACAAATTGCAAATCATTCCTAAGTGATATTCTACAGCTGATCAGCTGACATCCCTAGCTAATTGTAAACACATTTCAAAATTGAGCAAATTGCATGAAATATATCTTTATCAGTTCTTATATCTAACCTACTACAATAAAATAATACATTTAAAAATATAGAATGGATACATTATACTGAATGTATGAGCATCTAGTTATTTAAACGGAGAACACAAGCATTTTTATTAGATCAACATGAGAGTTAGCAATCTTTATGATATAAAATTTAAATTCGTGGCTCATCTGAGTCACCCCCCATCCACACACAAAATTTTCAAATTTATTATTAATAATTATTATATATCATCTTTCAGTTATCATTTAAATTTTTTAATTATCATTTTTATTTAACACAATTATTTCAAATCATCTCAATATTGAATTACAATCTTTCCATCTGAGTTATACCTGTAAACATTTTTTATTATACATGATTCATACTATAAAATTTCTATACTTACAGTCCATTTAAAACGACATACACAAAACATATTCACACCACTACTTTCACCTCACCTCTGAAACATTTGACACAAATGTTAGTTTAAATCAAACAATTTATTATTTAATTACCAAATTTCCAAATCTCGTAAAAATAATTTAAATTCCTTAGACAATTTAATTTATTAACATTTAAATAATCAATCAAAATATTTAAAACATATCAAATTGTTTTAATTACATTAATTATTGAAAATACAAATTACCTAGCCATCAAAACAATTACAACTCTCTAATTACTGTTTTCAACATTAATTCTGTTTATTTATTTAAATTGCAAAATATTATCATTATTATCACTTACCTACATACATACATTGTTTACATAACATTTTACAATACCTACAATTGAATTCACTACATATTTATTTACAAATTATTCGTCATTATTATATATTCAATTTATCACACTTCATTTGGTAAAGCAGTCCATTCCAAAACCATTAATTACATGATTAAACGTTCAATAAACATTCATTGTCTCTACCCCCAATCATCGTACAAAAATCTGGTTTTACGTTTACACAGTTCATTCTTTACTAAACACATTATATTATTTTTATTAATATAAAGATTATCCAAATTCTTATATTCTTCCAAATATCAACAGGATTATTCCCTGTTATTAAATTATGTAATTTATTATTATCGAGTACAGTCCAGTCGCCTTTAGTACGATCTGTCATAAGTCAATTACAGTTTCATTATCATTATTATCTGCTGCTGTATTCGCTTTGTCATAAAGTAAGTAGTCTATTACATCAATTGCTGTACTAACTATTTCACAAGGTAAGTACTTATTATTAATAACTCTTTCAATGTCTAATCTCTGCAATAATTCGTCATAATCTCTACTAACCTTAAATAACATTACCTTCTTGTCAACATATCTTTCATCATAACACCAATTCACACTTTTTCTATCATTCCGTACAAAGGGTATTAAATCATAAAAATGCCTACTAAAAATTAAATAATTATTAAGATATACTTCGCTTTCTTGTAAGGGACTCTTGCCCTTCAAAAACATTCGTAACCAGCTTGGTTTAACATAAAACTGGGGAAAATTTACCCTCTGCCCTATATTCACAAACTCTCTCTGTAACTTATAAACACTCTCTCCTCTCTCTCTCACTGTTTCTATATTATTATGATCGCTAATTATTTTCACTGTATTATTTTTATATATCTCGTTTTCAACTATCTTACTACTATCGGTTGTTAATTTATTTTCGTAATTGTTTGTTATTTTATTATTACTCTGGTCGTCTGTTATTTCGTCACAATCATTCGTAACTGTGTTATTTTCTACCTCCTCCTTCCGCGTTCTACTCTCGTTTATTTCGTCTTGACTATTATTTATATTTATAATTATCTCACTTCTCATGCCCGCAATAGTTTTATTCATACTTTCTAACTTACTGTCTATTTCTCTTAATTTTTGGTATTGTTTGTCTATTTCTGTTTTCAATTCTATGTTACTAGCATTTATTTCTGATTTGATTTCAGTTTTCATTCCTGACATCATCTCCATTATTAACGCTAACTGATTAAATATATTTACATTATCGCTTATTTTTACGTCTACTGTCTCAATCGTTAATTCGTGTGTTGTATTGTCTACGCTCTCGTTAATATTTGTCGATACTAAATCGTCTTGCGTAACATTTAAAATTGACCCCTTCACATAAATTTGCACTCTCGCTTTTCTCTGCCATTTCGATCAGGTTGTAAATTAATTTATTTTAATTTTTAATTCACAACGTCCCTGTTAAATGGGCGCCAACTAAAGCAGATCATTGCTTTAGTAATTAAAATATTTAAAATTCGCCCCCGTTTCGGGCGTCGACTAAAGCTGAACGAGTTTAAAATAAATATTAAAAATCTAGAAATCTGTGTATACAACTGAAACTCTACTTGTGTAATGAAAAAATTTAAATTGGTATCACTTACCTTCTTAGCGAATTATCAGGGTGTCGTCTGATGTACTTAGGCAGAGAAAAACAACAGGTAATGCAATGACACACACGTATTTTACAAACATAAATAAAATGGTATTTTATTTATATAGCATGACAATTTTTCTGTTTACCTTCCGGTTTAGACTTACTAAAATACGCCTTATGGCTGAATTGTGAAACTACGTCAAATTATGATTTCTACTGTAGTTATGCTTTTTCTACCAATAACCCTCCGAACAATATTTGATTCACCTAGCCATGCTATCAAGATTTATTTATTACTGACTATATATATACTTACGACTAACTTATTTTCTACTCAAAAAACGACCCAGTATATGCTCACTCTCTCCCTCTCATACTGTAAAATTCCCCATAATTTAGATTTAGCGCTTTTTTATTGAATTTTCATCATTAATATTGGTGACTTGAAATTAATTAAAATTGAAATATTTTATCTGTTCAAACTGCTTAAATTAGGTACTCATCCCTTCATCCACGTGGTTATGCCATCACTGTTAACACTTGATTCTGCTGACACACTCCGAATATAAGTTTAGAATGTTATTATTTGTCGGTTACTTCTGTTCGATCACTATAACATGATTGACTGTTATTTTAAATCAAAATAGCAAGATTTACTGGTCGGCCGACCCTAACTAGCTCGAGCAATGTTTTATGTGACCTCGCGAGGTCTGGAGTTCTAAGTCGACTAACTTACGCTACTCTTAGCATCACTCCCGCCACAGTTCACCAGCTTGCGCTCTGATTCGTGGATAAAATCACATGACATTATGGTCATTAGTGAAATTACAGTTTACGCTCTTGGTAGCGAGTTTGGGTATTTTTGTTCTGTCCTGGGGCTCGCCACAAAGTTTGTGCTTTTTGCCAACGGAAAACGCAATCATCCGCGCACCGGTTCGCATTCCAACACCTCAAGGAGCAGTGCTTATTGCAGGGCTCTGACAAAATGTGAGTCTTGGTGCCCCGACAAAGTAAAACAAGGAATGTTAATTGTTCAAAACTGAGGCCCTGTTTGGGTAGACCTTATGTTACACTTATAATTGCAATAAAAAATAAAACCCCTCAAAATTGTCCCATTACAATACCCCCCCAATGAGAGGTTTTCTGTCGAAACAGAAAAACTCTCATTGCTAACCCTAAGAGGATCGGTGAGGATATGGAACCAACAACCCCCCTTTAATTTCTTAACACATCATGGGTAAACTACCCCCCTGGCTCGGCGACTATGGACGCATCTGAACGAGATCACTGGACTTCTCCGTAAGAGATCCCAACACCGAAAAATCGAACAGACACGCATCACAGCGTACCTTACCTTCTCTCATGCTACCCCAAAAATCCTCAAATCCCTGGCTTATATCATGCCAGATCCTCAACCGATATGTTCCCCCTTATATGCAAACTGGGTCGCCTTCAGCAATACTGGGCGCATACATGTACTTGTTAATTCCTACCTATCAAATTTTAAAAGTTTCAGTTAAATTAACATCAAAAATTTTTTTTTTTTTTCAAAACAAAAAAATTTAAATTCAAAAATTTACATTTTATAAAATTTTGTTCTCAATAGGAAATTTATTTGAACTTATTTAAATTAATGAATAAACAAAATTGGTATCGCTTCCTTGCCAAAACTGGTTTAGTATAGAACACCACCCATCAGCTGACCAAAACTGGGTCAAGTCCAGATCCTTGACCTACATACGTTATGTACAAGTTACATCTGTGAATACATTAAACTCCTGTAAAATTCTGTCTTGCAACGCAAAAACATAATAAAATACAACATTTAAAATTAACAAAATATTATTATAATTAACAATTGGATTGACATTTAAATTATTCAAATAGACACTTTATAATTTTACATTTTCAAATTCTACTAAAATTTTCCCTGGTTTCAAACAAAATTTTACCTTTTTACTATGAACCTCTTTTCTTTGATAATCTCATCTCCATTACTTTGGGTGATTTAGTTATTTATACTAGCTTGAACAAATTGCAAATCATTCCTAAGTGATATTCTACAGCTGATCAGCTGACATCCCTAGCTAATTGTAAACACATTTCAAAATTGAGCAAATTGCATGAAATATATCTTTATCAGTTCTTATATCTAACCTACTACAATAAAATAATACATTTAAAAATATAGAATGGATACATTATACTGAATGTATGAGCATCTAGTTATTTAAACGGAGAACACAAGCATTTTTATTAGATCAACATGAGAGTTAGCAATCTTTATGATATAAAATTTAAATTCGTGGCTCATCTGAGTCACCCCCCATCCACACACAAAATTTTCAAATTTATTATTACTAATTATTATATATCATCTTTCAGTTATCATTTAAATTTTTTAATTATCATTTTTATTTAACACAATTATTTCAAATCATCTCAATATTGAATTACAATCTTTCCATCTGAGTTATACCTGTAAACATTTTTTATTATACATGATTCATACTATAAAATTTCTATACTTACAGTCCATTTAAAACGACATACACAAAACATATTCACACCACTACTTTCACCTCACCTCTGAAACATTTGACACAAATGTTAGTTTAAATCAAACAATTTATTATTTAATTACCAAATTTCCAAATCTCGTAAAAATAATTTAAATTCCTTAGACAATTTAATTTATTAACATTTAAATAATCAATCAAAATATTTAAAACATATCAAATTGTTTTAATTACATTAATTATTGAAAATACAAATTACCTAGCCATCAAAACAATTACAACTCTCTAATTAGTGTTTTCAACATTAATTCTGTTTATTTATTTAAATTGCAAAATATTATCATTATTATCACTTACCTACATACATACATTGTTTACATAACATTTTACAATACCTACAATTGAATTCACTACATATTTATTTACAAATTATTCGTCATTATTATATATTCAATTTATCACACTTCATTTGGTAAAGCAGTCCATTCCAAAACCATTAATTACATGATTAAACGTTCAATAAACATTCATTGTCTCTACCCCCAATCATCGTACAAAAATCTGGTTTTACGTTTACACAGTTCATTCTTTACTAAACACATTATATTATTTTTATTAATATAAAGATTATCCAAATTCTTATATTCTTCCAAATATCAACAGGATTATTCCCTGTTATTAAATTATGTAATTTATTATTATCGAGTACAGTCCAGTCGCCTTTAGTACGATCTGTCATAAGTCAATTACAGTTTCATTATCATTATTATCTGCTGCTGTATTCGCTTTGTCATAAAGTAAGTAGTCTATTACATCAATTGCTGTACTAACTATTTCACAAGGTAAGTACTTATTATTAATAACTCTTTCAATGTCTAATCTCTGCAATAATTCGTCATAATCTCTACTAACCTTAAATAACATTACCTTCTTGTCAACATATCTTTCATCATAACACCAATTCACACTTTTTCTATCATTCCGTACAAAGGGTATTAAATCATAAAAATGCCTACTAAAAATTAAATAATTATTAAGATATACTTCGCTTTCTTGTAAGGGACTCTTGCCCTTCAAAAACATTCGTAACCAGCTTGGTTTAACATAAAACTGGGGAAAATTTACCCTCTGCCCTATATTCACAAACTCTCTCTGTAACTTATAAACACTCTCTCCTCTCTCTCTCACTGTTTCTATATTATTATGATCGCTAATTATTTTCACTGTATTATTTTTATATATCTCGTTTTCAACTATCTTACTACTATCGGTTGTTAATTTATTTTCGTAATTGTTTGTTATTTTATTATTACTCTGGTCGTCTGTTATTTCGTCACAATCATTCGTAACTGTGTTATTTTCTACCTCCTCCTTCCGCGTTCTACTCTCGTTTATTTCGTCTTGACTATTATTTATATTTATAATTATCTCACTTCTCATGCCCGCAATAGTTTTATTCATACTTTCTAACTTACTGTCTATTTCTCTTAATTTTTGGTATTGTTTGTCTATTTCTGTTTTCAATTCTATGTTACTAGCATTTATTTCTGATTTGATTTCAGTTTTCATTCCTGACATCATCTCCATTATTAACGCTAACTGATTAAATATATTTACATTATCGCTTTTTTTTGCGTCTACTGTCTCAATCGTTAATTCGTGTGTTGTATTGTCTACGCTCTCGTTAATATTTGTCGATACTAAATCGTCTTGCGTAACATTTAAAATTGACCCCTCCACAATATCTTCACATAAATTTGCACTCTCGCTTTTCTCTGCCATTTCGATCAGGTTGTAAATTAATTTATTTTAATTTTTAATTCACAACGTCCCTGTTAAATGGGCGCCAACTAAAGCAGATCAGTGCTTTAGTAATTAAAATATTTAAAATTCGCCCCCGTTTCGGGCGTCGACTAAAGCTGAACGAGTTTAAAATAAATATTAAAAATCTAGAAATCTGTGTATACAACTGAAACTCTACTTGTGTAATGAAAAAATTTAAATTGGTATCACTTACCTTCTTAGCGAATTATCAGGGTGTCGTCTGATGTACTTAGGCAGAGAAAAACAACAGGTAATGCAATGACACACACGTATTTTACAAACATAAATAAAATGGTATTTTATTTATATAGCATGACAATTTTTCTGTTTACCTTCCGGTTTAGACTTACTAAAATACGCCTTATGGCTGAATTGTGAAACTACGTCAAATTATGATTTCTACTGTAGTTATGCTTTTTCTACCAATAACCCTCCGAACAATATTTGATTCACCTAGCCATGCTATCAAGATTTATTTATTACTGACTATATATATACTTACGACTAACTTATTTTCTACTCAAAAAACGACCCAGTATATGCTCACTCTCTCCCTCTCATACTGTAAAATTCCCCATAATTTAGATTTAGCGCTTTTTTATTGAATTTTCATCATTAATATTGGTGACTTGAAATTAATTAAAATTGAAATATTTTATCTGTTCAAACTGCTTAAATTAGGTACTCATCCCTTCATCCACGTGGTTATGCCATCACTGTTAACACTTGATTCTGCTGACACACTCCGAATATAAGTTTAGAATGTTATTATTTGTCGGTTACTTCTGTTCGATCACTATAACATGATTGACTGTTATTTTAAATCAAAATAGCAAGATTTACTGGTCGGCCGACCCTAACTAGCTCGAGCAATGTTTTATGTGACCTCGCGAGGTCTGGAGTTCTAAGTCGACTAACTTACGCTACTCTTAGCATCACTCCCGCCACAGTTCACCAGCTTGCGCTCTGATTCGTGGATAAAATCACATGACATTATGGTCATTAGTGAAATTACAGTTTACGCTCTTGGTAGCGAGTTTGGGTATTTTTGTTCTGTCCTGGGGCTCGCCACAAAGTTTGTGCTTTTTGCCAACGGAAAACGCAATCATCCGCGCACCGGTTCGCATTCCAACACCTCAAGGAGCAGTGCTTATTGCAGGGCTCTGACAAAATGTGAGTCTTGGTGCCCCGACAAAGTAAAACAAGGAATGTTAATTGTTCAAAACTGAGGCCCTGTTTGGGTAGACCTTATGTTACACTTATAATTGCAATAAAAAATAAAACCCCTCAAAATTGTCCCATTACAATACCCCCCCAATGAGAGGTTTTCTGTCGAAACAGAAAAACTCTCATTGCTAACCCTAAGAGGATCGGTGAGGATATGGAACCAACAACCCCCCTTTAATTTCTTAACACATCATGGGTAAACTACCCCCCTGGCTCGGCGACTATGGACGCATCTGAACGAGATCACTGGACTTCTCCGTAAGAGATCCCAACACCGAAAAATCGAACAGACACGCATCACAGCGTACCTTACCTTCTCTCATGCTACCCCAAAAATCCTCAAATCCCTGGCTTATATCATGCCAGATCCTCAACCGATATGTTCCCCCTTATATGCAAACTGGGTCGCCTTCAGCAATACTGGGCGCATACATGTACTTGTTAATTCCTACCTATCAAATTTTAAAAGTTTCAGTTAAATTAACATCAAAAATTTTTTTTTTTTTTTCAAAACAAAAAAATTTAAATTCAAAAATTTACATTTTATAAAATTTTGTTCTCAATTGGAAATTTATTTGAACTTATTTAAATTAATGAATAAACAAAATTGGTATCGCTTCCTTGCCAAAACTGGTTTAGTATAGAACACCACCCATCAGCTGACCAAAACTGGGTCAAGTCCAGATCCTTGACCTACATACGTTATGTACAAGTTACATCTGTGAATACATTAAACTCCTGTAAAATTCTGTCTTGCAACGCAAAAACATAATAAAATACAACATTTAAAATTAACAAAATATTATTATAATTAACAATTGGATTGACATTTAAATTATTCAAATAGACACTTTATAATTTTACATTTTCAAATTCTACTAAAATTTTCCCTGGTTTCAAACAAAATTTTACCTTTTTACTATGAACCTCTTTTCTTTGATAATCTCATCTCCATTACTTTGGGTGATTTAGTTATTTATACTAGCTTGAACAAATTGCAAATCATTCCTAAGTGATATTCTACAGCTGATCAGCTGACATCCCTAGCTAATTGTAAACACATTTCAAAATTGAGCAAATTGCATGAAATATATCTTTATCAGTTCTTATATCTAACCTACTACAATAAAATAATACATTTAAAAATATAGAATGGATACATTATACTGAATGTATGAGCATCTAGTTATTTAAACGGAGAACACAAGCATTTTTATTAGATCAACATGAGAGTTAGCAATCTTTATGATATAAAATTTAAATTCGTGGCTCATCTGAGTCACCCCCCATCCACACACAAAATTTTCAAATTTATTATTAATAATTATTATATATCATCTTTCAGTTATCATTTAAATTTTTTAATTATTTTTATTTAACACAATTATTTCAAATCATCTCAATATTGAATTACAATCTTTCCATCTGAGTTATACCTGTAAACATTTTTTATTATACATGATTCATACTATAAAATTTCTATACTTACAGTCCATTTAAAACGACATACACAAAACATATTCACACCACTACTTTCACCTCACCTCTGAAACATTTGACACAAATGTTAGTTTAAATCAAACAATTTATTATTTAATTACCAAATTTCCAAATCTCGTAAAAATAATTTAAATTCCTTAGACAATTTAATTTATTAACATTTAAATAATCAATCAAAATATTTAAAACATATCAAATTGTTTTAATTACATTAATTATTGAAAATACAAATTACCTAGCCATCAAAACAATTACAACTCTCTAATTACTGTTTTCAACATTAATTCTGTTTATTTATTTAAATTGCAAAATATTATCATTATTATCACTTACCTACATACATACATTGTTTACATAACATTTTACAATACCTACAATTGAATTCACTACATATTTATTTACAAATTATTCGTCATTATTATATATTCAATTTATCACACTTCATTTGGTAAAGCAGTCCATTCCAAAACCATTAATTACATGATTAAACGTTCAATAAACATTCATTGTCTCTACCCCCAATCATCGTACAAAAATCTGGTTTTACGTTTACACAGTTCATTCTTTACTAAACACATTATATTATTTTTATTAATATAAAGATTATCCAAATTCTTATATTCTTCCAAATATCAACAGGATTATTCCCTGTTATTAAATTATGTAATTTATTATTATCGAGTACAGTCCAGTCGCCTTTAGTACGATCTGTCATAAGTCAATTACAGTTTCATTATCATTATTATCTGCTGCTGTATTCGCTTTGTCATAAAGTAAGTAGTCTATTACATCAATTGCTGTACTAACTATTTCACAAGGTAAGTACTTATTATTAATAACTCTTTCAATGTCTAATCTCTGCAATAATTCGTCATAATCTCTACTAACCTTAAATAACATTACCTTCTTGTCAACATATCTTTCATCATAACACCAATTCACACTTTTTCTATCATTCCGTACAAAGGGTATTAAATCATAAAAATGCCTACTAAAAATTAAATAATTATTAAGATATACTTCGCTTTCTTGTAAGGGACTCTTGCCCTTCAAAAACATTCGTAACCAGCTTGGTTTAACATAAAACTGGGGAAAATTTACCCTCTGCCCTATATTCACAAACTCTCTCTGTAACTTATAAACACTCTCTCCTCTCTCTCTCACTGTTTCTATATTATTATGATCGCTAATTATTTTCACTGTATTATTTTTATATATCTCGTTTTCAACTATCTTACTACTATCGGTTGTTAATTTATTTTCGTAATTGTTTGTTATTTTATTATTACTCTGGTCGTCTGTTATTTCGTCACAATCATTCGTAACTGTGTTATTTTCTACCTCCTCCTTCCGCGTTCTACTCTCGTTTATTTCGTCTTGACTATTATTTATATTTATAATTATCTCACTTCTCATGCCCGCAATAGTTTTATTCATACTTTCTAACTTACTGTCTATTTCTCTTAATTTTTGGTATTGTTTGTCTATTTCTGTTTTCAATTCTATGTTACTAGCATTTATTTCTGATTTGATTTCAGTTTTCATTCCTGACATCATCTCCATTATTAACGCTAACTGATTAAATATATTTACATTATCGCTTATTTTTACGTCTACTGTCTCAATCGTTAATTCGTGTGTTGTATTGTCTACGCTCTCGTTAATATTTGTCGATACTAAATCGTCTTGCGTAACATTTAAAATTGACCCCTTCACATAAATTTGCACTCTCGCTTTTCTCTGCCATTTCGATCAGGTTGTAAATTAATTTATTTTAATTTTTAATTCACAACGTCCCTGTTAAATGGGCGCCAACTAAAGCAGATCATTGCTTTAGTAATTAAAATATTTAAAATTCGCCCCCGTTTCGGGCGTCGACTAAAGCTGAACGAGTTTAAAATAAATATTAAAAATCTAGAAATCTGTGTATACAACTGAAACTCTACTTGTGTAATGAAAAAATTTAAATTGGTATCACTTACCTTCTTAGCGAATTATCAGGGTGTCGTCTGATGTACTTAGGCAGAGAAAAACAACAGGTAATGCAATGACACACACGTATTTTACAAACATAAATAAAATGGTATTTTATTTATATAGCATGACAATTTTTCTGTTTACCTTCCGGTTTAGACTTACTAAAATACGCCTTATGGCTGAATTGTGAAACTACGTCAAATTATGATTTCTACTGTAGTTATGCTTTTTCTACCAATAACCCTCCGAACAATATTTGATTCACCTAGCCATGCTATCAAGATTTATTTATTACTGACTATATATATACTTACGACTAACTTATTTTCTACTCAAAAAACGACCCAGTATATGCTCACTCTCTCCCTCTCATACTGTAAAATTCCCCATAATTTAGATTTAGCGCTTTTTTATTGAATTTTCATCATTAATATTGGTGACTTGAAATTAATTAAAATTGAAATATTTTATCTGTTCAAACTGCTTAAATTAGGTACTCATCCCTTCATCCACGTGGTTATGCCATCACTGTTAACACTTGATTCTGCTGACACACTCCGAATATAAGTTTAGAATGTTATTATTTGTCGGTTACTTCTGTTCGATCACTATAACATGATTGACTGTTATTTTAAATCAAAATAGCAAGATTTACTGGTCGGCCGACCCTAACTAGCTCGAGCAATGTTTTATGTGACCTCGCGAGGTCTGGAGTTCTAAGTCGACTAACTTACGCTACTCTTAGCATCACTCCCGCCACAGTTCACCAGCTTGCGCTCTGATTCGTGGATAAAATCACATGACATTATGGTCATTAGTGAAATTACAGTTTACGCTCTTGGTAGCGAGTTTGGGTATTTTTGTTCTGTCCTGGGGCTCGCCACAAAGTTTGTGCTTTTTGCCAACGGAAAACGCAATCATCCGCGCACCGGTTCGCATTCCAACACCTCAAGGAGCAGTGCTTATTGCAGGGCTCTGACAAAATGTGAGTCTTGGTGCCCCGACAAAGTAAAACAAGGAATGTTAATTGTTCAAAACTGAGGCCCTGTTTGGGTAGACCTTATGTTACACTTATAATTGCAATAAAAAATAAAACCCCTCAAAATTGTCCCATTACAATACCCCCCCCCAATGAGAGGTTTTCTGTCGAAACAGAAAAACTCTCATTGCTAACCCTAAGAGGATCGGTGAGGATATGGAGCCAACAACCCCCCTTTAATTTCTTAACACATCATGGGTAAACTACCCCCCTGGCTCGGCGACTATGGACGCATCTGAACGAGATCACTGGACTTCTCCGTAAGAGATCCCAACACCGAAAAATCGAACAGACACGCATCACAGCGTACCTTACCTTCTCTCATGCTACCCCAAAAATCCTCAAATCCCTGGCTTATATCATGCCAGATCCTCAACCGATATGTTCCCCCTTATATGCAAACTGGGTCGCCTTCAGCAATACTGGGCGCATACATGTACTTGTTAATTCCTACCTATCAAATTTTAAAAGTTTCAGTTAAATTAACATCAAACATTTTTTTTTTTTCAAAACAAAAAAATTTAAATTCAAAAATTTACATTTTATAAAATTTTGTTCTCAATAGGAAATTTATTTGAACTTATTTAAATTAATGAATAAACAAAATTGGTATCGCTTCCTTGCCAAAACTGGTTTAGTATAGAACACCACCCATCAGCTGACCAAAACTGGGTCAAGTCCAGATCCTTGACCTACATACGTTATGTACAAGTTACATCTGTGAATACATTAAACTCCTGTAAAATTCTGTCTTGCAACGCAAAAACATAATAAAATACAACATTTAAAATTAACAAAATATTATTATAATTAACAATTGGATTGACATTTAAATTATTCAAATAGACACTTTATAATTTTACATTTTCAAATTCTACTAAAATTTTCCCTGGTTTCAATCAAAATTTTACCTTTTTACTATGAACCTCTTTTCTTTGATAATCTCATCTCCATTACTTTGGGTGATTTAGTTATTTATACTAGCTTGAACAAATTGCAAATCATTCCTAAGTGATATTCTACAGCTGATCAGCTGACATCCCTAGCTAATTGTAAACACATTTCAAAATTGAGCAAATTGCATGAAATATATCTTTATCAGTTCTTATATCTAACCTACTACAATAAAATAATACATTTAAAAATATAGAATGGATACATTATACTGAATGTATGAGCATCTAGTTATTTAAACGGAGAACACAAGCATTTTTATTAGATCAACATGAGAGTTAGCAATCTTTATGATATAAAATTTAAATTCGTGGCTCATCTGAGTCACCCCCCATCCACACACAAAATTTTCAAATTTATTATTAATAATTATTATATATCATCTTTCAGTTATCATTTAAATTTTTTAATTATCATTTTTATTTAACACAATTATTTCAAATCATCTCAATATTGAATTACAATCTTTCCATCTGAGTTATACCTGTAAACATTTTTTATTATACATGATTCATACTATAAAATTTCTATACTTACAGTCCATTTAAAACGACATACACAAAACATATTCACACCACTACTTTCACCTCACCTCTGAAACATTTGACACAAATGTTAGTTTAAATCAAACAATTTATTATTTAATTACCAAATTTCCAAATCTCGTAAAAATAATTTAAATTCCTTAGACAATTTAATTTATTAACATTTAAATAATCAATCAAAATATTTAAAACATATCAAATTGTTTTAATTACATTAATTATTGAAAATACAAATTACCTAGCCATCAAAACAATTACAACTCTCTAATTACTGTTTTCAACATTAATTCTGTTTATTTATTTAAATTGCAAAATATTATCATTATTATCACTTACCTACATACATACATTGTTTACATAACATTTTACAATACCTACAATTGAATTCACTACATATTTATTTACAAATTATTCGTCATTATTATATATTCAATTTATCACACTTCATTTGGTAAAGCAGTCCATTCCAAAACCATTAATTACATGATTAAACGTTCAATAAACATTCATTGTCTCTACCCCCAATCATCGTACAAAAATCTGGTTTTACGTTTACACAGTTCATTCTTTACTAAACACATTATATTATTTTTATTAATATAAAGATTATCCAAATTCTTATATTCTTCCACAATATCAACAGGATTATTCCCTGTTATTAAATTATGTAATTTATTATTATCGAGTACAGTCCAGTCGCCTTTAGTACGATCTGTCATAAGTCAATTACAGTTTCATTATCATTATTATCTGCTGCTGTATTCGCTTTGTCATAAAGTAAGTAGTCTATTACATCAATTGCTGTACTAACTATTTCACAAGGTAAGTACTTATTATTAATAACTCTTTCAATGTCTAATCTCTGCAATAATTCGTCATAATCTCTACTAACCTTAAATAACATTACCTTCTTGTCAACATATCTTTCATCATAACACCAATTCACACTTTTTCTATCATTCCGTACAAAGGGTATTAAATCATAAAAATGCCTACTAAAAATTAAATAATTATTAAGATATACTTCGCTTTCTTGTAAGGGACTCTTGCCCTTCAAAAACATTCGTAACCAGCTTGGTTTAACATAAAACTGGGGAAAATTTACCCTCTGCCCTATATTCACAAACTCTCTCTGTAACTTATAAACACTCTCTCCTCTCTCTCTCACTGTTTCTATATTATTATGATCGCTAATTATTTTCACTGTATTATTTTTATATATCTCGTTTTCAACTATCTTACTACTATCGGGTGTTAATTTATTTTCGTAATTGTTTGTTATTTTATTATTACTCTGGTCGTCTGTTATTTCGTCACAATCATTCGTAACTGTGTTATTTTCTACCTCCTCCTTCCGCGTTCTACTCTCGTTTATTTCGTCTTGACTATTATTTATATTTATAATTATCTCACTTCTCATGCCCGCAATAGTTTTATTCATACTTTCTAACTTATTGTCTATTTCTCTTAATTTTTGGTATTGTTTGTCTATTTCTGTTTTCAATTCTATGTTACTAGCATTTATTTCTGATTTGATTTCAGTTTTCATTCCTGACATCATCTCCATTATTAACGCTAACTGATTAAATATATTTACATTATCGCTTATTTTTACGTCTACTGTCTCAATCGTTAATTCGTGTGTTGTATTGTCTACGCTCTCGTTAATATTTGTCGATACTAAATCGTCTTGCGTAACATTTAAAATTGACCCCTTCACATAAATTTGCACTCTCGCTTTTCTCTGCCATTTCGATCAGGTTGTAAATTAATTTATTTTAATTTTTAATTCACAACGTCCCTGTTAAATGGGCGCCAACTAAAGCAGATCATTGCTTTAGTAATTAAAATATTTAAAATTCGCCCCCGTTTCGGGCGTCGACTAAAGCTGAACGAGTTTAAAATAAATATTAAAAATCTAGAAATCTGTGTATACAACTGAAACTCTACTTGTGTAATGAAAAAATTTAAATTGGTATCACTTACCTTCTTAGCGAATTATCAGGGTGTCGTCTGATGTACTTAGGCAGAGAAAAACAACAGGTAATGCAATGACACACACGTATTTTACAAACATAAATAAAATGGTATTTTATTTATATAGCATGACAATTTTTCTGTTTACCTTCCGGTTTAGACTTACTAAAATACGCCTTATGGCTGAATTGTGAAACTACGTCAAATTATGATTTCTACTGTAGTTATGCTTTTTCTACCAATAACCCTCCGAACAATATTTGATTCACCTAGCCATGCTATCAAGATTTATTTATTACTGACTATATATATACTTACGACTAACTTATTTTCTACTCAAAAAACGACCCAGTATATGCTCACTCTCTCCCTCTCATACTGTAAAATTCCCCATAATTTAGATTTAGCGCTTTTTTATTGAATTTTCATCATTAATATTGGTGACTTGAAATTAATTAAAATTGAAATATTTTATCTGTTCAAACTGCTTAAATTAGGTACTCATCCCTTCATCCACGTGGTTATGCCATCACTGTTAACACTTGATTCTGCTGACACACTCCGAATATAAGTTTAGAATGTTATTATTTGTCGGTTACTTCTGTTCGATCACTATAACATGATTGACTGTTATTTTAAATCAAAATAGCAAGATTTACTGGTCGGCCGACCCTAACTAGCTCGAGCAATGTTTTATGTGACCTCGCGAGGTCTGGAGTTCTAAGTCGACTAACTTACGCTACTCTTAGCATCACTCCCGCCACAGTTCACCAGCTTGCGCTCTGATTCGTGGATAAAATCACATGACATTATGGTCATTAGTGAAATTACAGTTTACGCTCTTGGTAGCGAGTTTGGGTATTTTTGTTCTGTCCTGGGGCTCGCCACAAAGTTTGTGCTTTTTGCCAACGGAAAACGCAATCATCCGCGCACCGGTTCGCATTCCAACACCTCAAGGAGCAGTGCTTATTGCAGGGCTCTGACAAAATGTGAGTCTTGGTGCCCCGACAAAGTAAAACAAGGAATGTTAATTGTTCAAAACTGAGGCCCTGTTTGGGTAGACCTTATGTTACACTTATAATTGCAATAAAAAATAAAACCCCTCAAAATTGTCCCATTACAATACCCCCCCAATGAGAGGTTTTCTGTCGAAACAGAAAAACTCTCATTGCTAACCCTAAGAGGATCGGTGAGGATATGGAACCAACAACCCCCCTTTAATTTCTTAACACATCATGGGTAAACTACCCCCCTGGCTCGGCGACTATGGACGCATCTGAACGAGATCACTGGACTTCTCCGTAAGAGATCCCAACACCGAAAAATCGAACAGACACGCATCACAGCGTACCTTACCTTCTCTCATGCTACCCCAAAAATCCTCAAATCCCTGGCTTATATCATGCCAGATCCTCAACCGATATGTTCCCCCTTATATGCAAACTGGGTCGCCTTCAGCAATACTGGGCGCATACATGTACTTGTTAATTCCTACCTATCAAATTTTAAAAGTTTCAGTTAAATTAACATCAAAAATTTTTTTTTTTTTTCAAAACAAAAAAATTTAAATTCAAAAATTTACATTTTATAAAATTTTGTTCTCAATTGGAAATTTATTTGAACTTATTTAAATTAATGAATAAACAAAATTGGTATCGCTTCCTTGCCAAAACTGGTTTAGTATAGAACACCACCCATCAGCTGACCAAAACTGGGTCAAGTCCAGATCCTTGACCTACATACGTTATGTACAAGTTACATCTGTGAATACATTAAACTCCTGTAAAATTCTGTCTTGCAACGCAAAAACATAATAAAATACAACATTTAAAATTAACAAAATATTATTATAATTAACAATTGGATTGACATTTAAATTATTCAAATAGACACTTTATAATTTTACATTTTCAAATTCTACTAAAATTTTCCCTGGTTTCAAACAAAATTTTACCTTTTTACTATGAACCTCTTTTCTTTGATAATCTCATCTCCATTACTTTGGGTGATTTAGTTATTTATACTAGCTTGAACAAATTGCAAATCATTCCTAAGTGATATTCTACAGCTGATCAGCTGACATCCCTAGCTAATTGTAAACACATTTCAAAATTGAGCAAATTGCATGAAATATATCTTTATCAGTTCTTATATCTAACCTACTACAATAAAATAATACATTTAAAAATATAGAATGGATACATTATACTGAATGTATGAGCATCTAGTTATTTAAACGGAGAACACAAGCATTTTTATTAGATCAACATGAGAGTTAGCAATCTTTATGATATAAAATTTAAATTCGTGGCTCATCTGAGTCACCCCCCATCCACACACAAAATTTTCAAATTTATTATTAATAATTATTATATATCATCTTTCAGTTATCATTTAAATTTTTTAATTATCATTTTTATTTAACACAATTATTTCAAATCATCTCAATATTGAATTACAATCTTTCCATCTGAGTTATACCTGTAAACATTTTTTATTATACATGATTCATACTATAAAATTTCTATACTTACAGTCCATTTAAAACGACATACACAAAACATATTCACACCACTACTTTCACCTCACCTCTGAAACATTTGACACAAATGTTAGTTTAAATCAAACAATTTATTATTTAATTACCAAATTTCCAAATCTCGTAAAAATAATTTAAATTCCTTAGACAATTTAATTTATTAACATTTAAATAATCAATCAAAATATTTAAAACATATCAAATTGTTTTAATTACATTAATTATTGAAAATACAAATTACCTAGCCATCAAAACAATTACAACTCTCTAATTACTGTTTTCAACATTAATTCTGTTTATTTATTTAAATTGCAAAATATTATCATTATTATCACTTACCTACATACATACATTGTTTACATAACATTTTACAATACCTACAATTGAATTCACTACATATTTATTTACAAATTATTCGTCATTATTATATATTCAATTTATCACACTTCATTTGGTAAAGCAGTCCATTCCAAAACCATTAATTACATGATTAAACGTTCAATAAACATTCATTGTCTCTACCCCCAATCATCGTACAAAAATCTGGTTTTACGTTTACACAGTTCATTCTTTACTAAACACATTATATTATTTTTATTAATATAAAGATTATCCAAATTCTTATATTCTTCCACAATATCAACAGGATTATTCCCTGTTATTAAATTATGTAATTTATTATTATCGAGTACAGTCCAGTCGCCTTTAGTACGATCTGTCATAAGTCAATTACAGTTTCATTATCATTATTATCTGCTGCTGTATTCGCTTTGTCATAAAGTAAGTAGTCTATTACATCAATTGCTGTACTAACTATTTCACAAGGTAAGTACTTATTATTAATAACTCTTTCAATGTCTAATCTCTGCAATAATTCGTCATAATCTCTACTAACCTTAAATAACATTACCTTCTTGTCAACATATCTTTCATCATAACACCAATTCACACTTTTTCTATCATTCCGTACAAAGGGTATTAAATCATAAAAATGCCTACTAAAAATTAAATAATTATTAAGATATACTTCGCTTTCTTGTAAGGGACTCTTGCCCTTCAAAAACATTCGTAACCAGCTTGGTTTAACATAAAACTGGGGAAAATTTACCCTCTGCCCTATATTCACAAACTCTCTCTGTAACTTATAAACACTCTCTCCTCTCTCTCTCACTGTTTCTATATTATTATGATCGCTAATTATTTTCACTGTATTATTTTTATATATCTCGTTTTCAACTATCTTACTACTATCGGGTGTTAATTTATTTTCGTAATTGTTTGTTATTTTATTATTACTCTGGTCGTCTGTTATTTCGTCACAATCATTCGTAACTGTGTTATTTTCTACCTCCTCCTTCCGCGTTCTACTCTCGTTTATTTCGTCTTGACTATTATTTATATTTATAATTATCTCACTTCTCATGCCCGCAATAGTTTTATTCATACTTTCTAACTTATTGTCTATTTCTCTTAATTTTTGGTATTGTTTGTCTATTTCTGTTTTCAATTCTATGTTACTAGCATTTATTTCTGATTTGATTTCAGTTTTTATTCCTGACATCATCTCCATTATTAACGCTAACTGATTAAATATATTTACATTATCGCTTATTTTTACGTCTACTGTCTCAATCGTTAATTCGTGTGTTGTATTGTCTACGCTCTCGTTAATATTTGTCGATACTAAATCGTCTTGCGTAACATTTAAAATTGACCCCTTCACATAAATTTGCACTCTCGCTTTTCTCTGCCATTTCGATCAGGTTGTAAATTAATTTATTTTAATTTTTAATTCACAACGTCCCTGTTAAATGGGCGCCAACTAAAGCAGATCATTGCTTTAGTAATTAAAATATTTAAAATTCGCCCCCGTTTCGGGCGTCGACTAAAGCTGAACGAGTTTAAAATAAATATTAAAAATCTAGAAATCTGTGTATACAACTGAAACTCTACTTGTGTAATGAAAAAATTTAAATTGGTATCACTTACCTTCTTAGCGAATTATCAGGGTGTCGTCTGATGTACTTAGGCAGAGAAAAACAACAGGTAATGCAATGACACACACGTATTTTACAAACATAAATAAAATGGTATTTTATTTATATAGCATGACAATTTTTCTGTTTACCTTCCGGTTTAGACTTACTAAAATACGCCTTATGGCTGAATTGTGAAACTACGTCAAATTATGATTTCTACTGTAGTTATGCTTTTTCTACCAATAACCCTCCGAACAATATTTGATTCACCTAGCCATGCTATCAAGATTTATTTATTACTGACTATATATATACTTACGACTAACTTATTTTCTACTCAAAAAACGACCCAGTATATGCTCACTCTCTCCCTCTCATACTGTAAAATTCCCCATAATTTAGATTTAGCGCTTTTTTATTGAATTTTCATCATTAATATTGGTGACTTGAAATTAATTAAAATTGAAATATTTTATCTGTTCAAACTGCTTAAATTAGGTACTCATCCCTTCATCCACGTGGTTATGCCATCACTGTTAACACTTGATTCTGCTGACACACTCCGAATATAAGTTTAGAATGTTATTATTTGTCGGTTACTTCTGTTCGATCACTATAACATGATTGACTGTTATTTTAAATCAAAATAGCAAGATTTACTGGTCGGCCGACCCTAACTAGCTCGAGCAATGTTTTATGTGACCTCGCGAGGTCTGGAGTTCTAAGTCGACTAACTTACGCTACTCTTAGCATCACTCCCGCCACAGTTCACCAGCTTGCGCTCTGATTCGTGGATAAAATCACATGACATTATGGTCATTAGTGAAATTACAGTTTACGCTCTTGGTAGCGAGTTTGGGTATTTTTGTTCTGTCCTGGGGCTCGCCACAAAGTTTGTGCTTTTTGCCAACGGAAAACGCAATCATCCGCGCACCGGTTCGCATTCCAACACCTCAAGGAGCAGTGCTTATTGCAGGGCTCTGACAAAATGTGAGTCTTGGTGCCCCGACAAAGTAAAACAAGGAATGTTAATTGTTCAAAACTGAGGCCCTGTTTGGGTAGACCTTATGTTACACTTATAATTGCAATAAAAAATAAAACCCCTCAAAATTGTCCCATTACAATACCCCCCCAATGAGAGGTTTTCTGTCGAAACAGAAAAACTCTCATTGCTAACCCTAAGAGGATCGGTGAGGATATGGAACCAACAACCCCCCTTTAATTTCTTAACACATCATGGGTAAACTACCCCCCTGGCTCGGCGACTATGGACGCATCTGAACGAGATCACTGGACTTCTCCGTAAGAGATCCCAACACCGAAAAATCGAACAGACACGCATCACAGCGTACCTTACCTTCTCTCATGCTACCCCAAAAATCCTCAAATCCCTGGCTTATATCATGCCAGATCCTCAACCGATATGTTCCCCCTTATATGCAAACTGGGTCGCCTTCAGCAATACTGGGCGCATACATGTACTTGTTAATTCCTACCTATCAAATTTTAAAAGTTTCAGTTAAATTAACATCAAAAATTTTTTTTTTTTTTTCAAAACAAAAAAATTTAAATTCAAAAATTTACATTTTATAAAATTTTGTTCTCAATTGGAAATTTATTTGAACTTATTTAAATTAATGAATAAACAAAATTGGTATCGCTTCCTTGCCAAAACTGGTTTAGTATAGAACACCACCCATCAGCTGACCAAAACTGGGTCAAGTCCAGATCCTTGACCTACATACGTTATGTACAAGTTACATCTGTGAATACATTAAACTCCTGTAAAATTCTGTCTTGCAACGCAAAAACATAATAAAATACAACATTTAAAATTAACAAAATATTATTATAATTAACAATTGGATTGACATTTAAATTATTCAAATAGACACTTTATAATTTTACATTTTCAAATTCTACTAAAATTTTCCCTGGTTTCAAACAAAATTTTACCTTTTTACTATGAACCTCTTTTCTTTGATAATCTCATCTCCATTACTTTGGGTGATTTAGTTATTTATACTAGCTTGAACAAATTGCAAATCATTCCTAAGTGATATTCTACAGCTGATCAGCTGACATCCCTAGCTAATTGTAAACACATTTCAAAATTGAGCAAATTGCATGAAATATATCTTTATCAGTTCTTATATCTAACCTACTACAATAAAATAATACATTTAAAAATATAGAATGGATACATTATACTGAATGTATGAGCATCTAGTTATTTAAACGGAGAACACAAGCATTTTTATTAGATCAACATGAGAGTTAGCAATCTTTATGATATAAAATTTAAATTCGTGGCTCATCTGAGTCACCCCCCATCCACACACAAAATTTTCAAATTTATTATTAATAATTATTATATATCATCTTTCAGTTATCATTTAAATTTTTTAATTATCATTTTTATTTAACACAATTATTTCAAATCATCTCAATATTGAATTACAATCTTTCCATCTGAGTTATACCTGTAAACATTTTTTATTATACATGATTCATACTATAAAATTTCTATACTTACAGTCCATTTAAAACGACATACACAAAACATATTCACACCACTACTTTCACCTCACCTCTGAAACATTTGACACAAATGTTAGTTTAAATCAAACAATTTATTATTTAATTACCAAATTTCCAAATCTCGTAAAAATAATTTAAATTCCTTAGACAATTTAATTTATTAACATTTAAATAATCAATCAAAATATTTAAAACATATCAAATTGTTTTAATTACATTAATTATTGAAAATACAAATTACCTAGCCATCAAAACAATTACAACTCTCTAATTACTGTTTTCAACATTAATCTGTTTATTTATTAAATTGCAAATATTATCATTATTATCACTTACTACATACATACATTGTTTACATAACATTTTACAATACCTACAATTGAATTCACTACATATTTATTTACAAATTATTCGTCATTATTATATATTCAATTTATCACACTTCATTTGGTAAAGCAGTCCATTCCAAAACCATTAATTACATGATTAAACGTTCAATAAACATTCATTGTCTCTACCCCCAATCATCGTACAAAAATCTGGTTTTACGTTTACACAGTTCATTCTTTACTAAACAGCATTATATTATTTTTATTAATTAAAGATTATCCAAATTCTTATATTCTTCCACAATATCAACAGGATTATTCCCTGTTATTAAATTATGTAATTTATTATTATCGAGTACAGTCCAGTCGCCTTTAGTACGATCTGTCATAAGTCAATTACAGTTTCATTATCATTATTATCTGCTGCTGTATTCGCTTTGTCATAAGTAAGTAGTCTATTACATCAATTGCTGTACTAACTATTTCACAAGGTAAGTACTTTATTATTAATAACTCTTTCAATGTCTAATCTCTGCAATAATTCGTCATAATCTCTACTAACCTTAAATAACATTACCTTCTTGTCAACATATCTTTCATCATAACACCAATTCACACTTTTTCTATCATTCCGTACAAAGGGTATTAAATCATAAAAATGCCTACTAAAAATAAATAATTATTAAGATATACTTCGCTTTCTTGTAAGGGACTCTTGCCCTTCAAAAACATTCGTAACCAGCTTGGTTTAACATAAACTGGGGAAAATTTACCTCTGCCCTATATTCACAAACTCTCTCTGTAACTTATAAACACTCTCTCCTCTCTCTCTCACTGTTTCTATATTATTATGATCGCTAATTATTTCACTGTATTATTTTTATATATCTCGTTTTCAACTATCTTACTACTATCGGGTGTTAATTTATTTTCGTAATTGTTTGTTATTTTATTATTACTCTGGTCGTCTGTTATTTCGTTATTTCGTCACAATCATTCGTAACTGTGTTATTTTCTACCTCCTCCTTCCGCGTTCTACTCTCGTTTATTTCGTCTTGACTATTATTTATATTTATAATTATCTCACTTCTCATGCCCGCAATAGTTTTATTCATACTTTCTAACTTATTGTCTATTTCTCTTAATTTTTGGTATTGTTTGTCTATTTCTGTTTTCAATTCTATGTTACTAGCATTTATTTCTGATTTGATTTCAGTTTTTATTCCTGACATCATCTCCATTATTAACGCTAACTGATTAAATATATTTACATTATCGCTTATTTTTACGTCTACTGTCTCAATCGTTAATTCGTGTGTTGTATTGTCTACGCTCTCGTTAATATTTGTCGATACTAAATCGTCTTGCGTAACATTTAAAATTGACCCCTTCACATAAATTTGCACTCTCGCTTTTCTCTGCCATTTCGATCAGGTTGTAATTAATTTATTTTAATTTTTAATTCACAACGTCCCTGTTAAATGGGCGCCAACTAAAGCAGATCATTGCTTTAGTAATTAAAATATTTAAAATTCGCCCCCGTTTCGGGCGTCGACTAAAGCTGAACGAGTTTAAAATAAATATTAAAAATCTAGAAATCTGTGTATACAACTGAAACTCTACTTGTGTAATGAAAAAATTTAAATTGGTATCACTTACCTTCTTAGCGAATTATCAGGGTGTCGTCTGATGTACTTAGGCAGAGAAAAACAACAGGTAATGCAATGACACACACGTATTTTTACAAACATAAATAAAATGGTATTTTATTTATATAGCATGACAATTTTTCTGTTTACCTTCCGGTTTAGACTTACTAAAATACGCCTTATGGCTGAATTGTGAAACTACGTCAAATTATGATTTCTACTGTAGTTATGCTTTTTTCTACCAATAACCCTCCGAACAATATTTGATTCACCTAGCCATGCTATCAAGATTTATTTATTACTGACTATATATATACTTACGACTAACTTATTTTCTACTCAAAAAACGACCCAGTATATGCTCACTCTCTCCCTCTCATACTGTAAAATTCCCCATAATTTAGATTTAGCGCTTTTTTATTGAATTTTCATCATTAATATTGGTGACTTGAAATTAATTAAAATGAAATATTTTATCTGTTCAAACTGCTTAAATTAGGTACTCATCCCTTCATCCACGTGGTTATGCCATCACTGTTAACACTTGATTCTGCTGACACACTCCGAATATAAGTTTAGAATGTTATTATTTGTCGGTTACTTCTGTTCGATCACTATAACATGATTGACTGTTATTTTAAATCAAAATAGCAAGATTTACTGGTCGGCCGACCCTAACTAGCTCGAGCAATGTTTTATGTGACCTCGCGAGGTCTGGAGTTCTAAGTCGACTAACTTACGCTACTCTTAGCATCACTCCCGCCACAGTTCACCAGCTTGCGCTCTGATTCGTGGATAAAATCACATGACATTATGGTCATTAGTGAAATTACAGTTTACGCTCTTGGTAGCGAGTTTGGGTATTTTTGTTCTGTCCTGGGGCTCGCCACAAAGTTTGTGCTTTTTGCCAACGGAAAACGCAATCATCCGCGCACCGGTTCGCATTCCAACACCTCAAGGAGCAGTGCTTATTGCAGGGCTCTGACAAAATGTGAGTCTTGGTGCCCCGACAAAGTAAAACAAGGAATGTTAATTGTTCAAAACTGAGGCCCTGTTTGGGTAGACCTTATGTTACACTTATAATTGCAATAAAAAATAAAACCCCTCAAAATTGTCCCATTACAATACCCCCCCAATGAGAGGTTTTCTGTCGAAACAGAAAAACTCTCATTGCTAACCCTAAGAGGATCGGTGAGGATATGGAACCAACAACCCCCCTTTAATTTCTTAACACATCATGGGTAAACTACCCCCCTGGCTCGGCGACTATGGACGCATCTGAACGAGATCACTGGACTTCTCCGTAAGAGATCCCAACACCGAAAAATCGAACAGACACGCATCACAGCGTACCTTACCTTCTCTCATGCTACCCCAAAAATCCTCAAATCCCTGGCTTATATCATGCCAGATCCTCAACCGATATGTTCCCCCTTATATGCAAACTGGGTCGCCTTCAGCAATACTGGGCGCATACATGTACTTGTTAATTCCTACCTATCAAATTTTAAAAGTTTCAGTTAAATTAACATCAAAAATTTTTTTTTTTTTCAAAACAAAAAAATTTAAATTCAAAAATTTACATTTTATAAAATTTTGTTCTCAATTGGAAATTTATTTGAACTTATTTAAATTAATGAATAAACAAAATTGGTATCGCTTCCTTGCCAAAACTGGTTTAGTATAGAACACCACCCATCAGCTGACCAAAACTGGGTCAAGTCCAGATCCTTGACCTACATACGTTATGTACAAGTTACATCTGTGAATACATTAAACTCCTGTAAAATTCTGTCTTGCAACGCAAAAACATAATAAAATACAACATTTAAAATTAACAAAATATTATTATAATTAACAATTGGATTGACATTTAAATTATTCAAATAGACACTTTATAATTTTACATTTTCAAATTCTACTAAAATTTTCCCTGGTTTCAAACAAAATTTTACCTTTTTACTATGAACCTCTTTTCTTTGATAATCTCATCTCCATTACTTTGGGTGATTTAGTTATTTATACTAGCTTGAACAAATTGCAAATCATTCCTAAGTGATATTCTACAGCTGATCAGCTGACATCCCTAGCTAATTGTAAACACATTTCAAAATTGAGCAAATTGCATGAAATATATCTTTATCAGTTCTTATATCTAACCTACTACAATAAAATAATACATTTAAAAATATAGAATGGATACATTATACTGAATGTATGAGCATCTAGTTATTTAAACGGAGAACACAAGCATTTTTATTAGATCAACATGAGAGTTAGCAATTTTATTGATATAAAATTTAAATTCGTGGCTCATCTGAGTCACCCCCCATCCACACACAAAATTTTCAAATTTATTATTAATAATTATTATATATCATCTTTCAGTTATCATTTAAATTTTTTAATTATCATTTTTATTTAACACAATTATTTCAAATCATCTCAATATTGAATTACAATCTTTCCATCTGAGTTATACCTGTAAACATTTTTTATTATACATGATTCATACTATAAAATTTCTATACTTACAGTCCATTTAAAACGACATACACAAAACATATTCACACCACTACTTTCACCTCACCTCTGAAACATTTGACACAAATGTTAGTTTAAATCAAACAATTTATTATTTAATTACCAAATTTCCAAATCTCGTAAAAATAATTTAAATTCCTTAGACAATTTAATTTATTAACATTTAAATAATCAATCAAAATATTTAAAACATATCAAATTGTTTTAATTACATTAATTATTGAAAATACAAATTACCTAGCCATCAAAACAATTACAACTCTCTAATTACTGTTTTCAACATTAATTCTGTTTATTTATTTAAATTGCAAAATATTATCATTATTATCACTTACCTACATACATACATTGTTTACATAACATTTTACAATACCTACAATTGAATTCACTACATATTTATTTACAAATTATTCGTCATTATTATATATTCAATTTATCACACTTCATTTGGTAAAGCAGTCCATTCCAAAACCATTAATTACATGATTAAACGTTCAATAAACATTCATTGTCTCTACCCCCAATCATCGTACAAAAATCTGGTTTTACGTTTACACAGTTCATTCTTTACTAAACACATTATATTATTTTTATTAATATAAAGATTATCCAAATTCTTATATTCTTCCAAATATCAACAGGATTATTCCCTGTTATTAAATTATGTAATTTATTATTATCGAGTACAGTCCAGTCGCCTTTAGTACGATCTGTCATAAGTCAATTACAGTTTCATTATCATTATTATCTGCTGCTGTATTCGCTTTGTCATAAAGTAAGTAGTCTATTACATCAATTGCTGTACTAACTATTTCACAAGGTAAGTACTTATTATTAATAACTCTTTCAATGTCTAATCTCTGCAATAATTCGTCATAATCTCTACTAACCTTAAATAACATTACCTTCTTGTCAACATATCTTTCATCATAACACCAATTCACACTTTTTCTATCATTCCGTACAAAGGGTATTAAATCATAAAAATGCCTACTAAAAATTAAATAATTATTAAGATATACTTCGCTTTCTTGTAAGGGACTCTTGCCCTTCAAAAACATTCGTAACCAGCTTGGTTTAACATAAAACTGGGGAAAATTTACCCTCTGCCCTATATTCACAAACTCTCTCTGTAACTTATAAACACTCTCTCCTCTCTCTCTCACTGTTTCTATATTATTATGATCGCTAATTATTTTCACTGTATTATTTTTATATATCTCGTTTTCAACTATCTTACTACTATCGGTTGTTAATTTATTTTCGTAATTGTTTGTTATTTTATTATTACTCTGGTCGTCTGTTATTTCGTCACAATCATTCGTAACTGTGTTATTTTCTACCTCCTCCTTCCGCGTTCTACTCTCGTTTATTTCGTCTTGACTATTATTTATATTTATAATTATCTCACTTCTCATGCCCGCAATAGTTTTATTCATACTTTCTAACTTACTGTCTATTTCTCTTAATTTTTGGTATTGTTTGTCTATTTCTGTTTTCAATTCTATGTTACTAGCATTTATTTCTGATTTGATTTCAGTTTTCATTCCTGACATCATCTCCATTATTAACGCTAACTGATTAAATATATTTACATTATCGCTTATTTTTACGTCTACTGTCTCAATCGTTAATTCGTGTGTTGTATTGTCTACGCTCTCGTTAATATTTGTCGATACTAAATCGTCTTGCGTAACATTTAAAATTGACCCCTTCACATAAATTTGCACTCTCGCTTTTCTCTGCCATTTCGATCAGGTTGTAAATTAATTTATTTTAATTTTTAATTCACAACGTCCCTGTTAAATGGGCGCCAACTAAAGCAGATCATTGCTTTAGTAATTAAAATATTTAAAATTCGCCCCCGTTTCGGGCGTCGACTAAAGCTGAACGAGTTTAAAATAAATATTAAAAATCTAGAAATCTGTGTATACAACTGAAACTCTACTTGTGTAATGAAAAAATTTAAATTGGTATCACTTACCTTCTTAGCGAATTATCAGGGTGTCGTCTGATGTACTTAGGCAGAGAAAAACAACAGGTAATGCAATGACACACACGTATTTTACAAACATAAATAAAATGGTATTTTATTTATATAGCATGACAATTTTTCTGTTTACCTTCCGGTTTAGACTTACTAAAATACGCCTTATGGCTGAATTGTGAAACTACGTCAAATTATGATTTCTACTGTAGTTATGCTTTTTCTACCAATAACCCTCCGAACAATATTTGATTCACCTAGCCATGCTATCAAGATTTATTTATTACTGACTATATATATACTTACGACTAACTTATTTTCTACTCAAAAAACGACCCAGTATATGCTCACTCTCTCCCTCTCATACTGTAAAATTCCCCATAATTTAGATTTAGCGCTTTTGTATTGAATTTTCATCATTAATATTGGTGACTTGAAATTAATTAAATTGAAATATTTTATCTGTTCAAACTGCTTAAATTAGGTACTCATCCCTTCATCCACGTGGTTATGCCATCACTGTTAACACTTGATTCTGCTGACACACTCCGAATATAAGTTTAGAATGTTATTATTTGTCGGTTACTTCTGTTCGATCACTATAACATGATTGACTGTTATTTTAAATCAAAATAGCAAGATTTACTGGTCGGCCGACCCTAACTAGCTCGAGCAATGTTTTATGTGACCTCGCGAGGTCTGGAGTTCTAAGTCGACTAACTTACGCTACTCTTAGCATCACTCCCGCCACAGTTCACCAGCTTGCGCTCTGATTCGTGGATAAAATCACATGACATTATGGTCATTAGTGAAATTACAGTTTACGCTCTTGGTAGCGAGTTTGGGTATTTTTGTTCTGTCCTGGGGCTCGCCACAAAGTTTGTGCTTTTTGCCAACGGAAAACGCAATCATCCGCGCACCGGTTCGCATTCCAACACCTCAAGGAGCAGTGCTTATTGCAGGGCTCTGACAAAATGTGAGTCTTGGTGCCCCGACAAAGTAAAACAAGGAATGTTAATTGTTCAAAACTGAGGCCCTGTTTGGGTAGACCTTATGTTACACTTATAATTGCAATAAAAAATAAAACCCCTCAAAATTGTCCCATTACAATACCCCCCCCAATGAGAGGTTTTCTGTCGAAACAGAAAAACTCTCATTGCTAACCCTAAGAGGATCGGTGAGGATATGGAGCCAACAACCCCCCTTTAATTTCTTAACACATCATGGGTAAACTACCCCCCTGGCTCGGCGACTATGGACGCATCTGAACGAGATCACTGGACTTCTCCGTAAGAGATCCCAACACCGAAAAATCGAACAGACAGGCATCACAGCGTACCTTACCTTCTCTCATGCTACCCCAAAAATCCTCAAATCCCTGGCTTATATCATGCCAGATCCTCAACCGATATGTTCCCCCTTATATGCAAACTGGGTCGCCTTCAGCAATACTGGGCGCATACATGTACTTGTTAATTCCTACCTATCAAATTTTAAAAGTTTCAGTTAAATTAACATCAAAAATTTTTTTTTTCAAAACAAAAAAATTTAAATTCAAAAATTTACATTTTATAAAATTTTGTTCTCAATAGGAAATTTATTTGAACTTATTTAAATTAATGAATAAACAAAATTGGTATCGCTTCCTTGCCAAAACTGGTTTAGTATAGAACACCACCCATCAGCTGACCAAAACTGGGTCAAGTCCAGATCCTTGACCTACATACGTTATGTACAAGTTACATCTGTGAATACATTAAACTCCTGTAAAATTCTGTCTTGCAACGCAAAAACATAATAAAATACAACATTTAAAATTAACAAAATATTATTATAATTAACAATTGGATTGACATTTAAATTATTCAAATAGACACTTTATAATTTTACATTTTCAAATTCTACTAAAATTTTCCCTGGTTTCAATCAAAATTTTACCTTTTTACTATGAACCTCTTTCTTTGATAATCTCATCTCCATTACTTTGGGTGATTTAGTTATTTATACTAGCTTGAACAAATTGCAAATCATTCCTAAGTGATATTCTACAGCTGATCAGCTGACATCCCTAGCTAATTGTAAACACATTTCAAAATTGAGCAAATTGCATGAAATATATCTTTATCAGTTCTTATATCTAACCTACTACAATAAAATAATACATTTAAAAATATAGAATGGATACATTATACTGAATGTATGAGCATCTAGTTATTTAAACGGAGAACACAAGCATTTTTATTAGATCAACATGAGAGTTAGCAATCTTTATGATATAAAATTTAAATTCGTGGCTCATCTGAGTCACCCCCCATCCACACACAAAATTTTCAAATTTATTATTAATAATTATTATATATCATCTTTCAGTTATCATTTAAATTTTTTAATTATCATTTTTATTTAACACAATTATTTCAAATCATCTCAATATTGAATTACAATCTTTCCATCTGAGTTATACCTGTAAACATTTTTTATTATACATGATTCATACTATAAAATTTCTATACTTACAGTCCATTTAAAACGACATACACAAAACATATTCACACCACTACTTTCACCTCACCTCTGAAACATTTGACACAAATGTTAGTTTAAATCAAACAATTTATTATTTAATTACCAAATTTCCAAATCTCGTAAAAATAATTTAAATTCCTTAGACAATTTAATTTATTAACATTTAAATAATCAATCAAAATATTTAAAACATATCAAATTGTTTTAATTACATTAATTATTGAAAATACAAATTACCTAGCCATCAAAACAATTACAACTCTCTAATTACTGTTTTCAACATTAATTCTGTTTATTTATTTAAATTGCAAAATATTATCATTATTATCACTTACCTACATACATACATTGTTTACATAACATTTTACAATACCTACAATTGAATTCACTACATATTTATTTACAAATTATTCGTCATTATTATATATTCAATTTATCACACTTCATTTGGTAAAGCAGTCCATTCCAAAACCATTAATTACATGATTAAACGTTCAATAAACATTCATTGTCTCTACCCCCAATCATCGTACAAAAATCTGGTTTTACGTTTACACAGTTCATTCTTTACTAAACACATTATATTATTTTTATTAATATAAAGATTATCCAAATTCTTATATTCTTCCACAATATCAACAGGATTATTCCCTGTTATTAAATTATGTAATTTATTATTATCGAGTACAGTCCAGTCGCCTTTAGTACGATCTGTCATAAGTCAATTACAGTTTCATTATCATTATTATCTGCTGCTGTATTCGCTTTGTCATAAAGTAAGTAGTCTATTACATCAATTGCTGTACTAACTATTTCACAAGGTAAGTACTTATTATTAATAACTCTTTCAATGTCTAATCTCTGCAATAATTCGTCATAATCTCTACTAACCTTAAATAACATTACCTTCTTGTCAACATATCTTTCATCATAACACCAATTCACACTTTTTCTATCATTCCGTACAAAGGGTATTAAATCATAAAAATGCCTACTAAAAATTAAATAATTATTAAGATATACTTCGCTTTCTTGTAAGGGACTCTTGCCCTTCAAAAACATTCGTAACCAGCTTGGTTTAACATAAAACTGGGGAAAATTTACCCTCTGCCCTATATTCACAAACTCTCTCTGTAACTTATAAACACTCTCTCCTCTCTCTCTCACTGTTTCTATATTATTATGATCGCTAATTATTTTCACTGTATTATTTTTATATATCTCGTTTTCAACTATCTTACTACTATCGGGTGTTAATTTATTTTCGTAATTGTT